>VDFB02000020.1:56462037-56517933 GCA_007258455.2 Sequoia sempervirens | reverse complement strand
GATATTTATGACAATATTTGATAATTTATATTTTTAAATAACCAATGATAAGTTTAAGAAACCCTCCCTAAAAAAGATATAAAACCCTAGCAAATCTCTCAATGTTTTACAAAAAATGGTAATTTTATTAGCATTTTTTGAAAATCGCTAGAAACATAAAAAATTATTGGTGAATCTTGACAAAAAATAGGCAAATGCATTAATTACCATGGAAAATCCTTTATTTAAAAAAAAAATAATTCCTATGGAAAGTAGGGTCCTTGGGTGGCAATGATTGACTAGTTTAAGGTGTAGTGCTTATGTCTATAATTCCTTATTTATCCTTAATGTTTTAAATCAAACACTAGATATTTTAAATTGGCCCTAAATTTTTTTCCCCACCATTTATTTTATTTACAATCTAACTGTTTGGGTTTTATTTCAAGTCCCATGGGTATTGGATCTCTAGGAATATATTTTGGAGCTCTACGGGTACATTTTAACTCATGGAATATGTAACCCTAACCATTAGATTTTAAATAAAATCAATGCTAGTGAATAAAAATTAGTGTGGCCCTAAAGTAACCAATAATTATATAATGAGACATGTACAAATAGTGTCCTAAGAAAAAATGCATCCATTGGGAGGATGATGCAAACTTGGAATGATGCAAACTTGGAATGGCCCCCCTTGCCATCTAGCGGGTCTAGGCACTCAACGGGGTATGGAAGGAAAAGGGGTTGACCCCTTGGAAAAGCTATGGCATTCTGAAAACCTCGGTTATTCCCCCTCAACACCACCATAATGATAGGTTTGTGAACCATTCTAACCCTCAACACAACCATAATATTAGCTTAGTGAACATTCTAATCTAAACCCTAATAATGCTTGGTCTCAAAGAAGTGGTTTCCCCCATAACTCTACTCCTTCCCATTAATCCCAAGATTTCCCTCGATCAAAAACATAAAGATTCTTGGTGAATGTCAAATCCTCGGCTTAAGACACTCCTATTTTTTAATATACAAGGAACCAACATGCACATCGACACGGGTTTTCTTCTGGTCTTCCATGAGACAAAAACCCTAGAAGCGAATTTGGGGCTTCAGGGAACTCCAAGCATTTGAACAAAGAAAATCACTGGTAGAACACATTCTCTAAATTTGGTGACTCTACTCAAACTAGACCTCTCCAATCGGATGGAAATAAGCCCTTTCGATGAGCACTTTAGGACATCCCATCTACAACATCCTCTAGGGGTTTGCGAACAGAAAAGGAAAAAACAACTTCTTCTAATGATTATTGTTGGAAGTCGGTGTCGACAATAAACATAAGCTTAAAAAATCATGCCTCTAACTACGAGAAAAATGGTATGTTTTTCCAAATTTGGGGTGAAGAAACGTCTCGTCTAGAAATCTATTCATGGGTCAAGGAAAACTGGTACGATTTATTTGATTTAATCATCGTTTTCGCCTCTTCTTTCTTTATCATCTTTAAAACCCTATGACAAAGAATAGAATTTTTAAGAAAGGTCTATTTTGGTGTGGAAACACTTTCTTTGGTGTCTTTGACTAGTAACCAAACTTATCGAGAGACACACTTAAAATGTCTTATCCCCCTGTTTGTTTGGCTTTGTCATTTCTTCCGGTAGAATATTTGGAGTCATCTTTTATTCAAAAAATTATTTCTCAATTTGGGGATTTTTTGAAAAATGAATATGAGCTTTTATATGGGATGCCCACTTTGAGGGTTTGGGAATTGGTGAAAAACCTCAAATCTATCCTAGGGGCTATTAAACTCCTCACCTATAAAAGTGAATGGCGTCAAGAAATAATTATGGATTTTTCTTCATGGAATGAGGCAAACATTTTGGTTGATTTAGACCTCTTCTCGTGGGTGGACCTAGTCAAATTTTCCACCCTTTCGAAGGGTCTTGGTGCTAATAGAACTATCTACCCTACAAATATTATGCACCCTAGTTTCTCCTCTCCTACCCCTTCTTGTCAACATATCTCCTTGAGAAGGACTTAGCTGGAGATTCCCTATTGTCTTCGAGCAGGGGAAAATATGTTATGCTTCCTAAATTGGAAGCAGGCCCCTCAAACAACACTTCACATTTTGAAAATATCTTAAATGGGGTTTCAGAGGATGAGAAATTGTTGGATCTTTTCAACAAAGTAATGGTGAAAGTAGAGGAGGATTTCATTGATTGAAGAGGTGGTTGATGGTCTCCTCGATGAGGAGGAAACAAAAAATAACTTTTCTTCTCACCCTCCTATTTCTCAAATAGATTTTAAAGGTAGCCTTCCTCTTGAACAAGCCACCCTTCCGGCCTAGGAAACCATTTTTTCTCCTCCTACATCTCAAGTATCTTCTACTCCAATTTCTCAAACAGACTCAGAAGCCAAAATTTTAGTCTCTCCCAAAGGAAAACAAGGTAGAAAATCAAATGTAGAAGAAACAAACTTGGAAATCACAACTTGCATACAAAAAACTCTGGAAATAAATCTTAGACCTGCTTCTAGAAAACAAGCCAATTTGGAGGGTCAAGTGTCTACTCTCAAATCAACTTAGCCTGATTTAGCTGAAGGGTGAAATACCTCTTAAATGAATTCAAGAAAGGGGAGAGATGAAATCTCTCCTTAAGAAAGATGAAGGTCTTATCCTGGAATGTTAGGGGCTTAAATGCCCCTAACAAGCAACACTTAATTAAGCATCAAATTCAAGGGTCCCTTTCAAATATAGTTTTACTTCAAGAAACAAAATTATTAACACAACTTGCTCAAGACATCTTTGATCCTTAGATGAATTGGGGCTTATTTTCCTCCCTAGCTCAAGAAGCCTTGGGGGGTTTGGAAATTCTACATAACAAGTATAGCTTAGTGGTGGAACTGATTGAGGCTAAAGACACTTGGATTCTTGTTTCAGTTAGGTGTCTGAAAACTGGCATGTTTTTCTTCCTCTTTGAAATTTATGGACCATGTTCGACAACTGAGAAAAAAAAACTTTGGAGGCAACTTTCCTCTTCCTCTACTAACTTAAAAAATGCATTTAAGGTATTTGTGAGTGATTTTAACATCATCAAAAATACCTCTAAGAAAACTGGAGGTATCATTACCCCTGTTAAAGTAATGGAGGATTTTAATGATTTCATTCTTGGCAACAAACTATATGACTATTCTCTGAATAATGGAATGTTTACATGGTCAAACAAGTGTAAGGATTTCTCTCAGATTGAGGAAAGATTGGATCGCTTCTTACTTTCTGAAAATTGGTTGAATACTACATGGGATTTCTCTTCTCAAATTCATACCTTGGTTGCTTCTGATCGTTTTCCCATATCTTTATCCATTCTTGAAGATAGACCACCATGTAAGGGCTCTTTCAAATTTGAGGCAATGTGGTCTATGGACAAAAAATTCCTTTCGTTATTGAATTCTTGGTGGGCTAATTGTCCCTTCATTGAAGGTTCGAAAATGTATCAACTTTGCAAAAAATAAAATACCTTAAAGACAAAATTAAAGGAATGGAATGTAAATCACTTCAAGAACATATTTAAAAAAAAATAGAGTTGAACAAGAGTTATCTAATATTTATGATGTAGTAATCAAGAACGGAATGGATGCTCAATTATATGAGTGAGAAAAAATTGAAAGAAGAATTGAGATTGCAAGGGAAGAATGCTATTGGAGACACAAATCAAGGGAGATATGGTTAAAGGAAGGAGATAAAAACTCAAAAATTTGTCATAAATCTACAAAAATCAAGAGGTAATTGAATAGAATTGTCTCAATTCAATCTATTGTAGGAAATACTCTCTTAATTGATAAATAAATAGGTGTTGAAGTTGTCCTCTTTTACAGAAACCTCCTTGCACCAAGGAAACCTCATATACCCTTGGTGGATAATGTGGTAATAAGAAACATCCCTAAATTGATTTATGTTGAACAAAATAAGCTTTTAATGAAATAATTTTCCTTGGAAGAAGTTAAAAATGTGATTTTTTCTATGGTGGCTAAGAAGGCCCCTGGCCAGGATGGCTTCATGGCTTTTTTTTTTAAATGTTGGGATTTAATTGGTATAGATATCCTTCTCGATCTTGAGGAATCAAGAAGAAATAGAAATGTATTAAAAGAGCTAAAATCCACTCTTGTTGCTCTTATTCCCAAAAAAATTGATCCATCCTCTTTCAAATATTTTTGTCCTATTTCCCTTTGTAACATAATTTATAAAAAATTCTCTAAGGTAATAGCTTCAAGGCTTGCAAAACTATTCCCTTTCATAGTATCAGATGAACAAGGGGGTTTTTTCTAGGAAAGGATACTCCATAAGGGGCTATTTTGGCACATGAGGTGCTACATTCAATTATGTTGGATCAAACTCCAATTATGGTTTTGAAATTAGACATGATGAAATCATATGATAGGGTGGTTTGGGGTTTTTAATTGGTTGTATTGAATAAATTTGGTTTTTTCCAAAGCTAGTGTAAATGGATTTAATCATGTCTTTCGGGTGCTAGACTATCAATCTTGGTAAACAACTCCACATATGGATTTTTTTCCCCTACCCAAGGGGTAAGACAAGGTGATCCCCTCTCATCTTCCCTCTTCATTCTTATGATTGAGGGCTTGAGTAGGTCTATCATTGCTACTCACTCCAAAAAATTGTTTAAGGCCATCACTGTTAGGCCCTTCCCTTTGCCAATTTCACATTCTCTCTTCGCTGACGACACACTCTTGTTTGGTCAATCATGCATGGAAGAAGAAAAATTCATAAAGAAAGTTCTAACTGATTATTGTTCCTTTTTGAGACAGTCCTTCAACATGGAAAAATATAAGATTTTCTTCATCAATGTTAATTCCTTGGTAAAAAATTAGATACTAAAATTTTGGGGTTTCCAATGTGCATATCTACCCTGTAAATACCTTGTAATTCCATTCTTCTCGAGAAAGGAAAATCATGACTTCTAAGATAAGTTAATTTATTTTACATCTAACAAAATTCTACTTTGGAGATATAAATGGCTCTGCTTTGTAGTGAAAATGGTCAAGTTAAAAGTAGTTTTACATTCTCTCATAATTTATTTAATTTTAGTCCTTAAACTTCCCCAAGGTAAGGGAATGGCTCTACAAAAGGTTTTTAGATATTTTTTATGGGCAAAAAATGTGACTAAAAAAATAAAATTACCTTTGGTTGAATGGGAAACTTTATGCAAATCCAAGGTAAATGGAGGAGCAGGTCTGAGAGATATCTTTCTACAAAATAAAGCTCTTGGTGCCAAGTTGGTTTGAAAGATTTATTCCAATTCTAACATAAAATGGTGTCAAATAATGAGGCACAAATATTTGGATTTTCTGGATAGAGAGAATTTTCACTCAAAGGGACCTCCCACCTAGCTTGAAAATTTGGAATTTTATCTCTTCGTGCAGATCAATTCTCCTCCCTCATCTCTCTTGGGTAATTAATAATGGTGAAAAAGATCTCTTTTGGGCAGATGCATGGAATGGCCACAAGCCTAGATCAGGTCCCTTGGTAACTATGCTCCCATTGAGACTGCTCTTAAAACCCTTTGGGGTAATAAAGTGAAAGATTACTTGGTTGTGGATCCTAGAAATCCCCTTTGTCCATCAAATTGGAAAAAATTTTCCTTATGGTTCCAACATATATGAAGGTCTCCCTCATGTTTGAGCTAAAGAAAAGACAAATGTTTTTTATCAAGTAATCAGGATGAAATAATATGGACCAAGGAAAATTTTGGTCATTATAATGTCAAGGATGGGTATAATTCTCTATCTGTTTTTATTAATCCACCCCCCTGAGCTTTCAAGTTGGGATCTGATATCCTTCCCAAAGTGGGTGTTTTTGCTTGGGTCACCCTTAAGGATAGAATTCTAACTTGTATGAGATTAGATAGATTGGGAATTACCCCTTTCTTCCCATGTGTGTTGTGTGAAAAAGCATTTGAATTCACTGATCATCTTCTTGTTGGTTGCAATTTTGCTCACAATTGTTGGAATTGCCTCTTGAAAAAAATCGGATGGGTCAGCCCCTTGCACAACTCAATTTTGTCTCATTTTTTGAGTTGGCCTAATTTGTACCCAAGCTCTGTGTTATCTTGCATTTGGGTAATCTCTCCTTCCATTATTATTTAGAACATTTGGTTGGAGAGAAACAACCACATCTTTAGAAAAAATTCTTCTGATCTGGAGCATGTGATCCAAAAAATTGAAATATCCATCTCTAAAGTTGTAATTTCAAGCATTCTTAAAAAGGTATATTCATCAAGTTCCTTCTCTTCTTGGGATTCTCTCATCATAAAAAACTAGCCTCTTCTTAAGCCTCCCAAATCTGGCTCGGTGCAGAACAAGTATTCTATCAAAGACATAACTTCTATTAAATGGTTTCCCCCTTGAGATGTCATCAAATTATACTTTGATGATGCCTCCAGGGGCAACCCTAGAAAATATGGGGCTGCTACTATCTTGAGAGACTAGCAGGGTATTTGCATTGGTGCAGTATGTGAATCTAAGTGGATGGTACAAACAATGTCACAGAATTTAATGCCATGAGAATTAGTTGAGAATTGGCTATAAAATTGTCCATACCCCATTTAGAAATTGAAGGAAATTCAATGGTGGTGATCATTTCACTTTTAAAAAAGGAATCAAAACCATGAAATTTAAATTACTTATTATCTCACATTCAGTTTTTACTTGAAAAAAACTCATTTTATTAGATTAAGAATTGTTATAGGGAAGCTAATACACTTGTAGATTCTTTGGCTAAAAGGGCTATTAACAATCAGATTGATCACAAAGTGTACTTGAGATAGGAATTCACTTTTCTTTTCTCATGACTACACTATTTTTGGTTGTAGGTGCTTACTCACATTTTCAAAAGTGGTTCACCTCTAATTCACAAATGCTTTCTCATAGATTCAAAGTTTTTTAGTGTTAGGGTAATAAGAAATATTAATTTTTCCAACAGTTTTAGTTGTGGTATCCATTCATGAAAAGGTTTGATTAATTTCTATATTTTTTTGTTTATCCTTCAAATGCATTACAAAGAGATATTTTCTCATCTTGTACCGCCATATTCAAAAAGGGGAATATGAACAATTTGTTTTAAAAATTTGAGGTTGTTGTATTAACATCTATTTGATGTGGTGAGTTCCAGTAGTTTTTGACAAAGCATTTATCTTTTCAATGGTCCTTTTCTTCCTCATTGGTATTAATTTTCCATGAGAAATAACTTCTCATGGATGGTTAATTTTTATCAGGGTGGTGGTGGATTTTAAATGGCAGTCCTGCAAGTTATATTTTATGTGTTCACACGAATGATCCTCATGACATTCGCTTTATATGGCCCTAATTTTGGCTATCTTGGGGCTGCTGAAAGCAATCTTGGTTGGGATAAATTGAGAACTATTATCCATTGGTGATAAACATTTTCTTCTTCTATCAACCTGTGAGATTATAGATTTTATTTGTTGGTTGGTGGAAAGGCTATAGGTGGCGGCTCTCCAAATTGGTGGGAATTGATTTTTAAACATTCAATTTAACATTAGCTTCAAATATTCCTTTTTGGCTCCCTTTGGTTTTGATAGCTATTTTGTCGACCTAGGAAATGGTACTCCTCTTAGTTATTGCATCTTTGGTTGCTTACCTCACACCTCATTTTGGTACAATAGAAATGTATTGATATTTATTATGTTTATGCAACTATCTTTGGGTCATGCTTGTTGGCTCTTTTAAATACCAACCAGATGTTCAAGGAAGCCTATGGATTTGCCAATTCCAATGATCAGCAACCTAAAAGGGGTTGGCCAACGAATGAGAGAAAGCAATCAATATTTCCTCCTACACTTCGGGTTATGCAAGACCTAGGAGGGTGATCCCACAATGCACATATAAAATTTCTTCATAAGACTTAGACGTACGTTGCATTTTAAGCAAAAACATTCTCATGACCTATGACTCGACAAGTGACAATTTGCAAAGAATTGGAAAATCCTTTACACCTTTACAACTTGGAGTAGAGAATGGGCAACTCAAACAAGAACTACAACATCCATCATCATTTTATGTATGATTTTAATTAAATGAATTGTTCTTCGATGTGATCTAGCTGACCAGATACGTTTGAAATTCACTTAACATATAGAACAATGCCTTATCCTAGGGTGATGGGGTCAAATTCACAACATATTGTAATGCAACGACAAAGGCATTCAAAATTTGTAGACTATTATAGATTTGCATTACAAATTCATAACTCGAACCTCACATATAGAGAATACTTAGAGATCCTATGAATTAACACACAAAATAGTGACTGCATTTAAGCATTTAAATCAACTACTTGAATTGAAGCAGAAATGCAAACACAAATCCAACTACATTAATTGGAGACCAATAAAATAAGCCTTGATCATTTCATTGCTAATTCATGGACAAATCCATAGGAGATAATCTATATGTAATTTTCCATTATTGATACTCAAATGCTACAATTGTTGCAAAACCTTTAAGCTAACTGTAAATGTAAACCCATAGCCTAAGACTCTATGAACAATTCTATATCCATTGAATGCTTATTACATTTGATTAAGATACATGCTAAACTACCTGAGATCAACCAAAATTTTCAAAGACCCCTACACAATAGCCTTGAATTCCCTTTTATAAGATCAAGGGAGCAAAAAGCATCAAGCTATTGGTTGGTCACATTACATTTCAATTTGTATTTCAAGAGTATTTCATTTCATTTCAACCCCCAAACGGTTATATTTACACTTGAAGAAATGGGGGGAAAATACAAAAAGACAAAAACTTGTAAGAGCTTATTGAACTCGCATCCTCACCCATGTCATCACCTTACTTAGAAAAAGTGTGAAACATGAAAGCATAAAGAAACATAAAGAAGAAAGAGAGGATTGGCTAGATTACCACATGCACTTTCAAATTTGATAAGATATAGATTTTTTAATATAGTTATTTCAAAGGCCAAACTTGTACTATACTAAACTATGTTCTATATCTATCTCACCATCTTTATGGCTTATTCAACATACTTTTCCAGCCAATTCTTATACTCATCCTCTGTAGGCCAGTTGATATCCTACAACTTATGCACCTTTGTTTTGTATGCATTGTATCTTGCATCAATTACTACTCTGGCCTCTTTCACAAAGGTGTCCATGTCAACCTGAATTATGATGACGTTAACAATTATACCATTTAACACAATTAAGTCCAATGTGTTATCAATGTATGCTATCAGTGGACCTCTAGCAATTTGATGCCTAAAGAAATCCCTCCATGGTTCATACTCTTTGAGTGTTCCATCTTCATTAAGGATCTTGGGAATACCACGTTCCTCCATATCCCTGAAGGCCTTGATTTTACCTTGCAGCTACCCACCAATTTGTTCATGGGAGCCTATGACCTCACCAATCATTTCAATTCCTCTTATGATGTCTTGAAGATTTTTTGGAGCTTCAAGGTCATCCTTTGTATTTTCTTGTATCTCCCTTAAACTGTTCAATCTACCACTCCACTTATTCCAAGTGTTTTGGAAAACCTCTTGAACATGTTGGAACCTTTCAAATGCCTCATGTATTCCTTTATAGGTTGACCATGTGGCTTCTTCTCTAAGGGCTGCCCTGGTCAATCTGTGGCCTAGAATTTCATCATCCATATCCTTTTAATCTTGTTCATATTCTCCTGGAGCATGTTCTTCTCAAACTTGGCTATTTGGAGTTCAACCTTTAGGGCAGTAATTCTTAGTTTGAAGGTTTATTTATCTTGTGGTGAGGTGCTAGATGGGGTATTAGGCAAGGTCCTCTAAGCTACCCTAACTGCAATACCCTTCAACTTATTGTATTCCTCAACTAGTTTGTTATGCTTCTCCAATAATTTCATATACCTGGCCTGAGAAATCTCTGTTGTGTAAACACTCAACATGGTTGTATGCAATTTCAACCTTGCAACCTATGGAGCTGTCATCTCTGAATCCCTTCCTATAATCAAGTCTCCTGAAAGGCCAGTCATTGTCCTATTGAGTCTACATCTCCTTGAATTTGGTGTTAATGACCAAATAGCTAGTGCATGTAAACTAGGGCTAAACCTTGAACCAAAATTTTTCTCATCAAAAGTCTCCTTGGACACCATAGAATTTGGGTCATTCTTGATTGCATCCAGAGCAATGATTGAGGATAGGTTCCATCCTAGAATTATTAGCACCCCACTATCTTTGACCAATCTCCTAGCTTCCATAGGACTCATTTGCTCAATTTCTTGAATAATCTCCTCTTCAATCCTTTTTCTGACTTCTTCCCGCTATGAAGGATCCACTCCTTCCTGATCCTTTTGTATCCTCCCATTTATTTCCTCAGCTTTTAGCTTAGCAATGTACTCTATAAATTATTTTCATGTCACAAAGGAATCATCCTCTAGAAATCTAACATAGGCTAAAACCCTTGCATCATCATCTCGGCTTTCATCATACTCCCAGGGTACTAACCTATCATCTAGAAGAAACAGTTCCATTACATATCCAACATCAGGGTGAGAAAAATCATTCTCCACTCCTTGCTCAAGAGGCATTGATTCAGCTGATATTTGTTGTACATTTCCCTTAGCACCTAGTGTTTCATTAACATTTGTAGGAGGCAACTCCATAATAGGAGTATCTTCAATATCTATTGGTTGTTGCTCTTCTAGTGCTATGGGCTCTTTTGGTTGACCACCAATTTTCAACAAATGTTCCTATAGAACCTTTTGAGCCAGCTGCTCTGCTTGTTGCAGCTTCTCCAGAAAAATACCATCACTAAAATCACTAAGGACTATTTCCATCCTCTTAAATTTGTCAGTGAGGTGCTTGTAGGGGATTTCATAATAAAAATTCTAAGTAGAAGCCCTACGCTCAACCTCAGCAATTTTCATCCACACCTTTTCTCTATCTTGGACTGTAGCAAGTGTTGGAAAATTCCTTATCACATCTTCCCTGAAGAGAAAGGCATGAGGTCCATATCCAAAGATTCCCCTCTTTATCTTTTCTCTATTGATGTGTCCTTTTGGATCAAACTTTCTAGTAGAGGTTACTTTCATTCTCAGATTACTGATTATTATACCAAATACCTATATGTTTTCTTGGCCAATTTAACAAAATAATCAAAGGAGAAATTTGATGCAATGATGGAGGTATTTCTGAACAACCTAAAGTTCTCTACATCAAAATGATCCATTTGCCACATTATCTCAGTGAAATCCAACCTATCAGAAACAAACCTAGGTGGTATATGTGGTGCCATAGGAGTCCCATAAAATCCGATGACCTTGTAATCCTCATACAAATACCAATCTCCCCAATTGCACTCATAATTTGGGTCATCACCATATTATTTTGGCCTTAACAATGCTTGAATTGTTCTAGAAATATTCTCAGGTGGTGCAACACCCATTTGTACCAGAATAGTGTGAGTTATGGTGTTACCGAATCCAACATAATTTGAATTTGGGCAATGTAAGTCCCAAATGTGTGTCCACATTTGGACAGGAAATGTATTATTTCTTCCATCCACTTGTCGTAATCTCATGACCTTGCCAAATACTTCCCTTCCTTGATATAATATCATATGCATCAGTAGTGAATAATGTTTGAATGTCAATGGCATTCTCCTCTCCTTCAACCTTACCAAATCATAGTGTAACTGGTCAGCAACTCTGCTAGCATAGTCAAACCATGTGTGCTTATTCTTATGTTGAATTTCCATAATCATAAACAATAGGGGTGAGGTTATCCTTCCATCACACTTCACCGCAAGCACTTACACAACATGAAGTATGTGTATTTAAAATAGTCTGCAAATTCTTCACAATCTAGGGGTTCAACTTCTTTGAGTGCAAACACAACACCCTTATCTCATCTATGCCTTGGAAATTCACCTCTTCATAATCCAACCCTATGATCAGCATATTCCTTCTACAAATTTTCCATGTTGATCTTTTCACTAGCATCAGGTTTCATTCTGAAAACCTCTACAACTTTTCTTACCTTTATTTCCAAAATTCTCCTAGCCTCAATGTCTGTGATTACCCTATTCACATCATCATATCTATCTGCAAGTTGCAGCATTAAGTCTTCCTCCACAAAGACATTAGGGCAACCAATTTCCCTAAATCATAACCCCAAATATTTTTACTAGAATTTTGAGCATATCTTCTTGTGAAACCATACATAAATAACTCCCATCTAGACTCTAGCATAGCAATGTCACCAATTCTAGTTGCAAGGTCTTTGAAATTGGTGGTTAGTATTCCTTCCCCTGTAGCCTTCCTACCACTTGCTTTGATGTCTTTTGGTTGGAATTTATCCATGAAGCAGGTGTATTCCTTCAGTTGGCCCTTTTTCTTCTCAGTCACTTCAGATGTTTTGGGTGAGTCATGGGAGACCTCCTATTTTTTCTTCTTGGGTATGGATTTTGAAGACGACGACTCATTAGGTTGACTCATCTTGGCTCCTTTAGGTTTTTTGGTTTGGAATTAAACTAGGTTTGGGATTGCTACTTTATTCTCAGCAGCTCAAATTCAAGTTCAGATATAATTCTACCCAATTAGGAAACTATACTTAATCAAGAGAAGCCAAAAACCCTAATTAATCCTTGAAAACACTTTAGACATTTTGGTTCAATATACCAGTTCTTGCAAACTAACAAAAGAAACCAAGGGTATTTTGATGGAAACTTACCTGGGAACAACTCCTTTACAACTTTCTTTAACTTCAGCTTTGGTTGCTCCAAACTCTTCTTCAACTCCTCAAATGTTCAAATGAGAGAAAAATACAAATTGTAAACCCTTTTCTATGAATTCGGCCAAGTACACCCACCATTAATGGTGCAAGAAGGCTTGCACGAGTGAAAAATTACTCTCTAATTTGGTCATTCCTGTTTGAATTTAGGCCATTCATTCACTCATATGAGAATTCCATCCAATGGCTCACACTATTTCACACTCTCCAAAGAGTTGTACCAATGATTTGATATGTACTTTGATGAGCTAAGGAGCTTCCATGCGTATCTATCCACATTCCATGAGTATCGCTCATCACGCCTTTCATTCTTACATTGGGACCTCATCAAGCAATGGCTTGGAAGACAACAATGAAATTTTAGCCTTTGATCTTGAGTGCTCGAGAGGATCTTAGCCGCAAACTTAAGTTTCATTGCTCATTGTGTGTTCAAGTTTTATTGAGTAATCCTAACTCGTGATAGACTAAGGCCACGTGATGGGGAGGTACATCACCCATCGACAGTCACTTGTTCTCTTTTGAATGAAATTATGTAACTGGTGATAGTGCTAGGGCCAATGATGGGTTAAGAAATTAACCGCATCGCTCATCGTGGGTCACCTTCTGGCGGTAGCAATGAAACATGCGATGGGTGATGAACCAAGCGCTATAGGATAAACATTGTATCGCTCATCCTAGGATCAAGATGTTATTCCATGAAGTAACCTGTGATGAGCAATAAATAGTGAGCAAAAAACATAACTCTAAAAAACACGTGAGAAAAAGTTTCTCATAAAAGAGGAACCTGCTAGGCTCGACAGTGACTAAGGTGTTGGCGCCAGTTGAACAAAGATGATAAAAACCATAGGAAGGAACTTACATGACTAGTAACCTGATTTATCCAGTCAACGTGAGAACATAAGCTGAAGGATAACCAAGGGTGGCAAGGTATACAAAACTCTTAAACCGTAGACCCTAGTGACAATAGGATGAAAGAAACCAGTAATATGACCATGAGACCAATGTTACCATGAAAATTTTTATGGTTCCACTAGTGGCTTCAACTAGGGATGTATGCCCCCTACAGGCATAGAAAGATCTCAAATATTTGGATAAGTAGACCAAGCATACAAGGATCATAAAACCAAGAGCTTGTCCGAACAAAACAAGCAAACATAGTAGAAAGGGAAACACACCAAACCTATACGCAAAATTTATAGGACTGCACAATGTACATGGAAAGATAACACATTTCAAGAAAAATAGGGTTTCAAGAACTGTCCATGTACTGGCAGTTCAAGAATTTCACCTGTTAAAGACTGCAAGAAATATGGTTCTTCTCCATGCATATCACCAATTAAGGTCCTAACCATAGAGGATCAAACTTCCCATATTTTCCTTTATCTTTTGATCTTGCATTCCACATTAAGACCATACATCCTACTTCAAATTTCCTTTCCATAGCCCTTTTGTCATAGAGGTGCTTCACTTCCAATTGCAACTTCTCATTTCTTTTATGAGCTTCTCTTCTAGTTTCATCAACCTCAATCAACTCATCCATCCTCTGTTGCATCTCATCACAAATATCACTATCATATTCTTGGACAAATTTATACATTTTAATCAAATTTTTATGTGGTATTCTAGCTTCAACCCCATAGACCAAATTGAAAGGGGATTTCCCAATGACTTTCTTCATAGTTTTCCTATCAACCCATAGTGCAAGCTGCAAATTTGAGTCCCAAGCCTTCTTGTTCTTCTCAATCACCCACCTGATAATCTTCATGAGGCTTTTATTGTTAGACTTAGCTTTCCCATTCCCTTGGGGATGATACGAGGATGAATATGATATGTTTATGCCATGTTGGTTACAAAAATCAATGAATCCCTCAGACCTGAAACACATGGCATTTTCAGATACTTTAGATATAATTCTTTCAAGAACCCCAAACCTACTCAAAATATTGTTCATCAAAAATTTAGTGACAACTTTACTAGTTGCTTTCTTGGTAGGAATGGCTTCAACCCATTTTGTGAAATAATTAGTTGCTACCAAAATCCAGGCATGTCCTCCACTGGACTTTACAGACATTTCTCCAATAAAATCAATGCCCCACTATTGAAAAGGAGCATGTGTTGACATTGGCCTAAGCTGCAAGTTTCTTGAGAACTTTAATTTAACTGTGTGTTAGAACTGCAAAATTTTGAAAATTTCATGGCCACACATACCCGTTAGTCCCCAAAAATGTCCTTGCCATATGCATAGAAACCACTTTGCATAACATTTTTCCCCATACATTAGTTGGTTTTCATCATTTGGTCCCATATAATTCATCTATCCTTGAGCATTTGAATGTATAAACCATATTAGTGTAACATATTGCAAGTCTCACCGATCCATAAAGAATTTTATAATAACCTATGTCTTTTTGCAGTCTATCGGCAAGAGGTCGGGAATGTCTTGTCGATCAGATTACATTTGGTAATACACATTGGGCAGACACAGTTCGTAGTCTCAACGACCAGAGGATCCTATCGGTAAGAAAATCTTCATCGATATAAGTCATAACGAGCACATGTGTGTTATACCGATGAAGCACAAAATGGTTGTCGACGAGACCTCAGTCATCGGTGAAATGTCCTAGAGCATTCATTTGGTTTTTTTGATACAAAGAAGGTGGATTCTGACGATGTTTCAAGGTGAGTTCATGGAAGTCCTGCCGACTCTCAGTGTCGCTATGACAGGATTATATCGGTAATAGGACTTGGCGATATTCATTGTCTTTCTGATAACAAGATTTATCGGTGAGACTGGCATCATCGGAGAGAGATATGGAAGTCATACCGAATATAGCTTTATCGGTAAGAGAAACATTTTGTTTCGGCGATCAGAAGGAAAACTTAAGGAAACATCTCAATAAGACTTGAGTAGTCGGAGGAATGTTTGCTAACCCCTAAAGTCACAGCGATACTCAAAACTGAAGGCATAGACTGTCTATGAGGCTTAGAACATTGATCAAACTATGTGACTTCATAGCGATATGTAATATATTGACTATCAGAGAGACTCAAGGCGTCGACGAAACTACAAGATGTCTCAGCAGATGTTTAGCGAACGTTTGAAAAGGCCCGAATGAAATAACTACCCAAATGTGAATGCGAATGGATGTGACTTTTCATGTGGCCGATATATAAAACCCATTTTTGATAGCAGAAAAAATATAGAGCAGAGAGGGAACAGAAAATACAGTAGATCAAAATGTTGAATTTTGAGACTATGATGCATGTAAAAAACAATGGAGATTTCAATTGAATTCATTTTATTTGGTGGCATTTTTCTGGTTTCAATTGTTTGTTGTGTTAATTAAAAGTATTGTTGAAGTTGTCTCTAAGGTTGATGTTTTCTAATTGTTTAAACTAATATATCAAGGATATTTTTTAGTTTATCAGTGCACACTTGTTGTATTTTTATGGTTGGATTAATTGGGTCTTTCAAGGAAAGATTAAATCCTTTAAATCAATCATAGTAATTAGGGAATCTCATTTAGATCATTAAGAAGAACTCAGTAGTCACATTCTTGCATGTTTATACCAGTTATAAACTTAAACCTATATGCCAAACAATTTGAGTTTTTGCCAAAAAGAAGTTATTCATTTTGAATTTTCATTTGACTCTGTGCACCCAATAAGGCACTAATCTCTACCATTTCATTGTTATTTTCATTTATTTTATCATATGAACATATTAGATTTCTGCCTTGATATTGCTTATACAATTTATACCAAATTAAAACTTATTTATCCACTCCTATTTGCCAGCGTGGGTAAATTGCTTTAGGAAATCAACATTGGTCAAGTCTGCTTCATTGTTATAGGTACACCCACCTAGGTCTGGCAGCACCTAAAGAGTAGAAGTTCTAAATCATTTGGCCTTGTTTGTTACCCTGAAATGTATCAAGAGATTGGCAACCTCTTGAGGTATTTTTCCTACATTTTTGAGAGATAAAAAAGTGGCGACTTTGCTGGGGAAACTTCAGAATATTCGCCTTTCCATTTAAAGAGTCAATATAAATTTCACATTTGGAGTGAGGAGATTATGTTGGGGATACAATCAAGAATAATTTCATCTTTCTCACTTTTAACAAAGTGAGTGGCGACTCTGACAAAAACATTGCATCAATTTAACATGAATGATAGAAGATCCCAATACAAAGGAGGTCCTACTAGAGGTCCTAGTGGCAACAATAAGTGGACACATAAAGATGATAAGGTTGATAAGGGTAAGAAGGTATCTGATGACATGTGCATAATGAATAAAGACAAAGCATCAAGACCACATTGTGAGACATATGACCGTTATGATACATGGAGAGATAATTCAAGTGCAAAACCTTGTACCCCTGAAGAACAAAGAAATCCTTTTTATAATCCTCAGAAACAGGTAGAGTTCGATGCTAAAATCGAAGCTGAACGAATCAGATATCAACATGAATATGATCAAAGAATGGAGGGTAATCAAAGTGAGCCTATTGATCATGTAATTCCTCAAGAAAATTATGAGTTCTCAACTCGTGAAGAAGTAGAAGCACAGTTTGAGTTTCATAAACAAGAAGTAGAAAGAGAAAAAGATGAACAGGAAAATATCCAAATGATAAAAGCAATCCAAGACTTCAAATTGCAGAAAGCCCAAATTGATGCTCAGACAGCTGGTTTTTCAAAGTATATACCGCCTCATAAGCAGGGAAATAATAATTCAAGGCCTTCAGACCCATCAAAGGTTCCTCAGAATCATATGAGAGATCAATACAAGTAACCGAACCATCCACCGTATATTGCATCACAACATACAAATGTACAACCACCTCATGGTCAGCAATATGTGCCACATCTTCATACACAATACAATAATCCAGTGTACCAGTATCAACACTTGCATAATCCTCCCCCTCAGCAATATACAACAATGATCAGACAATTTGATTTGACAAGGTTTCAATTATACCCTTACCCTATGGCTAGTAGTTGGAGAAGTCTTGTTCCTAAGTTTATAGGGAGTAGTGCAATTATTGTTGAAGATCATTTGAGGAATTTTAATGCTTTTGTCCAAGACTTGGATGTATCATATGAATATTTACATATGAGGTTGTTCATGATGTCGTTTACTGAAGAAGCTAGGGATTGGTTCAATAGCCTACCAATAGCCTTTATTGATTCTATTCAATAATTTCAAGATCGATTTCTTGAATAGTATGGAAATCCATGTGCACCAGATGTTGCTTTACATGAACTAGTACAGATTCAAAAAAATTAGAATGAGTCAATTTATGATTTTAACCGAAGATTCAGCAAATTACAGAATAAGATACCACCTAGGTCAAAGTTGCTAGACTCTGCATCATTGAGTATTTATTTGAATGCATTTGATCCAAAAATAGGGTATGAACTAAGAAATAGGTTTCCAAGAGATTTGGTTGAAGCCCAAAAGATAGCACTAACCATTGAAAACAATAGGAAAGCTGCTGGGATGATCAATAAGAGACACAACCCTAGGGTTCCTCAGCAAGTCAATAATTACAGTACAAATAGGAGAACACATACAAAAATGAGAGGCCTCGGTTACATGACATGCCCTACAATACAAATTGGAAGGATGGAAAACCTGTAATGGATAGACCTAGGAACAAAGAAACAACTGATCAATTAAGGAAGAAGGGGGCGTATATGGTCAATAGTAATCTTTGGTGTGAAGGTTGTAATGGGCCACATTCCCCAAACCACTGTGTTGTAGCCCAAGAAATGTAGGAAGAAGGAATGTTATCAAGTAACAGTGGAGAAGATCACACAGTGTATTTGACTTCAAATACTATTCACCCTGCTGAGGAAAATATTCATCTTCAGAAGATGAAGGCTGTGAGTATGATGTTTCAAATCAAAGGTGCAATGTCCACATGGTTGAACAAGTTTTTTCCGATTCTGAAGAAATTTATGCAGAACAATACTCTATTGAGGTGCCTACTCAATGCGATATAAGGAGACCCACTGAAGAGGAAATAAAGAGGTTAACCATTGCTACAGTTGAACAAGAAAAGAGCAAGTATTGGTTAAGAAATAGGAAAGCGAATGAAAAGGAAGGTGCTCCTAGGGGAACATTCATGAAAGATAGAGAAGTAACACCAAGAGTTTTGAAGAGAAAAGAAAATAAGCAACATGACAAGAACGAACAAAATCTTGTTCAAAAGGAGGATAAAGAGTTACACAAAGAGGAGCAAAAAATTGATCAATTGAATAAAAGGGAAAAGGAGGAAAGCAAAGGGGAAATATTAGAGCAAAAGAAAATGGTTAAGGCAGAAAGTTCTTCATTCAACTTTTCTCAGGATTTATCTCAGGGAAAAATGTCTGTCCCACTACTCGAGATGATGAGAATTAAGGAGTATAGGGATAGTGCAATTCAATTGATATCAAATGGAAACGAGAAAAGTATGAGTTCCAAAAATCAGATGGCCACTAAAACGGTTAACAAGCAAGAGAAAGTGATTGTCCCTGAAGTGTGCTTAAATGATGTATTGGTAAGTTCCCCACAAGTTGAACCTTTTTTCACCACATTGCTTATAAACAACAAATTGTTGAGGAATTGCATGATAGAATCTGGCACTGCAATCAGTATCATGCGAGTTCGAGTTATGAAACAACTTGGTATGTGGGTAGATACTAATGAAGGGAAATGTTATGCAATGGATAGTTGGCATGTTCTAGTAGTAGGAGTTATGAAAGATGTTGAAGTCAAACTAGCTACTTATCCTCAGGTGGCCTACAAAATAGATATAATTGTGATTGATACCCTACTCAGTTTGGGATGCTTTTATCAAGACAGTGGACGATAGCAGTTGGGGGAAATGTCCAATTTGATTTGTCTTATGCAACAATTCTAGTGAATGGCCAGGAAGTTAAGCTGTACAGGGAGCCAAGGATGAACCCAATTGTAGACTGTGTACCTCTAGATCAAGTCAATTGCTTTTGTGATATGGATCTTGGAAGTTTTAAGATAGAACCAGCCCAGCGATAATTAGTTAATGGTGATCCAATTGATAAACATGTTGCAAAAAACTGTGATGGTGTGTTGAAAATGTACTTTGATGGAGCTTGCAGCCAAGAAGGTAATGGAGCAGGAATAGTGTTTGTTTCCCCTGAAGGAGTTACTTTTAAATATTCATTTTTTCTAGCATTTGAGTGTACGAACAATATAGCAGAGTATGAAGCTTTACTAACAGGATTGAATGTGGTTGTAAAACATAAGATCAAGTTGTTAGTTGTTCTAGGGGATTCTGAGCTAGTTGTTTCTCAAGTTAAATCAAAATATGTAGCAAAACACAAGAGGTTGAAGCAATACAGGAATGTTGTATGGGACACAATTGAGTTGTTTGATGCTTTCTCTATTGAATGGATTGAGAGGTCGAATAACAAAATGGCAGACTTTTTAGCCAATGTAGCACTAAGAAGAGATGACATCACATTGGCTAGAGTGTCTCAAATCGAGTTTAAGACAAGACCCATTGTGCCTGACAATATATATAGTTGGAAATTTTTTAATGATGATGTTGACCTCTTGAAATTTCTTCACTGTATAGATCAATATGAAGCTCAAGAAGTTGATTTCAATACCTTTGTTGAAGAAGTAAATGGAAAGCAGACAATATTTGGGCAAGAGGTCTTACAACTTAAAACTAATAAGCTTCCCGAAGGGCTAGTAGCATTGGAAAGGGTATATGATGGAAATGATCGATCCCTCATGAAACAGATACTAGTCAAGATAGAGGATATTGAAGAGGTCAATTTAGGGACTGAACTGGCACAAAAAATGGTATACATTGGAAAGAAAATAAGCCCGACAACTCCAAGAATGTTGATTGCATTATTGAGAAAATATAAACATGTGTTTGCATGGTCTTATGAAGATCTCAAAGCATATAGGGAAGATTTGTTTCAACATGAAATCTCATTAAAGCTAGATGCAAAACCATTCAAGCAGAGGCAAAGACCTATTAACCCAACATTGGAACCAAAAATGCAGGAGGAATTGACAAATCTTAGAGATGGGGGTATTATCAAACCAATCAGGAATTCGACATGGGTTTTGAACCTAGTTCCTATGAGGAAGAAGAATAGGGATATCAGATTATGTGTCGACTTCAAAAATCTAAACATGGCATCTCTCAAGGATAATTATCCTCTACCTAATATGGAAGTTGTACTACATAAAGTAATAGGGTGTGAATTGTTATCTATGATGGATGGGTTCTCTGGTTACAACCAGGTCAAATTCAAAGAATTTGAGTAGTACAAGACAGCCTTTACAACTCCATGGGGAACATATGTTTATGTGAGAATTCCATTCAGTCTAACAAATGCAAGTGCAACCTTTCAAAGAGCTATGGATGTAACATTTGTAGATTTGATTAATGCTCTCATGGTGGTATATCAAGATGACCTTACTGCTTATTCAAAAAGGGTTGAAGACCATCTAGAACATCCAGAAAAGGTATTTGTTAAAGCTTTAGAATATGGTATTAGTCTAAACCCTAAAAAATGTCATTTTGCAGTCATAGAAGGTAAACTCTTAGGACATATTGTGTCGAAGGAGGGGATTAGAATAGATCTTGAGAGGGTTGAGGTTATAGATAAAATTCCTATTCCTAAAACTGTCAAGGCCATCCAGTCATTTTTTGGACAGATCAATTTTGTTAGAAGATTTGTGTCTAATTTTACTGAAATTGTTAAGCCCATATCAAAGATGTTGAGGAAGGGACAAAAGGTAGATTGGACTGCAGAAGCATTAGAAGCTTTTATATCAATCAAAAGGGCTATCAAGGAGGCTCATGTCCTTAAATCTCCAGAATTTTCAAAACCCTTTCAAATATTTTCATTTGCTTCGTTGCATACTATAGCCATTGTTATGTTGCAGAAGAATGAGGAAGGTCATGAGCAGCCTGCGTCTTTTTTTAGCAAGTCATTGCAGGGGTCAAAATTGAAATATGATATAATGGAGAAACAAGCATCTGCATTGGTGAAAGCCATAAAAGCTTTTAGACCGTATCTTGTTGGAGCTAAGGTGATTCTTTTTCATATGTAAGAAGATGTGAAGCATGTCAGAAGTTCTCAAGGAAAATGAAGTATCAGGGAGCTTTACCACTCAGACCTTTGCAGGTTGAAGCCCCTTTTCATCAGTGGGGAATTTTTATGATTCTATATGTAAGAAGATGTGAAGCATAGAAGTTCAAGAAAATGAAGTATCAAGCTTTACCACTCAGGCAGGTTGAAGCCCCTTTTCATAGTGGGGAATTGATTTTATTGGGGAGATACTCAAGTGGAGGACATAAGTGGATACTGGTAGCTACTGATTACTTCACTAAATGGGTAGAGGCGGTCCCAACCAAGCAAGCAATGAGTAAAGTTGTAATCAATTTTTTAATGGATAACATCATTACCAGATTTGGTACACCATTAAGATTGATCACAGATAATGGGATGTGTTTCAGATCTGACGAGTTTAAATATTTTTGCAGTACGTATGGTATCACTATTTCTTATGCAACTCCTTACCATCTGCAAGCTAATGGTCAAGCAGGGTCCAGCAACAAAATCCTTCTAAAAATCATAAGAAGAATGCTAGGTGGGAATTAAAAGGCTTGGGATTCAAAATTGAGGTTGGTTGTGTGGGTTGATAAGACAATTGTGAAAAAGGAAATTGAAAAATTCCCATTTGAATTGGTGTATGGAACACAAGCTAGGATTCCTTTACAAAATTTGTTACCAGTTTACAAATTTATTCTTCAGGAAGATATAGACATTCCTGAACCAATGGAGGAAAGAATGGAGCAGCTGGAAGATCTTGATGAGATTACAATATTAGCTCAAAACCAAAATGTGAAGTTGTAGGCACAAATGAAGTATTTATTTGATAGAAGAGAAAAAGATAGGAAATTTAAAGAAAATGATCTAGTGCTAATGTGGAATGTAAGGTGTCAGGAGAAGGGAAAACATGGGAAATTTCAAGCTTTGTGGCTGGGACCCTTTGTTGTTGTTGGAAAGAAAGGTGAAGTTTCATATTATTTGCAAAACATGACTGGTGAAGGACAGGAGTTTCCTGTACATGGAAATTCTTGAAGCATTTTTTCTCTTGAGAAATATAGAGGATTAAGGGTTTCCAGTGCATGGACAACACTTGATGATCCTCTCAAAAATTTCTCTTCCATGCATAGTAGTCTAGGAAATAAAAGGAACAAGAATTGCCAATACATGGAAAAACCTGACATTCCTTCTCTCAAATAAATCTTTCCATGTATAGTAGTTTAGGGTCATGTTCATCTCCATTTCTATTCATTCCATCCTACTCATTGGCCCATCACCTTGAAAGTTTGGTCTGCTCACCCAGAAATCCAGATCCTTGCAATGATCTCAAAATCATTCATCCCTAGACAGAGCGACTATTAGAACTGCAAAATTTTGAAAATTTCTTGGCCGCACATACCCGTTAGTCCCCAAAAATGTACTTACCATATGCACAGAATCCACTTTGCATAACATTTTTCCCATGCATTAGTTGATTTTCATCATTTGGTCACATAGAATTCATCTATCCTTGAGCATTTGAATGTATAAACCATATCGGCATAACATATTGCAAGTCTCACCGATCCATAAAGCATTTTATAATAACGTATATCTTTTTGCACTCTATCGGTAAGAGGTTAGGAATGTCTTGTTGATCATATTACATTTGGTAATACACATCGGGTAGACATAGTTCGCAGTCTCAGTGACCAGAGGATCCTATTGCAAGAAAATATTCATCGATATAAGTCATAATGAGCACATGTGTGTTATACTGATGAAGCACAAAATGACTGTCATCGAGACCTAAGTCATCAATGAAATGTCTCGGAGCATTCATTTGGTTTTGCTGATACAACAAAGGTGGATTCTAATGATGTTTCGGGGTGAGTTCATGGAATTCCTGTTGACTCTCAATGTCACTATGATGGGATTATATCGGTAATAGGACTTGGCGATATTCATTGTCTTGCTGATAACAAGATTCATCGACGAGACTGGCATCATCGAAGAGAGATATGGAAGTCATACCGAATATAGCTTTATTAGTAAGAGAAACATTTTGTTTCGGCGATCAGAAGAAAAACTAAAGGAAACATCTCGTAAAGACTTGAGTAGTCGGAGGAATGTTTTTTGACCCGTAAAGTCACAACAATACTCAAAACTGAAGGCATAGACTATTGGTGAGCCTTAGAACATTGATCAGACTGTGTGACTTCATAGCAATATGTAATATATTGACTGTCAGAGAGACTCAAGGCGTCGGCAAAACTACAAGACGTCTCAGTGGGTTTTTAGCGAACATTTGAAAAGGCCCAAATGAAATAACTTCCCGGATGTGAATGCGAATGGATGCAACTTTTCATGTAGCCGATATATAAAACCCATTTTTGATAGCAAAAAAACTATAGAGTAGAGAGGGAACAGAAAATACAGTAGATTAGAATGTTGAATTTTGAGACTATGATGCATGTAAAAAATAATGGAGATTTCAATTGAATTCATTTGATTTGGTGGCATTTTTATGGTTTCAGTTGTTTGTTGTGTTAATTAAAAGTATTGCTGAAGTTTTCTCTAAGGTTGATGTTTTCTAATTGTTTAAACTAATATATCAAGGATATTTTTCAATTTATCAGTTCACACTTGTATTTATATGGTTGGATTAATTGGTTATTTCAAGGAAAGATTAAATCCTTTAAATCAATCACAGTAATTAGGGAATCTCATTTAGATCCTTAAGAAGAACTCAGTAGTCACATTCCTGCATGTTTATACCAGTTATAAACTTAAACCTATATGCCAAACAATTTGAGTTTCTGCCATAAAGAAGTTATTCATTTCGAATTTTCATTTGACTTCGTGCACCCAATAAGGCACTAGTCTCTACCATTTCATTGTTAGTTTCATTTATTTTATCATATGAACATATTATATTTTTGCCTTGATATTGCTTATACAATTTATACCAAATTAAAACTCATTTATCCACTCCCATTTGCCAGCGTGGGTAAATTGCTTTAGGAAATAAACATTGGTCAAGTCTGATTCATTGTTGTAGGTACACCTACCTAGGTCTGGAAACACCTAAAGAGTAGAAGGTCTAAATCATTTGGCCTTTTCTATTACCCTAAAACGTATCAAGAGATTGGCAACCTCTTGAGGTATTTTGTCTACGTTTTTGAGAGCTAACACCGTGAACCTCTAACAAGCATCACATTTCTTTACAAATCTATGTACATCTTTGAACACTGTTGGCCACTAAAACCTGCTCTCAATATCTTATGGGTGGTAGTTTTGGCCATGTAATGGCCTCCACAAGCTCCTTTATGCATCTCAATCAGCAGATCTTTCACTTGATACCCATCTACACACCTAAGTAGCAGACCTTTGGGAATCCTCCAACACAATTCACCATCGATAATAACATATTTGATTTCTTGCAACTTAAGAGTTCTCTTTTCACTATGGGGCATACCTTCTGGGCACTGCATGGTCTGTAGATATTCAACAATCCTTCTGTACCACCCATAGGTCTACATGTCACATATTGGTGCAACATTTTCACATTCAACTTGGTTTATTTGGTTAGCCTCCAACTTTGTCTCAACCATCAATTTAGCTAGACCCTGACCTCTTACCAAGTTGGTAATCTAAATATTAATGTTGAACTCTTGGATCCTATTAATCCATCTGCACCGAGGACCTGTGGTCTCTTGTTGAGTAAATATATCTTTGACTATTGTTGTTGGGACATATGCTACAACTATAGCTCTAGTAAAATATGGTCTGAAGTTTTTAATGACCTTGACTAGGGAAAATTCCTACTTCTCTGTAGCATCATACTTTAACTCAGCTAACTACAATGACTTACTAAAGGTGGCGATAGGTTTCTCAAAACCCTTGTTGTTCTTTTGAAGTAAAACTCCTGCTACAGTATGAAATGAAGCAAACGTGAATAACTTAAATGGCTTTGAATAATCAGGGGATTTAAGGATGGGTGCCTCCTTGATAGAATCCTTAATGGCCTGAAAGGCTCTTAATGGTTCCTCTGTCCATGCTACTTTCTCCCCCTTCTTTATCATTTTAGAGATGGGTCTTATAGTCTCAACAAAGTTTGTAACAAATCTTCGTAGAAAGTTATTTTTTCCAAAGAAGGATTGTATTCCCTTTACATTTTTGGGTTGTGGAATCTTATCAATTGCTTCTACTTGCTTAGGATCAATCCTGATCCCATGTTTTGACACAATCTGAGCCAACAATTTTCCTTCTTTAACTCCAAACTGACATTTCTTGGGATTTAAAGAAATTCCATACTCCAGGGCTCTGATAAAAATATTTTCAAGGTGTGAGCAGTGATCCACCTCCTTCTTACTATAGGCAATGAGATCATCTTGATAAATGGCAAGAAACAAATCTATGAAATCAGCAAAAGCCAAATCCATGGCTCTCTGAAAATTGGCTCCAACATTAATCAAGCCAAATGGAATCCTTACATATACATATGTCCCCCATGGTGTTGTATAAGCTATTTTAAATTATTCTAACTCTTTCACCATAACTTGGTTATAACCTAAAAACCCATCCATCATAGAGAGCAACTCACATCCAGTCGCCTTCTATAGCATTGCCTCCATATTAGGCAAAGGGTAGTTATCTTTTAAAGATGCCACATTTAGATTTCTAAAATCCACAAACAGCCTTAGGTCTCCATTTTTCTTTCTGATTGGAACTATATTTGACACCCGTGATGAGTTCCTGATAGGCTTTATAATCCTTGTATATCTTAGCTTAGTAAGCTCTTCTTGCATTTTTGGTTGCAGAGTGGGGTTAATTGGTCTCTATTTCTTCATAAAAGGCTTTGCATCAGGATTTAGTGGTATCTCATTTCTAAACAAGTCCTCCTTGTAAGCCTTCAAATCATCATACAACCATGCAAACACATGTTTGTACTTCCTCAACAGAGCAATTAGCATACTTCTCACATGGGGTTTCATCATCTTGCCTATATACACCTTTTTAGGGGAATTTTATGTCCCTAAGTTTATTTCATTTAAATCCTCCTTATGGGAAAGTGCTTGCTTGACATTTGACTTATCAGGGCCATCAAAGACCCTCTCTAGTGCAACCAACCCCTTAGGAATCCTATTTTTTTTAATTGAATTATCTCATTTCCAAATAATGTCTCTTTCCCATCTACCTCAACCACACAAGAACCAAAGTGATCTCTTGGCCTTCATATTGGTCAATGTAGTGCAAGAATCTTAAAATGTCATTGTTATCATCAAACTTTCTAGTTACAAATGTTGCCAGGCACTGCAGGCCTAGTCTACACCTCTATGCATGAGACACCATCAAAGGTAACATCATCCAACCTAACGGCAATATTGGCTAACAAATTTTCCTTGACATTTTGTCCTCTTTCTATCCATTCTATACCAAAAGTGTCAAAGGCCTCAATAGTATCCCAAATCTCATTCATGTATTGTCTAAACCTTTTATCCTTAGTGACAAATCTAGACCTAATCTAGGAAACTACCAATTCAAAATCCCCCAACACTCTTAGCAACTTAATACCATGTTTGTAAGCTAATTTAAACCAAGTAAGAGAGCTTCGTATTCAGCAACATTATTTGTACAAGCAAATTGTAACAAGGAGTACTTGAAGGTTTTACCTTGTGAAGAGATGAGGATAACTCCTGCACTCAAGCCTTCCTTTGAACATGCACCATCAAAATACATAGTCCAGAGGCTTCCTTCTTGAGATGTTTCGAGGACCTCCTTATCAATTGGTGCAAGTTTGGTTGCTTCTTCTAGCATCTCTTCCTCATTTTGAAAAGTGTCTAAACCAGTATCCACAAAATTAATCTGCACTGGTTCTTTAGGTTCCTAATATTGTTTATCATGTGAGGAGCTCTTCATTCTCTATTGATCTTGACATCTTTATGGTCAATGGAAAAAGTTGCAAATGATAGGTCACATTGAATACTCCCACCCATGGAAGCACTCCAATGTCTAGACAATAGCATTCCATAAGTTGGTGGCATATCCACCACCGTAACACTCATATATAACTCTTTTTCAAGAAATGCTACCAATTTATATGGGACTTTATTGATTACCCCAATAACAGGCACCTCCCTTGAATCCATAGTGTAGCACTTCCCATATGTATTGTCCCTTTAAGCCCATTTCTTCCATGATATTTACTGGCATTACATTTTTTGAAGTCCCTTGAGTCTATCATGCAATTTCTAAGCAACTTTCCATCAATGATTAAGCTTATAAAAAATGGATTCACATGATTAGGGTTGGCAGTAATAGTGGTTCCCAGATATATCTCTGGATTTTCATTAATCACTACTTCAACTTGAACATTCTTTTCTTGGCTTGTGCTTGTTTCCAGTTGATTGATTATTATTTTATCCTTCCCACTAGCAACAATACTATTAATAAGAGCAAAAATCTTATTCTTATGCTCATCTATTCTCATCATTTCAAGGAGTGGGAATGTGACTTTGACTTGAGACAATACCTGAAACATATCAACTAGAGAATAATTCAGTAACCCAGGGAGTAGAATTTTTGTAGGAGTTACATTTTCACCTTGTCCCTGGACCTTTTCAGCATTGGGTTTCACATCCTTAGCCTTCTCAGCTTGAGGAAAAACTTCATCATCAACCGTCACCTTAGTTCCCTTTTTGGCCCAAATTCTCATCTCCTTACCCTCCTTGGGTTTTGTCTCTTCCCTTTTGTTCTATGTTTTTGCTTCTTTGTTTCTTGCATTATTTTCTTTAACAAACAAGCTACCTAGGCTGCCCTGATTACCACTCACAGTTCTATTCCTTAAATGGTAGTCACTCCTTTCCTAAGTAGCCAATGCAATTGTATACCTTTCAATCTCCTCATTGGAGGCTCTTCTCAAAGAAACATCATTTGATTCAAAATTATAGACCGTGCAATCATTCTTTCCTTCTTCATCTAAGAATACTTGTTGATGATAAGAGTTTATCTCCTGCCTCTGAAAATCAACATCACTCTTGTGAGGATCATCATCTGAGGAATATTCTTCACAACCAAGGTCTAAATTAGTCATGATTACATTTGTCATCTCATCATGATCTTGCAAAGAATCAGATCCTACTTTATTATCTTGAGCTTCTTCAACTGACATCGCCACAACACATTGCTATGAAGAATGGGGCATCTAAAAAACTCCACACCAAGGTAATTCTTCGGTAACATTGGTGGAATGCTTTTGCAGAGGGTCTGGTGCACCCTAGACATTTTTTTGATTATTGTTAACTAGCTTCCCATTATGCCAGTTTGTATGATAGGGGTAATCCTACACTCTCAAGGGCCTTTCATTTCTCTAGAACTATGGCCTATCATTGTTAGCTTCCTTTTTCATTAAGCTAAGAACCTGATCTATCTTTTCATCTGGAGTTTTAGTTTTACCAGCTTTATCATTTTGAGCTCTTAAGTTTTTTTCAGGCCTTGGGGTCCTCTCTTCTTCCTACTTTACCAGAGGCTCTCCTATTGTTTTCAATGTTGACTACCATCTTGTAGGCCTCTCTCAAATTTTGTGGGTTCTTATCCCTAAGCAAATAACACATCTTATAGTCATAAGCATTACAATAAGTGACCAAACATGCATCAACATTAGGCCGTAGATAAGCAAGGACTCTATTCATAGACTTCTAAAATATTGTGTTGAACTCAGTAACCAACTCATTATGTCCTTTAGTGATATTGTTGAAGTCATTCAATATGAACCTGGGATTAGTTTGATCCCCATACTGCTCTCTGAAAACTCTATAGAAAGACTCCTTTGAATCAATACTCACATCTGGTAACCCCTTATACCAATCCCTTGCACCCTCAGTCAGGGATTGCATAAATTATTTTATGGCAACATCATCATCCCATAATTCTAAATCTTCCACAAAACTTTGGAAGGCTTTCAAGTGATCTTCACCACTGAAAGCATTATTACTAGTAAATTTAGGGAGATGCTTCCTTGCATTATATGGGATAGGGTTTGGGTAACTAAGAATATTGTCAAAACACAATTGCCTATACCTATTAGTTTTAGGTGGCCTCCTAGGATTTCTATCCCTATGATTATCCCTTTGTTAATCATCCTTCTTATTGTCAGATTGATCTGCATTCGTACCTTTTCCACTTCCATTATTTCTACCCTTATTCTTCTTATCTTCTTCATCATCCTCAAAATAAGAACTATTCTTGTTACCTCCTCCACCTCCACCACCCTGGTTTCCACCACCACCTACACCAAGAGTATTCCCTCCTAATTTCTTCTTGTGAGATCCACTATCTTTCTACCCAGAGTTGGAAGGCTATGGAGTTGGTATAGACATTTTAAGGAAGGAAAACTTCCTAGCCACTTCTGCATTGGCCGCATCAATTTCAACCTTCTTCAAATCTTCTTGCAACTTCTCATTCACCATCTGCAATTTCATGAGTTCAAGGTTTGAGGGTACAACAGATGAAATGGGATCAGCTTTGGGGTTATTTATAGGATTTTTGGTAGATGAGGTGTGGATATTTATATTAGTACTAGTGGTGAATGTATTAAAATTATTCATCTAGATCTAATCCATGGGTTTCTTCCCATGATCTACAAATGATGTTTTCCTTGGAGGATCAGTGGTTTTGGTAGTGGTAATAGTTGTAGCATAGGTGCTAGCAGTAGAAGTTCCCATCTAAACTATTACCTTAGGAATTTCAAGGGTAGCTTGGGCTCCTATTTTAGCAACATTCTCTACAGAAGCTTTATGCCTAACAGCATCATCTCTCATCTTCTCAACTTTCTATCTCCTAGCATCCCTCTCATGTTGCTTAGCTCTAATCCTATCCTCCTTCTCCTTCAATGCCTTTAATCTCTTCTTTCCTTCTTTCTCAACAAGCCCATTTTCTTTATCCTCCAAGGCTTGCATATCCTTGTCAATATCCTCTTCATTTTCTAAGAAATCTCCGTACCCACTCAGGTTGGGGTATGAAAGGTTTGATCAACTAGATATTCCTCAGGGAACAAGTATTTCTAGACTTGGGAGCTCTCCCCTTGGGTTAAAGTTTCCCCCATGAAAAACAAACCCAACTCAGGTGTTGGTGGTTCTAAGAATTTCTTATTATTCTCCCAAAATCCCCACCTATCTTCCTCTCTAGAAATATCAAACTCATTGTCAAACACTTGTTCAACAGGAAAACTTCCCTAGCCTCCATCAAGTATTCCACCCTCATTTGATTTCTCATTAGCATTTACACTATTTACCTCATTATTGAAGGTAGGAGATTCTCCAACAAGAGATTTGATAGACTTACCCAATTCAGTAGTTTTCTTCTTCCATAGAGGTTGTTATCCTTTGCAAATTCAGGTTCTAACTACTACTTAGGATTTTTCTTCATGTGACTTCTAGTTCTCGGCATGGTGACAACTACTATGTCAAAATCCTTCTCCTCAGGGTCCTTTCAAGAGATTGTCATCGTACTGGTATGAGAAACTTCAAAGTCACCACCCAAAATATTGGGAAATAAGAATTCATTATATCTTGACTTGCTATTTGTGACCTCAAAGAAAATTCTAAACATAACCTGACACACTATGATGGAATTGACAAAATTTTGATACATAAATGGAATATGACATCTGTAACTTTAAATTTTGAACCAATAATTCTTCCAATGAAGAATAACAAAAATCTTGACTATGAATGTACCAGATCTGCACTAGGGATGTTAAATTTTAGAAAGGTTCCCCAGCAAAGTCACCAATCTATTGGCTCTTTTAAATACAAACTAGATCTTAAAGGAAGCCTATGGATTTTCTAATTCCAATGATCAGCAACCTAAAAGGGGTTGGACAATGAATGAGATAAAGAAATCAAGCTTTCCTCCTACACTTCAGGTTCTGCAAGACCTGGGAGGGTGATCCCACAATGCACTTATAACATTTTTTCATAAGACTTAGACGTACATTGCATTTTAAGTAGAAACATTCTCATATCTATGACTTGACAAGTGACAATTTGCAAAGAATTGGTCAATCCTTTACACCTTTACAACTTGGAGCAGAGAATGGGCAACTCAAACAAGAACTACAACATCCATCATCATTTTATGTATGATTTTAATTAAATGAATTGTTCTTTGATGTGATCTAGCTAACCAGATACATTTGAAATTCACTTAACATATAGAACAGTGCCTTATCCTAGGGTGATGGGGTCAAATTCACAACATATTGTAATGCAATGAAAAAGGAATTTGACATTAGTAGACTATTATGGATTTGCATTAAAAATTCATAACTCGAACCTCACATACAGAGAATACTTAGAGATCCTATGAAGTAAACACAAAAATGTGACTGCATTTAAGCATTTAAATCAACTACTTGAATTGAAGTAGAAATGCAAACATACATCCAACTACATTAATTGGAGACCAAAAAAATAATCCTTGATCATTTCATTGCTAATTCATGGACAAATCCATAGGAGATAATCTATATGTAATTTTCCATTATCGATACTCAAATGCTACAATTGTTGCAAAACCTTTAAGTTGACTATAAATGTAAACCCATAACCTAATACTCTACGAATAATTCTATATCCATTGTATGCTTATTACATTTCATCAAGATACACGCTAAACTACCTGAGATCAACCAAAATTTTCAAAGACCCCTACACAATAGCCTTGAATTCCCTTTTATAAGATCAAGGGAGAAAAAAGCATCAAGCTATTGGCCGGTCACATTACATTTCAATTTGTATTTCAAGAGTATTTCATTTCATTTCAACCCCCAAACGGTTATATTTACACTTGAAGAAATGGGGGGAAAATACAAAAAGACAAAAACTTGTAACAGCTTATTGAACTCACATCCTCACCCATGTCATCACCTTACTTAGCAAAAGTGTGAAACATGAAAGCATAAAGAAACATAAAGAAGAAAGAGAGGATTAGCTAGATTACCACCTGCACTTTCAAATTTGATAAGATATAGATTTTTTAATATAGTTATTTCAAAGGCTAGACTTGTTTTATACTAAACCATGTTCTATATCTATCTCACCATCTTTATGGCTTATTCAACATAGTTTTCTAGCCAATTCTTATACTCATCCTCTATAGGTCAATTGAAATCCAACAACCTTTGCACCTTTGTGTTGTATGCATTGTATCTTGCATCAATTACTACTTTGGCATCTTTCACAAAGGTGTCAATGTTAACCTTAATTGTGATGAATTTATCAATTATACCATAACACAATTAAGTCCAACTTGTTATCAATGTATGTTATTTGTGGACCTCTAGTAGTTTGATGCCTGAAGAAATCCCTCCATGGTTCAAACTCTTTGATTGTTCCATCTTCATTAAGGATCTTAGGTGTACCACATTCCTCCATAACCCTGAAGGCCTTGATTTTACCTTGTAGCTTCCCACCAATTCGTTCATGGGAGCATGTGACCACACCAATTTTTTCAATTCCTCTTATGATGTCTTCAAGATTTGTTGGAGCTTCAGGTTCATCCTTTACATTTGCTTGTATCTCGCTTAAACTATTCAATCTACTCTACTTATTCCAAGTGTTCTAGAAAACCTCTTGAACATGTTGTAACCTTTCAAATTCCTCATGTATTCCTTTATAGGTTGACCACATGGCTTCTGCTCTAAAGGCTGCCCTGGTCAATCTATGGCTGAGAATTTCATCAGCCATATCCTTTGCAATCTTGTTCATATTCTCCTAGAGCATGTCCTTCTCAGACTTGGTTATTTGGAGTTCAACATTCAGGGTAGTAATTCCTAGTTTGAAGGTTTCTTTATCTTGTGGTGAGGTGCTAGATGAGGAAGTAGGAAAGGTCCTCTAACCTACCCTAACCATAGTAGCCTTCAACTTATTGTATTCCTCAACTAGTTTTTTATGCTTCTCCAATAATTTCATATACCTGGCCTGAGAAATCTTTGTTGTGTCAACACTCAACATGGTTGTATGTATTGTCAACCTTGTAGCCTATGGAGTTGTCATCTCAGAAGCCCTTCCTATAATCGAGTCTCCTGAAAGTCCAATCATTGTCCTACTAAGTCTACATCTCCCTAAATCTATTGTTAATGACCAAATAGCTAGTGCATGTAAACTAGGGCTAAACCCTGAACCAAAAGTTTTCTCATCAAAAGTCTCCTCGGACACCATAGCATTTGGGTCATTCTTGATTGCATCCAGAGCAATGATTGAGGACAGGTTCCAACCTAGAATTATTAGTACCCCTATTGTATTTGACCAATCTCCTAGCTTCCATAGGATTCATTTTCTCAATTTCTTGAATAATCTCCTCTTCATTCCTTTTTCTGACTTCTTCCTGTTGTGAAGGATCCACTCCTTCCTGATCCTTTTGTATCCTCTTATTTATTTCCTTAGCTTTCAGCTCAGCAATGTACTCTCTAAATTCTTTTGATGTCACAAAAGAATCATCCTCTAATAATTTGGCCCAAGCTAAAACCCTTGCATCATTATCTCGACCTTCATCATACTCCTAGGGTAATAGGCTATCATCTGGAATAAATAGTTCTATTACATCTTCAACATCAAGGTGAGAAAATTCATGCTCGACTCCTTGCTAAGAGGCATTGATTCAACTGTTATTTGTTGTACATTTCCCTTTGCACCCGGTGTTTCATTAACATTTGTAGGAGGAACTCCATAACAAGAATATCTTCAATATCTATTGGTTGCTGCTCTTCTAGTATTGTGGGCTCTTTTGGTTGACCACCAGTTTTCAAAAAATGTTCCTATAGAACCTTTTGAACTAGCTGCTCTACTTGTTGCACCTTCTCCAGAAAAGTACCATCACTAAAATCACTAAGTACTATTTCCATCCTCTTAAATATGTTAGTGAGGTGTTTTTAGGGGCTTTCATAATAAGAATTCTGAGTAGAATCCCTATGCTCAACCTCAGCAATTTTCATCCACACCTTTTCTCTATCCTAGATAGTAGCAAGTGTTGGAAAATTCCTTATCACATCTTCCCTAAAGAGAAAGGCATGAGGTCTATATCTAGAGATTCCCCTCTTTATCTTTTCTCTGTTGATGTGTCCTTCTGGATCAAACTTTCTAGTAGAGGTTACTTTCATTCTCAAATTACTGATTATTATAGCAAATTCGCCATATGCTTCCTTGGCCAATACAACAAAATAATCAAAGGAGAAATTTGATGCAATGATGGAGGCCTTTCTAAACAACCTAAAGTTATCTGCATTAGAATGATCTATTTTCCAGATTATCTTAGTGAAAGTCAGCCTATCAGTATATGTGGTGCCACATGAGTCCCATAACATCTAATGATCGTGCAATCCTTATACAAATACCTATCTCCTCAATTGCACTCATAAGCTAGGTCATCACCATATTCTTTTGGCCTTAACAATGCTTGAATTGTTCTAGAAATCCTCTCAGTCATTGCAACACCCATTTGTACCAGAATAGTGTGTTTTATGGTGTTGCATAATCCATCATAATTTGAATTTGGGCAATGTAAGTCCCAAATGTGTGTCCACATTTGGATAGGCAATGTATTATTTCTTCCATCCACTTGTCATAATCTCATGACCTTTTCAAATACTTCCCTTCCTTGATATAATATCATATGCATCAACAATGAATAATGTTTGAATGTCAATGGTGTTCTCCTCTCCTTAAACCTTACCAAATCATAGTGTAATTGGTCAGCAACTCTACTAGCATAGTCAAACCATGTGTGCTTATTCTTATGTTGAATGTCCATAATCATAAAAAATAGGGGTGAGGTTAACCTTCCATCACACTTCACCCCGAGCACCTGACACAACATGAAGTATGTGTATCTGAAATAGTCTACAAATTATTCACAATCTAGGGTTCAACTTCTTTGAGTGCAAACACAACACCCTTATCTCGTCTATGCCTTGGAAATTCACCTCTTCGGAATCCAACCTTATGATCAACATATTCCTTCTGCAACTTTTCCATGTTGATCCTTTGAATAGCATTAGGTTTCATTCTAAAAACTTTTGCAACTTTTCTTACCTTTATTTTTGAAATGTTCCTACTCTAAACGTTTGTGATTACCCTATTCACATCGTAATATCTATCTGCAAGGTGCAACATTAAGTCTACCTCCACAAAGACATTAGGGATAACTAATTTCCCTAAATCATAACCCCAGACATTTTTACCAGGATGTCGAGCATCTCTTCTTGTGAAAGCATACAGAAATAACTCCCATCCAGACTTTGACATAGCAATGTCACTTTGGTGGTTAATATTCCTTCCCCTTTAGCCTTCCTACCACTTGCCTTGACGTATGGCGATTGGAATATATCCATGAAACGGGTGTATTCCTTTGGTTGGCCCTTTTTCTTCTCAGTCACTTCAGATGTTTGGGGTGGGTCATGGGAGACCTATTTTTTCTTCTTGGGTATGTATTTTGAAGACGACGACTCACCAGGTTGACTCATCTTGGCTCCTTCAGGGTTTTTTGGTTTAGAATTAAAATAGGTTTGGGATTGCTACTCTATTCTCAATAGCTCAAATTCAAGTTGAAATATAATTCTACCCAATTAAGAAACTATACTTAATCAATAGAAGCTAGAAACCCTAATTAATCCTTGAAAACACTTCACACATTTTGGTTCAATATACCAGTTCTTGCAAACTAACAAAATAAACCAAGGGGATTTTGATGGAAACTTACCTAGGAACAAATCCTCTGTATTTTTCTTTAACTTCAGCTTTGGTTGCTCCAAACTCTTCTTCAGCTCCTCAAACGTTTGAATGAGAGAAAAATACAAATTGTAAACCATTTTCTATGAATTCAACCGAGTTCGCCCACCATTAATGGCACAAGAAGGCTTTCACAAGTGAACAATTACCTCCTAAGTTGATCATTCCTATTTGAATTCAGGCCATTGATTCACTCATATGAGAATTCCATCCAATGGCTTACACTATTTCACACTCTTCATAGGGCCCTACCAATAATTTGATATGTACTTTGATGAGTTAAGGATCTGCCATGGGTATCTCTCCACATTCCATGAGTATCACTCATCACGCCTTTCATTCTGACACTAGGACCTAATCAAGCAATGGCTTGGAAGCTAGTGATGAAATTTTAGCCTTTGATCTTGAATGCTTGAGAGGATCTTAGTCGTAGACTTGAGTTCTATCGTTCAATGCATGTTCAGGTTTTATTGAGTAATCCCAACTCGTGATAGACTAAGGTCGCGCGATGGGGAGGTACTTCACCCATCGACGGTCACGGGTTCTCTTTTGAATGGCATGATGTAACTAGCGATAGTGCTAGGGCCAACAATGGGTTAAGAACTTAACCACATCACTTATTGCAGGTCACCTTCTGGTGGTAGTAATGAAACATGTGACGGGCGATGAACCAAGTGCTATAGGATAAACATTGTATCACTCGTCACAAGATTGAGATGGTATTCCACAAAGTAACCTATGATGAGTGATAGATAGCGGGAAAAAAATATAAGTAACTCTAAAAAACACGTGAGCAAAAGTTGCTCATAAAAGAGTGACCTACTACACTCAACGGTGACCAACGTGTTGGGGCCGGTTGAACAATGATGATAAAAACCATAGGAAGGCACTTAAGTTCCTAGTAACCTAATTTATCCGATCAATGCGAGAACATAAGTTGAAGAATAACCAAGGGTGTCAAGGTATACAAAACTCTTAAACCCTAGACCCTAGTGACAATAGGATGAAAGCAACCAATAGTATGACGATGAGACCAATGGAACCATGAAAATTTTTAGGGTTCCACCAATGCTATGGATTTTCTTCAAGTTTTATTTATAAAATCATGGTGTTCTTGATGAGGGTGAAATGTTTCCTTATTTTTACCTTTTATTTACCCTTTCATTCCTATAAAATCCCTTGTTGTTCATGCCACTATTTGTTAATGAAGTAAGGATATTTAGTAAAATGAAAAGAAAGGATAAAAACTTATGGATATATCAAAACCTTTAATTATTTACTAATTATCCTCATGATTATGATAAACAGGGGATAATTAGGTGGATGGTGTGTGAAAGCAAGAGGAGCATCAATGGAAATGAAGACAAAGCTATTTATGAGCCATGTCTCACTTTTGATTAAGTTCAGTCTAAGTTGTTAGTTTGTTTTGGAATTATGTTGAAGTCTATAGTCTATTTCTAAGAATCTTTTAAGGTTTCTGGTCATAGGCCACAACAACCTAAACAATCATATGTTTTTTAATGAGTATTAGTTATAAACTCAGTGACATATAATCTCTATAAATATGTATGTCAAGACTTGAATTGATAATCAATAATATATATCTATAAGTTGCTATTTTGATTCGAAAAAGATTGGGATTTGAAATATCATTTGCATGAATACTAAGTAGTGTGGAATAAGCTTTCATTTCATCACTAGATAATTGGAGAAGGCAGGGCCCACTTCCTCAATTTCCTGGTGAATTTCTATAGTATTAACATGTTGTGTGGTAATAAGGTTTTTCAATATTAAATCTATTTTTAATCTTTAATGGTTGCGCTAATTCAAAGTTATTCAATATAGCATTAATTGTTATGTTGAGATAATTTGGAGTTATGTTAATTAGTATATTTATGGTTACAGGTGAATCTAGTATCGCATATTAGCTTCTCATGCATATCAGTCAACGTGCTTGTTGTTCTTAGTTTAATATTACAATTGGTGTTAATTACTGCATTCATCAATATGTATGAATTTAGTTTAACATATTATATTTCAATTCCAATACCTAGTTATCCTTTGTCAATTCATTTTCAGTGTGGAATTTTTAATTTTATTTTACTGTTTGGTTGTAATCTGCCTTTGTGATAAACTATTCCTAGCATAGGTTCCTATCATATAGTTGATAGGAATTCTGAAAACCAGATTTCTAAATAAAAACAGGTTACATTTAGTGCATCCATTCACACTTAGCTCGCTAGGTTCAGCCCTTAGGCAAATAGCCCCAATATCTTTCATAAGTTTACATCCCCCAGATTGACAATAAAGGAATAAACTAAGAAAAGTTGCATGATGTTCCCAAGGATTGATTTAAACACACTTTCCAATAAGATATAATTGCAACGATAGTTTTCCCCTAAAGTTCACCCACAATTTAATCCAATCATTTTGGCGTCGTTGTCAAGGAAAGGTATTAAAGGACTAAAACTATAGCAATTTGAGTTAGGACCAGTACGTCAGGAGGAAAGCCTACACAATTTTTGACCTTGTCAAGGTTAATACTCCTATTTTTTGCTATTATAAGTCATATAGGTGCATGAATCATAGTAGGGATACTAGAGATAGATTTTTTAAAAGGGAGAAAGGAAATAGTTCACAACCCAAAAAATTGAAAAGCAAAACAAAACCATCCATTGAGGGAATTAGCTCATAATGGGAAAATTTGAAAAGAAAATTACAACCATTAGTTGTGCACACTTCACTTGAGGAAGAATTAGTCAAACCATTAGTTGTACACCCATCACCTGAGAAAGAGTTACCCAAACTATATATCAAAAAGTGTGTTATTAAGTCAACCATTGTTGAGACCCCTTCTGGTATTCGTCTAGAGTCTTTCGAAGAATTACAAAAAAGGGTTGCAAAGTTATTCCAAGAATCTTACGAGACTAGAGTTGGTCCATCTTTAGGAAACGAAAATCCATTTAAAACTTTCTTCACCCCTTGGGAATCAGAAGTCATGGTTGATCTCAACAACAACAATAACAACAAAAATAATAACAACAATGATGTGAGAGCGTTATCCCACAACAAACCGGTCACTTTTGAATTTCCAATTGCAAATCTTGAAGAGGATGCTCCAATGAAAAATATTCCCCATTCTTCTTTATTGGTTTTTCATGGTCATTCTGTTGAGGATCCTAATATGTTCTTATTTTAGTTTGATGTGTTGTTCCATAGTTATGACTATTAGAGTGACACATAAAATCTCAAGCTATTCACAGCCACATTGAAGGATGCAGCCTTATGTTGGTTCATGCACCTCATAAATATCAGAATTTGGGACATCATGAAGGGATTATTTTTGACAAAATACCAAGATTATTGTAAAACAAGAGAGGTTTGGAACAAGATCTTCCATATGACATAGAAAGAATATGAGACCATGGAATATTACCTCATGCGCTTAATGTTCAACCTACAATGATCATGAAAACCGGAGCTAACTCTTGATACTATTAAAATGTTGTTTCTTAGGGGAATAAGAGATGTTACTATGGATTCATTGAATTTAATAGGAAAAGGTAAGTCTCTAAATTGAACTTTGATGATATATGTGACATTTGTAGGAATTACCTGAGGTCTCAATGTTTGGGGAGGAGTTATTCAAGTAAGTTTCCTTCTTCAGAAAATGCCATAGGTACAACAAAGTGTGAAATAGGTAATTTACTTGAGGATCTTAAAACTAATTTGTTAAATAATATGGGTAAACAAATAGACACTTTATATACTTGTAGGAAGCAAGAGGAAGTAGAAAAGGCCTTGGAAATATTTTGTCCAACTTGTTGCAAGAGAAATAGTAGCAAGGATTGCCCCTATAATAGGACAAATATTTCATCCTTATAAGAAGTCAACAAAAGTTCTACCTTAAGGCCTCTTCCCGTAGGTACACCTGACATTGAATATTCTGAGGAACCTGTCTACTACATGGCCCCTAGGCGACCTTTTCCACCTCGAGTAATGCATCCTGGAATGAAAAATGATTATTTTACTCCAAGACCTATCCAATATAATTCTTTTTCCAACCAACCTAGATGGTATGGGGGTTGGAAATAGCCTCCACCATACCCTTAATGGATTCCACAATATCAGTATGCTTCATAGCCATAGCAACAAGCATAGAGGCCACAACCACCATAACCTTCACAATTTCCACCTCCTCCAATGATCAATCCATATTAGTAGCAACAATAATTTCTTCCACCCATACCATCATCATTCACTCAACCAACCAATCCAACATAGCCACTAAATCCCACACCAATGCTATCCCAACCAAACCCAAATCCCAACAATAAGGCAACACAACCCATGTATAATAATGAGGAAAAAAATTACTCTACTTATCGTGTTAATACTGTAGAAATAGATGGAGTTCAATTAAGATTGGGGAAGGCTCTTCAAGGGCCCACCATCACTAAAATTCATGAAGAACTTGAAGCAAATCCAATAAAATAACCTCCCTTCCCTAACCGATTTCAATCAAAACCAATACAAAGGGAAGTCTCTCAACCTGAATTTGATCTTGTCAATGAGTTACACAATGTTAACATCAAGATTCCTTTGTTGCAATCCATCAAGGATATCCTTGTATATAAAAAAATAGTTCAGGATTTATGTACTTGAAAGCAGAAGAAGAAGACGAAAGATCCAAAGACCGTCCAAGTTATTGGACAACTGGAAGACCTCATGCTTGGTAACATAACCACTCCTAAGTACTCAAATCGAGGGAGTCTTGTCATCAAGGTACTAGATCTATTGGTAAAGTTATCATTACTAACACACTTGTTGATTTGGGCACTGCAATTATTGTTATGACAAATGAAATAAAGGAAAGGTTGTCACTAAAGGGACTTATACCTACTCCCACAATCCTCCAAATGGAAGACCGATCTTTGTTCAAACTGAAGGGTATAATTGAAGATGTAGTCCTTTCTATTGATTCATGAGAATACCCAATTGACTTTATGGTTCTGCAGCCAAAGTTAAAGCTAGGGGGATACCCCTTGATTTTGGGATGACCTTGGTTAGCAACTACAAATTCCTTAATTAATTTTTGATCGGGAAACATGGTCATCTCTAATGGTAAGCACACAAAATAGTTGACTTTATACCTACCAACACAACCCTTGTTGGAGATGGAGGATCTAGTATGGGTAGATAGTGACTTGGATGAGTCATTTCCAATCTTAACAATTGATCAAGCATTACAGATTGAGGAAACTACTAAAGATAACATTCTTGTTAATTTTCTTCAGAATATATATGTATCTAATGAAATCTTTGAAAGCATGGTTCTTCATTCAGGTATAAATACTCCTTATCCTTTGGAAATTTTCCATTGGTAGGTAGCTCATGATCTGTTCAACACTTTGTCACATTGCATCAGTTGCTACCTCATAATTGTCTCTATAGTTCATTTTTATTTTCTAGAAATTCTAGCAATACACCATCCACTTCACAAGTACTATCCATTAATTCACCTGCACAATCAGAAGCCATGGAAATTTTACCTGGTCACACACTTAATATTAATCCACATTTAAGCACTAAACAAATCCAAGATCTCATTTCCATGCTTAGAACTAATAAAGATGCATTTTCTTGGGAATATCAAGATATGTGTGGTATTCATCTTGATACCTAAACCCACCATATTTACATTGAAGAAGGTAGTCGTCCAGTTAGGCAACCACAGCAACGGCTCAACCTCTTCTTGTGTGAAATAGTTAAAGAGGAGTTATAGAAACTATCAAATGTCGGGTTTATATATCCTATTTTAGATATTCAATGGGTCTCTCCTCTAGTTGTGGTTCTTAAGAAAAATGGTAAGTGGATAATTTGTGTTGATTATAGAGCACTTAATAAAGCTACTAAAAAGGATCACTTTCCATTACTGTTTATTGATCAAGAGTTGGACACTCTTGTAGGTAAAAAGTTCTTTTCTTTTCTAGATGGGTTCAATAGCTAAAACTAGATTCACATAGCACTTGAAGACCAAGACAAAACCACCTTCACTTGTCCTTGGGACACCTTTTCTTATAACGTTTTTTCATTTAGTTTATGTAATTCCCTTGCCACTTTTCAAAGGGTAGTTTTGAGTATTTTTTCAGATCTTGTAAATGATTTTGTTGAGGTGTAAATGGACGATTTTACTATCCATGGTAATACTTATGAAGAGGCTAAAACAAATTTGGAAAAGGTACTTAAACGTTTTATAGACACTAATTTATCAATAATTCATGAAAAGTGCCATATTCGTATGACACAAGGAATAGTAATTGGTCATTATATTTCTTCCAAGGGTATTCAATTTGATCCCAAAAAGATACAAATCATTCAGGACTTTCCTACACCTTCTAGCCAAAAGGATGTGCGTAGCTTTCTAGGCCATGCAATGTATTATAGGAGGTCATCCAAAATTTTAGTAAGATTGCATCCCCCTTGTTTGCTTTCTTATCAAAAGATGCCATTTTCTCTTGGACACCAAAATGTCAAGAAGTCTTTGAAACCATTAAGAACAAGCTTGTAACCAAACCAGTCCTTAGAGGTCTGAACTGGGAACTACCTTTCCATATTCATATTGATGCCTTAGATTGTTCCATGGGAGTTGTCCTTGCATAGAAAGAAGATAAGCTTTTCTACTCCATCTACTACATCAGCAAAAATTTCACAAGAGCTAAGATAAACTATACGATAACTGAAAAGGAGTTTCTAGTTGTTGTTTATACAATCAATAAGTTTCATCATTCTATTATAAGATATAAAGTTTTTGTTCATACTAATCATTCGGCAATTCAATTCTTAATGAATAAACCTATTGTAACTAGTAGAGTTATTAGGTGGTTACTTTTGCTTCAAGAATTTGACATTACTATACTTGAAAATTTTGGTCAGGATAATGTGGTTGCAAAAAAAAATTCCAAGTTACAACGGCAAGATGATGAACCAATTCCAGTCGATGATTCCTTTCAAGATGAGCATCTCTTTGCTATATCAGTGAAAAGTCTATGGTATGCTAACATGGTGAATTACCTAATTACTTGCAAGTTCCCACCTCATTTCTCTATGAGGGAACATCGAAAGTTAGTTGGAATCAGTGGTGATTACACATGGATCAATGGATTGATCTTCCAACATGGCCTAGACAACATCATGTGTCGGTGTGTGCCCGAAGATGATGTCTTTGACATACTTCACGCATGTGACACAAAACCTTGTGGAGGAAATTTTGCTACTCAGAGGAATGCCTAGAAGGTTTTAACTATTGGCTACTATTGGCCTACACTCCATAAGGATTGTAAGTGTTATGTTCAACACTATGATAAATTTTAGTGTATGGGCCACCCCACGTGCTCAAATGAAATTCCCATGTATCCTCAGTTGTCCATTAAGCCCTTTGAAAAATGGGGGCTTGATTTTGTTGGACCTATCAACCTGTCATCTCAAAATAAGGAATACATCCTTGTGTGCACAAATTATGTAACCAAGTGGGTTGAAGTTGTTACTTTAAAGCATGCAAGAGACACCAAGGTAGTTGAATTTCTCTATTCCAAGATTTTCACCAAGTTCGGTGTTCCATGAGAGATAGTCACGGATCAAGGTCCACAGTTCACATCTAACCTCATTTTTTCTTTGGTTCATGATTATGATATTTGACATTGCAAGTCTTCACCTTATCATCCTCGGGCTAACAGTCAAGTTGAAGTTACCAATAGAGAACTTGAGAACATTCTTACCAAGACATTTTCCCTCCATAAATGAGATTGGGCCATGTGACTTCCTAAAGCAGTATGGGCCTACCGCATGATGTGGAAAACCACCACTGGTTTGACACCTTATGAACTTGTATATGGTAAGAGATTTTTTCTTCCTATTGAGTTTGAGGTGAAGACACTTTGTATCGTACTCTAGTTAGGCATGAACTTGACTAATGCACAAAAAGAATGGATTGCACAACTTCACTCATTGGATGAACTTCGTCAACAAGAACTCTTCCATGTAGAGATTGTCTAGAAATAGCGTGCTCTCTGGCATGATCATTTCATTCGATAATGGTCATTTCAACCAGGTGATTGGGCACTCTTGTATGATTCTCATTTTTAAGGATTTTAAAGGAAATTTCCATACTCGGTGGCTTGGGCCTTATGAGATTGAGACGATCTACGATAATGGTGCAGTTAAACTTCGTACCGTGGATTCTGACCACATGGCTCTAGTTGTTAACGATCACTGGTTGAAGTTGTACAAGATGCCTATTTCTAGGGAGGAATTTGTCTTGAATTTTCCAAAGGAACTCCATCTTCTTGATAGGGTTCTTGTGGCCTCTTCAAGTACCTTTTAATTAATTTTCAAAATGTATTTACTTATTAAAAAGGAAGAAAAAAGCAATAAAATATCCAACAACAAAAACCTTAGGGTGTTGTTGGTTAGTTAACGCTTGAAAACTAGTTTTTGGTGGGCGTTAACTACTAAATAATCTTAGGGGTGAAAATTGATTTCCCGATGCCTCTAGGTGGTGACAGGGTGAAAACCAATTTCTTAGTGCCTCTAGGCATTGATAGGGTGAAAACTAGGTTACTGGCGATCTATCATCGGGATTTAAAAAAAAAACAAAACCTAAAACAAACTTCATGTCACTTTTGTGCCAGGAATTGTCTTCTATAGTCAGCAGCCTTTATTCTTCTTTCTTCTTTGGTATACACAAGATGGATTTTCATTCTCCACTATTTAAGGCCAACTTTCGGACACTTGGCCCTCCTTTTCAGTCAATTCCACCACCATTCCATGTGCCTCATTCTACATGGTTGTCTTGGGACTTGGTACCTGTCATTTCTTGGACAGGAGTCCTTGTTCGATTTCTTTGCAAATGTTATTGAGTGGTATTTATCTCCTTGTGATAGCGACCCTTTCACCTCCTTCCTCATATTGTTTCCATCATTTTTTCCTACTTCCATTCGACTACTCTGTCATTTCCGGCTACACTTCCTCCTCCATTGATTCCATGGTCCACTTACATACTCATACCACTTAATTTCCCTACCATGATCATTACTTGCACTTCATCTTCCACATGGCGGTGTGGCATCTATGATACACCATTTTTTGTCTCCCGTACCCATCTATTTGGGCAACGGTTTTGATGGTGCACTTTTCTGATTATCATCCTCATCATCACTTTATGTTGCCTTACTCTCGGCTATGTCACTGCTCTGCTAGCATCTCCACATCTACACCATGTGATTTGTTTGGCTCCATTCTCTATTTCAACGGCCCCTCATGTGTTCGCTTCCACATCGACCTCTCATACACATGGTGGATTGGTATTGGTATATTTGAGTTTTTTCTTTTCTTTGGTTATTTTATTTTATATCTTTTTTTTATTAATAACTAGTGATGTGACCCAAGGACGTGTCACATGCGAAGCTGGGGGTGAAACTATCTAATCATATCCATCCTATATCTGGGAACTATCAAATTGTACCCATGTCTTATCATGCCATATCCATTTCATCTTTATTTTCCATCAAGTCATATTTATTTGACACACTATAAATATTTATTACCTAGCCTTGGTTACTTCATAATATAATTACCCTATCATTATTCATGCAAACCATAACCTACCATAATTACCATTACAAACTACCACCTAAATTTAGTTACCTCCTACTTACTCATCATTTTCACCATACCTATTATTTGAAAATTACTTTGAACTATTCCTAGCATCTTTTCCTTTTTGGTGGCGGTTTTCTTCATCCGCTAGCAATTTTTTTCTGCACACTATTCTAGGTTGGGGAAAGTTCCTTATTCTAGTTTGAAACAAACCTCCTAGTAACATCATGGCAGGAGATCATCGGCATCACTTTGAACCCACATCCATGGATGATTTGAAGGCCCTAGTAGTTGTTAAAGTGTATAAAATATTTAAGCAAGCAGGATGGGATGTGTATTTCAAAAGATCGAGGGGGTATGATGAGAAACTTGCACATGAATTTTCAATGACATGTCACAATAAACACACAAGGGTTTGGGGCCTAGTTATTCCTGTCATGGTTGAGGCCATAACAAATGTCATTGGTTTGCCACTAACAGGGGAAGACTACTTCTTTGATAACTCAAAGCGAGTGCAAGATCTTAAGCCCCTTCGCAAGATGTTTTTCTAACAAGGTGAGTCTATTGAAGTGGTCACTCGACAAGGTATAAAGCTAGCCTCACTTCCACTGCCCTAGAATGATGTAGAAAATTTTATCATCTATACATAACCTATGAAGGTAAGTACATACATGTTTATGCCAAGAAGTTTCGACTCATGATACATATGCGATGGGTTTTTCTTGTGAATCTTCCATTCTTTCTGTATTCTTCTATAACTCGAATGAGAAAAGTATTCCAAAAGGGAAGAAAGAATTCTTTAGCCCATCATGGACTCATAAAATTGTTGATTATGAGGGAATTAAAGAAGTTTTCTCCTCCAAGGGATTGTGATTTTTTTGTTGGATATGATACCCTAAAAAACTCTATAGAGGAAGACCTCCCTAACACCCCAGAACATTCTATGGAAGATAGCTCTCCTAATGCAAAAATATCTCCTGGAAATTCTGGAAAAGAAGAATCTGGTCATACAAGTTAAAATGAGGGTAGTAAAAATGAAAACCCTTCTAATACACATAATGAGCACTTTGAGCCAGGGGATTTCCCTAGTTTTTCAAAGAAAAAGGCTAAACAAACCCTAGAGTCAAGCAATAAATAGGTCAAGAATTCAAGTGCTAAACGTGCAAGTGTCAAGTCTGTTGAAACTAGTACACCAGACTCTAGGGGTAAAAGTAAACTGCATAGTGGGTTGACCTCAGCTAATGTTTTTGAATTTTCTCAAGATAAGGAAAAATCCCTAGATGTTACAATGGATAAATTAGCGAACCTAGCCAATGTAGCTAGTGATGTTTTGAGCCCTGAGAAAACCAATGAATTTGGTGACTTAACAATCCTGGCTATAGTCTTTCATAAAAACAAAAAATATAAAAGCATCCTCTAGGGAGTTAAGGAGGAGTAAAAGAAGGAAGACACGAGAGAAGTCTATGGCCACTAAAATAAATAAAAAGGAGCCTAGGCAAGACACTAAATTGCCTCAACAAAATTCTCTAATTTTAGAAGACATGTCAGTTGTCAAAGAGGGTATTCATGATGAAAATACCATCCAGGATGAGTCTATTCCAACTAAACAAGCAGGTGATGATAACCTAGAAAATTTTGTGGAATAGGGAATTGGTGAATTTGAAACCCCTCAAACTAACAATCGGGAAACAAAATAAGAATCTAAAGAGGAGAGAGAAAAGGAGGTAGAGGAAAATTTTGAAGAAGAGCACCCCCTGTTAACAAATGAAGGGATTCGTGACTTACAAGACTTGGTAACCAAGTTAACTAAGGAGAATCAGGCTTTACAATAACAAGTTCGAGATGTAGGGTCCCTTAATTCTTCACAAGTAGTAGAGATTTATCAGCTTAAGGTAGCACTTGAGCAAGAAAAAACCACCAATGCCTCTCTTATGTCCATTCAGGAACATGAAGATCAGATACATGTGCTCAAACAGATGTGGGTTAAAGTGATTTACAGCACAATGCAAAGACTGTTTGGTTTCTATCCTATGTCCTTTTGCATGAGGGAATACAAAACCCTAAGCTAGGGTGAAATGATGAGGATGAAATGTGTCCTTTTTTTACCTTTTTTTTACCCTTATCCCTTTCATTCCTATAGAATTACTTGTTATTCTTATCACTATTTGTTAATGAAGTAAGGATATTTAGTAAAATCCAAAGAAAGGATAAAAAGTTGTGGATATATCAAAACCTTTAATTATTTGTATGATTATGATAAACACGGGATAATTAGGTGGATGGTGCATGGAAATAAGAGGAGCATCAGTGGAAATGAAGATAAAGTTGTTTATGAGTCATGCATCTCTTTTGATTAAGTTTGGTCCAAGGTTTTAGTTTGTTTTGGAACGATGTTGAAGTTTGTAGTCTATTTCTAAGAAGCTTTTAAGGTTGTTGGTTGTAGGCGACAACAACCTAAGCATTCATATGGATTTTAATCAGTATTAGCTATAAACTCAATGACATATAATCTCTATAAATATGTATGTCAAGACTTGAATTGATAATCGATAATATATATCTATAAGTTGTTTTGATTCAAAAAAGATTGGGATTTGAAATATCATTTGCATGAACACTGAGTAGCGTGGAATAAGCTTTCATTTCATCACTAGATAATTGGAGAAGACAGGGCCCACTTCCTCGATTGTTTGGTGAATTGCTATAGTATTAGTGTGTTGTGTGGTAATAATGTTTTTCAATTTTAAATCTATTTTTAATCTTTAATGGTTATGCTAATTTGAAGTTATTCAACTGTATATCGTTAATTGTTATGTTGAGATAATTTGGAGCTCTATTAATCAGTATGTTTATAGTTATAGGTGAATCTAGCATAGCATATTATCTTCTAATTTGTATTAGTCAACGTGCTTGTTGTTCTTAATTTAATATTACAATGGGTGTTAATTAGTGTGTTCATCAATATATATGAATTTAGTTTAACATATTACATTTCAATTCTAGTACCTAGTTATCCTCTGTCAATTCATTTTCAGCGTGGAAGTTTTAATTTTGTTTTATTGTTTAGTTGTAATCTACCTTTGTTACAAACTGTTCCTAGCACAAGTTCCTATCATACAATTGATAGGAAGTCTAAAAACCAAATTTCTGAAAAAAAATAGGTTACATGTAGTTGCATCCATTCACACTTAGCTCGCTAGGTTCAACCCTTAGAAGAATAGCCCCAATATATTTCATAATTTTACATCCCCCAGATTGAAAATTAAGGAATAAATAGAGAAACCTCCATAAAGTTCCCAAAGATTGATTTAAACACACTTGCCAATAAGTTAGAATTACAAGGACAGTTTGCTCCTAAAGTTCACCCACAGTTTAATCCAATCAATTTTGTTAAAAAAAATATTCATTTGCATCCTCTATTACAAATGGAGGCTTCCTTCAGGGTATACATTCCTACAAAATACTATGAAGTTCATGATGATTATCCTTTCTCCACTAAAAAATTGTGGAGGTCTTGTATAATTGAATGCCTCCCTATTGGAGATGCTATTTCCACAGTCTTGGGTTGGGACTGGTTAGACTTTCATGCTATGGCTCTTCCAAATGAGGTTGCATCCCATTTCTTATCCAATCTAATGGATGTGCTCTGGCACGTCCCAAAATGGTAAAATTCTTAGCTATAAATTATCTCCTTCCTCACATTTTTCCACTTTCTGACCTCTAGTCGACTCTTGATGGGTATGACATTCTTCATGGTACTAATATGGTCAATGGAGTTCTTTGTCACTAGCATTTGTTTTATGATCGTGCCTTGATTGCACTTCTCTACTTGATGGCTCACAGGCTCCTGGATGGTTTCCCTTTTGAATTATCCCATCATCCGCGAAGCATTCACTCTCGTTTAGCATTAACCTATCCTTGTACCTATAATCAAACTTTGCATCCAACTATGGTTCATACTTTCTACATCCAAAGAGATGATTTTATAGGTGTCTGAAGATGTCTTAATCCCAAAACAAGGCTTCCAAAGATGACTCTTCAATCCAAATGACCAAAACCTTGGAAATCATCCATGGAATATAAAAGGAGGCCTATTTTATCCTCTAATACTTTCCCTCAAACTTGGGGGCTCAAACTTGAAAGACAAATATCATTAAATACAATAAATGATGGAAAACCAAGTGAAACATGTTGCCTATTTCCAAGCACCCACTTGGAGAATCCCAACAGTCGCTCATTTATCCTTTCCCTTATCTTCCATCATCCCATTCTAGGCATCCACATGTGGGGAAAAAAATATTAAATATTTATGTCCACAAGTCACCTTTATCATCACTAGTGGACCCACCACCCCTTATGAGTATATTATAAACAACAGTGAAAGTTAATATTACAAAATATTTTCCCAATATACCCTAAGTTCCTAGAGACACTTTCCAAGTATGTTAGAACTATGATATAGGATTTACAAGGTGTATGGAACCTTAATCCTAACATTCTCCCACTTGACATCAACATTGTAAATACACCCATTGGAATCACAAACAAGGGGAAAACATCCCTTGGCCAAACGTGTAACATTTGAATCATCACCATTCTTTCATGCTCCAACAAGATACCTCTTAGATCATTCACCTACTAAGTATACCAAGAGTAGGATATAATATTTTTCTATGCACACAACACTAATAAATTATATTCTTCTCTTCAGGTCCATAATAGATTCATATCCATAACCTTAAGTAGGCTCCTTGATCTTTCCACTAGAATCCTTATTAAAGAGTAACCATCTCAACATATGATCCTATAAATAAGAGATCTCTTAGCCTCACCCAAGTCTCTCTAGTCTCAATGAGAATCCACCAATCAATCCATGCCAACTTTAAATGAAACCCTACAAAATCATGAAGCTCCAAGAAAATGATTAATACTCAAAACCAAAGAGAACCAAACAAGACCATTGTCAAAATTTTAACTATAAAATTAGGAACATGTCATGAGATACTGATCTAACATCCCCTCCTAGGACATCACATGAAAATAAAAATCCATCATCAAATGATGAGTCAATGTCACTAGTAGAGCTCCAACTGAATTGTGTAACCAAGCTCTCTAAGCATCATGATAACCATCTCCTAGTTGAAGATCCATGACCTTAACATAATCAAAAAACTCAACACCATGAGCTCCCAAAAGTTAAAGTACAACCACAATCTCCAACCCAAGAAGATACAATATCCATACATCCTTTGATAATAGAACCAAAGATGTCATTAAACTCTGAGTACTATCTAAAGGTAGAACCAAAGAACTCATTGTGACACAAACAACTATTGTAAAAGACCATCAATATTCTAATCAAATATTATCCATGGCTCAGTAGGAACTTTAATAATAATAGCTTATAACTAAAATCTTGAAACAAAGAAGATAGAACATATTATGTAATCGCATAAAGCTCCCACTAAATTTAATATCAAATTATACTTGACATCATGACCAACATCATTGTCAACACTCTATTGAATGTGAATAAAGATTTGCATGCACCATAAACAACTGCTATATATTCAAATGAAAAACTATATCAAGTACTTCCAATAATCATATCTCACTACAACAAGCATACCAATGTAATAATGGGGACCAATAATATGGCCTACCAAATAAAGTCCACATTAGACAATTTTACAAGATCCACACATATGCAAAATCTCAAAGGAGAAATACATAATTAGTGCTCCAGTCTCAAATAATTGAAAAATAGATTCAACCCCACATTAGTATCATGTAAAACATATATAATCAACCATAACATGTGGATTTCCAAGACTCAAATACCATAATCAATGCTAGATCTGATTTTCTAAACAAACCAACATAGGAGTAACCATAGATTAATAAGAACCCTCCAAGAAGTCATGCAAACCTATAATTATCTTCATCTAGAACACCCAAAATACAATATTATCATAGATCTACATACATATATTTTAATTAAAATGTAAAACATGAAAATTGTAACATACCCCAAAGTTTAGCTTATTAATTTCACCCAAATTTTAACTCAAAATGTAAACAGTTCAAGTTCTCAAACATGGAAATATTTTTTTTCTTTACAATAGCGCATTTTCACATTTTAAATAAACCCATTTCATATTACATTACATGAATGAAATAACATTACATAATCCCAAGTAATGAATTTGTCGTTCATATGCATTTATAAATAGATTCAAGATCATAATTATAAATCATAGCTTACAAGAGCTTAATGGTACAAGAGTGCAATGGTCAAGTAGTCTACATTTGGAACACATATCTTCATCTTCTTATATTTCACAAGCTTTGGATTCCAATTGTAAGAGGGAGAGAAACATTCAAGTGATTTTCTTCCAACCACGATATGGTCCCTCAAACATCTTCCTAACCAATAAGATGGCCCCACCCTTCAACAAAGAGTTTGGTATGGAAAACCTCTAGTATATAACACTTACCTAAGCATGGTGTTGTGTCCTACATAAATAGTGTTTCCATACACTAGATACTCACCTAACATGCATGACACTCCATACTAGCGATGCATTCCTAACTCACAGTGAACCAACAAGTGTACACAATGGCATCTAAACTTACTTTACCCAAATATTTATCGTATATATACAATCACTTAATGCATCCAGCATAGTCATATGCTCACCCACCCCTTCACTTGACTTGGAAACTCTATTGACCATAAATAACTCTTGACTAGGTTTGACCTCAATATAACATAACAAGTTTTCATTCCAAAAAGTGATAACACACTTATATTGATCTAACTGACCAATTAGGTTTAACCCAACCTCTTGAATACCCTGTTACACATTCATAAAATTCTTGGGATTAGCAACTACCTCTTATTCAAGTTCTTTCTTTTAATCATGGGAGTAACAACTCTCCTAGTTCATAACTAAATATTACTGATGACACCATGTCACTGACCGGACACATCTAGTCTCAATCTAAAGCACTGTCAATATGTCAATGTATATAATAATTTAGAATTAACTTGATTTGAAGATTACTTCCTTATGTAGTGTAGAAAAATGTAATCCTTTAAATTTTCACACTTTGTTTGGGCTCTTTCAATCAAATTGGACTTAATTAGACCTTAATAAGCCCTATTTTGCATCTACGATCCTAATAAATTACATTTTCCAATGGGGAAAACCAATAATAATTAATGCCAACACATAACACTTTACCTTGAACAATGTTTGTTCTAGGAATAGGGACCTGGGACCCATTCGTCCATGGGCGAATGGGTCCACCCTAGGCCTTTGAACCTAAACTTAAATTATGTTTTCAGCAATAGTTTAACATCTCTAAATTAAAATTTTCATTTCATCTTGTAATGTTTAATTTTTGGGAAATTAAGGATACATACCTCTAAATATAAGGTTATTTCATCATTTCAAATCCTAGAATTTTCAAGAAGAAAGAAGAGAACTTTCATAAGAGCTAAGTTTATGATCAAGGGCATTCAAGAGTAGATTTATCAATGATTTATTGCAACATTCAAGATCTCAAGCATCATGTCAAGGTCTTAGGCATCATGCATGTTTTTGGAGCTAACATTGTGATGTAGGTTTCAAAGATCCAAACAAGCATTCAAAGCATCAATTCAAGCATCAAGATCCACATTGTAGATTTCTAAAGGTTTATTCAAGGGTTTGATTTTAAGTTGAAGAAGGATTGAAGATCTTTTGGAGAGAAGTATTGGAAAAGTTTTCAAAGTTGTAAAAGCTGTCAAAGTTGTAATCAATTCATGGAAACTCACCTATAGATCTAATTTCAGACTTTTCAAAATTGCAACCCAGATTGATCAACCAAAAGCTACAAATTGACATCAGAGGCTCCCAATTTTTTGTTGAAATCCTTAAAAAATGACCCATTCGCCCATGGGTGAATGAGTCCTAGACAACCTCCCAAAACTCTCTTTTGGTGACTGGTAAACAGTGTTCTTCCCTTTTCAGATCTATAAAAAAAAAATTGTTTCTATTAGTATCAGACCTTTAAATTGATGTTTCAAGTTTTAATAGGCATAATTGAGTAGATTTGTTTTTTTTTCTCCCAAAAATGTTGTTCAAGCTTAAACCCCCATCCTCAAGCATAAGGAAAGAAGTAGATTCCCTCATTGATTTGGCTCACCTAAGGGTTGTAATTCAATTCTTTATGTGGATCTCATTTCCTAATGAAATAGTGAGAAAATAGGTCCATCATACCCTTGAAATAAAATAAAAAATCACAAACACCTATTTCCTTTCATTTCACCTCATATTGGGTTTCAAAATCTTTGTTTTCATACTTAATATGGCTCCATCCTCCTAGGATTCCATAATCAGTCTAGTTATCCTTGACATTAAATTTCATATTAAATCTCATGTTCATAGTAATATCCATTAATAGTAAATTAGCATAATAAGCTATTCAACCTCTAGTAAATTCGACTAAGAATCTTTCAACTATCCTCCAATTTCCTCATGGTTCTTTCCAAGTTATCCTTTGCATCATTTTTGTAAGATTCTTGTGTTTGTATGTTCATAAACCATCATAACTACTTTCTTTCAATATGACTCATATATTCACATGTTTTAAATATATGTTAACATCATATCTAATCTCGAGGACATTTTTCAGCTTGAGAGGAGTCTATTCTTCTGCACCTTAAATTCTCCCCACATTATGGCTTTGGGTTGCCGAGACATAAATCCCTCTTCATTAGGATAAGAATACCATGAATAGGTATAGACTCTTGGTCAAGTATAAGATAATAGCTTTTAGAAAGGTAATTATAAAGTATATATATCTCTAGTACATTTTTCAACCCTATTGTTGAATATCAATATAATCATATTCAAGTGTATACCCTAACCCTAGAGAATAAATTGTCTTCCTACTTTCAAGGAAATATGAGTGTCCAAGAATATATGTTCTCCACTCATGGTTAACTACCAATATAGGTTTATAGAGCATCATATCCTAACACTGATGACATAATACTTCTAACATGGTATTGATCCCTTTGCATTACTAACATCTTAATTTATGCAAGCATATATGTAACATACTATATCCAAGGTATCACCATAATACCTTCTAGGTAGTTTCACTTAACTTATTTCATTCAAACATTAAAATCATGGTAGCAATATATTATGCTAATAAGATACCTTAACCCATCTTATATATATTCTTGTTCTATGCATAAGCACTATTTAAAAGTTACAAAGAGAAAACAACAATAATCACCAATGAACCACAAAATAAGAAACCATCGACCCCTACTTATACAGAATAAGAGAGTAACTCAAAACTCAAAAATAGCAATGAAATTTTCCATCTTTCCTTCCCATGACAGCCATGGGTTTGCTATAGGAAAAGTTAGCAACTTTATCTCTCTAAAACTCTCATTAATCTCCCTTAGATTGCCACGACCCATTGATAATTTCTTCCTTTTGATTTGCTATGCAAAACTCAACAAACTTCTCCCTTTTCATAGCGCACATGGTGCCCACATTATTCCCAGTTTATTGC
>VDFB02000020.1:56402774-56461937 GCA_007258455.2 Sequoia sempervirens | reverse complement strand
TAGGTGTCAAGAGGCTTTTCAACTGATTAAAGAATATTTACTCACACCACCTATCTTAATGCCACCTGTTGAAGGAAGACCATTGATTCTTTATATTACAGCAACCCATTCATCACTCGGAGCATTGCTTGCACAGAATGACGATGAAGGTCATGAAAGGGCAGTTTATTATATCATTCGGACTTTGGTAGGTTATGAGCTCAACTATAGTACCATTGAACGTGCCTGTCTTGCAATAGTATTTACTACTCAAAAATTGAGGCACTATATGCTAAACCATCAAACAATGTTGATTGCTAAAATAGACCCTCTGAAATATCTCCTCAGCAAGGCAGCATTAACAGGACGACTGGCCAAATGGGTTATGATACTTAGTGAGTATGATATCCAGTTTGTTGAAAGAAAGGCTACTAAAGGATAGGTCATTGCTGATCAGTTAGCTGACGCACCCATACAGGAAAATCACCCCTTAGTTGCAGACTTTCCTGATGAGTTCATATTCACAATTGACATAAACATAACATGGAAGCTGTACTTTGATGGTTCACATACAAATCATGGTTCAGGGGCTGGTATACTATTTATTACACCACAGGGTGATTCCATCCCTAAGTCATTCAGGATTGCATTCCCATGCACTAATAACATAGCAGAGTATGAAGCTCCAGTGACAGGGTTACGCATGGCAGTCAAGTGGAAAATTAAGATTTTACAAGTATATGGGGATTCTCAACTAGTAATCAGATAGGTAAATGATGATTATAAGACTAAGGATGAGAAGCTTGCTCCATACAAGTGCATGGCTGATAGCTTTAAGGAGTACTTTGACAAAGTTGAATTTCATCAGATACCTCGTGTTTTAAATAGGGCAGTAGACGCTATGGCTACAATTGCATCACTTCTTGACATTCCTAACAACGTGCCTAAGTTTGAGTTCTTGGTAGAACAGCTTCTGGTCCCAGCCTACAATATCCCAGATTCTGAAATGGTGTGTGACATTCTTGGTCCTGATTCCCCATGGTACAAAGAAATCTATGATTACCTTCATGCTGAAGTCATACCTACTGGCCTATCCAATAATCAATGTAGGACATTCCTCCGCAAGTCAGCCAAATACACCATCGTCGGAGACACCCTATATAGACGCGCCTTAGATAATACCCTACTGAGATGTCTTGATTTTACTAAAGCACAAGAAACTTTGCGTGGGGTCCATGAGGGTATATGTGGTTCCCATTCTAGCGGTCCTACCTTAGCCAAAAAGATTATGAGACTGGGTTATTACTGGCCTACTATGGAAAAAGACTCATATGTCTTTGTAATAAAATGCCGCCAATGCCAAGTTCATGGAGACTTAATACATGCACTAGCACAGGAGCTCCGTCCTATAACGTCACCATGGCCCTTTTCCCAATGGGGACTCGACCTCATAGGTAAAATCCATCCCACATCATCTAATGGACACAAATTCATTATCACTGCCACTGAGTATTTTACGAAGTGGATTGAAGCCATTCCTATGACATACATTACCGGCACACAGATTTCTAGGTTTATCCTGAACTATATCATATGTCGGTATGGTGTTCCTCAGTCCATAATCACCGATAATGGCCGCCCATTTAAGAACCAAGAAGTCTGCCATCTGTGTGATGAATTTCATATCCAACATCACTTTTCCACTCCATACTACCCACAAGGTAACGGCCAAGTAGAGGCATCTAACAAGACCATTATCAGAATCCTCAAGAAGACTGTCAATGATGCTGGTCATGACTGGTATTTATAGCTTAACCCTACCTTATGGGCTTATCACACAAGTATCTGTACTCCAACTGGTGCTACTCCATATTCACTTGTATTTGGTTCGGAAGCCATTCTGCATATTGAGGTTGAGATTCCTTCCCTAAGGGTATCGCTGAAAGGCCACATTGATGATGAAGAGTACCGAGTATCGAGACTCCATGAGCTAGAATTCCTAGATGTGCGCAGATAGAAGGCACTAGACCATCTTCAAGCATATCAGAAGCGCCTTCATCATAGCTATAACAAGAAGGTATTGAATAGAAACTTTGACATTGGTGACCTGGTTTTAATGGAGAACCGAAAGAATCAAGCAGAAAGAGAAAAATCAGGAAAGTTTGAACCAAATTGGTTAGGACCTTATGTGGTTATAGAAGCTTTTGGATCAGGAGCATATCAACTCTCTACTCCTGAAGGGGAACCATTGTCCTCACCAATCAATAGTATGCATCTGAAGAAGTTCTATGCATAGCTTCTAGGAGCCTTTGTCTTAATTGGTAAAAATACAAAAAAATCAAAAAATCACAAAAAATCGTTATCAAGGTGAAAACCTAGCAAACAGGTGTCTTGGTAACACCAAAAAAATTAGATAATCTAGAAAATAGTAAAGTCAAATCATTCTTCCAATAGTGAAAACCACTTTAGTGGCGCTTTAGATAAGTACCATGGTGAAAACCTGGCAAACAGGCGCCATGTGTAGTTAACTCTACTCCTTTGTCTACTATTATTCTGTACATAGTCTGTATCATTGTATATAATTCATTACCCTGTACATAGTCCTTATCCCTATACATACTACCTACCCCTATTATATATCCCTTATCTTTTGTGTCCATCGCTTGTATATACCATTCATAATAAGTGGTAGTCTTTCCCATAACTTGGAACGATTGACATTGAGTGCATTTCATATCCCCCATTTTACCCTATTCATACTCAATTGGTCTCATACTCGACTGGGGGCAAACACTTGACATGTGTCATATTGGTTCTTACATTGGCTATGTTGAAGACGTAAAACCATGGAAAATCCAAAAACATCACAAAATGACCTGGGAAAACACAAAAACATCAGAAAACTTCAAAAAGACAAAAAAATCAAAACATTTCAAAAATCCAAAAATAGAGTCAAAGTCGGTCGCACTTATTAGTCTTTGTCGTTTGACGAACTACGTTGCCTCTGCGACTGGACGTAGGCAAGGCCATCTACCGATGTGCCCCTGGGGCATTAGGTCAGTCCGTTTAGGTTTGTCTGTATAAATTCATGATTTAATCCATGTCTATATGACAAGGTCGTTGGTCGTGTCGAACTACGAGGTCTCTGCGTCTATAACGTAGGCAAGGCCATCAATCGATGAGCCCCCGAGGCCGCACTAGGTTAGTCCATTAGGGTTCGTCACATTCACTTTCACACATGTTTTTTATTTGTAGTCAGTCTTGTAAGTCAAGTCAAGTCGAACTACGAGGTCTCTGTGTGTATAACGTAGGCAAGGCCATCAATCGATGAGCCCCCAAGGCCACACTAGGTCAGTCCTTTAGGGTTTGTTGTTACACACAATCAATTGTCAACACTTCATATCAAGTCATGCATCAATCTGGCGAACAAGTCAGCAATGTCTCTAAGTCAAATCACACAACTTGCCAAACAAAACAATCAAAACAGATCATCTAATGTCTGCTACAGGATGTGTCCTTCCTGGAAATAAACATTATCATCATGGAAATTGACCTGTATCTTGTTCAGGATGAGTCATTCCTGAATATTGATATTAGCAAAACAATCTCTGTCTTATATAGGATGAATCCTTCCTGCATAATCGGCAAGGTTAAACAATCAAACATACCCTTACACAGGTTATCACATCAATGACATCTGACTCAACGTCTTATACGCTACATGTCTTTCTAAAACCAGGCTTTGTCATGCCTTATACAAATAGTCATAACATCGAAACCAGACTCACAGTCTTATCCAGTATGTGTATCTCTTGGAATCAGGCTCTATCAATCAAAACAAATCAAGTTTTGGCAAATACTTTACTGGCTTTTTGACTTTATGGCTTGTTTATCTTATCATTTTTCTTGAATTGATGACTAGGAATAATGTTACTAGCTTTCTCAATGATGTCCCATGAAGGATTTAGAGAAGCAATGATGTATCAGAATTCTATTTTCTTTGACTGCTATTTGTCGACTGTCTTTTCAATTTGATTTTGAGTCATGTTACTAGTTTCCTCAAGGATGTCCCATGAAGGATTTAGAGGAGAAATGACGTCTCATGACCCGGCTTTTACTTTGTTTGTTGTCTGTGGTTTGTCCTGACAAAAATACTGGGGCAACTTGTGCCCTTAGTATGAGTTAATGACAATCCTTGTCTGCGACTGTCTGTTATTAGCAAATGGATGACCTTCCACACCTTGATTTATGTCATATCATGGTGTTTTTCTCCATTTGTATTAGTCCCGCCTAATGATGATAAAGTGCAATACCTTTTGTGATACAGTGAAATATTGAAGATTGCTAATACTAACATCTATCTCCTATCTTTCATTTTGTCTCGATCTTTCTTTCCGCGCTAACAGTTCTTTCTTGCATTATGGCGAGTCCTGTGACACAAAACATTATACATCATCCTGCATCAACATACATGTTAGAAAGATACATACATATAGGCATATTTCATATCTAGATCATCATGGCATAATAGATATTCATCATCAAATAATACATATCATAAGCATCCCATACATAAAGCAACTATAAATACATGCATCACATTACATTTGTATAGCATCACATATAGCCGGCATTATACATATAACATCATGTTGCATCTATAATTATAAATTGCATACATCACAAAGAATCAATATTATCTCATTAGCTACATAAACATCATAAAATAGATACTCATCCATCACATAGGCATATCATATAAACATCACATATATAAATAAAGACTGCATAATCAATACATAGACATGCATATCATAAGAATCACCGCCAAAATCATATATATATATATATATATATATATATATATATATATATATATATATATATATATATATATATATATATGTATGTATGTATATATCGCTCAACTGTCACACCACAATGTCATAATATATCAATAATACATGGAAGCCCACAGGCTATAAGATCAAAATACAATGTCTCGACAAGTGGTACCCCTATCCTGAACTGCCACTGCCATCATGCCGGGAGTGTGTGGGAGAATGATGATGAGAACCTGATGACCTCTGAGCTAAGGGAGGTCTATCATATGGACCTGCTCTACGTGGCTGCTCCGCCCCCTCTGTGCTAACTATCCTACTATGTGTCCTAATCTGGGACCTGCTACTGTGTGCCACTGAAAAATTGGGTGCTCCTCTCTCTGGTGGAATCTCTGCCTCATACAGATCCCGATAGTATCTCTCCCTCTCCCCAGCTCTGACTAGCTCTCTAGAAAACGTAGCTGATGGTCCCATGCACAATGTCCTGAGCTCTATAAATCTCTGCTCAGTCTCCTGTCTCTGAGCTATGGCCTGATCCATATCCATCACTGCTCTGTCCCTCTCCATCCTATATGCATCCCTCTCGGCCATCAGAACTCTCATCTGCTCCTCCAAGGATGCAACCTGAGCACGTAGTGTATCTCTATCTGGATCCTCTGCCTCTGTATCATCCTATCTGTCCCTGGTTCTCCCATCCTCCTCCTCATCTAGCTCCTCCAGGATCTGATCCCGAATCTCTCTCTCGTGATCATCATCCTCATCATCATCCTCCTAATAGGCACCCAACAAACCCAGAGCATCAATCTCTGCCTCCTCTCTGCCTGCCTCCTCGGCACTTGCCTCCTCTGCTGGGATATCTGGGATGGATGCCTCTACCGGATGCACCTCCTCTCCACCTCTAGCAATGTCCTCCTCTCCACCTTTGGCCACATCCTCCTCTCCTCCTCTCCCAATGTCTAGCATGGCCACATCCTCCTCTCCTTGCCCCTCATGAATCGGTGATAACAGTGGCCCTCGTCCCCTCTGACCATGTCTCCCTCTCCTGCCTCCACACCGTCCACCTCTGCCATCATCTCCTCTACCTCCCCGGCCTCTACCTCTGCCGCACCTGCCTCATGGCCCTGTCCCTCACCACTCTACTGGCGTTGGCTGCTCTGGATCTGTCAAAGGGATCAACCTGTGAACTGCCCACCACTGATCATACTCTGCTGTGGTCCCTGGGTTTGCTGGTCCATCTCTCCATCCCCATGGAAGTGCCTGTAGCGCATCAATATCTACCTTTGGCGTGGCCACTGGAATCTCTAGCCCCCATAGTGGGACCTCTCACGAGGATCTCGCAAACTCTACTCATCCTCGAGGCACATCCTGCACCTCTCCAAACTGTTGCAGGACACGATCTAGCAACTGTCGCTCTATAATGTGGATGTGTAATAATGTCCATCCTACCAAATATTGTGCCTGTCTGCAAAATGGCATGTGCTCATCCTCATCTGACCACTCCTCACACCTCAGGTATGGCCTCCATGTAAACTATTGCATCGTATCTATGGCATGTCTGAAGTACCCTGTATCTCCAATGTGATGCTGCGTGGTTGCCCCCGCATAGCAGAAGGCGTAGGGAGCTCCATGTGGAAGGTCCACTGTCGTACGTGGTCAAAAAATGGCAATATGCTCCCATGCCCATACCATCAGGAGCGTGGTGCCACAGCTCATCGACTGTGCCTCTTGATAGGCAATATCATGTAGATGGAAGTATAACATCCCAAACACACAGGAACCCCAAGCATATACAACTCAACTCTCAAGCATGCCCACTAACATCTCCCCCCACCCTACGGGAAAGCCATGACCTCGGTGGTCAGGAAGTACTATCCCACCTATCAAAGTACACAGTAGACAATCTAGCTGTCTATATCTCTGGGCCAACACCCGCCATCTAATCTCATAATCATCGAAACCTAACTGCCTAATGTCAGCATGGGGGTAATATCTACACATCTCAACAACACCCCTCTGGGTATCATATGTCACCCATGTCCCTCTAATCGGAAGTCTCAGTATCCTATACACATCCTCTAGTGTAACCGTGGCCTCTCCGGTCGGTAGGTAGAAGGACGATGTCTCTGAATGCCACCACTCACACAAAGCTGTCAGTAGTCCCCGATTTGCCCAAATCTGGAGCATGTCTGTCACGTGTAACAAACCAAGGTGCCATAGAACCCGTCGCTCTGCCGGCCGCAAGCTATTTCTGAATGAAAACATCGTAGGTCTCAACTCTCGTGTATAAATCGTGTCTAATACAACCTGCAATGGCATTATACATGCCTCATGTCAACCTCAATCATCTATTCTAGTGCAAACTGACTATACTACATGCAATGCAAATGCGTCGTTATTTTGCACATACGTCATTATTTTTCACATGCGTCGCTTTTTAACAAATGTGGTTCATAAACTTCATATGCGTCATTCTTAAACAAATGCGGCTCATTACATCACATGCGTTTGACTAAATTCATATGCGTTGAAAAATAAAACTTGCAGTGCATGAAATTCAAATGTGTTTCTAAATATACATATGCGGCTAATATAAATGCAAATGTGATTCAAAAAATCAAATGTGTTTCAAAAATAAACAAATGTGTTGAACTGCTAAAACCTATTCAAAATGGCCGACGTAAAAATACAAATGCGGTTTTCCGCATACACATGCGTCGTTCACACACGCAATTGCGGTGAATTAATAAAATGACGCATAATTCAAAATTAAATTAAATGCATCAAATTACGTGCAAATGAAAATTTTCAAAAGTCATGTTTTAGGTACATACCGGGGGGTCCGCGCTGGCTGGTCTCTGGAATGTCTGGATCCTGTAGGCTTGGTGATGGGTGGTCGGAACAGGAGACATCGTCGCTAGCAATCTAGAGCAAATTCTCAAATTTCTAAGCTAGTTGGGTGCAAATGAATAGGTTTGCACCCCTATTCCTATATATACCTAGGGCTTAGGTGGCATTTTGGTCCTACTGGCCATGTTAACTTCCATTTTCAATCAACCCGTACCCGTCCCTGACATTTCCAAACTCACTTCTACAAACTCCACTACATTTCTGCCTATCCTATGAACTAATCAGGAGCATTTCCAAAAAAATTCTGAACTTTTCAGAAATTTGTCAATTTTCCCGAGGGGGCATACCTTCACCTATTTTACACTGGGGCATTACTGAGGCATATTTCTTATCAATTTTCTTTGACACAACGCCGAAATAACATTGTATCAAAGAGGGGCAAATGTAGACACCGAAACTTGGTCAAAGCCTGTGACTTCCATATTCTTCATATTTCGTATTCTTCATGGTCATGATTAAATAATGTCAATTATTTAATTATTCATCTTCTGTCATTTCTTCTATTAATTAAATAATCTTAATTATTTAATTAATTCACATTTTCTTTATTCTATCTGATTAATTAAATAAACCCTTTTTATTTAATTATGTTACTAATTAACCTTATTCTTCTTGTTAAATTAAATAAATTCTTATTTAATTTACCTTTATCATATTTCAACTATAATTAACTAAATTCTTTTATTTATTTAATTATTCATTTAAAATCCCTTCATCACTTAATTAAATAAATCTTATTTATTTAATTATTCTCCAAATATCGAATTTTGAATTAAATGAATTATTTAATTCATTAATTCTATTTTAACACATTCCTCTATATTTAAATAATATGTGAGTTATCTAAGTATTCACTTTTACTCGACTCCACATCTATTTTAAATCGCTTAGTTAACTCTTCATTTGATGTGAGTGGCTTTCTCGAGTAATCTCTTCGTCAGATCAGTCAATCATCCAGTTCTAACTTATTTGTGTGTACATGTGGATTAATTAAATATTCTTATTTAATTAATTAAACCTCGTGCATGCATTCGAACATAGAGTCATTATAATCAATCTTCATCTTTGTCATGCAAAGATATTTCTTATGTTTTCGAATGCCGAACTGAAGATTAAATTATTTATTTAATCTTTAATTCTATTTCTAGTTGGTATCACTCATGTCACTACTGATAGTTATCAAAATGCATGTCCATTCTGTCAATCTCAACCGTCTGTTAATCTTTCAATCCTGACCTGTCGTTCGAATAATCAATTTTCTATAAATTGATTTGTCATTCTTCATTCCAATCTCTCTCGAAATTGAAATCTCTTTTCGAATCTTGCGAGCACTTAATCTTGAATCTTCGATATTTTGCTAATCACTATCTTAGGCTATACTTGCACGAACTTACGAGAAATTTGAGGGCAATTATACTACACAAGCAAAATGGAGAAGGGAAATCGAGATGAATCATGGAAAATACGTTTGAAATTGGTGAGATTGTTCTAGTTTTGTTTACGTTTTACTTTCCTTTGTTCTTTGTTGATTAACATTTAGATTTTCATTTTAGATTTTAGTATTACATGCATGTTTGCTTCTAATCCATTGTTTTCTATTGTGCACTTTCTATGGTGTTACACATATTTTTGGCTAATAAAGATGTCAATAGAAATCCTTTCTTCCACTTGATTATAACACCTTACATTTATAATGTTGCAAAAGTTTATAGTGCTTTTACGTAGTTGGATTTTTGTATGTCCCTTATATTTCCCTCATCATGTGTGTTTCCCTTCTACATTTGTAATGTTTATTTTTATCGGTGTAGTATTTTTTCTTCACCTAGGATTATTCCTTATCATAAGTCTAATATTGTACCTAGTTATTAAGTTTACTTAGAACAATAGGATTATTTTTTTACCCTCAACTAGGTAGCTTATAATACATGTGTACACCTTGATTAGAGATCATAGAGTTCCACAACTATCTCATCATGTTTGATTGACCGTTGTTAAGTGTTACCTTTGTCTAGTCAAGGGACACTTTGAAGTTGATAGAGTTAACTCACCTCCTAGTTACGAATGATATAGTGTTAACTCATGGCCTCTTGAACATGTGTTACGTTTGACTCATGCACATATGAGGTCTATATATATGTACTTTACATATTATATCATTGCTTCGTTATGTCAAATATAAAATATCTCTATTGTTAAATATAGATTTATGATTACATTATTGCCATAAGGTCATAGGTGGATTCTTTTCTAACAAAGATTAACATGGTTTGTGTAATGGCATAAATTTTCACCTCGCGCAATTTCCCATTAATTTATCTTCATTCTAGCCTTACAAGTCTCATAATGTAAAAACCTACTGCTTTTGCTCCACTTTTTCCATGTGCCCCTATCATCTAGTGTCGGTGATGGGAATTTTTGTCAAGGACATGCATGCGGGGTATGGACATTTGTGCATCGTGCTAGCATCCTAACAAGATTCATGCATCAGGAAACAGCAGAAACATTATGTTTATTGGCCACCTACGAACATAAAGTCCCTTTGTTGAATCTTGACTACTAGGGATGACCATTTACCTCCAATTTTTCCATTTGAACTCACCTTCTTTCATTCCTTCACTCTCTCAATTCATTTTGGTAACATTGTTAGTCATTCTAACACTTATCTTGGCTTCTCCATCACTCTTTCTTGATATTACCAACTTCTTTCTTGACTTCTACAACATCTTCTTGCTCCAACACCATTGCCATTGCAAGTTCACGAAGCTCTATCTTCTTGGTGTGGTGTCATCTATCTTCTTCCTCTCTCAGCTTTGAGTGCTCACAGAAAGGAAGGTGATATTGTGTCTTGTACTTACTTGCATTATTGTTCTTATAGAGTAGCATCCAGGTTGTCATTGCTCTCTACTATATTGTATCTTTTCTATTCTTTTCTCTATCACTTTTCTACATATCATTGCATATCATTGGTTGTCTGTGGAGGTGGGAACACCAAAATGGGGATCTGATTGAGGCAGACCTAAAAACATCACCTCAACATTTTTTTGGCATATAGTTGTCATTGATGTCAAAAGAGGGATCAAAAGTAAGATGGAATTGATCATGCAAGGGAGAAGTTGGCATAATGATAGATCAGTTGGTACTCAGTGGTGTTCCTAAATGACAAAGAGCTCAAAGGATGTTACGAGAGTAGTGGACCTGATTTTGGAAGCATGTAGTGTTGGTTGATGTTAATGGACTAACTCAAGATAATTTTTTGATGTTATTGTACACATGTTGAAGATATTGCAGGAGTTTAGGCCTCGAGCCTACCATATATCACTCGTTGAAGAAAGAATGGGTTAGGAGTTAGTCATTTTCAACTATGCCTCCAATGTTTCGAGCATTAGGTATTGATCATACCTCTTACGAATTCCCTCGGAGTTATGAAGAAAAATCCACTAAGTCCAAGGTATTTCGGACTTTGGACTTTAGGAGTGCAACCTATCTTTGTGTTTGAAGATAACTGTATGAAGGAACCCCACCACCTAAAAATGTTTTAGGCATCACAATTTGACAAGGATACTTGCAACTCATTGCAAATTTGAAAGCATAATAGAGGAAGCATGACCTCCAACCTCTGAAAAGGCTTCAGATGTTGGACTTTAGTGTTCATGAGTTAAGGCTTGTGCTTTACCAAATGGAAAGTATGGAGTATGGTATATGCAGGATAACTAAACCCCGATCCCCAAAAAAGCTTTGTTGTTCTCAAGTCGAGAAGGAGGTTTACACCTTACCAAAAGGGGTGATGAGTGGTATGAAGGATGTGTGAAAGCCGACACCTGATGATCTAATATATCTTTCACTCTTCACATCTTGAAGGTATGCTTGTTGGTGTGGAATGAAGATCAAGGGATTCTCGATCCCTGACAACCAATAGAAGGATAGGTGGCAATAGCCTGCCATCCCGCCAAAAGAAAGTGTTGACTCATTTTCACCCTACGGGCTAGCGGGATTGTGACACATGGCAAGGACGAAAAGGTGGATGACCTATGGCATGGTATTTAAGGATGGATAATATTTTGACATGTTGCAACAAATGTTTGCATCATCTAAAGGCTCCATGTCAAAGAGACAGATGAACATCAGCGATACTAGATTATTAGTCCCTTCAAAATTTTGATAGTACCTCACCAGAGAGAAGGATGAATATCAGCAAGATGAAATAATTGGTCCCTTCGACATGTTGATAAAGTGGGACCCGATAGGCTAGCGATGGATTTTGGTGACATGTGCAGAAATATGGTGAAGGATGATTGAATAAGGTGTGACACGTGGCACATTGTTATTAGTTGATTTTACATCTCCATTGTGAATCAACAAGACTTTTGGTTGGTAATTTTAAAGTGTTTTAAAAGGCGATTTAACCCTAAATCCTACAATGGAGATTAAAAGAAAAACCAATGATATAGATTGAACAAGGTTGATCAAATGGTGCAGATGCAAAGGCACCTCATTGGGGAGATAGATACATATCAAACAGAGCAGTTTTAGAGTCCCTTTGAATCAATGAACTTAGGGTTATGACGATGGTTGTACGAAAGAGATCAATGGTGCAAATACCAAGGCGATTGATCTAATGGTGATTGTTTATCAATAAAGATCAACAACACTAGTCTAAAGAAGATTAATCTGATGGTGATATTTTAAACATGCCAAGATAAAAGGAGGATCGTAGGATTGAGGCACAAAGAACAAAGATCGACAGTCTAGATTCAATGATGAAGATCACAAACGTTCAAGTCATGTAAACAAGGGTTTTATTTGGTAACCGTCATAGTGAACGAATTTAATTAATTCAACTACACCAATGACTATCTAATAGGAGATTTGACACACAAGCCAGTGGCACAGATATCCATGTCAATGAAGATTAGAATCAAATTGAATAAATAGAGAATGAATTAAATGTAGATCTGATTCTAGGGTTTTGTAGTTTGCTATTCTTAGCAAATTCTCTATATCAAAATTAAATGTTGTAAGGCATGATGCAAAGGTAGTGTGATGATGAATTTATCTAATAAACCCTATCAGATGTTTTTTTATGATGAGTTGGACGATGGTGCAAGGCTCAAGATGAATAGATAGCTTGTCAGAGAAGCTTATGAATGAAGGAAACCCTAATTATAGGTTCTATATGATTTGGATGATGGTTCACATCTCGAGGTAATGAGGGTATAAGTCGAGAAAGGAAAAAAAGATAGTCAGAAAAGATTCTACGTGTAGAGTCTGTAAGAAAAGAGAGAGAATTGTGGGTAGTGCAGCAGACAATGTATGCACGTTCTAAATGAGTAGAAGCCAAACAAAAATTTAAGATCCATATTTGGGTTAATATTCAAAGAATAGAACAATGAATGTTCTAAGTGTAGAGGAGAGAAAGAAGAGAGTGCAGAGAAGAGAGGATGTGTTGTTGAGATTGTAGAAATAGTAGAAGAAAGGATGCTTGTAAAGTTTCCAAGCAGAGATTGAGCAGTTATAGATTAGATGTGTAACAAAGAACTGGATTCATTTGAATCACTTTGTATTTTTCATTGTATTTTTCATTGGTTGGTGTCATCAGATAACTTTGTTGATGCTCAATGTAGGGAGTTGGTGCTTCCTTGGAGTTGGTGCTCTTAAAACCAGGGGATTGGTGTCTCCTTAGGGTTAGTTCCCTTAAACGTTATAATAGAAGATTGGATTGTGACATTGGATTTGAGTAGTAGACTCAAGCAACTTTTGTCACTGTGGTTTTTCCCATCTTGGGTTTTCCAAATATATATGGTGTTATGTGATGTCTTGTGTGTATGCATGTTTATCTATCTTCATGTTTAATAAATCTGCATAAAGGGTTTAAATAATTAATCTCCACAAAGGTTTTGAGAGCTAAGTTTTTAGATCTACTAATTCACCCCCCCTCGCAGTAGATTGTTGTGTTCCAACAATTGGTATCAGATCCCCAAGTTCCCTAGGAGAAGCTTAATTATCTCAGGTAGATCTTGGTAAAGTGAACACAAAATGGTTAGTTAGGAAGGATCATCTGTAGAAGAAGTATTTCTCTTTGATGGATCAGACTATAAGTGTTGGAGCAGCAAAATGAAGACACGTATGGAATTACTAGGTTTTAATGTGTGGATGTTGGTAAAGAAGGGATACAAAGCCCCTGCCACTCCTCCCACTAATATTGCTAAAAATAAGGCTTTTGAAGATGATGCTAAGGCAATGTTTATAATTTTAAGTGGGTTGTCAAGATCAGTGGTTGTTAAAATCAGGCAATGTCAAATAGCACATGATGTTTGGAATAAGTTAAATATGATGTATTAAAGTGAAGATAGTAATATTTAGATAGAGATTCAAACATATAGAGGTGAGTCTGATAGAATGAAGAAAAGTGAAGATGAGAAGACTACAGATACATCCATAGGAGATGTTGTAGCTAGAAGGGAGAAGGGAGAAGCATCTACTTCTAGCTCTAAGTAGACTAATGAGAAGCAAGATGATTTCATCAGAAGACCAAGGGATGGATACAAAAAAATACAGAGGCAAGCTATCCCTTAATTGTTTGAATTTTGGTAGAATAATTCTTATTGTTGCTAAATTCCCTCATGATGAAAGTATAACTCTAAGAAAGAAGAGGTCGGTAAAAATAAGAATAATAATTTGTACATAAGAAAAGAATATAGGTTATCTGATGTTAGGGAAACTCAGATGAACATGAAAGTGCCTATGAGGTTGAGGGAAATGAATCCTCATTTATGGATTTTGGAACAACTTCTAATGAAGAAGTTGAAAGGTCTGGTGAAGAAGAAGAAGAATTGGACCTTGAAGGAAAACTCATTTGTGCTTTAGATGAGATTAAAAGTTTGAAGAAGGAGAACGAAGAACAAAAAATGCATGCACAAAAGGAGATTGATAAGTTGACCAAAAATCTTGAAGAATCTAATCAAATGGTGATCAGCTTGAAGACACGGGTGGAAGAAGCAAAGAGAATAGAAGATGTATTCAAATCTGAACTACAGTCTAAATCAAATGAGTGCATGAAGTTAGAGGCAAAAATAATGGCCCTAAGAAAATATTTATAAAAGGCTAAAGAACATATTGATAAAGATTTGAAATTGAAGGGTGGCTCCAAGATATTAGTCTTAACACGGGGATTTGCACCTGAAGACAAGTTGAAAAACTCTTAAATCCTATGCAAATGGGACTACTTTCAAGCTGTGGGTATCCTATGGTGAGAATAGACCTCCAGGTTATGGGTTGGTTCCCTTTGGATATTTCTTCAAAATACTAATTTTTTAACAGAGGTAAAGGGTAAGAAGGATAATGCATACACTAAAAAACTAGAAAACAAGGTGATTCACCAACTGATAAGTGATTTGAAAACTACTAAAACCTCACAACAGACTCAATAAATATAGCCACATAATCTCACAACCCAGTTATTCATGCCTACAAAAATAATTCTAATGAAAGGCTCTGACTTTTCTAATGCTTAGAAAAAGGAAAATAGAGATGTTTTCACAAGTCTTTATGCAAGGGAATGAAAGCACTAACATAGACCTGCACTATGACATGATATTCTTCATATTCAGCATTGAAGGAATCTACTAAAATAAAGGATAACACAATACTCTATCTTGTAACTCACAATCAACACTAAAGAACAAAGAGATATGGAGAAGGAAATGATGATTTTTATTGAGAAATAGGAGATATTTGCATTACAAATCTCAAGAACTCACAAGAAAATGAGTTACAAAGTAAGAATAATCTGCCACAGTAGCCACCAAACTGAGAACTAGAGAAAGAAATGAGAGAGAAGATAGACTTATAGAAAATCACCCAAAAATTTGAATTTGAATCTTGGCTCCAAAATATGATGTGTTGTCTTCCTTCTCCTCCAAACAAGGCATGTAACTAAAAGAAACTCCTCAAAACATGCATAAAGAGTTGTCAAAATCAAAATAACCTCATCGATCATATGCAACTGAAAACCCCTCTAAAAGAGGGTCATAACTGAATGTGAACTCATGTTTTGTGCCTCAAATCACTCCTTGATTGAAATTCAATCAAATGGAACTCATAACTAAAGGTGATCTCCTAATTTAGGGCTTCAAAATCCCTAACTTTGCTCCATATGTTGGCACAACTTCTTCAACTATCTCCATGATTTGTGCAAGGCTTTGAATGTTCCACTTGAAATCCCCTTGATAATCTTTATCTCATCATTTGAATTTGTATTCAAAATATTTCATTTATTTGCATTTCCACATATCATTTATTTTAAATGATTTATAACTATCATTTAAAATAATGATTTACATTTTAATTAAATGCAAATAATAAATGCTCTCATCATTTGAAAATTATATTTGAATTCTATATTTTGCATTTTAAAATAACTTTTATTTAAATGATTTATAATCACTTTAATAAAGTTAGTCAAAAAAAAAAAAATGTAAAATGGAGGAATTGATAAAGTTAAATGTAAGAGACTTAAGTGATTTAAGTCTTAGAAATATTCACTAGGCATAAATAATGCCATGCCATTTAACAAATGAATAAAGTTTTTAATAAAACTCGAAACTTAGGCAAAAAGATTGCCTCTCCTCCATCGCACCTTTTAGGGTTGAAACCCTAAAATGTAAGATAGTCATTCTTTTGCTTATTCATTTCATTTCTCCCTTGGCTTGAGGAAAGAGGCACCACCATTATGAGAAGCTCTGGTTCGAGCCTTAGCTGGAAACCTCTATTTTATGCACCATTTTGAAGGTTTCTCGGAATATTTTCATGAAAACATTGAAGGTGAGTCTAATCTTTTTGTTTTGAATCTGGAAATTCATTCTTTTGAAAGCTTTTCCAAGATTATAGGCCATGTCCTCGAGTGTTTTTCTAATACATTCTTTGTAAGAAACAGCTATGGCTCTGCATTTTTTTATTCCTCTGCAAAAATAAAAATGAATTTGTGTTTGAAAAATGAATAATACAGTGGATATTGTGCATTGACTCCCATGGGTAGGGCGCAGCTTGTACACATTGTCTTCATTTTTCATGAGGTTTTATTCTTTATGAATGCTTGAGCTCCTCCATTGCTCTGTATTTCTTTATTCTCAGAAAAAAAAAATGGGTGAATCTTAGGTCGTCATGATGAGAATGCTAACTCAGCCTCTGGAGTTTTGAGAACTTATAAATATGACCATGGCCTCACTTTGTTCCTCATATCTGAAAATAGGTATTTGATTTCAATTGTTGTTTTCATTATATGTAAAAACCCTCATATATTAGTGGTTGTGACCTTTCACATCTTTGCATCTTGAATTCTCAAAAAAGATAAACAAAATTTTAAGGCCGCCATGATAAATCCTAACTCGGCCTTTGTTCTTCCTTAGTGTTTCTTTTATACTCACATGCTATTCTTGTTTCATGTTGCTTCAAAAGCCATGATTTTACCTTACATTTATATCTGAAAATGAATAAGACAATGAATATCCATTCCTAATCCTTTTGTAGCTTGCATTTTTATGAAATAATAGTAATCTTGTTCACATTCAGATCACAAGCAAGAGAAAAATTTTATGTTCCTTGTGAAGTTTCTACTGAAAACTTCTTTCATGTTGCCTATGTTTTTGACATCAAATTATAGAAGATTTTGTAAATGAAATAATGTTTCCCTTTGATGCTTATATAAACATGAAATATTCTTCCTGGCATTGTGATCTCCATTGAATCTAAAAATAATGCATTTATCCTTGAATCTGTAATGCAATCTAAACATGAGTTTAACTTGCAACACTGATGTTTATTCATACTTTGCATACCATTCTTATATCTGGGATAGCAAAATAAAAGTGTCATTTTGTTTTTGTTTTACATTGCAAACAGCAATCACTACACTTCATTCTTGTAATCTTTCTTCTACATGACACTTGACATTGTATACTTCTCATCAATGTGACTGAGAATTATTCATGGTTATCTTCTATCTCCATGAAATAAGAAAAAACTAATTGATCTTAGCTTTTGTAGTTCCTTTAAGAGATGCTTCATGAAATTAACATGTATGCCTGTTCACTATCATTGAAAAGCTACATAGATAGCTCTGATTACTTTTCTTTCATATTGTTCTTGTGTCTCTATCATGAGTTGAGCTCAACCCTTGAGGGAGCCACATTTCTCCCCACTCATGTTCTAATTTTTATAATCAACAAAAAGACTTTTCATGTATCTGCACATGAAGCAAACAAGTTAGAAAAATAGTGGATCAAATTTCTTCTTGATGATTTGATTTGGTAGTTTTTACGTTTATCTCTCAGATATTGACTAAGTTGATTCAATTTGATAATGACTATAAATCATATATCTATTGATAAGCATGTAATTGGATATCATGACCTAAGTTCTAACACAAATTTACTATCAACTGCAGGTTCTAGAACTGAGGAGCAAAGGAGTTGATGACACTGAAGATCAAGATGGAAACCACAAGTCAACCCTACATCAGCCTTTCCAGGCAATGATGAACATGACCTTCCTTTAATATTTATTTCTTCTTATAGTTGATCTTCAAGTGTATGGTTCATAGTTGTTATTGAATTTAATCAACTTAGTCATAACCCATGGCTTGTGTGGGGTTACAAAAACATATCTTTTAATAAATCATTTGTTTCATGATATGTAATAGCTTATGTTTCCATTTGTACTTGTTCCAATTAGATAATCTAAAATAATGAGATTGCAATTGTTTAAAGCACAACTTCTGCAATTAAAATGAATTATTATTTTTGCATTCTTGCTCTTAGATCTGCATTTCCTTTTTAATAATCAGCAATGACAAACATTATAGAAGAATAATTCAGCTTTTCATAACATTTTTTGAATGTCTACTTTCCAAATGAAACATGATTATTGGTTTGTCTGAACTATTCTATAGTTTAATCTAAATTGTTTGAATGATTTGAAAAAATCAATAAACAAGAAAACTATTTCATTATGAAAGCAAGGACTCATTGGATGACTTAACATCAAAATTTTATACCCAAGCAAATAACCTTCCCCTAAAACTTCACTAATTTGTGTGGGAAGCAAAAATTAATAACAATTAGATGAATTGGTAAAATCAAAAAATCCATAAAATCCTAAAGAAAAGGTTGGCCTTGGATATTAGAAAGGAAATAGTCCTTCTACCAGTGCTTCTACAAAATTATATGACAGATTTAAAGTAGAAGAAAGATGTTGCTCAAAGAGAGAGAAAGCCTGCACGAGCTATGCCAAATAAAATGCCTCTAGAAATGGAAGGTCAGAAGAAGGCATTGTTGAAGTGAAGGAAGCAAAAGAGGAAAAGAAGCCTACAAAAGATAAGAAGGTGGAGAATTCAGTCCCTGAAAAATTTGAAGAAGAAGCAGCATATAAAGGGAGTTGAAGCAAAAATATTCTCAAGGATGAGATACATGAAGAATTCAAAGAAAAGAAGACCACCTCATCCTACACAAAGAAAATATATGACCAAGTACTCCTCACATTTTTATGGTTACTGTTATACCTATAATCAGTTTGGTCATAGGGCTTGTGAATGTAGAGTTGCACCTAGAAGGAGCACAAAATATGTGAATATGAATTCATTTGCTCCCATAATGAATATGAATGTAATGTGCTACAATTGTAACCTTGGTCACAGCTAAGAGTTTTATATTAAACTATGTAAGACCAATAGCACATTATGAAAGAAATAATATGTCCCCCAAAGTAAAAATTGGTTCACATATTCTTGAGAAGAAGCCCAAGAAGGTCTGGAGAGTGAAAGATAGGTGGGCAACACTCAATGTGACTACTCCTGCCTTATATCACTAAATTTTGGTAATAGGGCATGCATCCATGGGGAGCATAATTAGTATCCTATTCATCCTTGGAAGTGATAAGGAGATCAAGTCAGGTAAAATATGTTTTACAAATTTCTAGCGACTTGGTGGTTGTAGATTCAAGAATCCATTCTTTCTCCTTGTATGGATTGTCAAAGGGAGAGAATATTAAAGGGGGGGAGAAGATGTATAACTGCTCTATTGAGAAGAGAATGGAGCAAGGTTAAAGGGGGAGACTTGAACTCATTAGTCCTCACTCTTGGTATTAGGGCATGATATCAACAATGGATGTCAGGAATATGATTAAATTGGTATTAAGCACAAACTAGAATATCTACTAATGGTATCATACCTGGGTGGTTGAGAGTATGAATGGCACTTCAACTAGCATCAAAATTTTAATTGGTATAGAGTGGTTGAAGCCTATAGTTTTTCCATTGCGTTCAAAGAATGAGAGCAACAATCGGTATGAAAAAATTGGTATCAATCAAAGGGGGAGTAAAGTCCCTTTTCCATTTCAAAGGAGACATAGAAGTTGTAGTAGTTGGGTGTCTTGAAGCAACCCTTTTCCATTTATTTCAAAGGGGGAGAGAGTGTGGAAATGCTCATTAATTGGTACAAAGAATTTGGAGCTGGTATAGAGCAGGTTAGTTGGTGCTAAGCATATGGTTTTGCCATCAATGATAAAGAGGGAGATTGTTGGCATATAGTTTTCATTAATGTCAAAAGAGGGATCAGAAGTAAGATGGAATTGATCATGCAAGGGAGATGTTGGCATAATGATAGATCAGTTGTCAGCTCAGTGGTGTGCTTGAATGACATACACCTCAGAGGATGTTGTGAGAGCAATGGACTTGATTCTGGAAGCATTTGGTGTTGGTTGATGTCAATGGACTGGCTTAGGATGGTTGTTTGATGCAGTTGTGAAAGTGTTGAAGAGATTTTAGGAGTTTAGGCCTTGGTCCTCGGGCCTCAAGCCTACCATATATAGTAGGTTAGTTGGCACTAAGCATTTGGTTTTTCCATCAATGACAAAGGGGGAGATTGTTGGCATATAGTTGTCATTGATGTCCAAGAGGGATCAAAAGTAAGATGGAATTGATCATACAAGGGAGATGTTGGCATAATGATAGATCAGTTGTGTGCTCAATGGTGTGCCTGAATGACATAGAGCTCAGAGGATGTTGTGAGAAAAGTGGACCTGATTTTGGAAGCATGTGTTGTTGGTTGATGTCAATGGACTGACTCAGGACAATTGTTTGATGTTGTTGTGCAAGTGTTGAAGAGATTGCAGGAATTTTGGCCTTAAGCCTACCATATATCGCTTGTTGAAGAAAGAAGGGGTTAGGAGTTAGTCATTATCGACTATGCCCCCATTGTTTTGGGCATCAGGTATCGATCATAGTTCTTACCAAGTCCTTCAGAGTTATCAAGAAAATCCACTAAGTCCAAAGTATTTTAGACTTCGGACTTCAGGAGTGTAGCCTATCTTTGTGTTCAAAGATAGTTGTATGAAGGAACCCTACCACCTGAAAATGTTTCAGGCATCACAATTTGATAGGGATACTTGCAACTCATTGCAAAATTTGAAAGCAACAAAGAGGAAATGTGATCTATGACCTCTGAAAAGGTTTCGGATGTTGAACTTCGATGTTTGTGAGTTAAGGCTTGCACTTTACCAAATGGAAAGTATGGAGTATGGTGTATGTAGGATAGTCGAGCCCCGATCCCTAAAAAGGATTCGTCGTTTGGGGGTCGAGAAGGAGGTTTGCACCTTACCAAAAGGTGTGATAAGTGGTATGAAGGATGTGTGAAAACTAACACCCGATGATCTAATGTATCTTTTTCTCTTTGCAACTTGAAGGTATGCTTGTCAATATGGTATGAAGATGAAGGGATTCTCAATCCATGACAACTGATAGAAAGGAAAAATGGCAGTATCCCACCATCCTGCCAAAAGAAAGTGATGACTTAGTTTGACCCCGTGAGCTAGCAAGATTGTGACACATGGCAAGGATGAAAAGGTGGATGACCTATGGTGTGGTATTTGAGGATGGATAATATTTTGACATGTGGCAACAAATTTTTGCATCAACCAAAGGCTCCACATCAAAGAGACAAATGAAAATTGGTGAGACTGGATGATTAGTCCCTTCGACATTCTGATAGCACCTCATCGAAGAGAAGGATGAATATTAGTAGGATGAAATGATTGGTCCCTTCGACATACCGATAAGGTAGGACCTGATAGGCTGACAATGGAGTTTGGTGACATGTATAGACATATGGTGAACAATGATCAATAAGGTGATGACATGTGGCACATTGTTATTAGTTGATTTTACATATCCATTGTGAATCAATGTGATTTAACCCTAAATCCTATGGTGGAGATTAAAATCAAAATCAACGATGCAGATTGAACAAGGTTGATCAGATGGTGCAAATGAAAAGGAACCTCATCAAGGAGACATATGTATATAGACAGAGAAATTTTAGAGTCCCTTTGACTCAACGAAGTTAGGGTTATGATGATGGTTATACAAAGGAGATCAATGGTGCAGATACAAACGTGATTGATCTAATGGTGATCATCTGTCATTAAAGATCAACAACGCTAGTCTAGAGAGGATTAATCTGACAGTGATATTTTAAACATGTTGAGATAAAAGGAGAATCGTAGGATTGAGGCACCAGGACTGGAGATCGATAATCCAAATTCAATGATGTAGATCACCAACGGTCAGGTCCATGTAAACAAGGGTTTTGTCTAATAATTGTCACAGTGAACGAATTTAATTCATTCAACTACACCAATGACTATCTGATTGGATATTTGACACACAAGTCAATGGCACAGATAGCCATATTGATGAAGATCAAAATCAGATCAAATAAATAGAGAATGAATTAAATGCAGATTTGATTCTAGGGTTTTGCAATTTTCTATTCTTAGAAAATTCTCTATATTATAATTAAATGTTGTAAGGAACAATGCAGAGGTGGTGTGACAATGAATTTATTAGATAAACCCTATCAATTTTTTTATGATGAGCTAGATGATGGTGTAAGGCTCGAGATGAATAGACAGCTTGCTGGAGAAGCTTGTGAATGAAGGAAACCCTAATTATAGGTTCTAGATGATCTAGACAGTGGTGCACATCTTGAGGTAATGAGGTTGCAGATCAAGAAAGGAAAGAAAGAAGACAATCAAAAAATATTCTAGGTGTGGAGTCTATAATAAAAGAGAGAGAAATGTGAGTAGTGCAACAGACAGTGTATGCACGTTCTGAATGAGTATAACCCAAACAAAAATTTGAGATCCAGATCTAGGTTAATATTCAAAGAATAGAACAATGAATGTTCTAAGTGTAGAGGAGAGAAAGAAGAGAATGCAAAAAGAGGAGAGTGGAGAGAAGATAGGATATGTTGCTAAGATTGCAACAATAATATAAGAAAGGATGCTTGCAAAGTTGCCAAGAAGAGATTGGGCAGTTACAGATTAGACTTGTAACAAAGAATTGGATTCATTTGAATCACTTTGTATTTGTCATTATATTTCTGATTGGTTGGTGCCATCAAATAACTAAGTTGGTGCTTAGTGTACAAAGTTGGTTCTTCCTTGGAGTTGGTGCTTCTAAAACCTAGGGATTGGTGTCTCCTTAGGGTTGGTTCCCTTAAATATTGTAACAAAGGACTGGATTGTGACACTAGATTTGAGCAGTAGACTCAAGCAACTTTTGTCATCGTGGTTTTTCCCATCTTGATTTTTCCATGTATATCTGGTGTTATGTGATGTGTGTATGCATGTTTAGTAAATTTGCATAAAGGGTTTAAAGAATTAATCTGCACAAATGTTTTGAGAGCTAAGTTTTTAGATCTACTGATTCACCCCCCTCTCAGTAGATTGTTGTGTTCCAACACATTTTTCTTTTCATTGTGTGTGTAGGTACTATTCAATTGCTTGGGGTTAGTTGGAGAATTGGACCTTGAGTAAGTTGGAATTATTCTTCTTTCTTTTTCATTTTGCTATTAGAGTAGCTTTTATAGTATTCTTCTTGTTGTACTTTACATTTTTGTACATTTATATCAAATTGTAAAACTATAGAATTTGGGTTGTCAATAGACCCTGTGTATTTTTTGGCTACTACTCGACCCTCTATCTATATAGGACACCAAGGCTTCTCTAAGACTCCAGCATGGTGCACTAAATTCTGACTCTCGTGTTGTCATCCTCTAGTATAGAGTTGTCTATTCTATAGTCCAAGACCTCTGTGGTCATCTCACCTGGTTCTAGAAAACATCTGTCATAAGCAGAAGGGAAATAAAGTCCTATTTTCCCTTCCTTTTCAGCGTGTCCCTTCTTTCTAAAATTATTAGGTGGTATGAGGTAGTTTAGGGTAGTTCACTCCCTTAGGATCTTCTATGAACTAAGAGTCTTAAGGGTGGCGAATCCCCCTTCTCTACATTTTGGTGAGCTTGATGTGAAGTCCTTTTCATTTTTGTGGGTCAATTTTTTTTCTCTGATCTAGGGTGTATTACAGATTCATGTGTCATTAAGCTTTATGAGCTTTACGACCCAATCCACAACCTCCGAACATGTTGTTAGAAGAATTCTATGCCATATAAAAATGGAATCTAGGAAGGTCACCTGTGATCAAACTAGTTCTTCTTTTGAGGAATTAGTTTGAAGAATGTCTACTAGATTTTCCAGTCCATTTGGGGAAGCTACCCCTCATATTCCTATATAGGAGTGAATTTGCATCCCTTGTGTAAATTCCCCTTTCACATACACTCACCTTAGAAAATAAAATACAAAGGCGAAATTCCACATCACTCACCTACCTTCCTTCCACTTGGTGTTTTTCTTGTGCGTCAATGAGAGAATATTTATCAGGGAGGAATGCACAATGCGAGGACGTCTGTGTATCGTGTTGTCATCCCTAATGGATTCTTGTATCTGAAGATGGTAGAGGTGTTACACACCCAATTGGGGCTGAATTGTAACATCCCTCTTCGACCAACCGACCCAAAAATGCCTTATTCATTCTCATCCCACCTTTAAAAACACTCATTCTTACTTCATTTCATCCCTTCTTTCACATCCTCTAGCAATCTTCTACAGCTTCTTCACATTCTCAAGAATTCTAGCACTCCACTTTTGAGCATTGCAGCAACTTTGAAGCTCTGTCAACTCCACATTGCAAGTGTGAGGCAAACCATAGAAGTGTGGACTTGGAGTCTTGCGAAACCTCTCTTCATCACCGTTATGGTTGTGTTGACTTTTCCAAGTCCATACGTTGCATTCGCCTCCATTGGCTAGTGAACTTTTGGGTGGAGGTGGTAATTCTTCACTCCTCTCCTTTATGATTTGATAGAGTAGCATAGTATTATTTTATAATGTTCATTTATATCTTTTTATTTCCTTTAGCGTATATTCTACTCTGTTTCTTTTTGGTTGTCCGTGGAGGTGGAAACACCAAAACAAAGGTCTAACTGAGATAGGCCCCTATACAACCCCAACAATTTTCACCTTCTTTTTTGTGTGTATGTGGACGTATGCATGGAGCTAGCTAGAAAACTAGCACTATTGCGAGATTATCTTCATCACCCTAGCCTTTATCTACTTTTTTTATCATCTTCATCTCTATTTCCCATTCTTATTCTATTTTTCCCATCACAGTCAACTAGCTAGGCTGTCAGTTAGTTTTTAGGTAGTTTGTACTGTATTTGGTGTTTTTTGGACGTATGAATGCTAGTGCGCTAGAGAGACGCCAACGTGTTGCACTGTTGTCCCAAAACTATGTTGTCATCCTCGAAGAAAGAGTTGTTTGAGGTATAGTACTGACTCCAAAAACCAACTCACCTAGCCTAAACTTGAAGTTCAGGTCTGAAGAGTGACAAAAGTACTACATAGTTCTCTTCATTCTTGATCCATATCCTTTTAGAGTAAGGTAAGTTAGGGCAGCCCTCCGCTCTCAGCTCTCCATGACCTAGAGCCTAGACATGGTTAATCTCGCTCTCTTACAATTCCTACACCTCCCACTTCTCTATCCACCTCTTCTATGAAGGAAGAGGATGCTCTGGAAGTTCCTATGGAGCAACTTCTTTCCCTAGATAGAAGGCTTGGAGAATTTGAGAGGTATTTGGAAAAGGATAAAACTCTTGCTCAAGCAGTTATTGTTGTTAACATATTAAGGACCATGTTGGATAAGGACCGAAGAGGTGTAGAATTCCTCCATGTTGAGTGAACAAGACAACTAAGAGGGGGGTGAATCAGTTGTAGCAAATTAAAACATCAAAACCCTCAATAGTAATCATATCCACATGCATTCATTAAACCCTTATTTTTTCAATGTGATTAATCATGAAATGAAGATAACATAAACTTATATAACAACACTATACATAAGAGAACACTATATTTATGTGGAAAACCCAATGAGGGAAAAACCAAAGTGAGGATTAGCTCACAATATACATAATTGCAAAACTGGTACAAGGGCTCACTACCAGAATAGGACACACTGTCCAAAAATGCTCTCAGCTAGTGCTCACTACCACAGAAAGAAATACAAGAAGATAGAAGTGAAATGTTACATGCAGAAAACTTTCTCAATGCTACAAGGAATCCACCACAATGCTCCAACAATCTTACAATATTACATGAAATATTTTGGACACCTTGAACTCACTACCTTCTAGAATCCAAACACTTGAAATTTGCACTGCTTTGCTCAAATTCACATCACTCACATTTATCTTCCTTCTCTCTTACTTCTCACAATATCATCACTCTTATATATATCTTCAACCTTGAAAACCTTCTCCAATGTTGGTAACTATATGTTGCACTTATAAATTCAAAATAGTCCAACACCAAAACATTCCCACGGTGGATACAAATGAAGGAAACCTACATAAATCCTTAATTAGGACCCAAATATATCCAAAAACACCTCAACATGATTTCATAAGCCTCGCATGTAGTGCTAACGCAAGGTCAACCAATATTCGTGTTAAACACCATAAGCATTAAGTACACACTTCCTTAAATCAATCCAAAACTTCTGAACAACAAAATTCACTTGAACACAATCTAGAATAATATTTGAACTACTTGAGATTCATCAAACACTTCATCCAAAATTGCATCATACAAATACTTCATCTCAGGACAACTGGTAAACCTTATTCTCACACTGACATATGAAACTCACTTTGTACTACACCAAATCAAATAAAAACTTGAATGCAGAAAGATACAATAATTATAAGAAACTTCCCAAATCCACACAACCTAAAGCCAAACTATGGAGAAAAATGGAGCAAATGCATTTCTCCCACACCATATAAAACATCACTGAAATATCGGTTCACACATAGGTGGAAATATCTCTCACTATACAACAATCTAGAAACCCAAATTTTGCATATAGAAACCTCTAACAACCATGAACAACATATCATATCCACATAGGAATAGCCTCAACATAGAAGAAACGTGGAGCACAATACCGAAGACCATTCTAAACACTTGCACAACACAATTTTCTCTATTTTTCAAATTTTCTCAAAAGCACTTGGAAACCAAGTACTAGAGACATCTTCTCAGCTCATTACTTCATTCCAACTAATCTCTAGACACTACAACAAAAAGATAGTTCTATGTACTCACAACACTTCCTCAATATATCAACTACACATGCACAACCTACAACAACCTATTTTCCTCTTTTTCTCATTTTTCTCAATATCCTCGACATCTTCATCATGCAAAAACTCCCTTAACACATAGTTGACATCAATGACAACACCAGTCAATTAGAATTCCTATTGACATCAATGACAACACCTTCATACTTGCAAAAATCTCCCTCTTTGTCATTGATGGAAACACATGATGTGAAAAACCATCAAAGACATCATACGCACTATTCTTGCACACTCTCTTTTTACAAGATTCTCTCTCCCCTTGAGAAGATAAAAAATTTCACATGATACTTTCTCCCCCTTTCACATCAATGGAAAAGGATAAAAGTTTTTCATTATTCTCCCCCTTTGACACTAAACCAAAATACCTGCTCTGAATACTCTCCCTTAGCATTACACCCAAATAAATTAGAAAATCAATGACAACATATGACACTACCTACTCCCCCTAAGAGGTAGCCACCAACATCAATCCAGAAAAGAGATAGATCCATGGATCCACTAGACTGATGGACCTCCATATGCATCTAGTTCAAACAAGAGGGGCAATAACCCCCAATTTCTCTTGAAGATACTCAAAAGTATCTTTAGGAAGATCCTTAGAAAAATATGTCAGCAATTTGATCCTTTGTAGGTAGATGCTCAAGCTTCACCTCATTCTCCATAACCATTTCTCTCATAAAGTGATACATAATTGATATATGCTTTTTCCTTGAATGCATCACTAGATTCTTTGAAATGTTGATCACACTTCTGTTATCACAAAAGATATAAATAGGTTCATCATACACTACTTGATATCCTTCAATTTTTGTCTCATCCACTAAACTTGTGTACAACATGATGCTACTACAATATACTCAGCCTCTCTAGTGGATAAGGAAACTGGATCTTTCTTATTTAAGCATTACACCAATCTACATCCAAAAAAGAATGTACCACCATTTGTACTTTTTATGTCATCAACACAACCAGCCTAATCGACATCTATATAAGCATTGAATGTGATATCAATATCCTTAGGATACCACAATCCATAATCCAGAGTGCCTCTTAAGTATCTAAATATCCTTTTAACTATTGCAACATGTGTTTCTTTAGGTTCTTCTTGAAATCTAGCCACAAGACAATTTGCATGCATGATATCTAGTCAAGTTGCAATTAGATATAGTAGTCCACCAATCATAGATCTATAAATTCTCTTATCACCCTTAGGTGAATCATCATCTTTTCTCAATTTACAACAAATCACCATAGGAGTGCATACTGGTTTGGAGTCATTCATTCCAAACTTCTTCAACATCTCTTTAACATACTTTGACTATGAAATGAAAAACCCTTTATCTGTTTGATTAATTTGTATCCCAAGGAAGAAATTCATCTCCCCAAACATTAACATTTCAAACTCTTTCTACATCTCTTCAATAAATTTCTTACGCATAGCTTCATTTCCTCCAAAGAAAATATCATCCACATACATAACTACTATCAATATTTTGTCTTCCGCAATTTTGAAGTAATGATTACTATCTGCGATGTCTTTACCGAATCCTTGTTGTATCAAATATTTGTCCAATCTTGCATACCAAGCTCTAGGAGCTTGCTTCAATCCATATAGTCCTTCTTAAATCTACACACCATATCCGATTGCTCTGAAAATTGAAATCCTTTTGGTTGATCCATGTAAACCTCTTCTTCCAACTTACCATTCATAAAAGTAGACTTCACATCCATCTAATAAACTTTAAAGTCTTTATGTGCTACAAATGCTAAATAAAAATTGATAGCTTCCATTCTAGCCATCAAAGAAAATGTCTCCTAAAATTCTATTCCTTCCACTTGTGAGTAACCCTTACACACAAGTATTGCTTTTTTCTTACCACTTCTCCATTCTCATTCAACTTATTTTTGAATAGCCACTTAATTCCAATTATGCTCTTGTTTGTCGGTCTAGGAACCAATTCCCAAGTCTAATTTTTCTCAATATGCATAAGTTCTTCTTCCATTGTCTTTATCCAATGTTAATATTTGCATGCCTCACTCATTGTTTTAGGTTAAACTTTAGAGAGTGAACACATATTTACCTCAACTTTAGTAGCTTTGCTTCTTGTCAATACACCTTTCCTTTTGTCTCCAAAGATTTTTTCTTCGGACTGATTCTTTTGCACATACTTAGGGGTCTTAGTGGTCTTCTCTAGGGCTTCTTCCTCTTCATTATGCACTTCTTTCTCATCAGATTTTTCTTCTTCTACTCTACAATCAGGTTCATCTGACACATATCCATCTACTACAATTGAATTTTGTAAATTTTCATCAATATTCACATTTTCACTTTCAACAATCTTTCTCAGCCTTTTGTTGTAACATCTTTAAGCTTTATTTTAGTACAGTATCCAAGGAAGATACCTTCATTAGACCTTGCATTAGACTTTCCTAAGTTTGCTTCATCTCTCTTGATATAACATTTTCTTCCAAATACTCTAAAGTACTTCATAGTAGGAATCCTTCCATACCATAACTCATAGGGAGTCTTTGTGTTGTTAGCTTTAGCTTGAACTCTATTAAGTATGTAAACAACAATATGAATAGCTTCTCTCCAGTAGACTTCTGATATATTTTCTTCTTTCATCATAGTCCTAGAAGCTTCTTGAATGGTCTATTTTTTCCTTTCAACCACTCCATTATGCTTAGGAGTTCTAGGGGTAGACAAGTGCCTCTTTATGCCATGAACTTCACAAAACATATTAAACTCATTGGAGGTAAATTCACCACCTCTATCATACCTCAAACATTTTATTTTCATATCCATTTCATTCTCAACCATAGCTTTAAATGCCTTGAATTTATCTAATGCATCATATTTCTCTCTAAGAAAAGTAACCCTTGTCATCCTAGAATAATCATCAATCAAAAGCATGAAATACCTGTCACCTTGAAGACTTCTCACCCTTGTAGGAACAAAAATATTTGTATGTACTAATTCCAATAGTCTAGTAGAAAATTATTCCTTTCCTTTGTACCTACTCATTTGTTTCCAAATTGACAACTCTCACAAATAGTATTGATAGGCTTTGTGATTCTTGGTATATCTCTCACTGCATGAGCTAAACTGATTCTTGCCAGATTATCAAAATTCATGTGACACATCCTCTTGTGACATAACCAACTGTCACTAATCTGAGACATAAATTAATCACCATCAACACCCTTAGGTTGATAAATGTTCTCATTTGTCCTCTTACCAACAACAATCACAATTCCAGACCCTTTTATGATCTCACATGTTTCATCCTTAAACACAAGATTATATCCTTTGCTACATTTTTTCCAACACTCAAAATATTATGTCTTAAACCCTTAACATAGTAGATATTATCAGTATTATACTTGCCACCAAAACTGATTGAACCTATTCCAAAAATCTTAGCTCATGAATCATCTCCAAATTTATATAATCCAACGCCATATTTTTCAAGTTTAACAAACTTACTTTTATCTCGAGTCATATGATTAGAGTAGCCACTGTCAACAACCCAATAATTCTTATCCTCTTTAACATGAAAAGTAGATACCAAATTACCTTCAACCTTATCCTTCTTCTCCAAATCACTTTCCCTCACACAACTTTCAAAGTTAGTAGAACTAGATTTTTCTTTTATAGCCAAGAACAAGCATTCGTTATCATCAAAATCTCCATAATCAGATTCATCATCAAAAATTCCAGCATCTTCTCTAACATAGTAAGATCTTTTAATCATCTTTCCTTTGTTCTCCTTATTCTTATTGTTTGCAACTCTTTTTCGATATATTGAAGCATAATGACCTATATCACCACAACTAAAACATTTGAAAGGTAGTTTACCTTTGTACTTATTGATGCCTTTTTCATCTTTCTCACAAAGTTACCTTCCACATCATCAAGATCATATTCATCTAAATTTTCTTCACTTTTCTAACTTTCCAACCTTAAAAGTAGTCTCCACTTTTGTACCATTTTTTAAACCAAGATTTCTCATCTCAAAAGAAGTTAGTGTACCAATCAACTAATCTCTATAATAAGTACTAAAATTTTCAACTTCCTCAATAGCAAACACCTTTTCACTATAAGCACCGGGAAGAGTTCTAAAAACTTTCTTTACCACCCTAGGCTCTTTAACTTGTGCACCAAGACCTCTCATAACACTTACCAATTCATCAACCCTCTACATGTAGGTTGTAATTGTTTCATCTTCAGACATTCACATAGTCTCCAATTGTACCTTTAGATCCTACAATTTTTCTTGTTTTACCTTTTCATCTCCTTCATAAATACTTTCAAGCTTATTCCAAACTTCTTTAGTAGTCTTAAGATTCATAACTTTAACAAATTCATAATTTGAAAGACTATTTGTAATAATAAATTTTTCCTTAGCATTTACCTCATGTTCCTTGATCTCATCACTTGTGCTCAAACCATTTTCAGGTGGAGTATATGTAGTCTTATAAGCCTTTTCAATCTCATATCCCTAACATGCCAGATATTCCTCCATCTTTGTCTTTGAGAATGCATAATATGTTCCATCAAATATAGGGTAATCAATTTGCTTCACCATCCTGAATTTTCCTTAAGCAGTTAAGCTCTTCTCTAAGGAACCTTGCTCTGATACCAACTATTCAATGAACAAGACAACTAAGATTGGGATTAATTAGTTGTAGCAAATTAAAATATGAAAACCCTCAACAATACTAATGAGATCCACATGCATTCATTATACCCTTATTCTGTTAATGTGATTAATCATGAAATGCAAATAATAGAAAATGAAATGACAACACCATACACAAGAGAAAACCAAATTTATGTGGAAAAACCAATGAGGGAGAAACCACAATGAGGATTAGCTCACAATAAAAGTAATTGTAAAATTGGTACAAGGGCTCACTACCAGAATAAGACAGACACACTATGGCTCACTACCACATAAAGAAATACAAGAAGATAGAAGAGAAATGTTACATGGAGAACACTTTCTCAATGCAACAAGGAATCCATCACAATGCTCCAACAATCTTGTAGTATTTCATGAAATATTTCAAACACCTTCAGCCCCTTGCCACCAAGAATCTAAACACTTGAAATTCGCACTACTCTACTCAAATTCGCATCACACACATCACTCACAATGATCTTGCATATATCTTGCTTCTCTCTTACTTCACACAACATCATCACTCTTATTTATATCAACCTCAACCTTGAAAACCTTCTCCAATGTCGGCAACTATTTGTTATACTTACAAATTCAAAATAGGTCGACACCAAAACATTCCTGCAATGGATAGGAACGAAGGCAACCTACATAAATCCTTAATTAGGACCTAAAGACAGCCCAACACACCTCAAAATTCTTTCATAAGCCTCGTAGTAGTGCTAACACAAGGTCATCCAATACTCATGTTAAACACCATAAGCATTAAGTACACACTTCCTTAAATCAATCTAAAACTTTCAGACAACAAAATTCACTTGAACGTGATCTAGAATAATCTTTAAACTACTTGAGATTCATCAAACACTTCATCCAAACTCACATCATACAAATACTTCAGCTCAAGACAACTGATAAACCTTATTCACACACTAACATATAAAACTCGCTTTGTATTGCTCCAAATCAAATAAAACCTTGAATACAAAACAATACATTATAAGAAACTTCCCAAATCTGCACAACTTGAAGCCAAACTATGGAGAAACGTAGAGAAAATACATTCCTCTCAAACCACAAAAAACATCACTAAAAGACTAGTTCACACACTAGTGAAAATATCTCGCACTGTACAATGATCCAAAAACCCAAATTCTGAATATAGAAACTACTAACAACCATGAACAACAAATCAGATCCGCACAAGCATAGCCTCAACAAAGAAGAACCGTGGAGCACAATACCAGAGCACATTCTGAACACTTGTACAACACAATGTTCTCTATTTATCAAATTTTATCAAAATCACTTGGAAACAAAGGACCAAAGACATCTTCTTAGCTCATTACTTCATTCCAACTCATCTCCAGAAACTGCAATAAAAATATAGCTCCATGTACTCACAACACTTCCTCAATATCTCAACTACACATGCACAACTTGCAACAACCTATTTTCCTCTTTTTTATCAAATTTCTCAATATCCTCAACATCTTCATCATGCAACAACTTCCTTAACACATAGTTGACATCAATGACAACACTAGTTAGTTAGACTTCTTGTTGACATCAATGAAAACACCTTCATACTTACAACACTTTGAGATCTTGCAAATATTGTGGATACTCATGTCCCAGCATACAATTCTAATTTGATTGTGTCACCCAAGATCTGGGCTTTAAGATCGTTGCACCACGTCTGGAATTCTTGATGCTTAGAGTGTATGTATGGCTGATACTGGTCCTTCTCTTAACACTGCCTCTGGGCCTGGTGCAGGAGCACCTTGTGCAATGTATACCTCTAATAGGCAATTTTATGAAATTTGTAGTTTCAACATGAAAATCATTGTAAATGGCCATGTGAGGGCCCATTCAAATGTAATTGAGTCTTTGATAGGTTCCTAGGAGGTCAAGAATGTAAGTTTGCAAAAAATGACAAAAGTTGCAAAAGATGTAAAAGTGAAAAATTGCACAAACACAAGAAGATGAAGGGTCATTTGAGAAGAGGGAAGGTTTGAACGATGAAGATGAAGAGGCGGTTGCTTTAACTAATTAGAAACATCTTTATAAATCCTTGTAAAGGCGAGACAAGCATTGTATTTTTGTATCTTGAACAAATTTTGAAATAAAAGTACTTTGCTCTATAAGTTCAGTGCATTCTTTCTATAGTTTACCAGTTTATGAGGTCTATACAATAACACCAGCCTTCAATCTACATTGTTTTTGGTATAGTATGGTATTAGCTTTCATTTAAGACTATTTTGGAGGGATTATATTGAATTTAACTTATGTTTGAGCCCCTTCTTTTTCAACAGGTTAGGAAACCCCAAGTTGAGGGTTTGAGAGTCTAGGGAGTAGTTTTGTAACCATTCCACCGATGGAGGCAAGCTAGTTAAGTGGAATGGGTTAACATAGGTTGCTTTTAGTGTTATGTGTATTTGCAAGTGTAGGGGAAGTGGAGATACAGAGACATGGTTGCTTCCCTTACAGATTTTTTAGAGTTTCCATGCATGAAATGATACCTCCAAGTGGTGACATGAGGAAATGATGATGGAAAAGAGTGGGAGATAGTGTATTTAGTTTTTGTAGACCTATTTTAACATGTTGGAAGTAGTGGCAAGGTGGCATAAGGTCTGAAATGTATACTTTCAATAAACCCCTATCATATTTGGGTTAAAAAGACCTAGAGTGAGTGTTTGATGGTTTGGTGAAATAAAGGACCTCACAATCGTCAAAAGTTGTTAAATCTATAGTTTTAATGCCTGATGAAGGATTTTTTGTGGTTCTGTGGGATTTTTGAGTTGTTTTATGGGTACTTCCTTTGTAATTTTGACCTAATTTGGTGCAATTAGCAGTGGACAGTCAATTTTTTGGTTATTCCTTTCAAAACAATAGTATCTCATTTTGAAGTATGTATGAATAGGCCAAAATGGGTTCATGAAAATGGGTATTTTCTGAGGAGAATCAATGCGGGTTTGAAGATATGTCCGTTTAGCTATTTTGCATTACTACTAGCAATTCTGGTTTTTGAATACAAGCATTTGTGAATTTGACAAAATAGTGTTGTAAAGGTGATTTTTTGTTTTATTTCTACCTAAATCATGATGATGGTGGAGTACAAGAGTCTGGTAGAGTTTGGATCCTAGATTGGATGATTGGTTGTCTTTTTGTCTTATGGAAACAAGTTGCAATAAAGTGTAAATTGGTGCATGCTGAATGAATGGATGGATTCAGAGTTTTCTAATCATTTTTTTGCTTTGATTAGTCAAAATAATGATGGTTAAGAATAATTTGGGCCTGGTAAAGGTTTGGATTTAAGATTTGTTGTTTTAGTGCTTTGTAGCAATGTGGAAACAAGGTGAAAATTGGTGTCTTCGTGTGAATGTTTGATGAGTTGAGTGATTCAGAGTTTTCCAATGGTGTTTTTGCTTTGAACCAATCAAGTTAATGATGTTCAAGGTGTTTTTAGGGTCTATGGTGAGTTGGTAACCTGATTTGGTAATTTGGTGCCTTTTAGCAAAGTGAAACAAGTTACAAAGATGTGGATTTTGTTGAAAGTTTAAGTGAATCTTGGTTGAAATTTTTGTTGATCTTCTTAGCTTGGGATTAGGATCAAAAGTACCCTTGAATTTTGTTGATTTTTGTAGATGCTCTGCATCAATTGGTATCAAAGCTAGTTGATCTGGTGTTTGTTAAGTTGTTGTTGAGTTGTTGGTTGCAGGTGTTTGATCCATCTTAAAGTTGTAGAGAGAAAGAGCTTTGAGAAGTTGTGTGTTGGTTACAAACAAGAAAAGGTTTTTTTTCACCATCCTCTAATGGAGATTAAGGTAGGGAGAAGGTGCAAAGTGAGTGAGGCCACTAAGAGAAAGGGTGGTAGGTGCATCTTCTAGGATCTACTATTGGGTAAGATGGATGGTTTGTTGAGTTTGTGTGGTGAGGTAGTGAGGGAGATGAATACCTATATGAAGAAACACTAGAAGAGGTTGTAGCCATTATGAGAGTTGTAAGTTAGTTTGATAGTACTCCACTGATGGGAGTAGATGAAAAGATGATTGGTTAGAGAAGGTCAAAGATGAATTGTTGGAAAAGAGGAAAGATTATTTAGAAAGGTAATGTGAAAGGACAGTCCTGTGTCCTTTGGTTGAGAAAAGGTTAGAGGGAAGTTGAATGTTGGTTTGGAAATTGGGAATATAGAGGTTATTGGCAAAGAACTTGATAGGTAGAGAAAGAGAAGGAAAATAAAAGATAAGTGAAGACGAGTGAAGATAGAGATGAAGGTAAAAGTTGGAACCAAGACAAAGGAAAGTGAAAGATGCAAGAGTAAAGAAAGAGGAAGCAGTCCAAGACAAAGGTATGCAGATGTAAAGAGGAAAAGTTGAAGAAACACAATTGATGCAGCACATTTCCAAAGGGACTCAGAAACTTTTTTTTGGCCAATTGTTTGGTGCAAGACCACCTTGTGCAATGTATGCCTCCAATAGGCAATTTTATGAAATTTGTAGTTTCAACATGAAAAGAATTGTAAATGGCCATGTGAGGGCCCATTCAAATGTAATTGAGTAATTGATAGGTTTCTAGGAGATCAAGAATGTAAGTTTGCAAAAAATGACAAAAGTTGCAAAAGATGTAAAAGTGAAAAATTGCACAAACATAAGAAGATGAAGGGTCATTTGAGAAGAGGGAAGGTTTGAATGATGAAGATGAAGGGGCGGTTGCTTTGACTGATTGGAAACATCTTTATAAAACCTTGTAAAGGCAATACAATCATTGTATTTTTGTATCTTGAACAAATTTTGAAATAAAAGTACATTTCTCTATAAGTTCAGTTTATTCTTTCTATAGTTTACCAGTTTGTGAGGTCTGTATAGTAACACGAGCCTTCAATCTACATTATTTTTGGTAGATTATGGTATTAGCTTTCATTTAAGACTATTTTGGAGGGATTATATTGAATTTAACTTCTGTTTGAGCCTCTTCTTTGTCAACGGGTCAGGAAACCCCAAGTTGAGGGTTTGAGAGTCTAGGGAGTAGTTTTGTAACCACTCCACCAATGGAGGCTAGCTAGTTTAGTGGAATGGGTTAACATAAGTTGTTGTTACTGTGGTGTGTATTTGCAAGTGTAGGGGAAGTGGAGATATAGAGACATGGTTGTTGCCCTTACAAATTTGTATAGTTTCCATGCATGAAATGATACCTCCAAATGGTGACATGAATAAATGATGATGGAAAAGAGTGGGAGATAGTGCAAACCTATTTTAACATGTTGGAAGCAATGGCAAGGTGGCATAAGGTCTGAAAGGTATACTTTCAATAAACCCCTGGCATATTTGGGTTAAAAAGACCTAGAGCAAGGGTTTGATGGTTTGGTGCAATAAAGGACCTCCCAATCTTCAAAAGTTGTTAAATCTATAATTTTAATGCCTAATGAAGGACTATTTATGGTTCTATGGGATTTTTGAGTTTCTTTGTGGGTACTTCCTTTGTAATTTTGACCTAATTTGGTGTAATTAGCAGCAGACAGTCAATTTTCTAGTTAGTCCTTTCAAAACAATAGTATCTCATTTTGAAGTATGTTTGAATAGGACAAAATGGGTTCATGAAAATGTGTATTGTCTGAGGAGAATCAATGTGGTTTTGAAGATATGCCTATTTTAGTTATTTTGCAATACTACTAGTAATTTTGGTTTATGAATACAAGCATTTGTGAATTTAACAGAACAGTGTTGTAAATGTGATTTTTTTTTTTATTCTACCTAAATCATGATGATGGTGGAGTACAAGAGTCCGGTAAGAGTTTGGATCCCAAATTGGATGATTGGTTGTCTTTTTGTCTTATGGAAACAAGTTGCAATGAAGTGTAAATTAGTGCCTACTGAATGAATGGATGGATTTAGAGTTTTCTAATCAGGTTTTTGCTTTGATTAGTCAACATAATGATTGTTAAGAAGAATTTGGGCCTAGTAAAGGTTGGAGTCAATATTTGTTGTTTTAGTGCTTTGTAGCATTGTGGAAACAAGGTGCAAATCGGTGTCTTGGTGTGAATGTTTGATGAGTTGAGTGATTCAAAGTTTTCCAATGGTGTTTTTGCTTTGAACTAGTCAAGTTAATGTTGTTCAAGGTGTTTTTAGGGTCTATGGTGAGTTGGTAACCTAATTTGGTAATTTGGTGCCTTTTAGCAAAGTGAAACAAGTTACAAAGATGTGGATTTTGTTGAAAGTTTAAGTGAATCTTGGTTGAAAGTTTTGTTGATCTTCTTAGCTTGGAATTAGTGTTAGAAGTACCCTTGAAGTTTGTTGAGTTTTTTAGATTCTTTGCATCAAGGCCTAATCAAACCCCCACTTGTAAGATGAATAAGGTACCTTTAGGTTTCAGTTCTACCACTCCTAATGCTTTTGTTGCTAGTGGAAACGTTGGAATTCCTACTGGTCCTAGTGGTGGGGTCTTTATCAGTGTGGGGGTTGGTGGTCTTACTAATGCTTCCACTGGTAATGTTTCATCCTCTAATCATAGCTTGAACACTTTATTGCACAATATGTCACACCCTGTCTTGTTGTTACTGATTTACTTTTACCTTCATGGGTAAATAGAATGGTAAATGCAATCATGATTTTGATATGTTTGTTAAATGAACGGAATATTCAAATAGGTATTAAGGTATTATTGCTTTGGAAGAGTAATTATGTTTACATTGATGAAGAACATGCATTGCTATATGAATATGCTAAAGTTTTATTATGCATATGGATTTATTATGAATGTCTAACTACCTTGGTGTTACATACTAAGCTAGTTGTAGGACAGGTTCAATCCTTCAGAAGGGAGTGGAAGTATCACTCAGGAGAAGTGATTGGTTGGGAAACCTTTATGAAACCTATATGAGCTTAAATACACACTCACTTATAGAATGATAGAGTCATGTCATAGTTTGGGGAAAACTGGTAAGCCATCCTTTTGTATGATGTGTTTGCATTAGGAAGATCATGATTTCTGTTTGGAGCATTCTTGGTTTGTGTTGAGTGTTTGATGTATGTGAGTTCTTCCTTGTATTTCTATACTTGATTGATGAGATAAAATGGGATGTCCATATGAGTATGTCAACATATATATATAAATATTTGATATGATGTTATTGTGAATATAGTCATAGGTTCATAATCATTCAGATATTGAATGGATTATTTGACTATCATATCACTATAGAATATATATATATATAAATACATATACACACATAAGGGTTAATGCTTATTAGAGAAGTGTATATATAATATATATGTAAGAATATGCACATGTGTTATTATTTGTGGAATATGATAATGTGGGTTATACATTCGAATATAGAATAGGAATATATAAGATGATAAGAATATATATATATATATATATATATATATATATATATTTGATATGTGGTATATATATATATGTAAATATATACTATATATATAATATATACTTAGTAAAGTCGTTCCTTAGATAATTCAAAATTCTATACAATGAGTTTGATAGCTCATAAGTGAGGAACCTCATGTGGTTGCGCAAAAGTGAGTAAACTTAGAGTATTTAAACACTAAGGATAGAGCAAGGTGCAACATATAGAAGTCGACTAATAGAGTCTTATAAATGTTGATTTGTATATATATACTATGCAAAGTATTAGAGGCCGACCGATACAAGTATTTTGCAAAATATAAAGGCTGATTTGGAGTTTATAAGGCATGGTCAATATCATACAAAGTGAATCTATTTTATAATAGCACATTACTTTACATTGGAACGCATTTATCCAAAAGGATAAAGGGAAATGAAAATAATAAAAATCAAAGTTGTAGTGTAAAGTGAATTAAATGCATGATAAGAGGGAAATAAGCCACATTATTAAACATGTTGGTCAAAGGATAATTTGAATGCTATTTTAGAGGAGTTGACTCATCCTTTACCTATCAAATGAGTAGACTACGACTAAGTTGACATAGCTATGTGTTTCCTGTGAAATGTGGACTATTTCTCTAGATAAACTCGTGCCAAAGGAATAGGAAAATGGCTCATACTTGGTACCATTATATGAATACTCTATTCCTGCAGAAGTCTATCATGTTTGTAATTTGATTCTCATCTTTTAAGCATGTGCATATTTGAAAGTCTTGAGTTGTTGTCAAGCAAATTAGCTCAATCTATAGAATACCAAGCTAAGTCTATACTTAGAATTCTATCACCATTTTTTTGTGAGAGATGAGTTGACCTACATGATAGAGTGGTGTTGACTAGCACACCTTTTCCTTAGGCATCGATGTCTTAAATTTTGTATAAATAGATGAGACAACACTCTCATTTGAGACACAATTCTATAGTTTAATTGTGTTGCTATTATTCTGAGAGCATAGATTTATAGTGTGAGAGCATTAAGTTATTTTGTGAGCCTTGAGAAAGAGGATATTGTGAAGTATTCCATTGAGTGGTTTTAAGTGTTTTGAAGAGAAGCTTGGAAAGATTTCTTGGGAAAGGAACGAAATAGAGAACCAGTTAGGTCAACTAGAATATAGTGTAAACATGCATGGGATTCTATCCTCTTAATGCTTACTTGTTTTCATGAAAGATTGAATGTCTTGATTGTTTTCTTGGGAATTGTATTAGATTTATTGAATAGATAAATGATCTATTTGCTTTATGGAAGAAAAATAATTATGTAACTATGATTTCCTTATGAGTGTCATTATATACTCCATATTAAGGAGAGAATGTTATCATCAGTAATACATACTAGGATTGATAAACATGAATAGCTTGAGAAGTTATTTGATACATAGTTACTCACATGATCTCATTTGATACATGCTTGAGAAACCTATTTATTAGGTTATTAATTTGAGATACCCTATATGGGGATTTTGACAATGTTTCTTTGCATAGATAATCTACACTACATATATAATGTGAAATGTACCAATATCATGAAGTGATTTAACACTGTTAGCTTATTATGCTAGGAAACCTTAGGAATGATTAGGTTTAGCAATACATCAACAATGATGGTATGAAAGATATGTTAGGATGTGATGGCATACAAACCACATCAATAATTTGTACTTGAATGGTCACTTGATCATTACTTGGCTATTGAATGAAACCCTAGGTTGAAAGTAACATATGTGGGTCTAGAAGTACATTTGATTAATGAATGAAACCCTAGGTTAAGAATCAACCATTAGGTTGGATTATATACTTGATTACCAATTGGAACCAATAGGTTGATAATAACCTACTTGGATGGAATATGTAGTTGAGATTTTACTTAGGTTTAGATTAACCTATAGAATCAAACTGATTGTTGATTATAGATTATATCTAGGATTAGGGTATAATATGGTTGAGACTCACCCATGTGGTTAATTAGATCACTTGAGTTTATGAGATACTATATGTTTGGAGACATAGGTGGGATTAACTATCGAGTTGGAGATACTACTTGATTAGTTGCTTACTCTTGATATGAAGTCATATTGTTGACAAGATTCTACTCTTTTGAATCAATCTTTTTACTAAGGGTATTGCACTCTTGAATGGAATCATCTATTGATATGATTATTCTTCGATTGAGGTCATTCATTGATGTGGCTATACTCTTGATGAGAACCACTTATTAATGTGATATATTACTGAATGGAGTCAGTTATTTATGAATATTTAATCTATGATTATATAAAGCTTATGTAGCTATACTTTAGATTATAAAGTTGTACTTGGGACTAGGCTATCTTTTGAAGAGAATATCTTGTTTATGCAAAGTTAATTTGTAGACTAGAAAAGCTCATATGTTATACCTAGGATTGGATTATCCATTGAAGGGGTTAACTTATGCTTAGGCTTTATTGGTAGAGATACCATTGTGTTTTGGGAAAAGGGGAATAGGTTATTTCTAAGGTTAGGGATTACCTATGGAAGGGAATTACCTAAGCATAGTATATGAAGGGTCATAATCCAAACTGAGCTATAGAAGTGTATGTGAATAGAATGACTATCACTCGAAGTACTGGGTGAGAATAATTTGGCCAAGTAGTGTAAGTTGACACTGGTTACACTGTCAATTCACTATGTTCCTTTTATGCATTCTAGTTCAATATTTTCATACTTGTAGGGGAAACAACCATATGATTAGGTTTTGGTTTATAGAACACAACACTAAGCTCAGATAGGCTATTGTTATGGGGTTTACCAACCAATCTCTTCATCAAAGTGTAGGGCCATCTTGTCATATGTGGAAGATGTGTGGGGGACTACATTGGAGTCTATGGTTGGTGGAAAAGTGCTTGAGTGATGATTCTCCTCATCAGTTAGCGGTTGAGGTTTGTGGAATTTTGTGCCAGCATTGGGGATAGTTGAAGTGTATGCACCAAGGAGCAGGGACATCCAAAATGTACACACCATTATGGCAGCATCAGAACCAGTTTGTATATCTATTGCCAAATAAAACTCAAAAGAGTTATGTATGTATCTTGTACCCATTTATATGGAAAGATGTAATCTTGAGTAAACTTGAGTTTATTCAATATGAAATCTATGTTATGGAATGATTTGTGAAATTACAATGATATGCAATGCAAGTTTGGAAATAGGGTTATTTCAAATGTGTGTGTAATTTACATTATGGAAATAAAAAAATTATTGCTATGTTATGGCATCATGGTTAATCCACTTGAGGTGAAAATGTTGAAATTTTACTGAGATGAACATCAAGGTTGTTACACAATATGGTATAAATGTAGAACTAGTTGGCGAACCTATCTACCTCTTCTTCTCAACCTATGTTTCAACCCTTCTTTTGTCATAGTCCTTTGTCCATCAATATTTTGAACACTCCTATCCCTCAAGGGATGGAGATTCCAAAGTTTGAAAAGAATAGTGGTTGTGGAGACCCTCAAATGCATGTGTCAGAATTTAATGCCCTATGTATTGACTTCTTCCACCATGATGCTTTGATGGAAAATCTCTTTTTGTGTTCCCTCAAGGACGCTACTCCTAACTGGTATTGTTCCTTACCAAACAATTTTTTCTCTTGTTTAATTAGTTGGTGAATCAATTCTTAACACAGTTCCAAGCTAACATCAGACCAAATATGGCTTTCTCTGATTTTGTCTAATGCAAGAAAGTGGACTATGAAAAGTTACTAACTTCATCACTTGCTATCAAGTGTTGTTTTCTAGGATCTCTTATCCTTTATTGGATTTTGATGTTCAAAAGGTCTTCATCAAGAACTTACAGAAACCTTGGCAAGAAATTTTTTTGTTGATGAAGTATTCTTCCTTTGCACATCTATGTGCAATGTTGCATGAATACCAATAGACGATTGCTCAGTTCAAGGGTTCATCCTCACTCTCATGTCCTGATAATAAGTTAGTAGTGTTGGTTCTTGGCAATAATAAGGCTATTATGAACATGGTCTCTACATCTAAATAAAAAGGTATAGGGTGCAATAGGCATTTTAAAAAACTATCTGAATCATATATTGTTGTCTTAAAAAAGTTGCTAAAAGATAAAATTTTAACATTGCCAGAAGTTTGACCTCTTTCTAAGTCATATCCTAAGTGGTAAAATGTATAACATTTTTTTCAATTCCATCGAGTGCATGGACATGACACTGAGTGATGTGTATGCCTGCATCACGATATTCAAGATCACATTGATGATGGGACTATCCATCTTGATGGAAGGAAACAAAATTCTAATAAATTTTTAGCTAAGGCAAATAGAGAGTTATACATCTATACTAATCCATTTCCTTCTCACTCTGCCAATCTAGTAACATAGTCTTCTACATCTTATGAGATAGTTCCATCTTAGTACATGAACATGGTCTCATTCACATGTATTCCTCCTACTAAGAATGCAAGTGTTATGCCAGATATAACTTTTACCTCACATGATCTACCACTAAATAAGGAGCTTTCTCTATTGTACATTCCTGCCCGGATTAATGGAAACATTGTGACTAGTGTCATGGTCGATCCAATGAGTTGGGTGAATGTGATAACGAAGGAAAACTTGTTCATAAATAGTTTACACAAGGAGAAATCTGAGATCATCATCCATACCCACAATGGACTTTCCATTGCCCCTATTGGCACCATTTCTTTGTCAATTTTGGTAGGACCCAAAGCTATCGATGTGTCATTTGTTGTGATACCAGATTCCAACCTATTTAGAGTTAGGCTAGGCATTTTGTGGCTGTCCTTTGTGAACGAAATTGCCTCTATAGTCCATAGATGCTTAAAGTTACTTCACGAAGGTGTTGTGCATGTGGTGCATGACACTAGCTATAAACCATTGGTGTCACATGGGGGCTTCTCTTTGGATCACTTTTGGCCCACCCCGGTTGGACCTCTTCCTCCAAGGGGAGATCTATTGTATTGTGCTTATGTTAAATATAATATTGGGACTCAGTGTTGAAGGATAGTTATCTAGTCTCTCCCTATGTTATTTATGTAAAGTCCTCTATGATAGCGTAGTAGCAAGCTACTTCTTCAGCCCTGTCAAAAGGGAAGGAGAATGTATCTCACACTCTAGAGCCTTCTCCTTCTACATCTTCTACTCCACCTACTTTTACTTCCCAAACCATGGTAGCACCCCTAGTTCACCTCATATGGGGAGTGTGATGGTGGCCACGTGGCAAAAGGCAAAGCGTCACGCTTTTCAATTGCATGTTTTTCCCATGGTTCCCCGACCCACTATCTATGGCAAGGGGAAGTGTTCCTATGGCGTTCCTCCTATGTCTCGACCTCCACAGCCTCCAAATATTCTTCCACCAACCTCCTGGGTAGCAAATGGGAAGAGGCCCACCATTGAGGCTCTTGTGTTTTTTTCTCCTCCTATTGTCATTTCTACCCCTATGTCTCCTCCCCTACTCCTACTCAAGAGACCACCCTTCCACTAAAAATGGTTATGAAGGATGCTCCTATAGTTGAGTAGGAGCCTCCAGCCTCTTCTCAGGCCATGTTTTCCAATGCTCACAACTAACATAATTGGCTTGCACATGAATGTAAGCATAGCCAAAAGGCTCTAGCCATGGAGCACACCACCTCATAGAAGATGGAGGGGGATCCAGTTGCATCTATTTTTGCATCTTCTTCTACTACCTTGCTTCCTTTTGTTGTTCCTACTTCAGTTCCCATTGCTTTTGTTTTGCTTTTGGCTCCTCTAGAGAGTCCTAATGATGCTCACCCCAAAAGGGTGTAGATCTTCATTGCTCCCTCCATGGATCCTCCTCTCTTGATGTCCCTACTGAGCATCCCTCCTTTTTTTTAGCCCATTGACATGCCCTATACAAAGGTGGTATCTTCTGTAATTGACTCTAGTTTCTCCTTTGCTTATGCTTCCTCGATAGGGATCCCCCATCCTCCATTGAATCATAATCTGGAGGATGATCTCACCACTCGTGATGGTTGTAAGAGGGGTCCACCTCCTTTAGAGGCTAGTTCTATTTTGGCTTGTGTTGTCCTTGTGACTGATGCAACCCCCGCTTCTTCCTTTCCTCATTAAGTTTCAATAGGGAACTCTTGAAAAGTGCACGTTCAACTCGATGGCTAATATCTTGGCTTTGTCCTCGATCTTTGCAAGATCAATGACTTTTTCTTCACAAGAGCTCAGCAAAGAAGACTTTGAGGTGCCTTCTTCCTTGGCTCTTGTTGCAGGCAATTCAAAGGGTACTTTCCTTGCTATCCCACTCTTGCAAGGTCATCCTCCCTCCCCTTATAATGATCTAGATTGGGAGTAGGATGACCTACTTGTTGATGAGGACTAGGGTGGTGCCTCTTCTACATCTTTAGATTAGGTTTGTTTGTGTGTTTATGTTCCTTCGTGCTTGTATTTTTATGTTTGTGATCCTATCTAGAGGACCCTTGCTACCCTTGCAGGTACTTGGATATAGATGCGGAAATCCATCATACATTTCTTCTATTTGTGTCATCATTATTTTGTGTCATAATATTGCTTTTTGATATTATGGATGATGCAAAGTGTTGGGGCCATTTAGGCCTTTTTCCATGTTGACCCAATTTTTATTTTTACTTTGTCTTCATGTGTCATTCTTCATGTTCTAAGCAATTTGGGGATTGATGAAAGTTCATACATATACTATATTATATCTATCTATTTATATCTATGAACAAATTTGACCCTAAATTCTCAGATCCCCCTATCTCTTGATTTCTTGGTCTTTGTTTGTTTGCTTCTTGATGGTGTGGTTTCAATGTGTTGTCCCTCACATGTGTGACAACATACCACAAATACATCTCATTATGTGTCACATGCCACAACATCTTTTCCTCTCCTTTCTCTCCTTAGGATGTCATGTGCTCCTCTGCATAGCACACATCATCCCAAGGGGGGCTACCATATTGTTCTAATTTTCAACATGGTGAATTCTTTCAAAAGGATTCCTTGGTGTCAAAATTCTTTACAATGGAATCCTTGACAAAAGAATCCTTTATAAATAAGGATTCCTCAATGTCTTGATGTCTTGAGAAGTATTCCTTGTGTCTTTTATCTGATCTACTTGATTTCATGTGCCTTGGTGTCATATATCTTATATCTTGGTGTCTAGCTTGGGGACAACCCGACTAGACCTGTCTTTTTTGTGACTGTCCTACAACATAGTTTGTAGCAGCCACGAGCTTATTTATCTAATCAGTGTGTCTCTTGTTTCTAATTGATTAGACTGCATCTTATTATGTCAGCTTGTGTCTCCTTGTGTCTTATGAATGTGTGTCTTTTATGATTGGAATTTTCACCTAACATGTTTGTTTGTGGCCTAACATGTTTTTGGTGAGATCACAACTAGATTTGTAGGATCGAAGACTCATATCATCTTTGCATCTTGGTGGAGCTCCCTCTTTCACGTCAAGGCATGTTGGATTGAATATTTGCTTACTCGATGATTTCAATATATTCTCTTCAACCTATTTCTACTTTAGCTCTCATACGCATTGACACATATGCTCACTAAAGTGGGTGCAAAATGAAATGGTATAAATTTGCATCCTGTGCAATTTCCCATTAATCTACCTTAATTTTATCCTTACAAGTTTGATAATGTTAAAACCCACTGCTTTTGCTCTACTTTTTCCATGTGTCCTTTTTTTTTCTAGTGCTAGTGAAGGGAATTTTTGTTTGGGATGCGCACATGCTGCACAAATTTTTGCACACCATGCTAGCATCCTGACATGATTCATACATCAAGAAGCTGCAAAAATGTTAAATTTCCTAACCACCTATGAATGTAACATCCCTCTACCGAATCTTGACCATCAAGGATGGCCATTTACCTTTAATTTGTCCATTTGAACACACCTTCTTTCATTCATTCACTCTCTCCATTCATTCTAGAAACATTCTTGACCATTCTAACACTTCTCTTGGCTTCTCCATCCCTCTTTCTTGTTGCTACCAACTTCTTACTTGGCTTCTACAGTGTCTTTCTCTAACGCTATTGTCATTGTAGGTTCATGAAACTCTATCTCCTTAGTATGGTTTCATCTATATTCTTCTTCCTCTCTCAACCTTGAGTGCTCACAAAAAGGAAGTTGATATTGTTTCTTGTACTTAATTGCATTATCGTTCTTGTAGAGTAGCATCCAGGTTGTCATTTCTCTCTACTATATTATGGATTTTATATTCTTTTCTCTAGATCTTTTCTACATATCATTGCATATTGGTTGTCCATGGAGTTGGGAACACCAAAACGGGGGTCTAACTGAGGTAGACCTCAAAACACAAACCCTGCATTTTTCTAGTCATTGGGTCAATGCCGGATCCTGGGGACCAAACTAGGCCCCTAAGTGGCAATGAAAATTCAAAAAAGTAGAGTTACGCAACTTGACATAAAATTTGAATAGGTTATTAACATAATTTGAAAAATATGTTAAAAAAATTGTAGCAAATTGAATCTAGTTTCTAAGCTACTAGTCATTTTTTGAAAACAAGTAAATCTATTTGGTGAAATTTTCAAATTTCAATGCAATAGTACTAAATTTTCAAGAAAAAATAAAAAGAAAGTGTTTGTCTGGCCACCTTAATGGGGAGGAAAATTACATTTTTTTTCTAAATATTTCAATGTAAGTAGAGGACACATGCTCGAATGTGACACATATTTTTTTGTGATTTTTTTGCAAGTAAGTATTTAGTTATGAATTTTCTAGTAAGAATTTTTTAAATTATTAAAAACCATTTGTTCGGCCACCCTAACTTGGTCAAAAAATTATGAAATTTATTTTTTTATTTTTTTAACTATAATTTGTGAAGCATAGTGTGTGATGCATCTTTTGGATTCAAAAAATGTTTAACCATTTAAAATTTGTAGATGTTTTTCAATCAGCCTATCAATCAAGACTTTACACATAGTGCATGTAGAAAATCAATAATAATTACCTATTAAATTCAAAATAAAGCATATCTTATATTGGTAGAATGTTGTCAATTTATTGAACAAACCCTTTTTGTTTCATCAAAATCAGATGGAAAAATGTCATCAGCACGAAGGGTGAAGTTCAAAAACCTCTTGCAACCCCTGCAAACACATTGGAGATGTTGACTTTTTAGGATGGTCACCTCCAGGCTAAATATCAAAGCAAAATAGATATTCGTTAATATTGGATATTCGATAGAAACGAATATCCATTTTTTAATAGAAAAATCAAATATCTAATACTAAATAGATATTTGTTTCTTAAGGTTGCATAACGGATATCCGTTATTAACACCTAAGAAACAGATATTTGTTTATTAAAAGAAAAAAGATTAATATATTAAAATCAGTATATATTATCTTCAAGTGTTCTTATTGAGGTGGGAAATTCTCCTATGGAGGTGGAGGTGGAGGGTGCTGGTGATTTCTGGATGCAGTGGTTTTGTTTTTCATATCATCCTCTCCTATAGAGGGGAGCTCATTCCTTTAGAGGTGGATTTGGAGTTGGTTTCCTATTACTAGAGTGATTTGAAAGAGTTGTTGTTGCTGGAGTTGTCCATGGATGATTTGGGCTCTTTGGCTTCTCATTTTTTGTTGCAGGCCAGGGATGGTATTCTAAGTTTCTCTCTATGTCCTAGTAGGTTGAATTGATTAGGGGGTTGATGGTGTCCTACACCATTAAGTTGGTTATCTTTCTTGGATCTATGGTGTCTTCCATGAGTGGCTAGTTTGTTGATGCATGGCCAATGTAGGTGGAATCTTTGTGTTTCTAAGGGTTTTTGGTCTTGGTTAAAACCAGGTTGTAAAAGGGTCCTAACCCTTGCTTGTCTATTTTTTGCAGCGTGTGTAGTCATGTTAATCATTTAGAGGCTATTGTGGGGTTGTTGTTGGTTTATGGTTTATATCATTTTCAACTTGTTTTTCTTTGATAGGTTGATGATTCCCTTCAAAACCATTTTGTATTGGGTTTCAAGCCCCTTCAAAACCTATTTTTAACCTCGAATCAAAAGCATTTAAGATGTTATAATATTAATATTAATATTTATATTTATATATATTTGATATTAGCATATATAATACATTAATATATATAATATATAATTAAAAAAATATAATATTATTTATTCATATAATATATTAATATTATAATTATAATAATATTTATATTTAATAAATATTGATATATCTTAATATTAAGATATTAAGATATATTAATATTTTGGTTGTTGGATGGGCATAATAAATCTTGTGTTTATATTGCGTTCATTTATTGTTTTGCCAATGAAAAATATTTAGGTGTGGAAAGCAAATAACCACAGTGGAAGTGCATTTATTTATGTACAACTTTTGGAAAGCGAATAAATAGGGGAGCATCTTAAAATATTAATGTACATTTAATATTAATATTATATATATTAGTATTTATAATATTTATATTATATATAATAATATATTATATATAATATATAAATATATAAATATTAATATTAATATATTATATATTAATATTATACATAATATATATATATATATTAATTTTAATATATAAAGCAAACTTTAAATGGAAAGAAAAGTATTTACATACCCGTGTTATCCATAATGGATATTTGTTATGTATAGATAATAGAGATCCATTATGTTGGGCTAAAACAAACCCACATGTATTGTTACTATACAAAATGGATATCCAGTTTTTACAAACGGATATGCATTATCTATTATTATGTATTAAATGAGATATTATTATTATTTCTAATATATATTATATATTATATTTTTACTAATATATTATTTAATAATATAATATATATAATATTAATATTTATAATATTTATATTAATATTTTATATATAATATTATAATGTTATATTTTTTATATTAAATTATTTATATAATATGCATAATATTATATTATTTATGTATATATTAATATATTAAATTTAATAAAGATTTACAGAGAAGGAAACGAGTACTCATGTTATCAATAACATATATATGTTATGTGGGGCTAAAATAAACCACCATGTCTCTAGAATAGAGATGTGCTTCTATTGTACAAAATAATTATCCAATTTTTAGAAATAGATATAGGGTGGGAGAGATAGAGAGAGAGAGAGAGAGAGAAAGAGATAGGGATTGGTAGGGTATAGGCTATAGGGATGGGGTTGAGGGTGTAGGGTTTAGGGTTTAAGGTATAGGCTTGAGGGTTGAGGGATAGTGTTCAGGGATGAGGGTATAAGGTTAAGTGTGTAGGGTATAGGGATTGAGGGTATAAGGCATAGGGTGAAGGGTTGAGAATGTATAGTTTGGGGTTTAAGTATAGTGTTGAGGGACAATGTTCAAGGTTTAGTGTATAAGGTCAAGGGTATAGGATGTAGGGACGAGGGTTGACATTGTAGGATATAGTGTTTAAGGTATAAGGTTGAGGGTGTAGGGTTTAGATATGGGGTTGATGGTATAGGATATAGGGATGAGGGTTGACAGTGTAGGATATAGTGTTTAAGGTATAAGGTTGAGGGTGTAGGGTTTAAGTATAGTGTTGAGGGTATAGGGTATGGGGTTTATAGTTGAGGGGTAATGTTTAGGATTGAGTGTATAAGATTATGTGTTTATGGTATAGGTATTAGGGTTTATGATATTGGGTATAGAGTTTACAGTATGGGTTTTTGGTATAAGGCATAAGGTTAAGGGTTTAGAGTGTAGGGTTTCGAGTGTAGGGTTTAGGGTTTAGGTATAGGGTTGAGGGTTGAGGGTCAATGTTGAAGGTTTAGGGTATAAGGTTGAGGGTATTTGGTATATATAGGGATAAGGGTTGAGGGTGTAGGGTTTGAGGTTTGAGGTATAGGGTTGAGGGTTGAGGGATTAGGGCTTAAGTATGGGGTTGATGGTACAACATTCAAGGTTTAGGCTATAAGGTTGAGGATATAGGGTATATGGATTGGTAAGGTGGGAGGGAGAGAGAGGGAAGGAGAGAGATAAGGAGTGGTAGGGTGGGAGGAATAGAGAGAAAGAAGGAGATCGAGATTGTTAGGTTGGGAGGGAGAGAGAGAGAGAGGAGAGATGGATTGGTAGGGTGGGAGAGAGAGAGAGAGAAAGAGGAGATAGGGATTGGTAGGGTATAGGGTATAGGGATGGGGGTTGAGGGTGTAGGGTTTAGGGTTTAAGGTATAGGGTTGAGGATTGAGGGATAGTGTTCAAGGATGAGGGTATAAGGTTAAGTGTATAGGGTATAGGGATTGAGGGTATAAGGCATAGGGTGAAGGTTTGAGAATGTATGGTTTAGGTTTGAAGTATAGTATTGAGGGAAAATGTTCAAGATTTAGTGCAAAAGGTTGAGGGTATAAGATATAGGGATGAGGGTTGATGGTGTAGGATTTATTGTTTAAGGTATAAAGTTGAGGGTTGAAGGTGTAGGGTTTAAGTATAGGGTATAGGGTTTAGGGTTTAGGGTTTGGAGTTGAGGGGTAATGTTTAGGGTTGATTGTATAAGATTATGTGTTTAGGATATAGGTATTAGGGTTTATGATATTAGGTATATAGTTTAAGGTATTGGTTTTTGGTATAAGGAATAAGGTTAAGGGTTTAGAGTGTAGGGTTTAGGCTCAAGTATAGGGTTGAGGGTTGAGGGACAATTTTGAAAGTTTAGGGTATAAGGTTGAGGGTGTAGGGTTTGGGGTTTAAGTTATAGGGTTGAGAGTTGAGGGATTAAGGCTTAAGTATAGGGTTTATGGTACAATATTCAAGGTTTAGGCTATAAGGTTGAGGGTATAGGGTATATGGATGAGGGTTGAGGGTGTAGGGTTTAGGGATTAAGGTATATGGTTGAGTGTTGATAGTTGAGGGATTAAGGCTTAAGTATAGGGTTGATGGTTTAGGGATTAAGGTATATGGATTGCTAGGGTGGCAGGGAGAGAGAGGAAAGGAGGGAGATAGGGAGTGGTAGGGTGGGATGAATAGAGAGAAAGAAGAAGATAGAGATTGGTAGGGTGGGGGAGAGAGAGAGAGAGGAGAGAGAGAGAGAGAGGGAGATAGAGATTAGTAGGGTGGGAGGGAGAGAGAGGATATAGGGATTGGTAGGGTGGGAGGGAGAGAGATAGGAGATAGGGATTGGTAGGGTATAGGGTATAGGGATGGGGGTTGAGGGTTGAGGGTGTAGGGTTTATGGTTTGAACCATCAATTTTGAAGGTTCTATGGATTGCTCTTGCACTCTTAGGGTTTTTCACCTAAAAGGAGAGAGATAGAACCCTAAAATTGAGGTGGTTCACTCAAATAAGGGAATGTATGATGGAATTATGGCTAAATTAAATTATCTAAATGAAAATAAGTTATGAAATTGATCGATTATGAATGTAAAACTAATGAAATATGCAATGTTTGAAAACATAGTGAGGTTTTCAAGAATGAACTAAAAAGATAAACTAATGCAAACAAAATTGAACAAGGTCTAATAGAGTGCACCTAGGAATTGAATGTTGAATATAGAAGGCTCTGAAAACTGGCAGAAATCATTGTAAATCACCAGTAAAATTGAGGTGGTTCACTCAAATACAGGAATGTATGATGGAATTATGGCTAAATTTAATGATCTAAATGAAAATAAGTTATGAAATTGATTGGTTATGAATGCAAAACTAATGAAATATGCAATGTTTGAAAACATAGTGAGGTTTGCAAGAATGAACTAAAAAGAAACTAATGCAAACAAAATTGAACAAGGTCTAACAGAGTACACCTAGGAATTGAATGTTGAATATGGAAGGCTCTGAAAACTAGTAGAAATCACTGTAAATCACCAATGGGACTCACTCACCACTGATGGTGAATCAGTCCTGCTACTAGTGAAAACACTTGAAACTGCTTTCCAACTGTCAGGAACTGGATTATGACAAAATCAACTTTTTTAGCCCTTAGGTGGGACTCATTTGCCACTGATGGTGAATCAGTCCTCCTCCAAAATTCTATAAAATCAAAGGTCAATTCTATAGCTCTAGATCTGAAGTTGTCTTCTTGTCGGGTTGACTGACTCAAATCTACAAAAAATAGATTGTAGGTTGTCTCCAAGCTTGAAATAGGGTTTAGTTGACTTGAAACACTTTGTTGACTTGTTTTCCACTTTTCAACACCTATTTTCTTAACAAATCTCCATATAAAGATCTGCAAACACACATGCAAAAGGGGAAAAATGGTTAAGGGTTAGAGTATAGGGATTTGCCTCGGTCAAATCCCATTTTGGTAATCAAACCCTTAATAAAGAAATAAAATAAAATGAGCAAGGAATGATGAATAAACAACATGCAAGTGTCCTAAACTCACCAAACCCTTGTTGTTAAAGTCTGAAGATATGTCAATGGCTACTCCAAGATGCTTGATGTCTGCTTGATTGAATGATGCTTGAATGCAAGAATGCTTGAATGGTTGAATGGATGATTGAATTCTTGAATGAATTAGGTTCTAAAATTCGAAGAAAAACACTTATTTATACACACTTATGCACTAATAACCCAATAATACAACATGACAGGCTGACAGAAGGTATTTTTGAATAAAAACCCAAAATAAAATTTGAATTATTTTGAATTTGGAGCCAAGAGGGACTCATTCACCACCCATGGAGAATGGGTCCCACCTTGAGCTTGTAAGTGGGTGTCAAGAATTAAGTTGCATTTAATGAATTTTTTCGGGTTTACATTCAAAAACACACTTAATTAAGTCTTATGGGTGCATGAAGGGGTCAAATAAAGCATAAGAAAGATGTAAATAGTGATAACAAGCCTAGAAAAGCATGAAATCTTGTTACAAGCATTTACAACACTTTATAATAGGACTTGATAAGTGATGAAAAGGTGATTTTTAAGTGAATTGTAATGAGAAGAGTCTAGAAAAGTGTAGAAATACATTACAATACTTCACAACACCTTCACAAGACATCATGATTTGAATATTTAGGACCTAATGTGAATGCATAAGTTACATTGCAACATTAAATCAAAGCAAAATAAGCCAAGCATCATGAGAGAAAGACCTAAAAGACCATGAAAATGTCAATGATCCATTTTTCTATGGTACAATGTTTAAGGTATAGGGTTGAGGGTTGAGGGATAGTGTTCAAGGATGAGGGTATAAGGTTAAGTGTATAGGGTATACGGATTGAGGGTATAAGGCATAGGGTGAAGGGTTGAGAATGTATGGTTTAGGGTTTATTTATAGTGTTGAGGGACAATGTTCAGGGTTTAGTGTATAAGGTTGAGGGTATAGGATATAGGGATGAGGGTTGACGGTGTAGGATTTAGTGTTTAAGGTATAAGGTTGAGGGTGTAGGGTTTAAGTATAGGGTTAAAGGTATAGGGTATAGGGTGGAGGGTTTATAGTTGAGGGGTAATGTTTAGGGTTGAGTGTATAAGATTATGTGTTTAGGGTATAGGTATTAGGGTTTATGATATTGGGTATATGGTTTATAATATGGGTTTTTGGTAGAAGGCATAAGGTTAAGGGTTTAGAGTGTAGGGTTTAGGGTATAAGTAGAGGGTTGAGGTTTGAGGGTTGAGGTTTGAGGGTTGAGGGAAAATGTTGAAGTTTTAGGGTATAAGGTTGAGGGTATTTGATATAGGGATAAGGGTTGAGGGTGTAGGGTTTTGGGTTTAAGGTACAAGGTTGAGGGATTAGGGCTTAAGTATAGGGTTGATGGTACAATGTTCAAGGTTTAGGATATAAGGTTGAGGTTATAGGGTATAGGGTATATAGATGGGGGTTGAGGGTGTAGGGTTTAGAGATTAAGGTATATGGTTGAGTGTTGAGGGTCGAGGGATTAGGGCTTAAGTATAGGGTTGAGGGTTTAGGGATTAAGGTATATAGATTGGTAGGGTGGGAGGGAGAGAGAGGGAAGGAGGGAGATAGGGAGTGGTATAAGTTTGAGGGCATATGATATAAGGATGAGGGTTGAGGGTTTAGAGTTTAGTAGTATAAATATTAAAATACATTAATATATATAAATATAATATATAATATACATTAAAAAATAATAATATGTAATATATACAATATAGATCATATAACACATTTTATATAATATAATATATAAATTATACTATATAATATAATATAATATTTAATATATAATAGAATTTTTAAGTTTGATACAACGGATATCCATTTTGGACAAGACAACTTCCCCATATTTGGAAGCAAGCCCACAAGCTTGGTTTGTTCTGGCACATAACGAATATCCATTTTGGGTAGAACAACTTCCCCTTGCCTTTAAAATGTAAATTAATAAAACAAGCCCACTCCTACTTGGATCTTAGGTTCACATAACGGATATTCGTTATGTGTACATAACAAATATTTGTTATTGAGAACATGAACGTGCAAAGAGTTTTTGCTTTATATATTAAAATTAATATATATTATTATATATACTATTATATTATATTATATAAAGGGGTTCACCCCGCAACGTGACGGTAAAGTCACGGGCCCTATTGATAGGGCATCACAAGTTCGAAACTCTCCATCGCATGAAGGAGGGCTCTCTTCCGGCGGATGAAGGAGGTATGGAGGATGCTAGTCAAAGGTCTTATCAGTGGTGTTCAGACCACACGATCCCACGGCAGGAGCATGGTGTTGGCGTCATTGGTGTCCAAGCCACTTGGACCCCGTGGCAGGTGTAGAGGAGATAGCGCCATGGTGGAGTCAGCGCAGGAAGGAGGAAATCAATTGAAGAGAAGAGGAGTGGTGGTTGCGGGTGCATCAGGTGAAGGAGCTGAGTAGGAGGTGCAAGGTGATGCCAGCCGATGGAGGACGGATGGGAGAGTTGCGGTGAACCCGTGGAGTGATAAGGTGGTAGAAGCGAGGAGTGATAAGGCAAGTAGAGAGATTGTGGAGGGATAAGGGCTTGTGGAGAGAGGAGAGAAGGAATGTGGCTGCGAGAGAAGGGAGTGGAGAGATAAGTATAGAAGAGGAGAGATAGGGGTGTCAGAGGAGGAGGAAGGAGGAAAGGAGAGGTGATGGAGGAAGGATGGAGATAGCGAAGGAGCAAGTGAGAAAGGAGGCTATGAAGGAAGGCATGAGGAGGGAGGTGGCTACGGAGGAAGGCCCAAGGAGGAAGTAGAGAAGCGGGATGGATGGACGAAAGAAGGAGATGAGACAGTGGCTTGGGGTTCGATCTAGGAACATTGCACACAATCGGCTCACCCATCGACGACTGTTGTTGACAGTTGCTACGGAACCCTAACACACAGTGTCTCGGTGAGCACAATGGAGAGACAATGGGGATGAGGTCCCCCAAAAATGTGGCCTCACTGGTTCATAGCTCCAGTCAAAAGCGCTTATGTATCAAAAAAAAAATTATATTATATAAATAATATAATATTATAATATTATGTACATTAATATAATATTCTATATTAATATTTTGTATAATATATTTATATTCTATATAATTATAAATAATTATAATATTATAATAAATACTATACGAATATATTATATGAAAAAATTATATTATATTTTTTATATTAATATAACATGCTTAAAATAACAGATATCTATTTTTGAAAGAAAAAATAGATATTCATTTTCCAAACCACCCGCCACACATTGTGCAAGCCTGTGAATGACTCTAATCAAAATGGATATTTGTTTTGTAAGAGTGGACAAAATAGATAAAAGTCATTTTTTCCCATTCCAAGAGCCCCCACATTCTCTGCTCTATCAGGAATATCGTGATTTATGCGCATTATAGACAAGAATTCACTTTTTGGAGCACTCCTTTTCACAAAAATTTTATTCATACAATCATTTGGTACTTGTTAGCAAATCATTTGTTGTATGGTATATGTATGATATTGTTGGTCTTATTTTGATTCATGTTATTTGTATGGGTTGGATTAAAAGTACATAGAAATTTTTCACACAAATTAACTGATATGTAAAAATGTAGGATTTTTGGAGAACAAAGGTATATTTTCAAGTGATTCAAATCAAAACATCCATGATAGATCATGCAGATCAATATATTTTGAAGGTATATATTTGTTAAATTATGTTGCATCATACGTTTGAGTTTGATGCTACTATGTTTTTGTGATGGTGTGTCTTTACTACAAAACTCTCATTTTGTTTCTCTTTGCTTTGTCCTTGGGGTAAATTCTAGTTGATTTCAATCTCAACAAATATACATTGAAAAAAGTCTTATCCGTTCAAGATATACATGATCTCCATGGATTAGAAATTACTGATATTGAAACAAATCTTAGGTAGGAAATGGCCAAAAAAATAGATCCAACTTGTTCTTTTGAAGAGAAGGTGCATCTTTACTACAAAATTCTCATTTTGTTTCTCTTTGCTTTGTCCTTGGGGTAAATTATGATTGATTTCCATCTCATCAAATATACATTGAAAGAAGTCTTATATGTTCAAGATATACCTTCCCTAGTATTTACGTGCCTACCTCGACGTGTTGACACTACCTACCCAAATTAGTGTACTCTGTAATCATGGGGGGGCTTGGATGACAAAAGGAATCCTTTTGTAGCATTGGATTTCCCACCTTGACATGTTAATATAGTTGGTTTCGCTCCATTATGCACAAAACAAAAAAAATACTTCTTTCCATTTTTTGCATTGCTTTCCACTAACAATTTTTGCAAGAATGCATTTGACACTGGAACACACAAATGGTGTTGAGTTGAACCAGATAAAGAGATTTTATTTTGAAGGGATTCAATATACACCTATAGGTCTAAACAATGGATTCCTACGTGCCACAAGCTCTTAGAATGACTTCGTCAAAGTTTGACATTTTTTGGCTTTTAGGGCTCTTAAGAGACTACACCAAAAAGAGCACCCCAAAATAATTGGGTGAATTGGGAAAAAAAAAAGAGACCTTCCCTAGTATTTACCTGCCTACCTTGACATGCCCACGCTGCCCATTCATCAAAATTACTAAAAAATTAATATTTTTTGCATTTTTTGCTCTGAAGGCACTTAAGAGAATACCTCAGAAAGAGCACCCTAGAATGGTATGGTGACTTGGAAAATGAATTCAAATCTTTTATAGTATTTACCTACCTACCTCGACATTCTTCCCATTCATCAAAATTACTTAAAATTAACACTTTTTGCATTTTTTGCTCTTAAGGCACTTTAGAGACTACCTCGAAAAGAGAACCCCAAAATGATCGGGTGACATGGGAAATGAAAAGAGACCTTCCCTGGTATTTACCTACATTCCTCGATGTGTCCAAGCTGTCCTTTTGTCAAAAATATTGAAAATTTAACAATTTTGCATTTTTTGTTCTTACGACATTTCAAGACTACCTTGAATTAGTGCACTTCAGAATCACGGGGGGACTTGGGCGAAAAAGGAGGATTTTTTAGGGTTTGAATTCCCACCTTGATGTGTTAGTACAATTGGTTTTTCTCCATTATGCACAAAACAAAAAAATGCTTCTTTCCATTTTTGCACTTCTTTCCACTGACAATTTTTGCAAGAATGCATTTGACACTGGAACACACAAATGATGTTTGTTAGTGTAATTAAATTAATTATTACACTAGCATAAGTTAGCTTAGGTCATATATTATTTAGTCCTAGGTTGCATTTTAATAAATCAATTAATAAATAGGTTAATATTCCCTTCCATGTTTGTAGGGATAAGATTCCTTCTAGAAGATGAGTTGTCCTTCTAAAACGTATCTCAACATTTAA
>VDFB02000020.1:56169277-56402674 GCA_007258455.2 Sequoia sempervirens | reverse complement strand
GGTAGACATGTATGAAAAATGCAGTAGCATAGACAAGGTAGTGAACAGCTTGAAAAAAATGTCTTAAAGAAATGTAGTCTCATGGTGATGGAATGCCATGATGAATGCCATGAGAAGCAAATTGCTATGGATTGTCATGGCATTCCATCACCGTGAGACTGCATTTCTTTTAGGCATTTTTTCAAACAATTTGTTGGTGGTTTTTTATGCTATTAACCAGGTTTGTCTCCTAATCTACCTATGGAATTGCCAATTCCAATCAAGGGCAGCTCGGAGAACCTGGACCAATAGACGAAGATTTTAAAATAACCTCCTACACTTCGGGTTCTGCAAGACCCAGGAGGGTGATCCCTATAATGTGTTTATGATCTCTGCACCAAACTCATAAACAGTCATTAACAAAATTACAAATAATCCCACAAATGGCTCAATAGAATAGGATATCACTAAAATGAATTGGCCTTTCACTAGTAATGTCAGCTACCTGGAGCATGAGATAATTACAACATTATTCCATATCTTATGATAGTCATTTAATTTGCAAATTTGGTGGTAAGCCCTAAGCAAAAACATACAAACACAAAGATTTACAAACTTGTACGATTTAGATTAGTGCCATATACCATTGGGGAGTCAAACTCATAAACAGTCACAATTCGACAAAAAATTTAAATACTCAGCATATAGGATCCCTGACAATGTTGCATTACAACATTATCAATTTCTGCCCCAACCCGATACTTCTTATTTAATCATTTTACAAACATACCCATCCATGATTTCATCCAAGCATTTTAATTCATTCGAATTCAGCCAAGATAGAAAACACACACATTGAGATGATGAGATGAACATCATAATCCTTGATTATTTTATTCAAAACATGATATGTTTGTACAGATGAGAGACTCGAGCTCAAGATATATCATCTTAGCTTAAAATGTCAAAATGCTATAAAACATGGCCTTCATAAGTTTAAAACCCTTATAAAATAACCTAAAACTCTAAATTACATAGTATTCACAAAAGCTCTGTACTTTTGCTCGCAGAACTTTACCTAGACTCCTACTACAAAAATATCTAACTTGCTGTTCTGGCTCGCCTTGAAATCCTTCTTATAGAAAACAAAGGAGTAACAAGCATCGGGCCAAAAATTACACGCCATTGATCAATTGGACTGGTACATCCCATTTCAAAACTGAAAACACAACCACCAAACCCCAGAGCATCTTTCTATTAATTCCACTCATTACAAAATAACCACAAAGATTCATTACTCCTCGAAAACTGCACCCAAAACCGCCATGGAGAAAAACCAAAATTCAGTTATACATAACTATTGAGCTGTCAGTTGCCGGTACTATACACCACTTCACTCCTCCTCAGTTAAGTACTTGTCAACCCAACTATGATATTCCTCATCTGTCGGCCAATTAAAATCCATCACCTCCTTCATCTTGGTACTGTAAGGTGTGAACTTCACTGCAACCTGGTTGGCCTCCCTTTCAAATGATTCCAAAAACATGCTAGTATTAATTATTTTATCCATGCTATTTACCAGCAAGTCATGATTTGAATCATCACAAATTAATTTAATTTGTTCATTAATAACCTCCTCTTCCTTTTCCTACCATTGCTGCAATGTCTGAACATTTCCACTTGTATCCATTATATCTAGCAGGAAAGTGTCATCCCAATCATCAAAATTCTTTATTAATTCCCTAATTTTCTTACTGAGATCATCAGGCAAGGCCTAGAATCCCTTCAATGATTTCAGAAAATTTTTAGTAGGCTTTAATGATTGGGGCCTATTATTCACATCAAACCTAGAATCCTTAAACATAATGTCTAAATCAGTGGCCCTAGGGATCCATTTTTCAATCAAAATAATCACTTCCTTTGGTTCTCCTCATAATATTTGAATTCCTCCAAAGAATAAAAGAATACAAAGAAGGTCCTGTTTAGAATCAATATTTTCATTTAAATGCCTTATAACTGTTCACCACTCATCGTTTTGGCCATAGCATTATCCCCTCACTCACCCTAGGGGTACCAGAATTTTGTAACTTTGTTTATCATCTGCTCTTTGGTAGGATCTGTAGAAAGCTCAACCTCTTCTTTAACTGGCCCTGGTGCAGGGCTATCAACAGCTGTCTGAATTGGGGATCCAAGAATAGAAATGATTGGAACAACAGGGGGTAATGACCCTGAAGTAGTAGGTATTGCTCTAGCAGCAGCGACACTGAAAGATTCTCCCACCTACCCATATCTCAGCCTATCTACTTTAGATTGCAACTCAACATTTTTTTCTATATCCTACTATACCCCCAATCATTGTGTTATATTCTCCATCGTTTTTCAAATTTCATCTCTTTCAGCTATTTTCTGGGCCAATTTGGCCACATTCAGTGTTAAGCTTGTGGCCTCTGTTGTTGAGGTTTCAGAGACTCTCTTGATGATGAGCCCACCCTTAAATTTGGACTGAGATCAGCTACATTTGGTTTTCTTCCCTGAGGTGCTAAAGCCCATATCGCCAAAGTTTCATACTCCTCACTAAAGGTAGAGTCTTGTAGTGCTGCATTGACTTCCTCCTCACTGCCTTGCATAGGATGCTTTGATTGCATGATAGCATTAAAAGCTATAGCATCAGCAATGTCCCATTCAGGGAGAAGTAGGACACCAGTTTGAGACACAATTTGCCTTCCTTCATCAGGGGTGAGGTTCTTAAACTACTCTATTAGCTTGATTTTGACCTCATCATCATTTTCCTGATCAGACCTATTAGGCCTTATTTCTCTTCTTTCCTTGCATTTGTCTTGATATTCCTGAAGTTTCAACCTCCAAACCAACTGCAAGAACATAGGAGTCTTCACAAAGGCATCATCATCCAAGAATGCCTTGCAGGCTAGCATCCTTGCATCCTGAACATTCTATCCTTTTATATCTATATCAGTCAACACCAATTGTGCTAACTTAGGAGGTGAAGGGGTGCCAACTTGCATGTCTTGATTGGTGAAAATTATTTCATCCACCGAAGTATCTTGTGGTTCCTCAATTCTTTGCCTCTTAGGGCTTGGCTCTGGTGGCGGCTCCATAGGGTCATCTCGAGGTGGTGAATCAAGATCCATAATCTTTATTCCTCCAGGATTTCTAATTCCTTGGCCAGATTGTGATGAGGCTTTCATTATTTGTTTACCTTTTCTGTCTCCAACCTCTTCATCACTGCTATTATCTCTTTTTCTTCTGTATAAGGGCCTATCAATTGGTGGCTAACAAATTGGCCTTTCTCCATAGGTGGCCCTACCTCCAACTCGGATTTTCAAATCTACCTAAGTTTATCTTCTTGGTTCCGTATGCTCAAGGATTTCTAAAATTACCATCAGAAATCAATTCTTTTGTGAAATGGGAGGAACTCCATTAATGGATCATACTTTGGACTAACCATGCACTAGGCCAACAATTCTAATAGGCAATCCATTTTTCTTTATTCAATTTTGCCTACCCAAATCAAATTCATTCCTAATCAACACCTTCTTGAAAGTTGAAAATATGGCATTTACCAATTTCTTGATTCTTGTCTAAATTAGAAAGTAAATCCTCGTGATCATGCTGCCTTACGGATCCATTCTTCAAATGGTAATCATCAAAAAATTGATCAAAATGAACCCATCCACCCTTGGAAAATACAAAATCTGAGACAATAGTATAATCAGGGAACAAAGTCCCTTTTCCTCTTCCTGTCAGGTTATCTTCATGGATGCATCCTAGCTGCCACAAAACCTCTGCAAATCCCATTCTTGATGGTACATTGTATGGAAGAATATGGGGGGTTCCTTGGAAACCATAAACCCTTAAGATAGTGCTTACAGGGTATGGAATGATGTCACCCCAATTATGACATACTTTTAACTCAGGCCTTCTTGCTTTGGGCCGGAGGAAATCATGCAAATCCTCAGGAATTCTTGGCATATTTACCATTAGTCTAGCCCTAAGCCTAGAAGCAAAGCAGTTGTCAAACTGCACATAGCTAGCATCCCTCTTGTTGTAAGACATATCTGCACTCCAGCCTCAGACCGTAGCCTTTCTCCATTTACCTCTTGCCTCAATTCCATCTTCTTTGAGAAGAAGCCACATTCTCATACAAGAACATATGCATTAACAAAGAGTACCAAAAGAAAGGAACACTAGTGTCCCCCACAAATAAGTTCAACAAACCCTCATGCATTCTTTCAGCAAGGAAAGAAGCATAATCATATACTACAGAGAAATTGGGATGCTGAATCTCAGCCCCCATAAACATATAGGCAATGGGCATCATAGTATTAGGACTGAAACCTAAAATTTGGAAAAGTGAGTAGAAGGTTGCCAAGAATGATCAGCAAAACAATTTAACCCGAAAGGTTCCTGATCAGTCGGGCTGATATGAATCATGGAACTGCCCGCCCTAACTAGATGAGGAGGAAGCAATTTTGATCTGAAAAAAGGTTGAATCTTGGCATACTATTGTTTCATCTCCTCCAAGTCAATCTAGACCAACAATGAGCCATTTTCACTCAAATCAAAAACCCTCCGAATTACATCTGCATTTACATTCAGTAAAACCTCACCATCATTATCCCTTATAACCCTTGTGACAAGATCATATCTCGCAACCACTGCCAGGAGGAGGTCAACATCAAGGAACACATTCGGTACTACAAGCTTTCCCATATCAGACCTCCAACCATTTGAAAAAGGATGAGGTGCATTTCACTGGCCATACCATCTTCTAAACAGTTCTAAACCCGTTATTGGTACCCTAGCATCTGCAATGTTGTAGGTTCTATATCTCAACCCTTCACCTAAGGCTATCCCTCTCGTCAAAACCAAACCCCTCTTCCTGTCGTTTGTTGATAGGGGAAATTGGTCAAGGAAATCATCATACAGATTCCTTTGCATGTAGTCAATATGGCCAGAATGTTGTTTTGTTGGCGCCATTTTAAACAACTAGGGCTTCTTGAAAAATCAAATTGTGAACAGACTAGTGCTACTCAAAACAAAAACACAGTAGAATTTGCAATTTCCCACAATTCAAGAGAAATAGTAACCCTAAAATCTTAATTCAGAAAAAACCTGATCAACACAGCAAAGCTTTTTGCAAGAAACACATTTGGACAGAACAGTGATAAAGAAAATAACTCACGGAAATTCGCATTCTGCAGAAAATCAAACTCTTGCCGAAATTGCTTTTGAAAGCTCTATCTCTGGCTCTAGACTGCTTCGAAGATGCTTGAATGCCTTAGTGGTGAAAGTAGTTTGCAATTAAACACTTGAACTTTATGAACATTGCCAATAGACGTCTCATCCACCATTAAAGCCTACTTGAATAGTACAACGCCAACGCCTTCAATTGTATTTGATACAGATTTAAATCTCCGCCGTCGATCTCTTATTTCAGTAAGATCATTGAACGGTCCTCCTTAAAAATGCTGACAACGCCTTCCACATCATCCCTAGGGACCACCATTGTATGCAGCGCCAGGAAGATACACATGGCGCTCGCCCGTGATATCGCAATTTCTCAAGTTGGGATTACGCGATAGCGGGCAACCGTTGATCTCTTCATCGGTGACCACGATCAAGTAAAACAAGGGATAGTCTTAAGGCCTATTCATTGAGCAGCTTTTTCATCAAGATTAAAACATCACCGTTGATTATAAACACGTGCACCGCTCAGGCGATTTAGTAACCCACTTGATAACACACTAAAGTTCGATGCATTTATTAAATCATTTTATTTTCTTTTCAGACATCAAATAACTTGGGACACGTATGCATCACCCGCCGAGCATCGATGGCTCAAATATGATCGCGATATGGCAAGGAGAGCGTCGTGATGTATCCGCGAGAGATCAACAACCATCAAATAACCTCTAAGCAAAAACATTTTCAAACATTACTTAGGAGGAAAACTAGATGAAGGATAATGAAACGACAATGATGACATAAGGTTGTTTCCTTTTTTGAAAACCAGACTTTGGTAAATAAAAGGAGGCCAACAATTAAATATTTATCATTTTATTAAAAGGGTCCAGGCCTTAGACGAGTTAATGAGACATAGGTTGTTTTCTTTTTTTAAAATCTTCTCCATAAAGTAACGATAGAACAAACCCATACCAAAGATAGAAAACCAATGGTTTATGAAAGCAAAGTAATAACTCTAGCCCTAGGCACCACTCGGATAAACAAGACCAGCCAATAATAAAAGAAATCCCGGATGTAAATTTGAGGCTCCATCACAACTACACTTGTCTTATATTGTTTACTATTATGCTTTTGCAGATTTTTTCCAAGCATCCTTCATAGTTTTGTCTCGAAGCAACTGCTTGAGGTTTTACTTTTAGCCATAGCATGAAGGCGCTTGAACTATTTGATAAAATGCTTTGCAGACATGTATGAAAAATGTGGTAGGATAGAAGGGAGTGGACCATTTAGGGTCGTTTACAAAAATGTGGTCCTTACGGTGATGGAATGCCATAATGAATGCCATGACAAGCAAATTTCTATGGATTGTCATGGCATTCCATCACTATGAGACTAATATTTTTTTTTGAGGCATTTTTGAAACAACACCGCTTTGTTCATGCTATTGCTACTGTTGAGGTTTACAGATTTTCCAAGCATCCATAGCTTGTTTGGTTAACGGTTTTAGACTTTTGTACTACAGCAGCAAGGCAATGAACTGCTTTTGATAAAATGCTTTGTAGATGTATGAAAATGTAAGATAGACAAGGCAAAGTTGACCGCTTTGAAAATGTCTCAAAGAAATGTAGCCCCTGGGCTTAAGATGGAATGCTTCTCATGACTTAATACCATAACAAGCAAATTGCTATGGATTGTCATGGCATTCCATCACCGCGGAGACCAAAGATTTCTTTTAGGCATTTTTTCAAACAATTTAACGCTTCCTTGTCTATATATTGCTTACTATTATGCTTTGGCATATTTTTCCAAGACCATAGCTTGTCTCGAAAGCACCTATTTGAGGTTTTTACTTTTAGCCATAGCAAGATAGGTCGTGGTAGCATAGAAAGGTAGTGAATGATTTTAGTGCCGCCTGTAATGTGGTCTCATGGTGAGGAATGCCAACGAATGCCATGACAAGTAATGAAAGCAGGATTAGTCATGGCATTCCATCACCATGAGACCACATTTCGAGGCATTTTTTGAAACAGTTCACTGCCTTGTCTATGCTATTGCTTACTATTATGCTTTGATAGATTTTTTCTAAGCATCCATATCTTGTTTTTAAGCACCTATTTTAGGCTTTTAGCCATAGCAGCAAGGCAGTGAACTGTTTGATAAAATGCTTTGGTAGACATGTATGAAAAATGTGGTAGCATAGACAACTATCACCATCTGATATTTATGTAGTTGTAGTATGTTTTGTGCAATGTAATCAGCGATATGAATATAACCAAAAAATATCTATTTTCTATAATTCATGGATTGAACTCTGTATTTTATATGCTCTCAATGTTGTATGCTATGGAAATGCCATTAATTTTTTAAAAAGTAGTATGCTATGTGTGATACTATCAACAATGTAATTATATACCGATTATCTTTCTTTTTACAATCTAACGTATTCCAAACTTTTCATAGGCAGTCTCACACATCGAAGGCAACAAAGGCAAGACTAGAAAAGCACGGGCAACACAAACTTGGCTCGTGGTTATATGAAATTAGCCGCATGAATTGTAAGTATCAATAAATGAAATATTGCATCCAAATTATAATAAATTGAAACAATTTTGGTTTTATCACACCATAGAAGCAAAATTCATGATCTTCTCGCAAAAATGTAGGGCTCAATTCAATAGAGTTCCCACGTAAGAGGACCTAAAGATTGCCTTCCAGAAGGCTATGGAGATGTGGCTGAATGCCTAAGAGTCTTGACTGGGCAAACACAATCTTCCATTGCATCCACACAGTAAATAAACTCAATAAAGTTTATTAAAAATTGAATACTTGTGCAATCTATTCAATATTAATTTCCACCATAAAGTAATTACATGCCTATTTGTTTTAAACACTCAAGCAATGATAATATATACACATGACATTGGAATGCAGCCTGGTGAGGGTGGAGCAGAACGCGTGATGAAGGTCATGGTGTGCATCCCTACTTTAGAGCATGTAGAGCGTGATCAACATGTTGAGCATGATCAGGCTAGAGAAGATCAGGAATATGATGTGGCCCCATCGTAAAGAGGACCACTCTAAAGTTCTTTTAAACATATTTAATTGCAATTGGTGTATTAATTAATGTAACCTTTCGTGTTTCAACTTTAGAGCATGTAGACCGTGATCAACGTGTTGAGCATGATCAGGCTAGAGAAGATCAGGAACATGATGTGGCCCCATCCGGTAAAGAGGACCACCCTCATGTTCTCTTAAACATATTTAATTTCAATTGGTGTATTCATTAATGTAACCTTTCGTGTTTCAACTGCAGATCAAGATTTAGAGGGTGTTCAACATGTTGAGCATGAGTCTATAACAAAAGTTCAGGAACATGATGTGGACCCATCAGGTAAAGAGAACCACTCTAATGTTCTTTTAATTAATGAAATACTTGTAACAATAATAATAAAACATATCTTTAACATTTCTTTCTTATTGCAGAGATCCCCCTTGAAGGCCCATGTCATGAGCGTATCTAACGTACATTAAGATCACAAGCAGAGGGCAACAACTAAAGGGGATAGATATTGATTTAGAAAACGATACTCCACTTCAGCTTTATGTAGCTTTCAAAAAGAAAAAAAAAGTGATTGTAATCATATCATGACAACCATATTTTTGATAATATGTAAAAACGAAAGAATGATTATTATATGTTAATGAATGAATGTGAATATGTTAATTAATGAATGTTATATGTTAATGAATGAATGTTATATGTTATTAATGGATGAATGAATGAATGTTATATGTTATTAATGGATGAATCAATGATTAATGTTATATGATTGGGTATGGGGAATTGAGAGTGATGTGAGGGGGGGTGGGGGAGGCCAAATGAGCTTCCACCGTCACATGGTTGGCCTTGTTAAGTAGAGAATATTAAACTATACTCAAAACAAAGAGAAGCTGAATAAGGTAATGCACTTTTCAATATAAGAAATGCATCGTTTGAAGCATCAAACCAATATGCAGTCTGTATGTATGATCAGTCGTCAGTCTCCGCAATGGTACATTTCCATGAATATATAATTTATTTTTTTATTTTTAATTTTGCTTCTTCGTCGCAATTTCGACGATAACCACCAACGAATCAACAGAAAGGCTTGACGAAGTTTCTATAGCTAGGACGACGATTTCGTCGCCATTCCGACGATATTGTCGGCATTGCTGCCACACTACTCTCTGCCAATTTCGTCGCACTTTCGATGAACTTTTAGTGTTCTTCCGACGGTACTCCTTGCTAATTTCATCACAAAGTCAACAAACTTTTTGCGTTGTTTCGATGCTACTTCTTGCTAATTTTGTCGCACTTTCGATGAACTTTTGGTGCCCAGCCGACGCTACTACTCATCTATTTCATCGCAAATTTGACAAACTTTTGGTGTTCTTTTGACGCTACTACTTTAGTATTTCGTCGCACATTTGACAAACTTTTGGTGTTCTTTCAACGCTACTACTTTAGTATTCCGTCGCTATTTCGACGAACGTTCCATGTTGTTTCCACGCTACTGCTTTCCCATTTCGTCGAACCGACGACGAACTTCTGGTGTAATTCGTCGGTGGATAAACAAAGGTTTCGTTGATATTCTGACAAAATCCTGAGGTATTTCATGATGCTGCCGACCAACGATTCTTTGCCGTTATTTCGACGTTTAATTTGTCGTCGGCCTTGCGATGAAAAAACAATGACAAAAATATTTTCACCATTGCGTTGCTCTTCCAACAGAGATTTGTCGAACGATCGACGAACGACCGTCGAAAAATGGTGTCAAATCCAGTAGTGCCAAATGTGACTAGGAAATGGCCACACCATTGGTGGTCCATCTCTTCTCTATCCCACTATCACTTGCACCACCATAGTTTCCCTCACCTACCACCATCACTAGTGGCTTTGTAGGGGAACCACTAACTAGTTTTCAAGGCTTAGTTTGACTACCATAGTAGAGTTTTTTTTAGAAAGGTATAACTTTTTCTCAAGGAGATATATTTTCACATTCTTATAGTTGACAAAGATTTGTTTCTAAGTATTATGTTATGGTATTGTTATTTTTTCATTTTATAATTTTCAATTAAAAAAAAAAAGTTGAAATCCATTTTTTCTTTCCTTTCTTTAATATGTCATGTATTATACCCATAATGTCCAATTTTTGACTTCCCATAGGTAATGCAAAGAATTTTCTGACCATTTCATATTAGATTAGGTTTGAAGATATTGAGATGTGATTTATTCACTCACTTCTATTTTAAGTATTTGTTGGTTCTTTTTACTATGGTAATTTATGAGTGGAAAATCAAATCTAGTGGTGATTTGGTGTTAGTCAAAACTTACATGTTTATCTCTAGTTGTCCTTATTTGACATGGTTATCAATTTATTGTTCAATTTGTGTATGAAATTGTGAAATCTATTTTTTTTCAATGTTGTAGGATATCTATACTTACATGTTGCATATATAACTTGAATGTGGACCATATACACCCATAGATATTTCAATGTGGATGAAATTTTTATTTGGATGGTCTAGTTTGACCACTTATTTCATTGGTTTGGTTATCATTATGAGACAAAGAGATGGTGTTACCTAATACAATTGTGTTGTGGGACCTAGACTTGTTGATTATATAGTGCAGATGTGTGAGACTCGATGGGAGTTTGATGCAAGTACATTTGGGGTGATCCTAATGTCATGGAGGTTCCTTGTACCCTTGGAACATTGGCACATGGTTGGTATGTGACGATTCTTGGAATTGTCCTATTTTCCTTGTTTAAATCTTATACTTTTCACAATATTTTTAATAGTTTCAAAGACATTACTCAAACCTTTCCACTTATTTTAAGTATTTAAATCATTGAGAATGATATATTATATTGATAAATGATTGTGTGAATCTGTGAATGTGTATGGAATTTAATAGATTTTTATGTTGATTATTATTATTAATGATGAAAAGATTCCTTTGAAATAAACATAGTGAAGGATCTATCAACTCGCAACATAGGTACTATCAGCCCACAACAAAAGGATGCATGTTTGTTGCAGCCAAAGAGGATGATTGCCTAAAACACATGCAATTTTTTGAAGCTGATGGAGGCAATAGTTGAAGATTGTGAACATGATCTATTTATGAATCATTCTATCTTTTCACTTTATGCTATCATTAGTTTGTGGAGGAAAGAAGATGTTTGTAATGATAGTGGTTATTGTTGGGAAAACTATTGTTAGTGTTCACATATTTGTTAGAATTATTAGTTACATAGTTTTTTTAATAGGTTATTTGGTTAATGGTCGTATGTTGAGTTGTTAAAACAACTCAACTTCTATTTAGGTATATTGTTTCCTAAATAATAAGATATGTAAATCCTATAAATATGTTTTATGTATTTGAATGAAATGAAGAAGCACATATAATTCTGTGTAAAATATTTGTAGCTTTATGTGTCTTTGATTAGATTTTCTATTATGGTATCAAAGCAGGTTTAATGAAATGGGTTGGTGATTTTTTTCTCCAACCCGATTATGTGGAAATCCCAAAAAACCCACATAAAGGCTATAAGATAGTGAGCATTAGAACTAATCTCTGTAGAGTATTTTATTTGGTTGATGAAGGCTCTCTTCCTGTTGGTGACACCACTCTATACAATCCCAAGTCGACTAGAGGATTGGGGATGAGCACTCCGCTCATCATAAGGTTTCCAAACGTGCTCTGCCACAGGCTGGAGTCTTTACAATGCACCTATAACACGGTCATAGCCATGCAGAGGTATGAGGCCCATTACCAAGGAGTGTACCCCATCAAGTGAAATTAGGGCCGCTATGTGGTGGAAAAAATTAGAACATGATTGGGGTTCTTTATATTTGAAACATAAATTCATGGGCGAGTACAATATCATCAACAAAGATTCCAATACGACACATGAAAAAGTAGTAATGTCAACGCAAAACTCAGAAGTCCCTTCAAAAGCATCTACCTCAACCACTTTAGAACAAAAGACAATAGATTACAAAACAAAATTTCATGAACTTAATCACGAACAACCACTTGATCCAAAAGCAATGAAAAATCTTTATGGAAGAGGTTATGAGCTTATGAAACAACTTGGATATAGTGGAAAAGGATGTGGTGCTAAAGAACAAGGTATCCACAACCCTATAGACCCTATCATACAACAAACAACTCATGGTCTTGGTTATTGTCCTTTGATAGAAATCATCGAGCCTTCACTCAACATCAACACTCTCACACAACATTCTTCTAAGCCAAATTTAACTATAAAGCATCCTTAACTAATTGATACTAGTGGTCTTGACCATTCTTCTTTGCAAGCAATCAAGAAAATAAAGACATCCTCGCTTAATGTAAATGCTATCTCGCAAAACACTAATGATTTGTATTCAATAGATTTTACACCCTCCTATACATGAGAGAACAAAATCTTGCAATCTAAAGAGTCTTGCATAGGAATGATATCTTGTACATCTAAGCAAGAGATATCTTTGAAACAAACCATAGCAACATCTACCATTAATCAAGAGGGCATCTTGTTGAGACTCCTCCAAGATCACTTGATATCCCTTCCTCCAAGAACTCAAAATAAATTCTATTACAAGACTTCATTTTGTGCCTATCATAGAGTTCACGGTCATTCTACTAATGAATGTAACGCTTTGAGTAGTAAAATCCAACATCTTAAGGATTTTGGTGTTCTTCCTTATGTGGGGGCACCCCATTCCTCTAATTGATACTGATTTTCACTCTACCATGCATCTCATCAATTATTTTGGCTCATCCTTGTCCTGTACTAAATGGGGGCAAGAGGCTAAGTAGCCTTGTCCTCGTATGTCACTTGTCATTGTCTCTTTTGGCTAGTCATTAACATTTCATGAACATATAAGAGCAAGCTTGGAATGTGGATGACATGCCTTACGTTGGCTCGCACGTGACATACTTCCTTTTTCATGACGTAGTTTATCATAAACATATGACTTGGCATAGGGCTTTCCGAATAAGCTCTCATGTCTTCTTCTTCTACTTTAAAGCAATTTCTCACAGTAATGGTGTTAGTAACTGCTTTAAAGTGGGGGCATACATTGATACTTACATTTCATTGTGTTATTTTTCTTTTTTCTTGTGATTTACTCTCTTGGAAACATTAGGTACAATGTTTCCTAGGATGAGACATTGCACTTGTCCTCTGTTGGAAACAAGATGAGACCATTTGCACTTTTCCTCTCTTGAAGACATTGATCATGATGTTCCCTAAGAAGAGACCTTGCACGAACTAAGAAAAATCCCTTTGAAAAAACCTTACACCATTTCACATTTATAATGTTCATTTTTGTGTGGCACCTTATCAAAGTTATCAGGAGTTATAACTTTGGTATGGTTGAGTGGGAAGCCCATTTTGAGGCATGACTTTCCCCATAGCCACTTGCATGTGAATGAGTGCATACCAGCCATGAGTGTATGTTTCTCACCTTTCAGGACTTCTCACCCGATAGAAAGCCATGAGTTTCTTCGCCTCAAAGTGAGTATGAATTTTGGACAAATAGCCTAGATCTGATCCACATCGTGTTGGAAAAATGTTCAAAGCTTGATCTACCTTTTCATTTTCATCTTTCTCTTATTCCTAGTTCTTTCCATTACATGATCATGTATCTTGTTTCGCTACATGTCATTCACCTTGTGCGTGTCCTTTTGCGCTTATGTTGGTTTGAGTTAGGATCTTAGGTCCTAGGGGCTTGACTACCTCCTTCATCTTTGTTATCCTAGACCATCCGCATTGGTATGATGTGACCACTCTTGAATGTCTACTTTAGTGTGAGTTTGAAGCAAGTTCATTCTCTCACTAAAGTGGGGGCTAAATGTGGACACAGAAAAAGTAACCCTTCTACTTTTTCTCTTGTTTAGCCCTTTCTGGAGATTTTGACTTAATATTACCTTGATTTAATGTGATTAACATATCCACATTAGGTAATGGACCCTAGCAAAATGAATAAAATGCATATCTTGTAAAGGTGTTGTGAATCACTTTCACACTTTCTAGACTTTCATTAAGTATTTAAGTCTAATGGACCTATTTTTCCCTTAATTAAATATTGTAAAATATATTTAATTTCATTATCACGTTAATCTAGAAGGCTTGTAAATTAAACTTGACTTTAATCTAGTGTTGTTATGTGTTTTACACATTCACATTGGATGTTGTGCCTTTCTAGGTTGTATGGACCTCATTTTAGTGTTGTAAAGTGTATTTAATTACACTTTCACATTAAATTTTGTGTCCCAAGCCCTAATTACTCTTTATATCATCATTAATAGGCCCCTATGACCCCATATTGTGCATCTTGAGGCATAATTTGATCAAATAACTAACTAGAACAACCTAGAGGCCTAATTTATTCATTCCTGAACATTCCAATTGGAAAAAGATCCCCTGTGGGACCCATTCACCCTTGATGGAAAATGAGTCCCATTTGAGCTATTTTCAGGGTTTGAGCATGAAAAAATTAGGTTTTAAGTTTAATTTTTCCTCATGTTGGCCTTGGGGTCAAATTAATGGGTAAATTAGGTGTATTTCCTATAAATGCAAGCTTTTAAACCCCAATTCATACACCTAATCATTCATCCACCATTCATTATCTTTTCAAGTCAAGCAAGCTAGGGTTACGTCATTTTAGAGAGCATTCAAGATCATTTTTCAAGTATTCAAGGATAAAATTTTCATTCATTATTGTAGAAATTCAAGATCTATCATCATGGCAAGTCTCTAATTCCATTATTGCATGCTTCATTACATTATTTCTTCATTTTGGTTTAATTACCTAAAAAGGGGTTTGACCAAGGCAAACCCCCATGCCCTAACATCCAATATTTATCCTTCTTTTCTTTTGTGTTTGCAAATTTAGGTGCATTGAAGGTTTGGAAATCATTGAAAGATAAGTTACAAAGTTTTTGAAGACATCCCCTTGTTGATTAAGTCAAAATATCCACAAAAAGTCACTTACAGTGCTAGAAATCAGAGTTTTGGAAGTAGACACCTGTCAAGAACTAAAGTGCAGATTGAGGGCTTCTATTTCCACTTCTGGATTTAAAAAAATTCATAAGTGGACTCATTCACTATTAGTGGCGAATGAGTCCCATTGGCAGGCTTGAAAAGTGTTTTTTGCAGTTTTGGATATCCATTTGTCCGAAACGGGCTCCGAAACAGTTTCCTAGATCTGGGACTAATTCACCTAGAATGGCGAATGAATCCCTGTAGGATAAATTTTCAAGATTAGTAACATTTCAAAAGTCATTTCCAGTCTCCAACAAGTACCAAGGTGCACACTTTCTATTTCACAACTTTCCGTTTAGTTTTGTTTACATTTCTAAGTGATTTTGCACATCACAATGTGTTTTCAAGCAACTTGCATTTCAATAGTTTTGCTTCAATAATCAATCTCCTTCATCCATTCTTTGCATTTATGACATTTCATTTAGATATATTTCATCCATACTTACATTAATCTTGAGTGTGAACATAGCTGGTTTTTACCCTATCCCTTTCCTTTTAGGTGAAAAACCCTAGAAGTGTTAGAGAGTATTAGGGTGCCAAAACCTATGTTTATAGGTTTCCAAGTGTTTTTGAGAAAAATTGAATAAAAGAGGAAACTGTGTGTTAAAGAATGTTTAGTGTAGTAGAGTAGTGTTCAACATCTTTCTTTGCATTTCTTCTATATTGAAGATCTTTTTATGTGGTTCAGATATGTTGATCAGAGGTGTTCAAAGGTGTTATATCCATATTTTCTTATCATGGATTGTTGTGCAGAGAAATTTGTGTTTCACTAGCGTGTGAATTGTGTTGTCGTGTTGTCTGGGGGAAATGGTTTTTCTCTACATTTCTCTACAATGTGGTTTCTGGTCTTTTAGATATGAGAGTATGCTTGTAGTGCTCATATCTATCTCTAGTACGAGTTGTTCAAATTTGGTGCTCCACAAGGTTGGATTCTTGTGTTACAGTATATAGAAGGTTGATTGGGTGTATAAGATGAATGTGTTCTTCAAGTGAAAGTTTTTGTGAAGGAATTTGTTGGATTTCAGGGTGTTTATGGAATATTCCATATTATGTTTTATTTTTGTGTGTGGTTCACAAGTTGTCTTTGGATAAAAGGAAGTGTGTACTTAATGTTTAATGGTGTTAACATAGGTTCGATCGATCTTGGGTGTTTACACTAATTGTGGATATGTTTTGGTGTTTGTGGAAGCAAGGCATGGCATGCATGAGTGGATTTAGGTATGAGTTAAGGTGTGATGTGGTCAACTTTCATTCCTCTCCACCATGGGAATGCTTTGGTGCCGACCTAATTTGAATTTGCACGTTTGAGGTGCATAGATGACCTTGTAGATTGCTTTCAAGGTTGAAGATGGTATATGTGTGTGTTGAGTTGATGGATAATGAGAGTATAAAGTGTGTGTGATGCGAATTATGATGTGAAGTGCGAAAGTGAGAAGTACAGTGTGAGCATTAATGACTAAGCCTACTGGAAGTAGTGAGAAGGTGTCTACATTCTATAGAGAAAGTATGAATGTTCTAGTGAAGTAATGGTGGAAATTTTCTATAGTTTTGAGATGTATTTCTTATTGTAACAATATTATTTCTTTTTCTTTATATTTTGGTAGTGTGCCATTAGTAGTGAGCCCTTCTTTCTTTTGGGTAGTGAGCCTATTGTATCTAGTGTTGCAATTACTTTATATTGTGAGCTAATCCTCATCGTGGTTTTTCTCTTCTTAGGTTTTCCACGTAAATTTTGTGTTCTCATGCGTTTGGATGTGTTTTCATTATTATTTCTCATGTTTATGTTATGCTAATGCATGATAAGGTTTTAATGGTTGTTAAGGGTTGAAGGATTTGTAAATCTGAATATTAATGAGGGTTTGATGTTTTAATGAACAATTGATTCACCCCACCATCAATTGTCTTGTGCATTCAATAATTGGTATCAGAGAAAGGTTCCTTGGAAGAAAGTTTAACCACTTGAGGGAGATCTAGGATGGTGCAAAAGGAGGCTCCTCTATTTGATGGATTTGATTATGCATTATGGAAGACTAGGATGGAAGGTTTTCTTATTTCTCTAGGATTTGGAGTTTGGAAGTTTGATGAAACTAGATATACAATGCTTGCAAATGGTCTAAGTACTGATGATGAGATCAAGGCATATGAGAACAATGGAAAAGAAATTTATGCTCTTTTGAGGGGTCTTTCTAATTTAGAACTTATGAAAGTTAGAGTCTTAAAACTATTGGTGAGATTTGGAAAAAGCAAGAAAGTATCTATGAAGGAGGTGATAAGGTCAAGCAAGCAAAGATGTAGAATCTGAAAACTAAATTTGAGACCCTAAGGATGACATAAGATGGATATATTATAGGCTACATGCATAGATGGGATGAGGTTGTCAATTCCATCAGAGGCCTTGGAGGAAAATTTGAAGAAGATGAGGTGGTAAAGAAGGTATTAATAACTCTTCCTAAAGCTTATAGTAATAAGGTTTTTGCTATTGAAGAAGCTCAAAATTTAGATCATTATTCTAGAGATCAGTTGTTTGGTGCCTTAAATACTTTTGAATTGAGAGTTTGGTCTAAGTGATTCAAGAAAAGAGACTACTTTTACAGTTGGCAAAGTAGAGAAGAATCAAGAATCTAATCTAGATGAGTTTGATGAGCTAGAAGAAATTTTTTTGAGGGAATTGAAAAAGGGCATTGGAATATATAGAGGTAAGTTACCTTTCAAATGTTTCAATTGTGGAAATATAGGTCATTAATTATGCTTCAAGATATCTAGTTAAAGCTTCAAATGACAAATTTAGGGAGAATAAAGGTAAATCAATTAAGAGAAGTTATTATGTTAAAGAAGATATCAATATATATGATGATGAATCTAATTACCTTGATGATGAGGATAATGAATGCATGTTCATGGCTCTAAATGTTGGAACTAATTTTGATAAATTCAAGATATGTATGAAGGAAGTTGCTCTGGAAGAAGGTCATAATGGAACTATGGTGACTTCTTTTTATGCTAGAGAGGACAAAAACTACTGGATTGTTGACAGTGGATGCTCAAATTACATTATAGGTGATAAGAGCAAGTTTTTTAAACTTGAAAAGTTTGAAGTTCTTGTTAAGTTTGGTGATTATACATCTACTAAGATATGTTGAAAAGGTTCAACCAGTTTTTATGGCAAGAATAATATAGATGATGTTTTTTATGTTAAGGGGCTTCAACATAATCTTCTAAGTGTAGGACAAATGTATAGCAAAGGATATAATATTTTGTTTCGGGATGGTGGTTGTGAGATCAAAAAAGGCTCTGGAACTCTAGTTTCTATATGAAGGATAGATGGAAATGTTTATCAGCTCAAGGGTACTAATGGTATGTGGTTTATGACTCAAATTAATGAAAGTTGGCTATAGAATAGAATAACTTGTCACATCAATTTTGATAGCCTAGTTAGAATTAGTTATACTCAAGATGTGAGAGATATGCCAAAGATTAGAAGGTGACAAGTATTTCATTCTATTAATTGATGATTATTCTAGAATGACATGTAACTTTTTTTAAAGAAAACCATAAGCTCTAGACAAGTTTAAGGAATTTAAAGCTATGGTTGAGAACAAAATGGATATGAAGATCAAATGTTTGAGATCTGACAGAGGTGGAGAATTCACCTTCAATTATTTTGATAGTTTCTGTGAAGTTCAAGGAATAAAGAGGCATTTATTAGCTCCTAGGACTCCTCAATAGAATGGAGTGGTTAAAAGGAAGAATATGACTGTTTAGGAAGCAACAAAGACAATGATGTTCAAGAATTAAACCTATCAAAAGTCTACTGGAGAGAAGCAATTCATACTATAGTCTACATATTTAACATAACATAAGCAAGAACAAACAATTCAAAGACTCCCTATGAGTTATGGTATGGAAGGACTCCTATTGTCAAATATTGTAGAGTGTTTGGAAGAAAATGCTATATTAGGATAGATGAAGAAAACTTAGGAAAGTTTGATGCTAGATATAATGAAGGAATCTTCCTTAGATTTGAGTAAGTGTTGTCATTATTTCAAAAGATATGTGCACTAGTTGTTGGTTGGTGTAGTATGTTGTGTACTCCTAAGGGGGAGTGTGTAGAGAAGGTGTGAAGAAAACATAGTGTAGTAGAAGAAAAGGAAGTTGTGGAACATATATATGTGTGAGTGATGTCAAAGGGGATATTTCCCTTTGCCATTGATGTCAAAGGGGGAGAGATTTAACTGAAAAAAATTATGAAGCAAAGGGGAGAAAGAAAAAGTGTTGGAAAGAGGTGATGTTGGTATAAAGGGGGGTAGTGTGCACTAATGTTCAATACATATGTTGACGATCAAATTTGTTGGTTGTTGTTTTGTGGTTGATGGTTTTTCATGTGTTGTCATCAATGACAAAGGGGGAAATTGTTCGAAGTCTGTGTAGTTTGTGTTGTCATTGATCAACAAATATTTGTTGTTTCATTGATGTTAACCTATGGAGATGCTTTGATTTGTTGCATTATATTGTCATTAGTAGTCTCACTTATTTCAACCTCTAGTATTTCCTTGATAAGCATGTGTGTGGTTGAGTTATTGTATTGTAGTTGATTTGGTTGTGATAAGGAGGTATTGTAGATGATGATATGATGTTTTTGGTACTTGGTTTACAAGTGCTTTTGAGAAAATTTGAATAAAAGAGGAAACAGTGTGGTAAAGAATGTTCAGTGTAGCAGAGTAGTGTTCAATGTTTTGCTTTGCATTTCTTCTATATTCAAGATCTACTTATGTTTTTTGGATATGTTCATCAGAGGTGTTCAAAAGTGTTATATCCAAAGTTTCTTGTCCTGGATCGTTGTGCAAAGAAAGTTGTGTTCAGTAGTGTGTGAATTGTGTTGTTGTGTTGTTTGAGAGAAATGGTTTTTCTCTGCATTTGTTCGCAGTGTGGTTTCTAGTCTTGCGGATCTGAAAGTATACTTACAATGCTCATATCTATCTCCAGTCTAAGTTTTTCAAATTTTGGTCCTCCGCAAGGTTGGATTCTTGTGTTATAGTATATAGAAGGTTAACTGGGTGTACAAGATGAATGTGTTCTTCATGGGGTGATCCCACAATACTAGTTTACAATTTTTGGCCAAACTGGACACTGAACTAATTTTTTCTAACTAAATCTTCACTTTTGGACACCTATAACAGCTAAACCATGAGGAGTTTGAAGATGATGCAAACTAGTGATTTGTGACATTTTTTCTATAGATTCTAAATATATTTTTTTCAAAATTTTTTGGAATTAGATTGTACTTCTTTTTCCATCTCCTTTGAAAACTAGTTTTTTTCAGTAAACACCATTTTAAAGGAGTGATGCTCATCGTATACAACATAATTTTTTTTCCATGAAGGATAATTTTTTTTTTTTTTTCAAATTTAGATTTATAACTACAATATCTAGCACTTTCATTTGGATTCATAGTATTTTATTGAATATTTTTTCCTTAATCAAGTTTCGAAGTTAAACCAATTACAATTCAGACATATGTTGACCGTATACAACATAATTTTTTTTGTATGTATTGAAATTCAATTTTTTTTTTTGTTCGATCAAGGACTTCAATATATAGTGCACTAATATTTAATTTTTTTTTTGGATAATATGCTATTTTTCCACATGTGCAGAATAGAGAGATTGATTTTCAGTGAAAAACCTACATCCACAAGAAATAAAAAATAAATATAATAATCAAATTAAATTTATTTAAAATTATACTTTATGGGAAGCTTATAATAACAACTAAATACTCACAAAAAAATAAATTTTAAATGAAATCATTTGATCCCCCAAAAGATAAATCAAAAGTGTTTTTTTATCAGTATTTTGATGGGTGTAAAGGAGACTTCGTTATAGGTATGGTTTAAAACTAACGAGGTTCTATCCAAGGGGGTTTGATCTAAGGTGGTTTGATCAAACCATATTCAATTGGAATCCTTTAAATGAAACTTTTCAAGGATTAAATCATTATATTTTCTAAAAATATGTGACTTTAGCAAAAATTAGGATCTCCGAGAAAGTGTAAACTAGTATTGTGGGATCACCCTAGGTGAAAGTTGTTGCGAAGGAAATTGTTGAATTTTAGGGTGTTTATGGAATATTATAGCTTATGTTTAATTGTTGTGTGTAGTTTGCAAGTTGTCTTTGGATAAAAGGAAGTATGTACCTAATGTTTAATGGTGTTAACACAAGTTCGACCAACCTTGGGTGTTTGCACTAATTGTGGATATGCTTCAGTGTTTGTGGAAGCGTGGTGTGGCATGTATGAGTGGATGTAAGTCCAAGTTAAGGTGTGAGGTGGTTCACTTTCATTCCTCTCCATTGCAGGAATGCTTTTGTGTTGGCCTAATTTGAATTTTCATGTTTGAGGTGCATAGTCGACCTTGTAGATTGCTTACAAGGTTGAAGATGGTATATATGTGTGTTGAGTTGATGGAGAATGAGAGTATGAAGTGTGTGTGATGCGAATTATGATATGAAGTGTGAAAGTGAGAAGTGTGGTGTTATCCTCAATGACTAATACTACTGGAAGTAGTGAGTAGAAGGTGTCTACATTCTACAAAGATAGTGTGAATGTTCTAGTGAAGTAGTGGTAGAACTTTTCTATTGCTTTGAGATGGATTTCTCATTGTAACAATCTTATTTCTTCTTCTTTCTATTCTAGAAATGAGCCCTTTTTTCTTTTGGGCAGTTAGACCTCTGACAATGAGCCTATTGTATCTGGTGTTGCAATTACTTTATATTGTGAGCTAATCCTCACCGTTTTTTTTTCCTTCTTGGGTTTTCCACATAAATCTAGTGTTCTAATTTGTTTGGATGTGTTTGTGTTATTGTTTCTCATGTTTATGTTCTACTAAATATGTAGATCTAAATATTAATGAGGGTTTGATGTTTTAATGAACAAGTGATTCACCCCTCCTCTCAGTTGTCTTGTGCATTCAACGATAGTTAACTTGAATTGTTTAATAATGACTAATTGTTATTACCATAAGTTGTAGCATAGTTGAGCCGTTAAGTTATTTTCTTCACAAGAGTAGTTACTTGTAGCAGTTATTATAGTTACCTACACCAATTTTTATTCATCTAAATATATTCCTAGATAAATTTATTCCAGTCAAGTTGCTTCCAATTATATTTTATTTTGTTACTTTTCTATACACAATTGATTAAGATGATTCAATATTCTTAGTTGCACATATAGTGCTAGCATCATCCGAAGATTATGATTCCCTGGTTGATAAGTGAAATGGAGCACCTCTAGGATAATGAACTACTTAATAAGGGATTTTTTGGTCCATTAAGTTGAATGTATGCAATTGATTGAGCATAGATGGAGTTGTACACTATGCATTTATATTGTTAGTGGTGTTGGATTTTTTCTTGATTGTCAGTGGTGGTGTATCTTCTTAATTTGGAGATTATGGTTTTACTTTTCCTTGTGGTGGAGATCCTAGTGTTATAGTTGAGCTCTTCGATTGTGTAAGGGCCACAAATAATCTTCATTTGAGAGATGGTTATCACAATGTCAAAGATAGCTTTCTTACATGGTTTAGTGAGGGATTTTAATAGTGATGTTTAGGTGGCGGTGCCTCTCTCAATTTTGATATCATGGTTTTAATTTTCCCTTTGGGAGATTTTGATCTTGTAGTTGAGTTCTTTGATTGTTTGAGAGACATGGATGATCTTCATTTATGATATGCTTATCACAATTCCATTTGTATATCACTATCATGATTCAATAGGATCTTTGTGTCATGCCCTAAAAATTTCTCAAGCTAAACCATACACAACTATCAATTTTTTTTCAACTTTCTAATGTTATTCTATTTTTAAAGTTAATCTAAATTTGATGACATCAAGTTTGTGATGTTATCACATCACCTAAACCATCCTATTTAACATACTTCTCTAAGTGTGTCAAATTCAAGATGTTTCAAACTTTTCCTAGGTATCATAGGGTATAGCAATTGATCACCCTTTTATGTATAAACACTAATAATTGTCAACTACACACATGAACATAACAACATATTAATGATAAGTGAATATTAAATATCCCTAATAACAATTTATTAACACTTATATTAGTACCATAATTGCATTTCTTCCTTACCATTCCTTTTTAACATTTATATTTACTATTAAGTATAATATTGACACTATTATTTTCTTGATAGGTAATTATTATAATAATATTATCATAATACTTAATATTAATATTTCATTTCTTAATACCACCTTCATTAAGAATCCAATGTCACTCACAATATGTATATTTAATGTTACCCAAAAATACTATTACCAAGTGGATCATTTAGAAAACCCATTTGCTTAAGTAAAACCCCTTAAAAGAAAGTACATTCCTTGGTTACTTCCATGATACCTATAAGAATTATTAAGTGCACAAATATAAAGTATTACTACAAATATTAGTTATTGGTGTACTTGTTTTTTGTCTTATAATAAATTAATATGATTAGTAAATTTAATTGTATTATATTAACTAAAGATAACAATGGTTAATCATTGATATTCCAATTTAATATTTAAATCTAAATAATCAAATTAACCCAGAAAATAAAATCAATTAGTTAGAATGCTTAGAAAACCAATTGTATTTAATTTAAGGATCCATTTCCTTTTTAAAATTATGAAACTCCCAAAAGCATCATTAATTAAAAATTTGTGCGCTCTATCATAACTAAGCAATTGCAATTTTTTTCTAACTATTTTTCATTTAAGTTCCTTAAAATTAAATTTTAGTTCTTCAAATTCACCCCAAAAGAATTGTGAATCCATAAATCTCAAAAAAACTCATTTTTTAAGTTAATTGGAATAAAGGAAGGAAACTTCTATTTAAAGTTGTTTTTTTTTATTCTTTGTTCTCCAACTTTCTAAATTTTTAGAAATAAAATTAGTTTATAATTAAACAAATGAAAGAGATGTAGTTGTTCTTTCCTTTTTTTCTCCATTTATTAGATGATCTAACCAAAAATCAAATTTTTAATTAGAAACTAAATCAGTCAATTGAAGTTTCTTTTAATATCTCTCTCTCTCTTTTTATTGTGTTGGATTTTCCAAAACAAAAAATAGTTAGATGATGGAATTAATATCCTCTTGAGTAAATTTTATGTTCTCTATGTTGCAAGGTTTAAGAAGATTTGAAGTTAAATTCTAATTGATATATCTCAATTATTTCAAAAGGGTCGTAAGCTCAACAACTCGGATATTAAATTTTAGAAATCCTTCTTAAAAATGATTAAAATGTATTGAATTACATAAATATTGGTGTGTAATTTAATCAAGTGAATCTTCCTCATTTACATACAAAAATTGTAAGACTCTTTTACTTTCAAAATCATATATATATAGTTTATATATTCAATTGTAAGCATTTTCTTTTATGATTTTTATTTGTATTTTTTTAGATCTTTATTTACTGGTGTAATTGAGATTTGAAGCTTTACTCCATTTATACCCATTATCTATATTAAATTCTTTAAATTCATCCCTAAATAATATTCCATTCTCTAATATGTGGTTAAATTAAATGGCTACTAACTGAATTTTCAACTAATTGTAATCTTTTATTCGACTGGCTTATCTTTGCTTGAGGAAATAGATCCAAGAAGTAGTTTTATTTATTTATTTATTTTTCTTTGTTTTGTAGGTGAATTGGATCAACAGTTTGGTCATCAAATATTGAAGTCAATTTTCCAATTGATTACAGAGGAATTACTTCTATTATTTTATGCATTAGATTTCTTTATGAATTTATCAAATTTTTCTATTTTTTTTGTTCTTCTCTAGATTATTAGTTTTATTTATCCTCTTGACATTCTACCTGTACATTCATTTCAATCGCTGAGAATTGACATCTACCTTATGTTTTGAGACAATCATATAGGAAATACTTTTCTTTTTGGAAAAAGAACAATCAAATACATTTCTAAACAATCTTACACCATAAACTTTTATTTTCTTACCGTAAACATTACATAGTTTCATGTTTAGAATACAGTAAGGAAACATAATATTTCAATTCCAACTCTTTAAAAATGAATTACAACTTTGATCCACATCACACATGAAGGAAGCCTTTCTTGAAATCAAAACTATATTTTCTTTCCAATCCTAGAACTCGAACAACTCCAAAACACACCTTCAATCTTCATCCAAAAAAATATGAAGAGAACAAAGATAAAAACAACAACATACCGACGGACTCTCTTCCCATTCATAGGGTTGTAAAACAACCCACCCCTGAGCAAAGGTAACCACTTAGCAACAAACACAACTTGAACACAACACAAGAACACATAAATTTCAAACTACACATACACCAAAAAACACAAATACAAATCTACCACATTAGTTACCCCAAGGGAAACCACCAAAATGGGGAGTAGGGGCTCAACCAAAAGGGGTATACAAAGGGAATATCATGATCATATCTCCACATAATAACTCCACATAAATCTCCACACAAGCACCACAATGCCAATACACCAACCACGATACCACACCATACCAACACCCCTTATTCCTCCACTCACAAGTATGCAAAGCACAAGGAGATGCTCACATCTCATGATAGAAAGAGTATTCATACCCTGGTGGTGGCCATCACCTAAGGTGGATACTCATATCCCAACAAGGAAGCCCCTGAGTGTAGGAGCCGCACCCACTCAATACCCCTACACTTGGAGGACCAAAAGATCTTCTAATCAAAGGGGGTCAACTCCCCTAGAAAGATACACAACAAAAAAAACGTATTGAGACAAAAGACAACATCACACATGGAAACTTCAAAAAAATATTCCATAACAAATTTCACATAAAAATATGCATACAAGAAATAAGAGAGAGGAATACCTCCAACAACAATGATCCCAACAATGGATGATTCTTCTTTCCCCTCCAAGATCTCCTCCTCTCCAAAATCTCCTTAAAAGAAAAAAATCCCAAAATGCAAAGAGAACAAAATGACAGGGTAACCCTCTCCTCTCCATAAGGAGGGAGTTAAAAAGGGAAGGAAGAAGCAACTTCCTCCCAAACTAACTCAACCACCATAACCATTTCCCCATTTTCGCCACTTTTGCAAAGGGGACATAAAAGGGGTCCTAAACACTTTTAAAAAAGACACAAATGATAAAAACAAACTTCTAACCCTTATACCTTAGGCATAGGCTATTCCCCAAACATAAAATATGCCTTAATTCTTCTTAAAAGTCTTCTAAAATTCCATTTTAAATTACAAGGCCAAAATTTACACAAGACACGACCAAAAATCCAACACTACATAATACCAACATGAAATCCTTCTAACTTAACATCAAGGCCTATGGACCAAGAACTAGGGAAACATAATATAAACAAGATGGAAGGTGGCTAAGTGGACCCCCTTAATCCATCGGTATTAGAAGTCCCTGTACACTCAATAAGATGTGTCAGTATAATAGAAATAATCACATATATATAAATCTAAAATAAGTACATTTTGTTTGCATATCATCACAAATCAACTACTCAATCACAAGCTATCCTATACAATACATCATTTCAAAATGTGTGGGTCACAATAACCATATCATATATCATTAGATGAACACTATAAATCATAACACCCATAATTACATCAATGTCTTCCAAAATATGCACCAGTCCAATCATCAATCATGAAATCCTAATATGATATCAAATACCATCCTCGGTAAGTGAATATGCATCAATGCAAACACTAAGTCCCAAACTCATCCAGAATCACCAAAAAATCACACCAGAGAACATCATATGAAATTGAATGATTAATCACAAAATATTTCCTTCATAAGTAAGCCAATTACCAATCACCAACAACCCTGATAACTTGGTACATCAGATATACATAGTTTCATTTCTAGAAATTGCATAATCAACAAAATAACACATCTGATTGTCATAGAGAAATCACAATACCCACTGAACAGGTAAAATTTTCTAGTTAACCCTTTCCCAAAATCGGTCAAGCCACGACCATCACTCCTAACACATGAATAACATCCTTCATGGGGCACATGGAATATAAACAAGGAACATCAAAATGTGTAGACCCAACAGGGTCACAGAGGGTAGGGTCTCACACTTTGCTAGTGATTTGGATTCATCATTTGGTGATAGATGATATTTTGTAGTGGTTGTTGGTGTCATAGAGCTCTTGGATCCTATGTTATATGCAGTGATAATTTATTAACATCTTAGAGTGCTATTGATAGAAGATGGTTATCTTCATGTGATTTTAAGATGTTGACATCTTAGTACCATAGAGGAATATTAGTCTTTGGTTGAGATGTTAGTTAAAATTTGTCAATTTAATAGATGACCTTTAGTTTAAAGGGTGTATGTTATTGTGCCATGATCAAATCTTGATTTTATATTAGATTTTTGGCATGATACATGTGTTTTTGGGAGAAAATATATTCATTTGGGACATATGAACTTCTTTTGAGGATATGTAGATCATGACATCATGGAGAGTTCCTAATTCTAGAGATTGGAGATTTGGTGATGATTTTGGATAATTTGATTGATGTGTGGTGTGATCATTTTTCTTGAGAGAGCTTCTAGTTATTACAATGTTGCATTGGATTTTATTTTTCATGAGAATATTGGTTGTACACCTATGTTAGATTTTGGCAAGGCTAGGAGATCTATGTTCTTGTAGATTGTATGTTTAGATAGTTACTCTTTTAAGAGGTTTCAACAAGAAGACCGAGGAGCATACACTTGGGTTGGACATGAGTTCAACATGGACCTATAGAGGAGATTTTTCTTAGAGAGATTCATGGTGGCTTGGTGTATCCTAGATGAGCAATCTCATTCCTAATTTTTGTTCCTCTCGGTTTCAAATCATTTGATAGGTGTTGCCCATCTTGGTTTCAAATGTTTTTTTTTATACTTTATTTTCTCATGGGAATGAGTCTTGAGCTATGAATGTTAATTTTGGAGAGCTTATTTAAGGATAGCTTGGCATGGTCTATTTTTCCTTTGCCTTCTCATGGGAATGAGACTTGAATTATGAGTGTTAGTTCTAGAGAGCTTATTTGAGGAGTGTAGAGGATGGTTTTGGGCTTATTCCCTTAGTTTGGGAATGGATTATTTATTTTTTATTTCCCTTTGGTTTGAGAGGCTTACATCTTGTTTGATCCATGGTTGGATGTTGATAAGTCTTTTCTATTTTGGGTTTTGTGAAGGAGATGTTACTTGTCATAGCTTGAGTATTTAGATGCGTTGTTATAAAAATACTCTACATGGTTTTTATTTGTAGTTTATCTCTTTAGTCTCGTGTTTCTTCCTAGATGTTTGTGTTCACATGACATGGGAGTTGATATTTGTGTGGAGCTATTATGATCACTATGTTTGTGGTCATATGTTGTTATTGTACTTTGTTATTTTGTAGTGACAATATGGAGGCTACTTAATCTCTTTCATTTATTGTGTGAAGAACTTGGGAGCACTATGGAGAATAGTGTGGTGAGAGTTGTGTTACATTATTTTTATTTATAGGTTTTCCATATCATTATGGGTGCTCCTTGGCAGTACATGACATTGGTTATGCTTACTATGCAAGTGTTGTTGGTGGATCTTTGGATGTCTTGATCATAATCAAATTTGACATTATCCATGTAGTGGTAGTTTTGGGATAATGGACTTATGATTGTGGATTGGTTGGACATGTTGGTGGCACAAGGCTTACTAGTTATATGAATATACTCTATTTTTGAGGTATTGTTAGTTGGATGTGTTAGCAACTAGTTGTGGTTGTTATTCTAGCTATGGTTATTAATTCTTGGTGCCTACTCAAGAATATTTTTTACCATTGGATTTGGCGTTTGTGTTTGAATATCATTTGAGGTGGATATATGCTTCTCTGTGACAATTAATGTGGTGTCTCTTTGGATTGGATCTTATCTTTTGTATTGGCATGATAGAGGATGGGATGGTTCTTGTTTGAGATGGTGGTCACCTTGGTTATTCTTGTAAGTAACTTGATGAAGCACATGGAGCACTTGGATGTATTTGATGGTACATGGCTATAGGGATTATTTGGGTTTATCTTTGGCCCCTTATGTAATGCATACAAGTGGGAGAATGTTGGGAAAAGGTGTGTTGTTCACCTTGCATAATGTTATAATATAAAAAATAATATTATTTGTGGTACACCTAACTGATATAGGGATACATGTAGTGTATGGGTTAGACATTCTTAGGACCACTTTGTATGTTGTATGTAGCATTGAGATAAATATTTAATGTGGTTTGCACATTGAAAAATTTAATATTGAGAAAACATAGTGCCAAAAAAGTGAGGGGGCATGGTTTTCTGAGATCATGTTAGACACATAATTTACATAATATCACTTGGTGGTTTTGTGAAATCTTATTTCTATAAAAGAAAGCACATGAGTACTTTTTGAGGGGCATGGTTTTCTAAGATCATGGTATTAGACATATGATTCTTATTTTTTGAAGTGCATACTTTCTCGATTCAGTTTTTTAAATTTTTGGAGGGTTAATCAAGGACATATTTTTGTTGCTACAATCCAAATTTGAGGTCATCTAGAGTAGATTTGAAGGATTTATTTCAAAATCAAGGTTACCACTAAATTCACTCACAAGGCTATGAAACAACAAAAATTATAAATTTTGGAGGGTTGATCAAGGACATGTTGAATCTACTACAACCAAAATTTTAGTTGATTTTAGTAAATTGAAGGAGTTATTATAAAATTAGGGTTTCCGTCGAAATCACTCCCAAGATTACAAATCAATATTTTTTTTAGATATTTTATTTGAAATGTGAGATCCAGGCCTTAGAAAGTTGAATTACATTTTTTAGATTATTTGGATTTGTTGTATAATATATTGCAAACTTATTTTTCCACACCATGGAGATGACTTCAACAAGAGTCAAGAGAAGGAACCCTATCATGCTTGAAAAACCTCTAGACAAGGATGATTTAATAATTGAGAAGGGCTCCATAAATGCATAATCTCTTAAGGATGATATTTTGGAATTGAGAGAGGAGATGAAAGGGTTTACAAAGAGTAAATATATTAAGGCATTAGTGAAAATATTTGTTTTTCTTGAGAGTTTTATGGCCTCTAAGTGTATGGATTCACATCATAAGATTTGGGAAGATGTGTCTTTCAAGGGACATTATGCTTGAGATTGCCTAAGAACTAAAGATGGATTGGAAAACATATAATTCTATAGCTAGACACTTCACACCAAAGATGGATATGTGAAAGTGTGAGGGCAAGGATTCAACCAATTGGCTTAAGAAAATGGAGTGGATCTCTATCATGATGTTCTATGTCAATATAAGGTTGCAATGGTATCCTTATGCCTGGAACTAGATCAACTCATTTGGGATCACTAACTATGTGAAGATAAGAAAACTAATGGATGTGTTGTCACATGGTCACTTTTCCAAAAGTAACTCACTACACATTATGGTGTCAATCTTACGGATAGCTACATTAGCCAAATTACGAAATTAAAGTAATTAGGTATTGTCAAAAACTATACTTGTCAATTCCAAACCTTGTCCTCAAGAATGGAGCATGTTATAAATAAAATTTTGAAGGAGCTATATTTAGCGGGCTTAAAGGATCAAATCAAATATGAGGTACACATGTTCAATCTAAGTATTGTCTCCAAGTAAATGATTTGTATATTCCTCTCTTTTTAGTCTTCAACAAGATTTTTCACTCCTTATAAATGATAAAGACTTTAAATTTATGTTTGAGAGAAAACCCAAGATAGTACACAATAATCATCAATATATGAAAAATAGTATGAAAAAATCTAAGAGAAGGTACATTCACAATGCTTAATGTATCACTATGTACCAATCTAAAATCCCATAAAATCTAGAACAACTAGAAGAAAAATATATAGTATGCCTTCAATCCTATAGGGTGCATAGGGATATGTATAGTTAGTTTGTGGCTAGCATAACTCTTAATTAAGTTATATGATCGTTAATATAGTCTTATATAGGTAGTTAAGTTAGCATGAGTGGAATCCATGTCATAAGTATCATATATATAGGAGGTAGTGGTCAATTTATTGTCATCATATTGTTAATTGAGTTCATATTTGGAGGTTTTCTCCTATGAAGTGGCTTACCATTTTGTAGTATTATCAAGTATTTGTAACATATTTCTTGCTATATTCTTCTCTTGTGCAATTTATTTCATTACAAGTGGTATCAAAGCATAATTTTGGCATCTAGAAGGCAAGAAATAAGGCACTTTGTGAAGTGCATACTCTCTTGATTCAACATTTTTTTAATTTTTGAAGGGCTAATCAAGGACAGATTGATGTTGCTCTAATCCAAATTTGAAGTCATTTGAAGTAGATTTGAAGGAGTTATTGCAAAATTAAGGTTTCCACCAAATTTACTTACAATCTACTATAAAACAACAAAAAAATATAAATTTTGGAGGGTTGATCAAGGACATGTTGAAGCTGCTACAACCCAAATTTTAGTTCATTTGGAGTAGAATTGAAGGAGTTATTATTAAATTAGGGTTTCCACCAAAATCACCCCCAAGGTTGCAAATCAACAAATTTTTTGAAGATTTATTTTGAAAAGTGAGATCTAGGCCTTAGAAAGTTAAATTATTATTTTTAGATTACTTGGATTTGTTGTATAATATATTGCAAACTTATTTTGCCACACCATGGAGAGGGCTTTGACAAGAGTCGGGAGAAGGAACCCTATCATGCTTAAAAATCTCTCAACAAGGATGATTTTTAATAATTGAGAAGGGCTCCATAAATGTGGAATCTCTTAAGGATGATATTTTGGAATTGAGAAAGGAGATGAAAGGGTTTACTAAGAGTAACGATATTAAGGCATTAAAGAAAATATTGGATTGTCTTGAGATTTGTATACCTCTAAGTGTATGATTCACATCATAAGATTTGGGAAGATGTGTCTTTCAAGGGACATGATGTTTGGGATTACCTAAGAACTAAAGATAGATTGTCAACCATATAATTCTATGGCTAGGCACTTCACACCAAAGATGGATATGTGAAAGTGTGATGTCAAGGATTGAACCAATTGGCTTAGGAAAATAGAGTAGATCTGTATTATCACGTTTCATGTCAATAAAAGGTTGCAATAGTATCATTATGCTTGGAACTAGATCAATTCATTTGGGATCACTAACTATGTGAAGACAAGAAAAAGAACGGATGTGTTGTCAAATGGTCACTTTTCTAGAAGGAACTCACTAAACATTACGGTGAAAATCTTATGGATAGCTACATTAGCCAAATTAAGATATTAAAGTAAGTAGGTATGGTCAAAGAATATACTCATCAATTCCAAACCTTGTCCTCAAGAGTGGAGCATGTTATAGAGAAAATTTTGAAGGAGCTAGATTTTGGGGGTCTAAAGGATCACATCAAATATGAGGTACACATGTTCAATCTAACTATTTTCTCCTGATCAATGATATGTACAAGGCAAGTATATGAAAATGGTTTGGCTAACATAAGGGAGGAATTCTCTTGCAATAAATATTGGACAACACCTACACCATAATTCCTTCAACCTATGAGATTGATGCCTCATCAATTTGAGGAAAAAAGGGCCAAAGGGTTATCTTTTAATTGTGATAGAAAATACATTAGAGGACATAAATGTGTTGAGAAAAATGTGTTTTACATTGAGGGAACCTATGATGAAGAGAGAAATGAAGAAGAGTAGTACTGGTTGTGAAGACTCAAAAGATGTCCAAATAGCTACCTCTTTCCATACACTATCATGTATTGGCTCCACACAAACCCTTAAGGTATTGGGTTTCCTTAAATGAAAGAATTAACATTATTAATTGACTTAAGGAATACTCATAATTTCATCAACAATAACTTGGAAACATAATTGAACTATTTCATTTACCCAATGGTGCAAGAGCACCTACACCTCATCCTCCATTTTCACTCATTTAATGAAAATTTGTTGTTAGGAGGTTAGAATTAGTCTTTTTGAGTCTTTTAGTCATTAATAAGGTCAATCAAGACCATTGAGCAAGATCTAGGGTGGGTTTTTGAGTTTTGAGTCAAAATATGCAACAATGCAATCTTGCACTAAAAGTTGCTTTTGTAGCCTTTGAAGGCAAAAATGTGAATTTTTATGTAATTGTGCAAGGTTTGGGGTCTTGAAAATGTAATAATGCTGTTTCAATGTTATTTGAATGGTTGTTAAGGTCTTAGGTCTTTAGGATTGCAAAGTTGCTTCAAAATGCAAAGTTGTCATAAGGAAATTTGGCGTAAAATCAGCATTAATGATGTAATTTCATTAACTAATGGTTCCCTCCTTCAAAAATCAGTTGAGGGCAGTTGTAAATGATGAGAAACAAGTTTAAGAAGCCTCCCTTGGGTCGAGGTTGGGCTGTTGTTGGCAGTTTTGAAGTTTTGAAGCATTTAATAAGAAGAAAACTTTGTTTTTTCTATTTTTTATAGCGTTTTTTCCTGATCCCGTGCTTGGTACGGTCTGGTACATCATTGTACGGACTCTAAATTGGAATGGTTTGAAAGAGGGAAGAGTCTACTTTCTTTTGGTGGTGATTTTTCTCGTTTTCATTAAGAATTGAATAAGTTACATCAATTTTAGTGAAAGTGGGTCTGAAATCTTGCAAAACAAGGGTTTGGTCACCAAAATAGATGTAATTCCCATTTCCACCGTGGGAAAAATCTAAAAACTGGTGGATTGGTAGATTTAGGACTCTTTTACATTCTGAAATTTGTTTCATATTTAAAAATGGAGTTTTGCAAAAGTTATGTGATGCCCTAGGTCTGGTTTTACCTTGAAACAGTCCAGAAAATAATCATTTGTAAGCTTTTCTTTTGATTTCTGAGTATTTTAAAGAAATAGAATGAATGAAATATGTGAAAGGGGTCTTGGGGAACCTGTTGGAGTATTTTAAAGGCATTAGGGGTGTTGGGGTGTGCCTTGGCAAGTTGAAAGCTTCCTTGTACATGCCTAGTTAAGCCTTGTTCATGGCTTGTAAATCAATCTTTTGATACATTTGTTTTGGGTGTTTGATCCTGTGCTTTTGGGAACTTGTGGGGGATCTTGTTAGAAGTATAAAACCTAATTTCATTGTCTGGTTAATGCCTTTAATAAGTTTTTATTTTGACTGTCCTATTTGGCAATGTTGCAAGGTTGCATGGGCTTGTGTAAGAGTGATGAAAGAATGGGAGTTTTTGAGTGTAAAGTCAGGTTATTTGGTCTTGTTTTGACATTTTGAGAGTGTACACAGCATCCCCAAGTCCTTCAAACATGTCTGGTTGTGTGAGTTGAGTTGGGTGATCAAGTTTCTTGTTGGAAGGAATAGTGAAGTTGATGTGTGCATTTAGAGAAGCTATTGGAAAAAGGTATTGCTTCCCCTACCACTCTGCATCACCCAACCCCAAACTTTCATGTTATGATCCTAGATGGAGATATAATTAGATGTTCAAGGAAATGACATAGTATTAAACCCACCATGGGAGACTACATGCTTGATTTTCCTATGTTTGTTATCCCCATGGCTAGAATAGACATTATATTGTGATTCCAATGGATCACTACTTTAGGAACAACTGAGATGAATTTCTAGGATTTGTTCATGCATTTTCACTTAAAAGGTAAACCATTTAAACTAAGAGGGTTGCAAGCAAAGTGTCCATAAATGGAAAGCCCCCACCAAATGCAAAAGATTTTCAACAAGGGGTTAGATAAGGGTGTGGTTCAATTATTGTCATTGGAAGTGCAATAGTCAAAGATTCCTACATCACCAAATTTGCAAGCTATTTTGAGGGATAGGCCAAAAAAATTGCCTCCCAAAAGAGATCCTAATTAGGCCATTCCATTAGTGGTAGGGTTCCTTCTACCATCCTTCACCTCTTCTTCAAAGGCATACCAAAAGTTTAGAGTGATGGAAGAATGCATCTAGCATCAACAAGAGATACTCTCTAGTCTCATGGAGAACAAGGCAGAGTCACAAAACAAAATGAAGAGGCAAGCTAATCAACATAGAATTTCTAATACAAATAGTGATACCTAAGCTAGATGCAAAAGGAAGACCCATCTTAGAGCCCAAGTTAATTTTCTAGACACAAACAAAGAAGTTGAGGAATATTTTTTCTTTCAAAGATTCCATGTGGGAAGATGAAGATTTTATGTATAAGCATCCACAATTGATTAGCATTGAGAACAATGCTTGTGTGAAGGGTGCATGCTACTCTTAATAGTATAGTGTGCATAGGGATATGTGTAAACTTGTGGCTAACATGCCTTGATTAAGTTATATGATCATAAATATAGTCATCTATAAATAGTTAAGTTAGCCTTGGTGGTAGGGTGCTGGCAAGAAGTTGAATCCGCTTTTTGGTCATTTCGTGGAAGTGTTTTCCCTGATTTTTAAAATTCGACACATTTGATCTTAAAATTTGAAGCACTTAGAGATGGAATTTTGAAAAAATTCACTGAGCATAAAATAATGTACTCAAAGTCTAGTTTCCAAATATTAATTTATTTCAATACCCAAATGATACAAATTGAATTTTAATAGGTGTTTCTAAAAACCACTGTTTAAAAGACTTTTTTTATCATACCATGCACGTGTACACCATCCATATTTTGACCTAAATAATTATATTTTTCTAAATCCTTTTGGAAAAATATTTGTAACTCGTTGAAGCACGCTTTCCATATTTTTTTGTAATTTTTTATTTAATTTTTTTTTGTTAATTTTTTATTGGCCATATTTGGTGTTTTGAAAAATCGTGTATGTCACGCATAAGATGACCTAAACTTATCATTTTTTGATTTTTTTTAAATTGAAAAGAATTGTCTTAAGTATGTTTTTGTACAATTTTTTTTTCAAAACATTATAACAAAATGTTATTAAAATACTAAAAAACCCTGGTAATTCAAGTTTATGGACCTATTTCATCATAAATTAATTGAAAAATAGAAAAAATAATCTAATTATAAAAATAAACTACATATTTGGAATCTACACTCTCATCTATAATGTATTTTAATTTCGTCAAAAAAATCTACAAAAAGTCTTCAGACATATGCCCAAACACACTATTTTCTTGTGACATTGCCAGGACCTTCAACTTGTAGGTCAAACCAAGTCCAAATCTTAGGTTTGGGTTCCCAAGCCTTTTCCTGAACCAAAAAAAAAGCAAAAACCCAACCAAAAATTGAAAATTTAAAAAACAGGATCCTGTTCTAAAACGGGATCCCGTTTCATTAAAAAAAAATGATTTTAAGAAACGAGATCTCATTTTTTTAAAAACAGGATTCGTTTTGAAACAAGATCTTGTTTCTTAAAATCGTAATTTTTTTAAAAAATTTATGAAACGAGATCTCGTTTTAGAATGGGATCTTGTTTTTTAAAAAGCGGGATCCTGTTTTTGGCTCAGGGTCCCGAACCTAAACGGGATCCCATTTTGTTGAAGCTGATTTTGGCTTTTTTGCTAAGGCAAAAACTTCCATATTTTGTGGACTCATCTTCTTGCATTTACCCAACATCCATTGCATAAGTAGGTACATATAGGAAGTAGTGGTTAGTTTATTGTCATCATATTATAAATTGTATTCTTATTGGAGACTTTTGCTAGTTTTCCCCCTCAAATTGTCTTAGCATTATCAAGTATTTGTAGCATATTTCCTACCATATTCTTCTCTTGTGCAAGTTGTTTTGTTACAAATTATTCTATTTTTCTTTCCATAAACACCATGTTCACAAAAAACAAAGTCAAAAGAAAAATCTTCGAGGACTTTTGCCATATCTTTTGATTTCAAATTACAAAGTTCCTCCTTGCTAATGTGTCCTAGTCTTTCATTCCATGACATGGATTTATCTACAATAATTTGTTTCATAGACCATTAATCCCCTTACCATCTTGCAATTCTTCTCACTAAAAATTACATTAACAACTACAACATTCATCTTACTGAGATCAAATTCCTTGCTAGCTTCAAATATACACAACACCTAAAAGATTTTTTGTTCTACCATATTTTAGTAACAAATCAACTTTACCACACCTCATTATCTTGTGTGTGTTGTTATCAACAAGATACATTCCACCTCCATTAAATTTTTCATAACTTGCAAATCATTCCTTATGAGGAGTCAAGTGATAAGATGCTCCCAAATCCATTAACCAAACATCATCACTACATGGACATTTGAGGAAGTAACAAAAGCATCACTTAGTTCTTTGTTAGAGTATTTTGAATAGGTGAAAGAAGTATTATCATCCTTATTATGCTTCTTGAGTCTACATTATTATTTTTAATGTCTAGTTTTGACACAATTCCAACACTTCAATTTTGATTTTTTCAAAAGACTTGACTTTAGATTTATATCTCTTTGCCTCCCATTTTATTTGAGTCTTCCTCTCACCATGAGACCATTTTCACCATCATCCATGTTCTTTATTCTCATCTCCTTAACAATAGAGTAGTCACCATTTCCTCAAAATTGTAACTTTCTAGAAACACAGTTAATTGCCACAACAAAATTATCTCATGAATATGGAAGGAATCAAAGCAATGTTGTGCATCTGTCCTCTTCATCCATCTTTACATTTACAAATTCCAATTGACTTACAAAGATATAGAAAGTACTCAAACGATCAAAAACCAAATCTCTATTCCCCTTTACCAAAGAATATACTCCCTTCCTTAACAAAAGTTATTTAACTATAGACTTGATATAAATTTCATAATTTATCCCACAAACTATGGGATGTAATTTCATTAGACATTTAGTACTACCAAATAGTGAGACATACTATAATTTTCCTCCTTTCTTTCCTATCAAGCTTTTACCAATCTTCATCTGCCACAATGAAGGGTTTTCATCCTTTCACCACTACCCATTGATCTCTCTCAACCAAGAGATCTTCCATCTTTAGTTTCCACAACTCAAAGTTAGTTCCATTAAATGCCGCAACCTCCATTATTAACGTATTTGTCATGATTCACATTAGTCTAAGATTTCACAAACTACTTTCACTAAAACCTCAACAATCTTAGTTCAAGAGCATTCTCCTTCTCAAGTGTCAACCTAAAACCAAGAAATGTTACTAATTGCTGAGAAAAAAGAGGAAATATTATTTAAGAGTTAATTTGATGGCTTATATCACATATATATCCAATTTATAATCACTAAAAAATTGATACATAAAAGTAAATCATCAACAATAGATATAAGAGCAATCATAGTGTGTTGTTAAAACATTAAATTTACTCTATGAAAACCCTTTTCCAAAAAGAGCTTGGCATTAAATCAGTACCACTCAATATATTATAAATAAAATATGTTTACAATGCAATGAGAAATTTGATTTATGGTGTCACCAATCTTTGCTCCAAAATTCTAACACCATACTACTACAAAAGAAAATATACCAAACCACTATCCCATGACTTCATTTATAGAGTTGGAAAATGCATAAAAAATCACAAATGGTTAGATTTTCCAAGGGTTCCCAAGTATGACTCTTCACATGCCCCCATGACCCTTCACCTACCCAAAAGGGCTTTTAACATTCCAAGGCCAAATAAGTCCATCTAGAGAATGGTGCCAACTTGTGACACTTCATATTCCATATTGAGGTGGTCTTTTGTCTTGATGCATGTCTCCATGTGGCCACTTAAACAAATACATATTTCCAATGTTGCAATAATTACATTAAAAAATATTAAAATATTTAAGTGTAGCATTCATCCCAAGATGAACACACTTAACCACCAACAATAAGTGATGATTATGCATGGTGTACAACATCTAACCCAATATTTTGTTTATCAACTAACCTAACAAATTATTCACAAGCTACTAAGGGTATATCATTTTGGTCCATTGTTTCTTCATTTGTTGTCTTGCCTTTAGCCATAGAATAAAAATGATTAGATTGATTGTGTTGTGGAAAGGGGTTCATATAAATTTGAAGATTTTGGTTTGGAGGAGCAACAAAATGATTGTCCCCATCATTTATGCCCTCCATGTAAATCATATCATTGTCGATCAAATCTTGTACTTTATTTTTCAAAGCCATACATTGTTGTGTATCATGACAATTAACTTGGTGATAATCACAAAAAAAAAATGGAATCAAAACCTTTAGTTGAAGGTTGAAACATATAATGGCCTACTTGGTGGAAGAGTAACCATGATCACCACTAAAAGCTTTTGCAATTCCTAAAGCTGTATAAACTTCCATTGCATTTGTGGTTTGATAGTGATAGATGATTGACATAATTTGTATTTAGCCTATTGTATTATTTATGGATTGAATTATCATACCCTTTTTGAAATTAGTTTTTAGTTGATACTCAAAAGGGTAGGGCGAACAAGCCATATTTTAAAAGATTAACCTCCAAGAGTTTTATCTCAATCTCTAATGTTGTCACATAAATTAAAAAAATGTGCCATAATAATTGAAAATGATTTTATGTGTGATGGCAAGGAGCAAAATATTGATGAATAAACTTTCAATCTCATCATCCAACAATTGAGTAATATATCATTATGTATAAAAAATTCAAACATATGTAATGTGCATCACTCGGTCAGCCTTTCTATTGTCCAATTTGAATTTAGGTGTCATGAAACTCAATAGGAACAAATAGGCCAATATGTCATAGGATAGAGGCTTGTGAGTTAATTTTTTCATAAAACTTCAAGGAAGAGTATTAAGCTTATTTTGGACTTCAAAATTGTTTTATGATGATTTGTAAGCTAGCTTTGGACATTGCAAGAGGAGGTAATATGCATGGTGATGGGTGAGGTATAAAAATAGGTTGGGATATTTACAAGGGGATTTTTAAGATATTTACAAAATAATGTTTTCAGTACAAAAGGTATTAATTTGGACTATAACATATACATAAATTCATCTCTTTTTGATGTACCCACATGACATCACATGATTTGGTAATTTTTTCACATGACATATTATAATGGATATATTTTGATACATTTTACAAACACTAGTTTTAGAAGTCATATCTAATAACTTTATTCAAACAAGAAATGGTCCTTCGGTTTCCAGCTAGTTTCACAAGTATCAGTCATAGTAGCACTTATCCGTTCTATACACTAGATGGTCACAGTAGCAGTTATAAAACTCATCATCCTTATCTATGGATTTTTGGATCCATGCCACTAGCTAGAATCTTTTGCTTGCTTTAGTTATAATCATTTTTTTTTAACATGGTGTCTTGTTGTACTTTAGTTCCCGACACACCCTACTTTGATAGTTTGTGGACATTAAAATAATGTGTCTTTCTTTGTATTTAAGGTTGACTGCACATGTTCTTGCTTTGTCTGTACTTGTCCTTGACTTCTCTTACATGTGAATGCCTTTTAAGTACCACAGATAACTAGTGTACAGGAACATGTAGATTTATTTCAAGCTGTTTGGAATAAATCTACATTGTCCCCACAATAGCTATTTGAGACACTTTAGTGAATGCCTTTGGTCTAAGGGTCACATTATTCTGATTATGAGAGTTAAGAGGTGTTCTAAACTTTAGTTTGTACCCCATTTGCTACCTAATAACGTGATCTTTTCTCCCAAGTACTACCAAAATTTTCAACATAGCAGGTACCACCTAGATTTTGTTTTCATAAACATACGACTTTAGCCATCTATAAATATAATATTCTATCGGGAAAAAAAAAGGCATTAACTGAATCTTCCCATAATATTCACCAAACTGAAAGATCAAAAATGCAGGATCATAAATGTGCTCGAGGAGAATAATTTTCTTTTCTCAGTGACAAGCACAAAATCCTCCTTCAAAAGTCCAAAGAAGGTTATGAATGGATGGAGCATGAAATTGAGTAAAATTTTTGTTCAAAAGCACAATTAGAGCACTGCCCATTATCTAGGGAAAGACTGTAAGAAAGCATTGCATATGAAGACGTTAATCTGCTAACTTTACATTTGAAATACCATAACACCTTGCTGTTCAAAAATATTTCATCCAGAAATAAGAAATATCTCAACTTAAAAACAGAGATTGACATGAGATTTTATTTGATGCTTTAGAAGCTGATCTGTACAACACATATTGGGTTCATTTAAAAGAGATGAAAATGGTCAGGTGAACATAGGATACTTATGGAACACAACTTGATTTTGGCTTCAATGACTTGTTCCTGCTAAACAGAGCTGAAAGCATACTCTTACTTCGACTTGGAGGTTGACGAATAAGGGCTCGGCGGTTATCATTAAAAGACACAGAATTTGATACTGCTTTGGAGTGTTCTTGAGAGACCTGCAACCAAACCAAAACAAGGATGAAAAGATTGAAAGAATTATTTCTGAAACCAGGAAGTGCTAACAATGTGAAAACAACAATTTCATTTTTTTCCTTTCCAAATAACAAAATCTATGGGATACACCTCTAAAATATTCTACAAAGTGTTAAAAAGAAAATTCTTTGTTACAAACAACCTGTGCAATTACGGGTCCTCAGTTTTTTGACAATTTAATCTCCAAGTAAAGGTAAAATGTTCTATGACTATTCTTGCTCCCAAAAGATGATGGGAAATGTTCACGGGCTAGAACTAGAAGAAATGATGAGATTGACAGGAAGATTAAAACAAATAAAAAATGCTGAAAGTTCGTAGATAAAACATTTGGTAAAGAGTACTATGAGAATATAACCCTATTTAAGAGTTTGCAAGTTAAATTTAACCCTATTTACAAAATAATTAAATTATACATGTTTATGTCATGTAAGCATCCTGGAACATGTATTTCATTGTCAAAACTTAAAATAAACAAAATGATCATGACTGGCTTATAACCAAATCTGGTTGTGATGTCATGGTAACTGATAGGATGAATGCGAGGTTTCAATCAGTCTGAAAGGTATTTAAGTAGGAAATCAATGATGTTGTCAAGACTCAAAACAATTGGCCACTTACCATAAAGCTCAAGAAGGCTTTGAACCCTCCTCATCCTGGCTCTGGGAAGAGCGCACAGGGAATCAGGAATCTGTTTTGCATTTACAAGGAAAGAGTGTTCTTGTGTGAGGATAAAAACATACCTTTCCCAAAAGCATGTTTAGTGGCAGGAGCTGTGAAATGTCTTAAAGACTTTTCAGATGTTGTGAGAGCTCTCTCAAAGTTCCAGCCCCCAAGCCAACAATCTCAGGTCAATGCTGTCAGTCAGGCAGATGGGTGAAACCCCTTTCTTCATTGTCTTTCCAAAACTTACTCCAAACACATTTTCGATTCAAGCCCTCTACATAAAGACCTTGAAATGACAAAATTGTGGGATGACTTGCTACAAGGTAGCAATACTTGTATTTCTGTGCTAGAGGCTTCTTTAGTGAAAGATGCATAGATACTTTGGATGGAAGGAATGTCACTGACAGTAACCCATGTCTTTTGGTAACTGACATTGTTTTATGCAGCTTAAATTTTCACATATTCACCAAGCATGCTTGATTTTGGCATCACCTAAATTTGGGTTAAGACTTGTTGATCTTGCTCTCCACTTGTTGAAAAAGAAGGTTACAAATGGAAATGGATTGTTCAGCATAATGTCTGAGGAGGCAAGGGACAGATTGTTATCATGCTTGCCTTACATGTAGAACCAGGTAAAGGAAATGCTCTGCCAGAAGAAATTTTAGTGCAAGACTTGGAGGAAGTGGAAGCAGATAGCAAATCATGAGAATGACCTTCAAAAGAAGGTCATCCACTATTATGGTTAAAGTGTCATGACCTGACTAAAAATGTTCACCAAAGGATTTTGAAAAATGAGAAGCCCCAAACTTATCAGAGTTGGATTAAAAGAGTATCCAAAATCAACTTTTATAAACAATGAAAAGACACTAGCTGAGTGTAGTTTACAAATTCATCAGAGTTCAAGTTAGAATCAAGCAAAAGCATCACTGATAACGAGTAAGATTAAGATTGATAGAAGCATACACTTGAAGGAAGAGTATATTTCTCTATTAAATCAAAATAACATCAGAGGACAATGAGCGAAAAAAAGGAGAGTCCAAAAAATGAGAACAGGGATCTCACAGCCAAGTCAAAAGTTACAGGAACAGGAAACAAAGAAATTCAAAGGGCTATCAAGGTTCCCTCAATATATTATAAGAAACAAAAAGATCAAGAATAATACTACTAAGGCTATTGGTTCTGGGACAAATATGTAAGGCCCTGGACAAAGACCTGCGAAGGCATTCCATTTCCAGAAATGTTCTAAATACATGTACATTTTGCTCAAGGGTAATTGATCTATTTGTAGCCCAACTCTTCTGATTTTTGTGGAAATATATACAGAAATTTTTGGTGACCCAATAGAGAAGATTAGGTTTGGATAGAAAAGTATTTAAACTCTGACTAAAACAATATTAGTGAACTTCTGGACATCTTTGTCAGATGACACATTTCAATTCTCTTAAAAGAGTCTCTAATTAAGATTTTTCTATAGTTGCCCTTTAGACTCTGGTGAAGATGAAGGTGTTCTTCATTACAAACTACTCCTACCTCTCTGGACAGCAGCTCCAGCTGTTCAATCAACACTGCATCCATAGGAATTGGTATGATGGCGAAGGTGTTCTTCACTACAAATAAGTCAGGAGGTCTAAATTCCTTGTAATACAAGGCTACCATCGCAATCTTGGCATGCTGATATCTCATAAATGTGCAGGTCCACAGCTAGTGTGAAAAACATACACAGACTGGGTAGCTGCCATACATAAATCAGAATTTCTGTATATATGATAAAGTTGCAGAAGTCAGAAGATTTCAGGTGTTAGTGGTTGTGCGCAGCATAAGAAACAAATTTTATTGAGATAAGAACACTTAGACCTGCTATTGATGGGCACCCATGTCAAACAAATAGATGTCAGATGACCTCTAATTTTCTTCTCCAACAGGATTTAATAAAGATGAAAAATAATGTTCAATTTGATTGTTGGTATTTTTTTAAACTCGAAAAAATACTGAATTGCACATTCTGAAGCATATTTATGGCCAATGTAGCTGCTAAAAGGTCTTGAATGGTGGAAACAATGCATCTCTTCAAAAACACAATCATCACAAAAGTGAATTCCATGCACTATTGATGAAAATACACCATGAAAGCTTTCCATTGAGCTCTGAAGCAGCCACAGTTGCACAGACTGCTAGAAGTTAAAAACATTCTAGCTAAACCAGTGATAATATTTTAGATGGAACTAATTATAGAACTTTACAAGCCTCATATGAATCCTTGTGTTTCAAATGATCCATATATACTTAAATAAACCCTGAAGTACTAAGTCTTTCAGATCTTAAAAGGTGTTATCAAAACCAAAATTTAAATAATTACTCGGCTTATCCATTCATGAAACGTGTAGCGCTAAATACTAAAAAGACATATTATAAATATAAATGCTAATTTATTTCAATTCATAGGAGGCCATGTGCAAATGTTTGTATCAACCTCTGAAGCTAACTCACTTACTTCAGGCCAGTCTTGCTGATTCTATCAACAAATTGGCAGCAGCCTAACCAGTAAATATGGCATGCCTCTCCAACAAGAAGACCGGCAAGGAAAGATCAAAAAAGAAGTGGATGGGGAAAATTCTATGAAGGAATCAATCTAATGAAAGAGTCAAGGTAGAGCAGCAGCACCACTGCCCTTCAAGGTGAAAGAAAAGGTGGAAATTCAGCTCTATGTTGGCATACATGGATTCAGCATTAGGGAAAACATCTCATTCAGCAGCTTGAAGATCTTCAAACGGCTTTGATATGGTGAGAGAATTACGTTAATGTCTTTATAGTAAGCAAGGAACCACTGTTAACAAAATTGGAATCATTCAAGGAACTAATGAAAACAATATTTTACTCAACTGAGCATGAGAAGGAGCTTAATAAAGAGGAAGTAGTTTCAGAAAATTAAAGTACATCACTGATTGCAGAAGCAAGGTTTTATATTGAACATTTCTCAAAAAGTACTAGGGAGCTTGCAATGTATTGTGGAGGACTATATTGTCAGATCAAAAGCAATTGCATCTTTGATGTAAATGTGACTGTGACTATTAGAGGCAGGAAATAGCACACAACTTGGATATGAATGAGAATCTGATATTTCAGGGCAATATGTGAGGCAGTGGAGGTATTAAGAAGTAAAGATGAATGGCAAGTGTGAGAAGCTTTTCCATACCAAAATTCAACTACAGACCATGGAGGTAATATTAAAGTATTATTGTGTTGTTTAATGGTCATCTTAGCTTTTAGTTAATCTGTAGTTTACTTCAGTTCGTTTTTTGTATCTTTCTGTTTCTACTTTAGTTTACAATTGTTTCTTTTTAGAAACATCGTCTTGTAATTCTTTATTTAAGGAGTGTTCCTCTCCTTTACAGAATAACGAATATTGAATATCAATTATCATTTCATGGTATCAGAGCTTAGGCTCATTTTTTTTGAGTAATAAAAATTCGTGGCTGTTTGCCTGAAGTTTTTCAGAAGTTTTTTTTTTTACTCGACTTTTATAATAAAAAAATCGTGGGTTTTTTTTGCTGGAAAAGTAACATTTTTTTCTGCAAATTTCGTGAGCCGATTTCTTCAAAAAAATCAAAGGGTGTTTTTTATCTGCAAATCGTGGGAGGTTTCCTGCAAATTTGAGGGTTTTTTTGTTGGAAAAATCACGGATTTTTTCTGGGCGAAAATTCGAGGATTTACTAATTAAAAAATCATGACTTGTTTGCAGTAGAAAAGTGCGGGTATTTTATGCTCAAATTCGCGACCTATCTCTGTGTTTCTTTTGGGCGGATTTCTGACTGCAAAACCAGCGCGCGCGACCTGTCATTGTTTTACCTGTGCGCGTTTTTTCTGTGCAGTTTGTGATTCTTTTTTTAAGTTTCTGACATTTACTGGGCGCGACAGATCTCTGAAAATCCTTCTTGGCAGCTAGTATCAGTTTTCATGGGTTTTTTGTAAATCACGGGGTATTTTTCTGAGCCGCGACTTGTTGCATTTTTTTTCAGACTGAAAACCCTAGCCGCGACCTGTATTTCGCGGGTTTCTGCTCTCATTTTCTGAGTCGGGATTTTCTACAGCAAGTAAATCTAGGGGTTTCACGATTTTTGATGAGTTTTTGGCTATTGTTTTCTGAAAAAATCGTGCCCCTTGTTGGCAACCTAATTTTGAACGGTTTTTTTTTCATAGCTTTTTTGGCAATTCTTTTGTCTAAAAATTGTGGTTCTGCTAAAACTCACGGGTCTGCCAGGGTTTCTATTAGTTTTTTTTTTCGGATTTTATGAGAAACATAAAAATTTGTGCCAGCTGATTACGTCGTTTTTATCGCTTTTGGAAATCGGGAGAGATGGCATCTATGCATTTTGAGCAGGAGTCTACCTCTTATGCATCGATGCCTAAAAGACTAGCAGATCGTGTCAAATCATCTGCATGGTACATTGATTTTGGAGCCTCTCAGCATTTCACAAATAAGAGAGATTGGTTCATGGAGATATGGCTTGCTCCAATTTCGTCATTTTCGGTGGTGGCGAAGAGTATACGTTTGTCGGCAAGGGCAACGTTCAGATCACAACTGGTGGGGGAAATTTAATATTTCTCAATGTATACTATGTGCCGAGCATGGAGCTTAATTTGCTCTTAGTGAGTTAGATTATGCAACACAGTCTGAAGTTGGGCATCATTTTTAGTTCATACAAGTGTCGAATTGTTGATAAGGTGTCCAAGAAAACTATGGCAGTTGGATTCGAAGATCATGGCTTATATCGGTTGGTTGATACTGGAGATCCTCTGGAGCATGCACTGGTTGCGAGGAGTTCATCTATCAGCACTCTTTGGCATCAGCGGTATGGGCATCTCAACATTGCCTACTTCTCTCAACTGGCTCAAGAGAATTTGGTAGAAGGCTTATATGAGATTTAGCAACAAACACATGGTGTTTGCGAAGCTTGCCAAGCAAGGAAGCAACATCGCATTCCATTCTCAGATGGAAAGTCTTGGAGAGCATCCAAGGTTCTCCAGCTAGTTCATATAGATGTTTGTGGACCAATGAATACTGCATCGGTCACTGGTGCCAGGTATTTCCTCTTGTTGATGATTTTAGTAGGAAAATGTGGGTATATTTTCTCAAGGAAAAATCACAAGTATTTAATGAATTTTATAAGTTTAAGGCATTAGTTGAAAAAGAATCCGAACGTTCAATTATAACTCTTAGGTCAGATAATGGGGGTGAGTTTTGTTCCAACCACTTCACCGACTTATGTGCTAAACATGATATTAAGCGTCAGCTTACCACTCCCTATACCCCTCAACAAAATGGCGTTGTTGAGCGGAGGAATCATACCATCACGAAAATGGCTCGTAGTATGTTGGAGAACAAAAATGTTCCCAAGAAGTTTTGGGCTGAGGCAATGTATTCTACAGTTTACCTTCTTAACTGGTCTCCCACATAGGTTGTCAAGAAGATGACTCCAGAGGAAGCATGGTTTGGGAGAAAACCAATAATCACTCGTCTCAGGGTCTTTGGTTCAACTGCATATGTTTGGATTCCAGATGCTAAGAGGACCAAGCTAGATTCCAAGAGCCAGAAGTTGATGCTAACAGGATAAGATGACAATCATAAGGCCTGTTGGCTGATTGATGTGGCCACTAATCATTTGAAATTTAGCCGGGATGTTGTATTTGATGAGGAAGGTGGGCCCTTTTTGCTCTCTTCTCCCATCAAGAATCCTAAGGATCAGCCTATGAAGACTAAGGATTTGGAAGCTAAGCTTTCATTAGCTTCATCTGAAGAGATGGATTCTGATAATTTTGACATTGAGGAAGTTCCTAGGCAAGATTTTGTATCAACACCACCAGATTTCCCCCAGGATAACTTGGATCAACATCCAGAGGGTATTATTCCAGGCAGCCCAAGTCATGATGATGATCATTCTAATTTGGAAGATGCATTCTCCTCCTCGTCCTAAGTGGTGGGCGAAGCTCATTGGTGATGTTCATGATGATGAGCTTGTTGAGGGAAGATCGTCAAGAGGAAAGAGCAAGAACACAGTAAACTTTGCTCTTATGGCCAACATTTAGAGTGTTTATGAGCCCCAGAGCTATTTGGAGGCGAAGGGTAAACCTGAATGGGAAAAGGCTATGGATTCTGAGCATCATTGTCTTTTGCAGAACAAAATATGGGTTTTGTTAGATCTTCCACCGGGGAAGAAACCCATTGGCTGCAAATGGGTATACAAGGTGAAATACAAGGCTGATGGAACACTGGATAAATACAAAGCTCGATTGGTGGCTAAGGGGTTCTCGCAGAGAGAAGGTATTGACTATGAAGAAACCTTTGCTCCCACAACAAAGATGAGCACCATCCGACTTGTCCTAGCCATGGCAGCACAGTTTGGCTGGAAGGTCCATCAAATGGACATGAAGAGTGCCTTCCTCAATGGAGATTTGGAGGAAGAGGTTTACATGATGTAGCCTCCTAGTTTTAAGGTTGCAAGACAAGAGCACAAAGTATGCAAATTGTGGAAGGCTCTTTTGTTGATGTTTATTGAGCAACAGTGGTACTATTCTTCCAGCCGATCTCCTTGTTGAAGAACAATAAATTAAATGTAGCACATGCTATTTAATTTATAGCGAATTCTAAAGACACAACCCTTATATTAAATGTGTTTAATTATCAAAGAGGTTCGATTAAGAAGAGGCACAATTTTCTAGAAGGGAGCCGACCTCTTACAAGAGGTGTGGTTATTTGCTCAAGGCTGACATGCTTTCATTGAAGGGTCACGTCCCTTCTCTTCATTTTGTATATAACCACCTTCATTGTATCTCTCTTCTTATCGATTATTCATTGTTCCATTTCATCTTAAGTGTGAGTTTTATTCAAGGCAGATTGAAGGCATATAAGTTCAGCATTATTTGTGGCTGAGTTACATCAGCATATTGCTCCATTGTAATTCTGTGTTGCATCACTCTTTGGTGCATGTTCTAGGCCCTTCATATCGGCCTCTATTGTAAAGGAGACTTCATTGTTGAATCAATATATAAGTGATATATTGTTGCTGGAATTTTTTCCCTCAAGAGGAGGGTTTCCCAGGGTATCTGCTGTGTTATTGTGTCTGATTTGAATTAATTTTCTGTGCATTAAATCTGATCATAAAAACTAACATCTTTATGGCCCAAAGCAGGCACCCAAGGTGTGGTACCTGAAGATTGATAAGTACTTGGTTGCATAGGGGTTTGAAAGGAGTCCCTCGGATGCAAATTTGTATGACAAAAACACTGGTGATGATATCATACTCCTTGTCATCTATGTGGATGATATCATCATTACTGGTAGTGTGTCACATCTAATTGAACAAATCAAGTCAAATTTGTGTCAGGCATTTGAGATGACAGACTTGGGTCTCCTACATTATTGTGTTGGTGTAGAGGTTTGGCAGACAAGTGGCAGTATCTTCATTTCTCAATCCAAGTATGCCAGGAGTTTGCTGGAGAAATTCAAGATGGAAGACTGCAAAACTTCATCCACTCCTATGGAGAAGGGGCTGAAACTTTCAGCCAAATCAGATTCACCAGTAGTGAATGAGTTTGCATTCAGGCAACTAGTGGGCAGTCTCATCTATCTTAGTGCAACTCGGTCTGATCTCAGTTTTGCTATGAGCTACATTTCTCATTTCATGACTGCCCCTAAGGTGGAATGCTCGGTTGCAGCGAAGTGAGTGTTGAGATATGTGAAAGGGACACCTGACTTTGGCATCCTATACAGCAGATGCAAAGACCTTAGGCTGGTTGGTTTTACCGATTCAGATTAGGCAGGTTCAGTTGATGATAGGAAGTCCACTTCTAGGTATGTTTTCAGTCTTGGAACGGGTGCAGTCACATGGACAAGCAAGAAATAGCAAGCAGTAGCTCTCTCCTTGACAAAAGTAGAGTATCGAGGAACAATTAAGACAGTATGGCTTCAAAGGATGCTTGCTGACATAAAAATGCCTCAAGCAGGGCCCTCACCCTTGTTCTGTGACAATCAAGGGGTGCTTAAGCTTGCTAAGAATCTCGTCTTCCACGAGCGAACCAAGCATGTTGAGCTTCAGCGTCATTTCATCTGCCAACTTGTTGAAGATGGATCTGTGATGTTGCAGTATGTTCCAACTGAGGATCAGACTGTGGACATTCTCACCAAGTCCTTCAATCCGGATAAATTTGTAAAATTTCGGGATAAACTTGATGTAGTTAGTAGAATGACCATCAAGGGAGAGTATTAAAGTATTATTGTAATGTTTAATGGTCATCTTAGCTTTTAGTTAGTCTGTAGTTTACTTAAGTTAGTTTTTTGTATCTTTATGTTTTTGCTTTAGTTTGCTTTAGTTTATGATTGTTTCTTTTTAGAAACATCGTCTTGTAATTCTTTATTTAAAAAGTGTTCCTCCCCTTTACAGAATAATGAATATCGAATATCAATTATCATTTCAGGTAAATGTTCTGTTTTATTTTGTTTCACAAAGGAATTATGTTTCCAAGCATTGGTTCAAAATGAATGGGCATCCTCAACCATATTTATCAGGTTAGTTGCATAAAGATACCAAAATACAAGTTACTAAGCAATTCAAGTTGAATTTTTCTATAGTTGCCATTGCATTGATGAAGTAAAGTATGATGTTGTACCACTTGATGTGTGCTTATTAGCATTTGGAACTCCCTATGTGTGGATTAGAGATGTGATCTTGACGAGAAAAGAGAACAAATAACGCTTGATCAAGGAAGGCAGATTCTAACTCATTGAAGCACACAAAGGGAAGAAAACAATTTCACTTATAACTGCAAACCAAGCAAAGAGATTGATCAATGCAGTGAAAAGCTTGCATTATTGACACTATAAACCAATCAGGAAAAATGGTACTCAATAAAGAAGGTGGAGGTTTCCTCATTTTCTCTATGCCTAAGCTTTTGGGGACCAAATACCAACAACTATAGAACTGTTGAACATCAACAAGTACAATCTCACTTGATGTGGAGCAAAGCTTAAAAAAGCCTTTAGACCAATAAGTAACAAGAGAAAGCAAGCTCTAGTAAAGTTGCTGCACAAATTTGAATCATCTTTGGATGTCTTCAAGTAGAAATACCCTAAGAAAATATTCATGTTACTAGGTTGACTCAAAACCCATCCTGTACTTGGATTCACTCAGACCAGGTATGGATATTTGGCTCAGATTCAACCAAGGTTCTACTTAGGGTTGTGGGTTCATTCCAAGTACGATCCAAGTATGGATCTTGGTTCAAGTTTGGTCAAAATTCTACTTAGGGCAAACCACTAAGCCCAAGCAAAACCTTGGAAAAAGCCAAACTTAAGAAGAACCCATCCCCTCCCTCACCCCAAAAAACATTAAAATGTCATTTAAATAAATAATACAAAAAGGTATTAAAAAAACAAAAACTAATTGACTTCTAAGTCACTAACAACACAAAACAAAAGTAGGAATACATTCTTTCCTCTCAATCCTCACTTGCCCTTCACTCCATTTCTACACATTGATCAAGGCTGCAAGTTTTCGTTGTGTTCAAACATTGTTCTCTTGCTATCCTACATGTCAAGGGGTGCTAGATTAGTGCCAAGAAGATAAGGAACCTACATGAAGGAGAATCTCCATTCAAGGTAAGATTTTTTTAAGCTTTTTTAAAAATTATTTCCAAGTTCCATGAGATTTAATAAAAAAAGGGTTTAGTAATGCTTTTTAATATCTTGTTCATTTTCTCAACAAGTAATGGTACTAGGGTTATGATACTATTTATTTCCTAATATTTATTTTTATTTTAAAATGTGTATATACAAGTAAAGTCTAGAATGGCTAGGAGCTCTAGCTTTAATGGCTAAAGGATTTCAAAATCAAATATTGTCACCACTTTGACAATATGTGATGATGACTGGGTAGCTTTCTACGAGCAACGATTAGTACCAAAATGAGTATAGGAGCTCCTAAAGTCATGAAATCCCACCTATATGCAACTGCTAGACAGGGAATTACAACTTAAGGTGGGCTCTCCAAACATGGGTTGTCAAAGGGACAAATTTTTTGCTTATATCAAAGAAAAAAAAGGAACTAGACAATGTAGCCAAGAAATTGAGATGAAAGTTTCATCCTCCAGCCAAAAAAGGATCTCGTAGGCCACCTAAAAGGTCCTTGAATGCTCCAATAGTGGTTGCCATGCATTCATTTCTTGTAATACCATCTGCTAAAGAAAACAATAGCCCCTCTCTTCCCACAAAAGAACAAAGGATATGGGCCCACAAGAAAGGGCATTTCAGAATGATGTAAGGGCAATGCCAATGAAAACATGTGTTGTATTTACATCAATGGGTTTGATTTCAACTTCATAAGATCACCATATTAGTGGGAAACAATGAGGGGCATAAATGAGGCACCTACATGGCATATAGGTCCTAGCTATGAAAAGGTATGCATCAAGTTATTGGCCAAGGAAAGAAAGCTTGTAGATACTTAATTGCAGCCCGTTGAGGGATTTTGAGTGTTCATCGTTTCTAGTAAATAGAAAGATTGCAAAAAAAGCCCCTAATTAATGTCCTTGAAATGTGTCTTTAAGAGGCAATTAATTTTGAGGGGAAAGTGAAAGATGAAGACTTCATTGACAACATTCTCATAGTCTATTGAGATTTTGGAGACTCAAAATGTTGTCTATGTCACAATAGACTCCTAAAAATTGTAGAGCCACAAGGATCTAGATTGAAACGATATATATGGGCAAATATTTTGGACATCATGTGTCATTAAAAGATTGGAACACACATCAAGTGGGAGAAACAACTTCACACAAAGGCTAGTAAGATTCAAATGTTTGTAACTAATCATCGTTCATCACAAGCCATTTCCAAACCTTCTGAAAGTTGGCATTACTAAAAGTGACTTTCTAAATTTTTAATATTTTATTTTTTTGACATACTTCAATATTAAAGTTTTAATCTACATTTTTATTTTACATCATCTATTTTGTTTGATAAATTTATAATTTTATGAAAAAAGTAAATGGTGTTTTAAAATGGAATTTTTTAATTTGCTTTATTTTATTTTTTTCACACCATATTAGGTTTCTAAGATTTGATTTGTGTCACATACAATTGTCTTCAAACAACTTGTGAAGGTGTTAGAGACATCAAACACCATAGTAATCAACAACCTTTGGAGTTTGGAGTATATAGAGGCAATCTAATAGAGAGAGGGCCCAAAAAGTCAAAGCATTGGTCCTAGATGATGATTGATGGGATTTTGTGGAGTATGTATTGAGTTTCACTAAGCCTATCATGTCTATGATCAGATTCATTGACAGAGACCAGCCATGTGTAGGAAAGATACATGATGGCATTGACTTTGAAAAAAAACTAAGCAATGTCATAGCATCTAAGGAGTGACTCTCTACTAAAAATATTCCCAAGTAGGTGAAAAAACCAAATTGAACTGTAGAACAAAATGATCACCCCATTGCATTATCTAAAATTTTCTTTGACCCCTAAGTAAAATAGCATGAAGATACTTTCTTTTCCCATGAACATGTCGTCATATATAGATGTTGAAGTTAGTGAAAGGTACAAGGAAACATTCACTAGACTCCTCTATGATCCATATACAAACGATATAACCATGTACAAGTTTAGCAAGTTTATATCTTCAACAAGTCATAGCTTTAGTGTTCTTCAAGACAAGTACAGAAAGGATGCACATGCATAGTTGTACCTTTATGGCCAAGGATCTATTTAATTGTAACCTCTTGCTATCAAAGTGTTATCATAAATCAGCATTTTTAATTTTTAACTCTTACTTTTCTTTGGAAACTATAATTTTAAATGTTGCATTGAATGTGTCTTAAATTTCAATAAGTTGTGAATTTCTTTTCAATTGAGAAAAACTAGAGTACATACTTATTTATCCACTTAGTTAAGTGCACCCAGTTAGTAACAAAAAAGGTAAGAGGAGTTGGTGTATGTGTATTACAACTTGTGTCTCCTCTCACAGAAGAAACTTGAGTACAAAGAATGGAAAATAAGGTATTAGGATGTAATGCTAGAGCAACCTAACTTAGATGCTTTTGGTGCATAGATTTCCTTAGTCTCGATTCAAGACAAGGGGCATGAGGGTGTGACAGAATGTTGATGTTACATGCAGCGTCTGGAATAATCTTCCAGCAATCTTATTGGTGTAAATTAAATAATAGCTCTAAGCTATTTAATTTTAAGAGACTCAAGAGGCACGACTTCTCATGTCACTTCTTTTTTTGTTAAGAAAAGAATTCATTAATGAAGAGGCACGTCACTCTAACAAAGCCGACATTACTTCAAAAGGCGCGAATTTCTAAAAGGCGTTTTGTTAAGGGTGGCCGACTTGATGATTGGAAAAGACATGACCTCTCCTACTGCTTCTATATATACTCGATGGCATTCTCTTTGTTAATCATCAAGTTTCAAGTTAAGTTCGATTATATTCATTATAGACTAAGTGCGAGTTCTTCCAAGGCAGTTCTATATTCTTAGAAGTCTGAGTTCTTCATCAGCGAATTGTCTTCTCTTGCTGCTGTGTTGCATCAACTATTGGTGTTTGTATTTGGGCCTGAATCTTGGCCTCTTGTAAGAAGATCATTCTTGTAACAATTCAATATATAAGTGATATATTGTTGCTGGGTTTTTCTCCCTCAAGAGGAGGGTTTTCCCAGGGTATCTGCTGTGTTATTGTGTCTGATTTGAATTAATTTCTGTGCATATAATCTGATCATTAAAATTTACACAGAAGACTTGCATAGCACAGCTAGTGGGAATGGCTGTAGTGTTGCTTATGGTTCTAATGAATTGGCTAATGATGTTGATGTTCTCAATGAAGAGCAATATGATGATTTCTATTGATTTTCGATGTGCAGTTGGACTAATATAAACCATTTTGATTTATCTTTAACATTTGACAATTGATATTGAATTATCAAATATCAGTTGTAATGTGCTTCTAATTTTGAATATATTCTGCAAATTATGGTTATTTTTGTTGGTGTGAATAGATCTATTACCTATCTAGTTTCCCTTTTGGGTTCTTTCCACACCTAATTAATTAAATTTATGTAGGAATTTACTTTTGGGTCTCAAGTCATGGGATCATGACATTTATCACAATCACATGTTGCCTCTTCTCTAACCCTTGCCTATCTACACAAGGGTCTCTATGTGCATTTGCATTCTATTATCATATCAATATTGGCAATATAACAAATTTTCTTTCTTCTCTTTCTTGTGGAAGGTTCTTTGGTGTTGCAAAAGACTCCTCCTGTGAAGTACTTTTGGCAACTTCAACAATTGTTAATATTTTTAATGTTTTCCATACATGTGTGTGTGTATGGGCATATTGATGACAGAATCCAACCCTACAAAACTCACGAAACAAAAAACAGCAAACTACCAAACCTGAACTCCAAACCCAAACTAGCAAATTAGGAAAATATAACTCTGAGATGTCTGTGTGGCATGCAAAATGCAACAACTGGAAGCTGAAGTGACCTCCAGGAGTTGAGCTAATGCTTAGATGAGTAAAAAATTCAGGAGATGAAGATGAAGAGTTGAATTAATATCAACAACATTAGATGCATTCACCTGCATGAGAAAGAAGAGATCCTTCGTGATTTCCAACACTTTTGGATAGATAGGGCAGAGTTAGAGTTGAGCATTGTAGAGGAAATAAGGGGGCTTCCCATGCTCCAAAGAGAGGAAAAACTATGCACATCTCTCCATTTTTATATTTGTAAAGAGGAAAAATGTGTGTGCTTTATCTGCAAAGTTTGTGTATCTTAAGAGGGTTTTCTGTACATAGAAACAATATTCACTAGTGCGATTTCTTTTCTTTATTTCTTTGGCTATAAATTCCATTACCATGCTGAAAACATGAGGTTTATGTCACTCAAGTTCAATAATTCCATGAATTTCCATTATACGTATTATGTATTTCATCTTAGTGGCATAGTGTTTGATTTTAGCTACATAATATTGAAAGGATATGTTTAATAATTAGTAATATATCAACCCTGTGAAGTAGGACTAATATAAACCATTTTGATTTATCTTTATCATTTGACAATTGACATTGAATTATCAAATATTAGCTATAGCCTGCATTTAATTTTGTATATATTGAACAGATTATAGTTATTTTTATATACTTTTTATATTTTACCTACATAGTCATGCACATATTGTACAGCGGAATGAACCTGGCAAACAAAATTCAGTGAACCACCTGACCTGAATCCCAAACCCAAACCAGCAAAATAGGAAAAAATAATAGTTGTGGACAAGCCTGTAGATTGCATGATTTGACTCTAAGATGTCCACATGGCATGCAAAATACAATAGCTGGAAGCTGAAGTGACCACCAGGAGTTGAGGTAATACTCAGATGAGTCTAAAACATTTAGGAGATGAAGATGAAGACTTGAAATAATATCAACATTAGATACATTCACCTCCATGAGAAAGGAGCTCTAGGTGACTTCCAACAAGTTTGAATAGATAGGGCAGAGTTTGAGTCAAGCATGGTAGAGGAGGAAGGGGGCTTCCCATGCTCCAAAGAGAAAAAAAATCTATGCACATATTTCCCAGAGCTTGAGAAGGCATTTGAGTGAGAGTAAAAATGACATTGTTGAACTTAAAAGGCAAATTGTTTAAAAAAATGGCTTTGGCATTCTCATCATCTATATAACATTGACTTCTGCTAGTTGTCTAATGAGAGATCTCACATTGCTTGCACAACTACACATAGTGACTCCATCAAATCTTGAATTTGAATAGGTGAGACTTTAGAGAAAATTTTGAATTAACAGCTTTTGCTTCAAACAAATTATTTAGATTTTCCTAGATTTCCTTGGATGCTTTTTCTAGATCTATATGATGTATCTCAAAATCTGAGAGTAACGGCTTTGGTTTACTATCTATACTCTACCATTCTAGTAATTTATTTGGATTTGCTAGCGATTTCTCATTCCCATTTACTATTCCCATTAAGTTCTTGTGCATTAGTTGCATCAAGATTTTTATTTTCCAAGCATGGAAATTAAGGCCAAAATATTTTTCTAATGGAATTTCCATTCTTAGATGAATACTATATAGCACAATTGCCCGATGTATTGTTGGCCACAACAAATACCCTTCCTAGATAGAAAATGCAACTACTCCTACTTGTGCCCTAGCTGTGACCTTGCAATAGATGAAAATGTGATAGTGTCTTCCCAAGCCCTAGTCACAACCTTGCAACAAATGAAAAATACAACCCATGAATTTCAACAATCTTATGATACAACCTCTACAACTCACAATTTTCCTTCCCCTAGTGATTGGTATTTCTACAAAAAAATGGCAATTTTCTACCAATGATTTTGTGTGACTGATACTGTGAAAATGCTTGCAATTTCCAACAAGACCTATGACTCTTCACAGATCAAACACAGATGTGACAAACTTCATCTTGGCATGACAGATTAAATGCGGCTAAGATTCTTCAACAACAACATGGTGCTTCCTTTGCATTTGTAGCAAATATGATGGCCCTATAAATAATCAACTCAGCTCAGACTCTCAGGGCCATCCTCCTCAAATACCATATAAAGAAATGAGCAATGAGCCATGACCAAAACATAGTACAAGCAATAATAGTATGAAAATTTGGAGCGACCATTATAAAGGGATTCATCTACTTTTATAGAGTTTGAAAAATGTGTCCTACAATTAAAAACATGATACTTGTCCACAACCCCTAAAAACTAATAAGAATATAATAGTTAATGTTATTACACACCACTAAAGTCACTAGGGTGACTTTATTACAAAAGGTAAGAATTATAGTCTAAAAAATATTGGGAACCATGTGGTTTTTGATATTAGATTTATGGTTTTCTACATACATCTGAAAGGATTTTGACCACAAAATCCTTCACTAGTTTGCTAATATCTTTTAGCATTGCTTCTTTTTCTAAGCACTAATAGTTTCCTACATGCCTCTTAAAGAGAAATAATGCTGATAAACTTATGCAAAGAGAAGCAATACTAACAAAATCTTAAATGTAGCAGAAAGAAATAACGACACTCACAGTTAGACAAGAGATTTTACATTGAGAAACTCTTTCAAGAAAAAACAAGCAAAAACAGCACTCGCTGTATTAACCGTTCACAATAAAATACAAAATTTCTTGCTTATGCTTAACTCTAATCCATGTGTGAGTATTTAAAGGCACATCGCTATAGGAAACCACTAAGCAGTATTAAAATACAATGGGGTATAAAACCATGGGAAAAAAGCCTGCCTATAATGGCCAAAAAATTCCCCTAACCCACTCAGAACCCCCTATACCCCTAGCTGAGATGCAGCCCTGGGCTCCATTAGGTATGGTGGGGTGTACACAAGGGATGTAGAACACATGAAGTATGCAATACATATCCAAAACCTCTAAGATACCATTTCCATGTTAGAGTTTCCTGACCATTGAATTTCAGAAAGGTTAGTTGCAAAGCTTGCAACTCAATTTCAAGAAGTGTGAATTTCCTAGGCAATCACTTGTTTATTTGGGATTTCTGGTTTGCAACAATGAATTGAAAATAGATCCAACCAATGCCCACACAATGATGAGATGGCCAAGGTCAACAAATCCGATTGAGGTCCGAAGTTTCCTTAAAGCTTACTCGTATGTTTGCAAGCTCATATCTCACTTCTGAATTGGCCAAAGGAGAGGTCAGATTTAACTCAAACCAATTCAAGAAACAGTCTTCAACACCATAAAGAAGAGGATCTGTGAAGCACCTTTGTAGGGAATTCCATATCTGCAAAAACCTTTTGAAATTGTGGTTAATGCCTCTGCATATGCCCTCTGGGAACTGTTTTGATGCAAGAAAGCAGTCCACTTGCATATCATTCAAAGACATTTTCAGAAGTTGTTTACAATTACACAACTAAGGATGAAAAACTTTATGTTTTTCCATAAACTATGGAACATTGGAGGCCACATATTCTGGATAAGGAACATATGTGCATAGATCACATGACATTTTAGTTCATTCAAATGCAAATAATTTGCAGAATGCATGACATACAAAATGAATGTCACACTTGCGGTAATTGAATCTTGTTATACACCATAAGAAGAGGGGTTACAAACAGGATGGTATATATTAGTCCCAGCCTCATGTTGTAATGCAGCTGTTGGAATTCCATTATGATAGGCTTACAAGGGAGTAAGAAATGTGAAATTCTGTTCCATTGCAGCAAATGAAACAAAGGGAGTTGAAATCTTATTTTTCACTGTAATGTCCCCTTTTCCTGCCCTGAATCCACCATATTTTAATAGTGTTTTTAACTTTTTAAACACTAGTATATATTATCTAATATGAAAATATAAATAATATAATTATAAAAAAAATAATAAATAAAATAAAATAAGAATAGTTTATTGGGGTCAGCCAAGATTGGAGGAGAAAAAGGAAAAAGAACAAATAAAATAAATATTTTTTCCTTGAGGAGGTTGGTCAGATTTGGAGGGGAAGGTGGCTATAAATATAAGAACATTTGAGGTCATTTGGGCATCCATTCATATCTTATTTCATTTTGGAGTCTTCTCTTTGGCTGCAACTTTGGTTGGGCTTCATTCCAAGGACAAAAACCCTTGTGAATGTGGTGAGTTGGATGAAACCCTAGCTCAGCTTGTGGAGAACGCATGACAGAGTTCTAACTGCACTTTGTTGGAGACATCTGGAGGTTTGGAGCATCATTGCATAATCAGATTGGAAGAACAGATTTGGAGCAGCATTGTTGTGGCATTTTGTGAGCATATTGCATTAGGGTTTTGCCCTAATTTGGAGTGCCACTTTGGAGTAGACTCGAGTGCCCATCTTTGGAGGGCGATTTTGCATTTTTGGAGGAGCAAACCCTAATTGCATGCCGAGGAATTCGCCCATCTAGGGTTTGATATTTGAAGACTATTTTGCATATATTTGGCATGTACAATCATAGTTTTAGGTCTGATTTGTAGAGCAGAAATCTGGGCATATGTTTGGCATGTTGAGCCCATGAATTCATTGTAAAATCAGTCCAGAGTATTCAGTTTTGTAGCAGCAGACTTCTTTAATCAGAAATCAGATTGATTGGACCTATGTTTGGCACTGGGATGGTCGATTTTCATGGTTGCTATCATAGTTGATGTTATCTATATGTTTGGCATAGTTTCATGGATGTTTGGCATATGTTTATTGGATGCCTATAAGTGTTTATCATTCTGAAAATAAAAATCAGAATTCAGTCCTAGGGTTTGAGCAGAAAACTAAATCGGAAAAGTGCAGAAAAAAAAAAATCAGAAAGCTAGGGAAGAAATCAAAAATTTTAGGGCAGATCCCATTGGGGATATTTCATTCACTTAAAATGCCCGTCTAAGAATGATAAACTCTGCATGCTTTTAAAAGGCATTAATCTCAAGAATGAAACCCATGCTTCAAAAGTAGCTGGACACTGTGGAGTTGACATTGAGGTATGCTTTTAAGCCTAAAATGCAAATTTATATATTAATATTTTTAGAGGTTTTGTACTATGCAGCACTTGAAAACCAGCTAAAAGGAAGCTGGGGTTATACACTCTACTGCCTGTACCAAGTTAGGCTTAGGCAAGTAGTTCCATGGATTTCCTCGGAGGACAATCCAAGATAAGACAAAGAATATGATTACATGTTTGTTTTTGTTGATAAATTCAACAAAATGGTTTTGTTGATATACTTTAAAAAGACCATCTCTAGGCATGAAGCAGCCACATTGCTTTTTACTTATATGTGTGTGCATTTTGCATTGTCAAAGTCCATTATCTTTGAGAAATCAGGTTCTTAAATCATTGTTAGCCAGTGTCAATATGGGTCTCATGCTGAAGAAGAGCAATCCTATTTAAACCTTAAACAGATTGGCAAACTGTAAGAGTGACTAGAAAAATGGTATAACCAGAAGCATTGGAAGACTTGAACATTAGGTTTCCCTTAAATCTAGCAGACTGGCACCAGTACAATGAAGCGATGTGTAGTTTTACAAATCAAAAGGTGAGTGACATAAAGCTGCCAAGTTCCCAAAAGGAATCTGCAGATAAACATAGAGGTGTACAAGAGCAGCTTCAAAGAACTCAACAAAGATATAAAGAAATGGCCTACACAGACCACTCATTATCTTAAGGTGGCAGATATAGCTATATTTCAGTAAGGAAAGATTCAATGGAGAAAGCTGAAGATTAGGGCCCATCCGATATAGCCTTTTAATCTGCGACAAGTAATAGACAGTGCTTTCAAGCTAGATAAATATTCTTATATGTGCATTTATGCTTTTATAAATGTAAAAAAATATAAAAATATTGTTTAATCCTTTCTATATTGCACAAAGAAGAGTTGTTGAGGCCAATAATGCCTTCAATCAAATATTTGACAGAAATGTGAAGATCTAATCAGAAAAAAGAATTTTATTGTAAACACAATGTGTGTAAAAATAAGACTAGTCCAAAGGAACTTATGCAGATTCACAAGAAAGCTTAAATGCCTGGCAAGGCTACAAGGTGCTCTTTTGAAGAGGTGACAGAAAACCTTCCTCATCAAAATCAGATTATCTAAGTTGTTGAGGGACCCCAAACCCTTGACAGGATGAGTTTTGATCCATTACGTGGATCATAAGTCTATTAAAAAATTTCTGAGTATAAAACTAAAAAGTCGGAGGAATAAATTCTCATGAAAACAAACTACAAATGGGATTCCAAAAATCAAGTCAGTCAAACTGACATGTAATTTTTTTTCATAGCATTCATCCATTTCCACAGAAATTCGAATACAAATAAAAATTGACTGCTCAAAATCTGTTATATCTCTTTAGATTAGTAAATATGGAATTCAATATCTCAGATGGCATTGAAGCATTCACATGAATGACATGACAATTTTCAAATACCAAAAATCTCCAATAAAAGTAATACAAAGGTCAATGTGTTGTGGTCAATTGGTAGGACTACTTGGTTTTCTTATTGGAGACCAAAGTTCAATTCTTCCCAAGGACATCTTAGTGCTAGTGGGCATAATAGAGGGATATTCCCACTCCAATGGTAGTGTGCAGTAGGCCTGCAGGTGATCAAGGAGGAACAAGGAGTCATTGCCCTGTAGGAGGAGATAGAAAGAGAAAATATTCAACCTATAGGTGCTAAGGATGGAGAAGATGAAAGTGGATGCCTTGCAAAAGAACTAAGAAGAAAAGGAGGTGAGAAGTAGACGAGGCATTCAAGCTGTAGGAGCATAGGTAAGAAAGTTGCAAGTACAACAGTATCCTTGCTAAGAGAGCATCAAATAAAAAGCGGTAACCCTACTAGTTGTAAGGGGTGGGGGGCCCATTACCAAACCTCACTACATAATCTATAAAAAATAAAAGTAATACTTCTCGACCCCAAGTGATACCAAAATAATTTCAATATGATTAATGTTAGTAAAAATTGTGCAGACAATTATTTATGGGATCAATATTTCAAGCTACATTTTGTGCCTCACAATCAATATGAATGATAAGATCATTGCTCCCTATGTAGGTAAATACAAGTGCACGATAAGGTTAAATCATTATTTCAACAATATTGATTGCAGAAGCTTGAATTTTCAAATGATCAATATTGCATTAAAGGACCAAACAGAAAGAAGACTTTGGTTTTACAACATCCCAATAAGCAATAATGCACATATTTTACACTCTAATGATGTCTGAAACTACAGAATCAGAGTAAAGGTGAGAAAAAGTACTATGCTGATTGGAAATTTAGAAAATTGGACAATAGTCGGTCAAGGGTACTGTTGCCATGTCTTAGAAACTTTTGAAACCTATGATACCTTGCAAAATTTAATGATATTGGTATGTGAGTCCCGTATTTAAAAGCATATATGTTGAGTAGTTGAAAGATCTGGAGGTCAATAAACCAGAGTCACCCAAGGAGACTTAGCAACATTCAAGCATTTTTGAGGTCCTTGCATGACTGTATAATTTAACAATGCCCAAGTGGGCCCCACCATATGTGTAAATAAGCTTTAGAACCTAGCTAAATTATAAATGAACAGTTTCAAAGTTTAAATCTGGAAAGAGATGTGTAAGTAAGCTTTAACAATGTCCCATTGGGCCCCACCAAATGTGTAAGTAAGCTTTACAGCGTAGCTAAATTATAAATGAATAATTTCAAATTTTAAATATACAGAAATATGCAAATCTGGATAGACATTTAACAAAGTTGTCATGGTGAGTTGGAGACCAAAACCCTTAAATCCTCTTCCTTCTCTATTATGAAGGTCATGCTTTTGACATCAATGGCATCATTCTCCTTTCCTATAACTCTCTCAAAGAATCTTCATCAGCTGATCTATCTCTAAATTTTCTTCTCCATGGAACTGAAATATCATGCAATGATTAGCTCCCCCCGAATATGTACTTCTCCTCATGAACATAGTGATACCTCTTGTGCATGAAGTGCAGTTTGCACAATCATATATTCTTCCTTCTTCTCATTATCTTGCTCTTGTTACCTTCTCCATACTTTAGTAGGTTCTTTCCTTTGCTTACCCATGGTTTCCTTCTTCTTGCTTGGTTTAGGTTCTATAAGATAACTTCTACAAAATTTTGCTTCATGCCCATAGTTGTTGCATTTGGAGCATATGATATTATAGTCTACTAATGGAGCAAATGAGTTATAGTTCCATTTTGTCCACCCATAAGAACTTCTATTGTTGTTCCAACCATAATTATATCTTACATGTGCTCTACAATCTCTTGCTTTATGACCAAAATGATTGCATGAAAAACAATTGCCATAAAAGGAACTTTTTAACCTGGTCATATGAGGTTGTCTAAGGGAAAGATCTTTTGAATGTATTGTTATCCTTTTTGTCTTTATGAGGGTTGCTTGTTTTATGTGGAGCTTGACTCTCTTTCTTTTTGTTGTTTCCACTTTTGATAGGGCTTTTTAGGGCTTCAACATACCTCTTTGGTTCTTCATTTGACTTCTTTGGTGCCTCTTTGGAGTCTTCTTTAATTGTCATCTGATTCTCTTTATATCCAAGACCTGTCTTATTAAATGGTGACCTTTGTTCATTAATGATATCATCTAGGATCTTGGTACTCTTCTCAAATTTTAGGCTTTTGTTCAGCTTAATAGTTGTCTTCTCTAGTTCCTTTCTCAAGGAGACTATCTTGGACTCTAACCTTTCACAATCTTCTTCCTTTGCTTTCAATTGGATTCTTACCTCTTCTTCAATCTTTTTCCCTTCTTCAATTTGAATTTTTAGATCAATGATGGTCTGTTCGGCCTCTTCAAAGTTTTGTGATATCTTCTCTTTAGACTTGCATTCTTCTTGAAACAATAATTTATGCTTTTGGTCCTTCTTTCTAAGTCTTTCAATTTTTTCTATGGTATAAATGAGTTCCTCCTCTAGATTTGCTGCACTAAAACCTTAGTCTTCATCATTTTCTTCTTCTAAGTTCATATCAACATTCTCATCATATTCTTTTGACTCCTTTTCTTCTAAGTTCATCTCTTCTTTTCTTTCACTCACAAGATGGTCTTCTCTTTCAAAGATATCATCTTGTTTTTTCTATTGCCATTTGTGTTCCATTTGTCACCCCATCATTTGTGCTTGCTTCTTTGTCATTACACACATTTGGTTTTGTTGGTGCTTCTTGATTAATGCTCTGCTTGGTATTACCTTTTCCCTTATTTCCTTTTCTTATTGCCATGTGTGCTTTTTTACATCTACCTTCAAGTGGTTAAACTATCTTCGAAGGAACCCGCTATGATACGAATTGATGAGCACATGATTATATTGAGAGGGGGGGTGAATCAATATAATACAATCTTTACTTTTTCAAACTAACAACCACAATACTATCAATTGCACAATATCATTTACATAAGATCTAACAATTATGCAACACAAGAACACATGATTTACATGGAAACCCTTACGGGAGAAAACCATGGCAAAATATTGTTTTCTATATAAATCTTTTTTACAATCTTTGTAAGCACCAACCTACAAGAGACACCGATCCCCTCTTATACAATTTGTGAGCACCAACTTGTTGTGACCTTTTTCACACATCACCCCATTCAAAATGGGGAAACCCCTAATTTTTGCCCCATTCGGGTCTTTTGGCTTTGGTTTTGGGTGGTTTTGCGACGGTCTCTCCTTGTTCCTTATGTCTTTCTGAGGATGTACCCGTCTTTTGGCCCAGTTTGGAATTTTGGCTAAGTCTGGAGTGCATTTTGTCAGATTAGGGTTTTTATTCTTTAGGCTTAGTTTGAGGTCAAATTGAGTAAGCAGATTGAAATCTGAGCTTGGCATTGCGATCAAGAGGCTTCAGGTAGGTTCCCATTAAAATTTCACTAAATTCTGACAACTTACTATTTTTAGTAAGTACTCCATTTGGGACCTTTTTTCTCAATGCTTTTGAAAATCCAACAGCTACATCATGTTTAGAGCCCTTTGAGCAACTTGCATGCAAAATTTGAATGAATTTTAGGAACTTACTATTTTTAGCAGGTCCACTTTTAGCAGGTATGATGTCACCCAAACAACTCTAGATCTTCAGTTTCCAGAGCAGAGCAGTACGTAGCACAAACGGTGTCGAACGGAGGTCAACTAAAGCACACGCAATGAAATTAGGTTTCCTACTTTTATGCCTAAAATGAAGGGAAAAACTCAAGGAAAACAAAAAAAGAGTGTATCCCATTATGGTCAGAATCTTCCGATGAGTCTACAGGTGAAATTTGAGCGCGATCCGCACACTTACTATTTTTAGTAAATCATCTTCGGAACGAGTCCAAAAATAGCAGGTGAGCATAAAAGGCAGGTGTGAACAAGTTAGTTAGGCCACGAGGACCATGTTAAGCGAATATCAAGTCTTGAGGAGTTGTAGATGTTTGAGAATCACTAGAACTTCAGAAGTTACTAAAAGTGGAAATACGAGGGCAAGCTGGGCAAAATTGACTAAGTGTGCAAAATTCACCCTTATGTATTAAAAACGCACTTATGATATCTTTATGGGTGAAGGTTTTCATAAATTTCCTCACATGCAAGGGGCATAAAAATATTCTAAGTGTTAGAAGCTTCTCTAACACTCCTCATCAAATGCGCCCATAGCACAAGGTGGGAATGCGCCCAAGGCAAGATCAAATGTGCCCAAGATAGAACGAGGGTAGAGGAGCGCAAAAGCCAATGGGGTGGAAGAACGTCGAGCACTAAGATCTAGATGCACCCAAGACATGACTCAAAGTGCGCCCAAACTTTAGGGTTATATGCGCCCATCATGAACAAGATACATGAAAATATTCTAAGGCAAGAAACGTGAGACAACGCCCCCTCAAGTGCACCCAAGCACTAAGATGAAAGGCGCCCAAGTGCCTAGGAAAACTTGCGCCCAAGGAGATGGAAATGCACCCATGGAAGGAAGGTAAAATGTGTCCAAGTTAGACATGTCTATGTGCTCAAGTGATGAATAAGGGGTAAAGTTTAAATATCCGAGGGGTGGGTGTTAATGTTATTGAGCAGCTTCGGGTTCATCCTTCCAGCCACGAGTGAAGACATAAATAAATGTAGCCTATCGGCTATTTATTTATATGAGTCATTTATTTAAAGTGGGCGCTTCTCTTGGCAACATTATAATTTCACTTGAGGCCGACTTTCCTTATGATTTGTATTTATTATTTATATTATTGTATTCTGGCCGACCTTGTAATATGAAGAGGTGCGACCTCTCTCACTTGTATATATACAAGGTCGCCTTTCATCTCTTGATCATTAAGCAAGTCCGATTTATTCTATTCATTAAGGTGCGAACTTATTCAAGAGCAGAAGTGCGAATTTTATCAAGAGGCAAGTCAAGTGCGAATCTCTCAAGTGCTGAGTGCAAATTATATCAAGTGCTGAGTGCGAATTATATCTAGAGCTGAGTGCGAACTTGATCAAGAGCAAATTGCGAATATCTTTGAAGGGCAGTCTTATATTGTCAGAAGTGCAGGTCATTATCTGTTATTGTATCTGGTGTAGGTACAGAATTTTGGCCTTGTGTTCAACTTCATTGTAAAGGGAATTGTTGCCACTGTTTATATATATAAGAGAGATCTTTGTTGCTGGGTTTTTCTCCCTCAAGAGGAGGGTTTTCCCACGGTATCTGCTGTGTTATTTTGTCTGATTTGAATTAAGTTTCTGTGCATATAATTTGTTCTTTAAAATTTACACTAGGGGGGGGGGGGGAATATTAAATAAAAAAATGATTCCCCCATGAATATTCGAAATAACAAAATGTTACAAGAAGCCAAAGGGGAAATTCAGACTTTTACAAGGGAAAGAATCTTCGACAAAGGCAAGATTTATGACGAACGGGATCCGCTTTGGTGACAACTCGCCCATCACCTCTCCAAAATTGGAAATTGCCGAGTATTGGGAGGAGAAATTTAATGAGTTTGCTAAAATAAACTCCCTCACGAATTAGCAATATTCTTTGACACAATTATTTAAGCCACGAAATTTTCATTTCTTCTCACCATTTGCAAGTGCGAAGTTGTGGCTTTGAGGGTGAGGAGAAAAACGTTGAGGTGAAGTTGTTGAAGTGAGCAAGTTGAATGAGCAAGCTAGGTGCTAAGGGTGAAATTTTTAAAGTGCCAGAAGTAATATTCATACTGTTGGAAAAAGTGTTGAGGTTTGGAGTTCGAATTTTTAATGCCGAGGCTCCTTATTTTCGAAGTTTGCTCCACATTTTGGCTATCTCGGGGTTATTTATTTTCTAAGTTTAAATTTTAATGCCTATCTTTGTTTTGCAGGATGGCTGAAGCAGGTAGAGGAGCAGTTGCAAAGGCCAACAAAGTTGCGGGCAAGGCTGCCAATGCTGAGTCAAGCAGGGCCAATATATCCAGGCAAGGGGTGATAAAGAAGTTGAGCAAACCATTTCTTCCTGAATCCAAGTTTACATCGAAGTTGGGAGAGCTAAATGATACGAATCTCGGTTCATACAATCTTGGAGCACTCAGAGGTCGGATGTATGGGATAGGTGGCTATCCTCCATCAGTCATGGCACATCAAATTATGAAGAGTGGACTTTATGCAACTGCTGGTTTTCCACTAGCTATCCAGTGTTCGGAGTTAATCTTGGAATGTGCCAACTACTACAAGCCGGAGTAAAGGGCTATTATTTCCTCTGATGGCAAATTGTTTGCCAATCTTATGCCTGAGGCCATCAGAGAGGTGTTTGGAACCCCTATTTTCAATGAGATGGTATACAAAACGATGGAGAGGGCTGAAAGGATGTACGCTTCTACTTTTGAGAGATGCGCTGGAATGATAAATTATGTTTGGATGCAAAATCCCAAGCCTCCTCGCACTAAGCTCCCCAAGCAAATTATTTCAGATGATGTGAAACAAGAATATTGTGATCTAATAATGATGCTCAGCCGAGTGAATGGAAGTCCTCAATTGTACATCTTCGAGCCATGGATGTTCTACTACATTGGGATTGTGCTGGAGGGGAAGGACTGTGTGGACTGGGCAAGAATGATAAGTGACAATCTAGATGAGCAGTTCAGGAATCTGAGGAGAACTAAAACTTTTTACATGAGCTCATATGTGATATACATGCTGGCTCAAATGACTAAATATAGGGGAATAACTTATAAGGAGCCAATTGGGTGTGGTCCTGAGCAGTTCAAAATTTATGAGGCTTGCCCACAATTGCACCTGAGCAGCACCTCCAGCTACATAAGGGTAAATGATGCCTTCACAATGCACATAGCTAGGACCCTTTAGCGAAGGACTCAACAAAGGATATCAAAAGAAGCTCAAAAGTTGATCGAGAGATACGACTATTGGTTTATCCAATTTCCAAAGTTCACTTATATTAGGCTGCAAGGGTTTACATCATATCCTTATAGATTACCAAGTTACCCCACATATAGAATGGTAATGTTAGAGATATCTAGGCAACTCACCGCCTATGATAAAATTTAGAAAAGGAAGAAGAAAGGAGGATTGGACTTCCCGATCATCATGGGGAATTTAGTTGAGGTTTGTCCCTCCTTGCAGGTAGGATTTTGTTCCTTATAAAAATATCAGAGTGGTGCAAGGTGTGGAATATAAGCACAAGGCGCATATTGAGGACTTTTGAGCCAATGCAGTGAATGATGCTGAGGTTAGAAGAAGAATGTTTCCAAAATACCCTTGAAAATGATCAGAGAATGTGAGATTGTTCCAGTTTCGGATTAGGTAGATGAGGATGTAAATGTTATGCAGCCAGACTACGAAACAGTAAGAAATACAGCGGTCCCACTACCTGATTGGTTAGAACCGGAAATTACAGACTTAGATACATTATGCATACCAGTTTTGACATTCACTAGAAATTGGGTAGAAAGGCACATGAATAGACTTAAAAGCAAATCAGTCCCCCTCACTTACAATTTGATGGGTGACCAAAGGCAGCCAACAACTAGAAAAAGGAAACAGGTCGTCCAAGCTTCAGAACCGCGGAGAGAGGTGCAGATTTAGCAGGTGCCTCAGAGGGTAGAGGAAGCATCATCCATGCCATAAGTGTGCAGGAGGTCTCATTGTTTGCGGGCTCAAGAAACATATTGAATGAGCAAGAGTTTCAGGAGGTGAACCAGCCACCTCTTAGAGAGCCAGATAGTCAAAGTGTCAACACTCCTAGGAAGGAAAATCGGCAAGAAGAAGAAGAGGGGACGGAGACAGACACCCGCTTCCAGCAGTTGATTGAGACGGCTTTGGAGGAAGAGACTACTACAGGGCAGGAGACTCAAGGTTCAGGAGAAAATACTCAACAGATGGAAACTGATGAACCTCAACAGAATGTTGTTAGAGAAGAAGTGCATGGAGAGGAAGTGAGAGAAGAACAACCACTTATTATTTGTGACCTGCAACAAGCAGTGCCAGACTGGCTCAAGGAAAGAATGAGAAGGGATCCTGTTGAGGAGACTGACCCGACAATTGAAATGGAGGAATTCCTCAGCAGAATCAACGAACCGCTAGAAAAGAAGGCTAGGAAGTTCTCGAAGATATCTACAGATAAGTCTGGTTCTCGCACACTCCATGTGGCTGTTCCCAAGGTAGAATATGACCGAGATGAGGCTATCCTAGAGAATTATGTAGTCACTACTGTGGAGTTGGGCCGCCCTACAGGAGCTCAAATAATTGAGGAATGTGATAGCTCCTATCAGGCTCTTAAGGATAGGTTGCTCCCGACAAAAGGGAAGTATAAAAGATTGAAAAAAGAACATAAGACATTGGTTGGCTATGTGCAACACTTAGCTCGTCTGTGTGGAAAAGAAAATCCAGCAGTTGATCTTCCAACTGAACTTCCAAGGGAATCAGTCAACGGCCTGGAAGATTTAAAGAGGATGGCTCAAGAAGCAGATAAGTGGGTTGGCCATATTTGCGTGGAGACAAAAAAGTTCATGGAGGATCTCTCCCACTCTTTTCAGCAGGCCTCCAATATTCTGACACTCATGAGCAATGTTGATCAAGCCTGGAGTGAAACCCACATTTATTAGAATAAAACTGTTCCTCGCTTGGCGGCTTTAATGCATATGCCCATACAAACTCTGGTGGAAGGAGGAGTGATTCAGGAGGGCGACAGATATGACTTCCCCAGTTGGTATTCCTCAGCAGTCACAGGTCAAGGCTTCTTCGATGCAGCTCAGGCAGAATCAACTAGAGTTAGAAGGGCCATGGGAAACATTCAGGAGGGAGTCTTGAACACGCTTGAAGCCTTAAAGACTGACTCTAGAAGAAGTGACTACGGATGGCCTGAAGAGCATATTGGAGCCTTTCTTCTCGGATGTAAGGTCATTTGCCCAAGTAGATTTTGAAAATATTTCGACCTTCTCCAATATCATTCAGAACACTTAGGATGCCTTAGTTGCTTGGGGAAAATCTTGTACTCGGCAGGGGCAAGCGGTCACAATGCTTGAGTTTCAGCTCAACCATATGAAAATCTTGTACTCGGGAGTATTGGCCAAATTCATCGAGTTTGCGGTCAAAGAGAAGGAGAATGGGAACGCCTTTCTGGATGATAGTGGGCATCAAATGCTCATAGTGATGTAGGGAGAGAGTGGGCATTATGTGCTCATTTATTACCCCACTCCTCCACTTTGTGGCTATTTTTAGCAAAATCTTGAATAGGGCTTATGTGGCTCAATTTGAGCCGTTCATTGTAATTGAATTTGAACCGTCCGTTGGACTGGGCTAGCTATAAAAGGGGCATCCCCCCTCATTTGTAAAGGAGGGAAAGTTTTCAACTGAATACTTTGTAGGAGACTGTTGTGAACACTACCATAATAAAAAGAGTTGTCATTGCCTGTGATTTCATCTTTTATTGTAGGTAGCCAGCAAGGTTTCTTCATCCTTCCAATTAGCATAGAATCTTAGAGTAGAACTTAGATAGAGTAGAATAGATTTGATTTCATGCAAGTAGATGATTTGTGGAATGTGATGATTGATTTGAGCAAGCTTCGCTAGTCCATACCACTAGCAGACTCACTAATGGTGGGTACGCCTTGTGTGGTCAACTAGAATAGTTTGGACCTAACTTCGATTATAATTTACATGTTGGTATGCGTTGTCATGATGGTGTCTTCATGTTAAATTGTAATATGAATATCTCTAGTTCACTCCTTTGAAGATTGCACCAGTTTTTTGGAAGTTGTCCGAGGTGAGGCAAAGCAAAGCTTGGTTGAAGTTTGTAAGATTTGATCTCCATGCCCCGTGCCTAGGGTAAATAAGAGTTTTTTTTTTTTAATCTCTGCAGCCATTCAAATTCAGCATTTTCTGGATAGTTTAGGAAACTTGAGCTTCATTGATAAATCTCCCGAATCTTGAAAGTCCCTTACCTTTGAATGAACAATTGTGTTAAGTCCCCTTGAAATACTAGCAAAATCACATCAAGCCAACTGAGTCTACGTCCATTGCATGAAGGAACCATGGAGTTGAATGCACAATCTTTCGCAATCTTAGCATGCAAGAGATTTTGATCAAGAGAGGATAGAGTGACCGTTGGAAACTTTATTCTATGTTGGTCCGGTCATAAAATACTCGTCAACACAACCCACTAGAGACACCAATCCGCACTTGTAGAATTTGTAGGCACCAACCCGTTCGAGACACCAATCCCCACAATTGAGCACCAACTTGGCAAGAGACACCAACCTCTTCAATAGAATCTTGTCTTCTTGAGAATAAATCTTCGTTACAAATAGCCTTTAATGATCTCCTTTTATATTCTCCTCCTCAACATCTTCAAACACAAATCTGCATATATTCTCTTTCTTAAATATTCATACACAAATCTGCATATATTCTTCTTCTTAAATCTTCTTGTTCTTGAATGATATATCTTTGTGTCACACACTTCCCTTCACAAATCTGCTTGTATGATATTGCATTTATTCCACACTTATCGCACATTTCTTATTCCCTTTTATTTCTTCATATTTCTATGAAGAGATACATCCTTTCAAAGATAATGACCCAAATAGTCATGACTCCTGTTAAAAAATAATTGCTGCCTTTTCACACATATCCACAATAATATATATTTTTTCCTCCACACACTTCTCTCTTGACTAATAGATCTTCCTTTCTATTCAACACACATCTATTTATATCTTTACATCTCAATGAAGAGTTGCATCTCTTTGAAACGAGATAACTCTTTAAAAGGATATGTCTTTTTGTTAAGACTAATTGCTGCCTTTTAATACTTTTTCTTTCTCCTTAATGGCTGCCTTTGAATGATCTTCTATTATTTTTTTAATTCTTCAAGGGTCATAACTCTTCAACATGTCTCTTGACTATTCTTAACAAGATCTTCAATTAATAATATTCATTCATTTCATTCTTCTATATTCCTCTTATTTACTTCATGCTACATATTCTAATTCCATACACTTCTTCTTTGAATGATAAAACCTTCCTCCCTTTTTTTATTCCTCACTCACTCTTGAATGATAAAACTTTCCCATACATAACATCTCATGGAATGACTTCTCTTATGTATCTTGTCTAATCATCAGACACAACCCTTCACTGTACCCTTGTGACTTTTGGTTAAAATTAATCTTTATTTAATTAATTAATTTCTTTATCATGTAATAAGTGTTGAGTATTTTGTCACTGATGTCAAGGTGTTTGAGCTACCTGGTTGTTTGCTTGAGCTACTTGGTTGTTTGCTTAAGCTTCTTGCCTGCTTACTTCGTCAACATATCTTTCCAAGTCAGATTGCCATGTCACTAGTATTGAAGTAATATTTAGATTATTTAATGGTCAATATTGTATTATTGTAATTTATTAGATTAGATTAGATTTTCTCTATTATTTTCTTCCATATTGTTTCTATTTTAGAAACTATGTTTTTAGAAACATTTGCATTGTATATTCTATAAGAAGAGTGTTTCCCTCTTCAATTAATATCGAAGATTTCAATCATCTTTTCATGGTATTAGTGGGAAAGCTAAAAATTGTGATTCTTTTTCCTTGCAAAAATTCGTGGTTTTTTTTTTGGCAATTTTGTTTTCTTTTCTATGAGAAAAAACTTTGAGTCTGTGCTAAAAATTGCGACCTATCATCTGCGGCACAGTCTGTAGTATCTTGGGCTTCCTTTAACCAGTCATTACTCCCATACACGCGTTTTTCCTATGCATGTTCTATTTTCAAATGCGTTTCTCTCTAATCTCTGTCCACCTTATTGGTGATTCTCTTCCGTGTTTTTGTGAAGATTTGTATGCACGCGACCTCAATTTTGGCCAATTTCTCATAAATCATGGCTCTTTTCTAGAAGAATATTGTGGCTGCAGGTGAAATCGTAGGTTTTGGCAATCAAAAATCCCATCTTTTCAACACGCATTTCTTCTTTGAGCACACATTTTGTCTGAGCCTTCTGTGCATGCAATTTTTTGTATTGATCGTGATCTTTTGTCTTCTGGTATTTGTTTTTTCTGCTATGTGTGGGTTTCTACTGTTCTTTACTTGCATTTTTTTCCTCATGTTCTAAGCCGCGACTGCCTGTGTGTCCAAGGCATCAAAAGACATCTTTTCAGAGTGTGACCTGATTTGTGCATTTCAAGAGATCTCGGATTTTTGAGTCTTCTTTTTTCTGACAGATTTCTACTAGTGGGGTTTTGTGCCTCTTATCTGCCGGATTTTGTTTAGAAGATACTCTATACAAGCTTGTGACAAATGGGTTCTTTGTCACACATTATGTTGGAGGGCAGTCAAAAATTCAACTACCGAAACTACAACACCTGGAAGCAGTGTATGGTGCTGATTTTTGAGTATCAATGCCTTGATCAGATTATTTTGGGCAACAAGACACGACCTACAATGGCAGATAAAGATCAAGAAAAATTTGATGAGAAAAATCGGGAAGTCATGATGCTTATTAAACTGTTCGTCACTGATGACCAACTACCTTACGTACCGTCTGGCAAAACAGCTAAACAAATTTGGGATCTTCTTAAAGATCTTCATGAAACATCTGACAAGAGCCATGCGTTCTTTCAAAAAAACATGTTCTCCATCATGATGGATGAGAAAACAACTTTGCAAGCGCACTTGACAAAAATCAAGGACATATGTGATCAACTAGAGGCTATTGGTTGGAAAATGGAGGAAGATATGGTAGTCATCACTCTAAAGAGTCTACCAAAATCTTATGAGCACTTTCTTGAGACACTCAACATTACCTCAACTAATGTTGACTTGAAGTTTTCAGATCTTTGCACCATACTTCTACAACAAGATCATTGGAAACAACAATTCGGTAGCAGTGCTAGTTCATCTTCCACAAAGCAAGCATTTCCTGCCAAGACATTTTAGAAGAATAAGGGCAAGAATCAGCCCTCTCAACAGACTAATCAAGTGCAATCTCAAGATTCTTCCAAGAAGAAGAATGTTCAGTGTAACTATTGCCACAAGTATGGTCACATGAAGAAAGATTGTCGAAAACGCTTGGCTTCTGAACAAAACAAGCAAGGAGAGTTGAAACCTAAAGCCCATGTTGTAGAGCACACTGAGCAAAAGGAGTCTATGTTCTATGCCTTTATGGCCAAAAGTCCTGCAGATCTTGTTAAATCCTTTGCCTAGTATATTGATTCAAGTGCATCTCGACACTTCACTCATCGTCAGGACTAGTTCATTGAGTACACACCATTCAAAGATTCAGTTATCTTTGGAGGAGGTGAAGAGTAAACTGTTGTCGGAAAGGGCAACGTGCAGATTCATTCTAGAGGGAGAAATTTATTTTTTCTCAATGTATACTTTGTACTTGGCATGGAGCTGAATTTACTTTCAGTTAGTTAGATCATGACTCACTCTCCTCAGCGAGATATTGTTTTTAGCATGCATACATGCAGCATTGTTGATAGAGAGACTCGCACTACAGTTGTTCAGGCACTTGAGGATCATGGTCTATACAGACTTGTTGATTCTGGCGATTCTCAAGAGCAAGAGCACGCTATAGCAGCCAAGAGTACTTCCATCAAAAACCTCTGGCATCATCGTTATGGGCACCTGAATATGCAATATCTCTCCACTATCTCAAGATGATCCGGTTGGTGGTCTACCTGTGATTCAGACTCAGAATCATGGAGTATGCGAGGCTTGTTAGGCTGGAAAGCAACATCAGACTCCATTCTCAGATGGTGACTCATGGCGCGCTTCCCAAGTATTACATTTGGTTCATGCTGATTTATGTGGACCAATGAACACTCCTTCAGTTACTGGTTGTAGGTATTTTTTGTTATTTGTTGATGATTTTAGTAGAAGAATGTAGGTGTACTTTCTTAAAAACAAATCAGAAGTGTTTGGTATATTTCAGCGGTTTAAGGCCTTGGTTGAAAAAGAGTCAAGCTCTCCAATAGTCACTCTTAGGTCTGATAATGGGGGGGAGTTTTGTTCTAATGACTTCTCTGGTTTCTGTGTTGCACATGGCATTAAGCGCCAACTTACCACACCCTACAACCCTTAGTAGAATGGTGTCGTTGAACGTCGCAATTGCACCATCAGTGAAATGGCTCGTTCTATGCTGGAGCATAGAAATGTTCCTAAGAAATACTGGGCTGAACCAGTTTATAATATTGTTTATCTTTTGAACCGGTCTCCTACTCATGCGGTTAAGAAGATGACTCCTGAAGAAGTTTGGTCTGGACGCAAGCCTAAGGTCAGCCACCTAAAAGTTTTTGGCTCTACTACTCGTGTGGATTCCAAATGCCAAGCGCACTAAGTTGGATTCTAAAAGCCATAAACTAATGTTCACTGGTTACAATGAGAATCATAAGGCATAAAAGCTGATTGATGTAGATACAGCTCATCTCATCTCCAGTCGTGATGTTGTGGTTGATGAAACTACTGGGCCTTTCTTTTCATCTTCTACTTCTATGAGCCCCGAGGATCAGTCTATGCAAGCTCTTGATTTGGGTGTTTGTCTTCCCCTAGCTCCACCTGATGGGAGGGATTCTATAGTTGTGCAGGCACCTCAGTAGAATATTCCACCACTTGCCCCTCCTCAGGACAATCTGGATCCTAATCTAGCTAATGTTGTTCCAGCCACTCTTGGTGATGTTGTTCCTTCTGTTTCAAATGTTGGTGCTTCTACACTCCGACCTAAATGGTATGCTAAAACCATCAATGATCTTCATGATGATGAATTGATGAGGGTAGATCTACTTGAAAAAAGAGAAAGCAACAAAATACTATTAATTTTGCTCTTATGGCCAACCTTCACAGCATCTCTGAGCCTCAAACCTATTCAGAGGCTAAAGGCATTCCTGAGTGGGAACAAGCTATGGAAGCTGAACATCATAGCCTTCTGAAGAATAACACTTAGATCTTCTCTGATCTTCCACCTGGGAAGAAGCCCATTGGTTGCAAATGGGTGTATAAAGTTAAGTACAAGGCTGACGGAACTCTTGATAAGTACAAGGCTCGGCCAATAGCCAAAAGGTTCTCATAGATGGAGGGCATTGATTATGAGGAGACTTTTGCTCCTATAGCCAAAATGAGTACTATTCGGCTTGTCCTCGCTACTGCAGCCCGGTTTGGATGGAAAATCCATCAAATGGATGTCAAGAGTGCGTTTCTCAATGGTGATCTATAGGAAGAAGTCTATATGACGCAACCTCCTAGTTTCAAGGTTGCTGGTAAAGAACACCAAGTTTACAGACTTGTGAAAGCACTCTGTGGCCTTAAACAGGCTCCACGAGCATGGTACATGAAAATTGATAAGTACCTTGTTGATCATGGTTTTTAGAGGAGCCCTTCTAATTCTAATTTGTATGTCAGATGGTTTGGTGATGATATTTTTTTGCTTGTTGTCTATGTTGATGAATTGATCATTACTGGTAGCTTAGAACATCTAATTAAGGAGATAAAACATAATCTCAGCCAATCATTTGACATGACAAATTTGGGGCTTCTCCATTATTGTCTCGATGTTGAGGTTTGGCAGATAGCTAACAACATCTTTATTTCTCAATCCAAGTATGCTTGCAGTCTACTTGATAAGTTCAAAATGAATGATTGCAAACTTGCATCTGCACTTAAGGAGAAAAGGGCTAAAAATATCAGCAAAATCAGATTTGCCTGTGCAAAATGAATCCACATTCAGGCAACTAGTAGGCAGCCTCATTTATCTCACTGCTACTAGACCTGATCTTAGTTTTGCAGTGAGCTACATCTCTCGCTTCATGATAGTCCCTAAAGCTGAACATTGGGTTACAGCAAAGTGTGTGCTGCGATATGTGAAAGGCACTTTTGACTTTGGCACTCTGTATGGAAGGTGCAAAGATCCTAAGCTGATTGGCTATACAGACTCAAATTGGGTAGGTTTTGTTAATGACAGAATGTCTACTTCAGGATATGTATTCAGTTTGGGTACAGGTGCAGTTACATGGACCAACAAGAAGCAACAGGCAATGGCTCTTTCCTCAACTGAAGTTGAATATCGGGGAACTGTTAAAGCAACTTGTGAGGCAGTTTGGCTTCAAAGGGTGCTTTCTGACAGTAGATGTCTCAAGCAAGGCCTTCCCCCTTATACTGTGACAATCAAGGGGTGTTGAAACTCGCCAACAATCCAGTCTTCCATGAAAGGACAAGGCATGTTGAACTTCATTGTCATTTCATTTTCCAGCTTGTCGAAGATGGATCAATGGTATTGCAGTATGTTCCGACTGAGGATTAGATTGTTGATATTCTCACCAAGTCTCTGAGCCCAAATAAGTTTGTAAAAGTTAGGGGGCACCTTGGTGTAGTTGATAGATTGACCATTAAGGGAGGATATTAAAATAATTTTTAGATTATTTACTAGTCAATATTGTATTATTGTAATTTATTAGATTAGATTAGATTTTCTCTATTCTTTTCTTCGATACTGTTTCTATTTTAGAAACTATGTTTTTAGAAACATTTGCATTGTATATTCTATAAGAAGAGTGTTTCCCTCTTCGATTAATATCGAAGATTTCAATCATCTTTTCAACTAGTTGAATTTCAAAAGGTCGAATTTTCAAGTCGGTGTTTGAATAGTTAAATGTTTGGGTCTTTTTGAAGCAGCTCTATTTATGCCTTGCCAACTTTGGAGTCTTCTTTATGAGGCGGCTAATATTCTTTTTGTATAGGGTGGCTTCTGTGGAAATGATTTGATTATTTTATGCAACGGTTTTCATTTACTGATGCTTTCTAATATGGGTGGCGGTTATGTTGTGGGTGGCTTCTTATTGCAAATCCTTTTTTAAGCTCGCGTTTTTTTTTTTTAATTGTTCTTGGCATTTGCTTCAAATTTAGAGTTTAATATGAGGTGGCGCAGATAATGAGGTTGTGTTTGTAATAGACCTTTCGTGGCATCCTTAATTTGGCAGATATTACTCTTCTAATGATGGTAAAATAAATCTCTATGAGCACCCAAGTAAAATGCCTATCATTCCATTCATGAGTGTATGCAATGAATTTGAAATCTTATTATAGAGCACATTATGCCTTTTTAGAGAGGTGTGTATGGTTGTGCTCAGGTCATGTTTTTCAGGAGAAAATATCCACCTACGAATTTATTATTTTGTATTCATTAAAAATCATCATTGGTACATAAGAATGGCAGCAAAGGTGAATTGCATTCATTTCAATATAGTGAATTCCTTTTGAAAGGCTATGCGTATGAAAGTTTCTTTCGTGGGCTGAGTGTTGGTGTTTCAAAAACAATAACCTAGGCATATATATGTTTAGAAAAGACAGCATTTGATTGATTCTTTAGCTCTCCGACTGTGAGGATGAGTTTGTTGTTATAGTCCCATGATTTTGTTCGGGATTTCACAAGGTCATTCAATGCATGTTTGCTACTATTTCTAAGCATTAGGAGTCAACTTCCTATGGGTAACACGAGTATCTTCTGAGTAGAGACGTGTATGCTTAATGCCATTGCTATTGCTTGTTGATGATTTAGGTAATTCAATGGATGAGATGTGGAGTTTAATATTGCGGAGAATTGATATCTTCATCATATATTCATTCATTATGTGTTATGGCGAATGTCCTAAAGAATTTTGAAGATATAGATCTTTGGGTGTTGAGGTGTTTCTAGATAAGAAGTCGAATTTTCATATATGCTTGTTGTTACACAAGGTCGAACTAAATGATGAGATTATGTGAAGGAGTGCTGAAGCGAGTTTTGTGTGTTTTGCAAATTTGGATCTGGGGACGTGTTCTACAAGTATTCTTGCTGAATCTATAGTGAATGAAGAAAGAGTTATGCTGTTTTGAATTGTGAGGGTGCAGCAAATGCAGTTTGTTATTCTGATTTTGAGTAGAAGCTAGAGTTTTTCAGTTTGCGTGAGTTGGTGCTCACATTGGAGTTGGTGCTTCGAGAGAGAGTTGGTGCTCTCAGTGGGTTGGTGCTCATTTATGTAATCTAGTTTGGTGGCCATTGTTGATTAATGAAAGCTATTGATCTAACGTGGTTTCTTACCCGAAAGGGTTTTCCACGTGAAAAACGGTGTTCATCTTGTTCAATGGTTGCACTTACTGTTTTAAATTTCTGAATCTTGAGTTAAATACTGATTCACCCCTCCCCCCTCCCCACCTCTCAGTATTTTCATGTGCTCTTCAAGAAGTGCTTCATAATATATCTTCTATTCATTCCCTTATTGATATTTGATTCAATCCTTTATTGAATTCAATTTACTTCATCATTGATATATGATTCATTTCATTATTGATATATCTTTTGTTGCTCCACTCAAACGCTTCATCTTTTATCCACTCTTCTCAATTTGATTTTACTTGGTCTTCGAACATCAATTAGTGGCCTTTGGCCTTTGTCCATCATATGATTTCTTCTATTGACAAAGTGCTCTTCTCACCTTTGACATCAATGACAATATTCTAACAATCTCTCATACTCTTTTAACATCAATAACAATCAATTCCAACATAAGATAAGCCCACAAGACTAGGACATGGCTTCTCTCAAGGCATGTACTAGTTTGCCTAATACCTATTTAACATGCATGGAATGCTACACTATATATGACTAAAGCATTCATATACTGCTATTGTACTCCTTGCAATCCTTCTAAACCTCCATGTATATGATGATCCTAAATGGAATAAAATTCCCTAACAAGTGCAGGTCATGCATTTAAGCAGTGAGTTTCACCAATTAACAAAGCATTAAGCCTGTAGAGTATGTAGGAAATTTAAATATAACCAAAACAATCCTTCATTTTAATAAAAATATTGCTACAGTTCATTTTTTCCAGCACTGCAAGCTGATTTCTTTCTAATAGGAACCATTCTGCTTCTAGTTCCACAATGTCTATATATTGTTATGTATATACTTTTGCTTCCCACTTGATTATACGATTGTCACTACCCTACCCACTTGTCATTAAAACTTGATGGCTAGTGTCAAATTGAAGCTCCAAATTATCACACTTTGTTAGCATCTGAAAAGGAAATTTGTCTCAACCTAACCTTGATAATCTAAACAACCACCTTGGTATTATTGTTGACAATTGAAATTTTAAAATTCTTTTGAATAGTCAAGATCACAAGAATTCCAAGAAAACAAACCTCTTTAGGTTGATATCAAGCCAATAGAGTTCCATTTCAATTTAGTCCAGCTTTCTATATTTACTTTTGACAAGACTCTTACAAGGTTCAGATATGTTAAAAAATCAGATAGAAGCCTTACTTAGTATTTATGATATTGTCTACTGTTTCCCACTAAATTGTGTCTTTGGATATATGAACATGGAAAGCATTACTACAAGCCTAAGGAAAATGACAGTAGTGTGGAATATAGAGAAAAAAGCAGCACATTTCTTAACCATCTCATGTTAATGTCCTTAACATCAAAAATAGAAGCATAGCAAAGAATGTGTCGCTATTTTAATGTCCTTAACATCTATTAGAAATATACGTCCATTCAAGGTTGCCTACCTACGATTTGCCTCGGCAACTTGATGAAATCTAGCAAATCTTTAATGGTGAACCACATCTCTGCAGTCGATGCTCAATTTTGTGCTAAAATTAACAAAAAAACCTGATTAAATAACTATTTTGCAGGGTTAGGGTTTTGTGACGGGTTGGAGAGCAATAAATGTATTTCCTAGGCATTTTTTCCTAATTTAAACCCTTAAAAATTTTGAACATCATTGAAAATCAAGGCTGATTAAATCACCATTTTTGGGGGAAAAAATCATTTTGGCTAGAGATTTATTTAAAATTGTGATTTTTGTGATATTTTGAAAATTTATGCATCTATGTGTAATAGTTATCATCTCAAACTTTAAAAACATCATGGCAGGTGATTTTCTATTGTCTCTACTATTTAATTGATACAACCATTAAGGTACAATTTCTTAGTTAAAAAAGGAATCCACACAGTTCTAGACACAATCAACCTCGCCGACTTTAAACTTATAATTTAATTATTATACATTAATTTAATTAAATCAAACAAGAATCAAAAAGCATAATTTATAGTGGAATACACTAGGTAACTATTCTTCCCCACTAGAACACACAACATTGGATGAAGACATTCTCTTCTTGAATGAAGGTGTTCTCTTTGATGAAGGTGTTCTCTTTGTCAAGGTAGTGCCTTCCCTTAACCAAGACACACCCTCTCTCTCCATGAATAGGTTTTGAATGAGTTGTGGATGAGATTTATTTCAACTTATTGTGTGCATTGATAGATGTGTCTCTTCTATATTTTATAGGAATTATTGTTCTATATGCCTTGGAAGTTCTAACAGATATTGAAGGTAATTCTTGACAATAGTTTCTCCTCTTCTTTATATTTTTCTTATTGTCTAAGATTAAGAGAAAATATATGTTTCTTCGCTCAGGCATTGGAAGATGTCGCCTGAAGTTGAGCTTAAGGACCTAATTATGGAAAAGTTGCAAAGATACAAATGTGCTAAGTGGAGGCTCATCTCTTCACCACATATGCTTTTGCATTATCTATCACCACTTGAACCACATTCTCTATGCAAACCCCTAAACAAACCTCCTCAAACATTAGACTTAGATTCTCTGCATTTTTTACTATGTTTGAAGCATTGATGGACTTCAAGAACACCATCTCACCAATTGAAGAACTAGAAATTTGATGAATTTGTAGTTCCTTCCATCTATCCACCCAATTGATAGTATGGTGAATCAATACTTGTGCCAAAATTTCTTCTCCTCTTCCAAAATTGCTTGTGCATTTGCCATTGCTTTTTGAAGCAATGGTCCATTTAAGGTGTGTTCATTAGGTGCCTTGTACACTTTCCTTGCAACAATCAAGGCTGTGACCATATTCTTCCAATATGTGCTTCTTACCATGTTGAATATAAGGTTGTTGTAGTACCAAAAAGTTGTACAAGCCGTGTCTACTTCAACATGCTTATCCTTGTTCTAACCTATACCTTCCAATGAAGGCAGCGAACCTAGTGTGTTTTTGTGGCACAAATAAGCTCTACATACAGTTGGAGCTCAATGAAGTGGATAAGCTGCAACTTCCTAAACCACAATAGGAGCCCACAATCTCTCTCTCTATATATCTTCCCCTGATTCTCATGCCATATAGAAAATCATTACTAATGCAATGATTGCCTATGGCCTCACCTTCTGGAATCTTTTGTGCTCAATCAAAGTTAGGACCAGATTATCTCCCCTTCAACCTTTCGCTACATGTTTGTGCACAATTGAACATCACAGCCAATAATCCTTGCAAGGTGGATTTTGAGGTGATCAATGCCTTCATTCATCTTCAACCCACAAAAGTTGCAAACGATAAATCCCATTGTCAGTCCTAGCACACCATGCTTCCAAGTGGTGTGTATTCCACTACTTTGGTTTCCACTTCGTAATGCCATTGGATGCAAAGTGCAAACCCTAGCATTGAAAAAGCAAGAAAAAGAAATTTAATCATTGCAAATCCTAACATTGAGAAAAATAAAAGAATTTGCAAAACATGGCCCTGAAAGAGAAAAAAATTTAAATGCAAAAACCCTGCATTAATTCGAAAGGATGTGAAACAAATCTGGAAAATATCAGAAACACTATACTAGTTAAGAAATGTAAACAAAGTTGCCGGTATTGGCATGGTGTGATGGTTTATAGGTGGCATTGTTGTTCTTGCCACCAAGGTTCAAACCCCATTAGGGTGGTATTGTTGAATGGTTGTATCCGATTCATAGCTCCGGTCAAAAGTGTTTACCCTTTGAATAAAAAAAAAAAATGTAAACAAAGTCTGGAAAAGACTAGAAAAAATAAGAAAAAAACATACCCAAAGACTGAAACTTTAAAATTTGCAGAAATTTCACTTTCACATTCCCTTAATTTGTGACCTCAAAGGAGACCAAATATAGTTACAAGTGACATAGGATATCAATTGCATTTAAATAGACCATCTGGCAGTTTTTTCAATGTTTAAAGCATGTTTGCAGGGTTCAATGGCAGGTCCAGATGCATCTATAATGGGTGTTGAGCCCATGACGAGTACTCACAGGCGAACTCAGAAAGTACTCAACCCAAGTTGCAAGCAAGTCTAAGGGCAAGTAACTTGTTTCCCCTTTCAACTCATGAGTATGCTGCAATTTTTGAAACTTTGCATCAAAGAGTCTTTAATTAGAGTTGTTGGAACCTTAGTTGTAGAAATCAGAAAAAAATAGCAATTAATCAGCACTCTACCCTGCTCTTGATTTTTTTCCCTTAAAATAAACTTTTTTTAATTAATCAGTAAACCAATTTTTGACCAAAATTTGAGATTAAAATGCTGATTTTTTCTACATAATGCAATTTTCTGGGTCATTTTTTCTCATTTCTGCAATAATTTTTATTTTGTAGTAATTTCTCCAGAATAATTTCTGATAAGATATGACAATTTAACCACATTTGAGAGAGCAACATTACATTCAATCAAATCCAATCAACTCTTAGCAATTTCACATAACGCACGAAATTATTCCGGCCTCTAGGTTAAAACCTAAAAGGTCTTTTTTAATTAATTTTAAACCCTGCATTAGTATGCCCTAAACCCTACATTTTTTTCAAGGATTGGGATTAGGGTTAGGATTTTTAAATTTTTGTCCTAAATCATGATTTTTTTTGGTTTAGGGTTAAGGTTAGGGATTTTGTGATTTAATATGCCCTAACCCTAAAATCTGAAAAGAATAGGGTTTAAACTTTAGGGTACGTGTTTTTGGCACTTTAATACACCCTAACCTTATCCCTAAACTCTGAATTTCTTTTCATGATTTAAAGCTAGGGTTTCGAATTTTATGCTTTAGTGGGCCCTAAACCTTGAATTTGTTTTCAGAGTTTAGGGTTACGGTTAAGAATATTATTTCTATGCATTAGTATACCTTGATTCTAACCCTAAACTCTAATGTTTTTTAGGGTTTATGATTTTGTTAGAAATTATTTTTTATTTTTAGCACGAGTAATTCTTGCCATGGAATTTTATGCTTTGGTGGGCTCTAACCCTAACCTTGAACCTTGAATTTGTTTTAGAGTTTAATTTAGGGTTAAGAATTTTATTTCTATGTAGTAGTATGCCTCAATTCTACCCCTAAACTCTAACGCTTTTTAGGGTTTAATATTTTGTTAGAGATTATTTTTTATTTTTAGCACATGTAATTCTTGCCAAGTTGTAAAGCAAAATCCACATAACTCAAAAACACATTATTCCTCTGCATTCATCTCTCTGCTCTCTCTTTCTTCTTCTAGTGATCTATCGCTTTTGGTTAGACTAGAATCCCCATAAAGGGCCTAGATAAATGAGGGCTGATATTGCACCAATAACTAAGCCTTAGACAGATCTGAGACCTTTTCCTACCGTATCTTTTGATGCCTCCCACACCAATCTCTTCCATGTAAAGGTTTGGTTTAGTGAGAGGTTGCTCTTTTGTATCATCATTCTTCCACGTACCTTTGGGTATATAGGAAGGTGTGGTATATTGGATAGTTTGACTTATCAAAAATAATGTTATATCAAAAGGCAAGAGTAATGAGATTGGAGCAATAAGAATTTCTTCTAAATGATAAGAGAAAACCTTATAAAATTTTGAAACCTTGTACCTTGATTTTTTTGCAAATTAGGTCATCATGTCACATGAGAGACTTTGCATAAATGTATGGTTGAGCCATCACTAACACAAACAAATTCGTGCAATTTTTGTGGCCTTCACTGCAATGGAGGCATTTATCACTTCAAATGGAATTTGGCAAAGGTGTCAAGCCATGATGTGAAACCTTGCCAACAATGCCTTCTAGAGGTCACCCATCAAGCCTTAAGGTCTCTTGAGTCTTATTCATAAAATAAGGCAAAGAAGGAAAAAACAAGTATACCAATTGTATCATCTTATTTTGAGGGAAAAGTCGATCATTTTGAAAAAGCAGATTAACCACAGCAATCTATGACAGCTAGAGACTATTTTATTTCTTGTATTGCATCATACAGACCTAACACATGGGGAGAAATATTAAGATCTTTTTTGCACATCATACCACACCTAGAGCATGTACCAATTGTATCATCTTCTTTTGAGGGAAAAGTCGATCATTTTGACAAAGCAGATTAACCACAGCAATCTATGATAGCTAGAGACTATTTTATTTCTTGTATCGCATCACACAGACCTAACACATGGGGAGAAACATTAACATCTTTTTTGCACATCATACCATGCCTAGAGTGCAGCCATCTTTAGAGGTTATGATGTGGAAGAAGATTCTTTATGAACAGGACAAAAAGGTCACTGCTATTTTTTAGTACTAATCTAGCATGTTGTTCAATTTTGCTAGGTCTCCATACTGGTAGGCTATGGTGGATGTCATTGCAATTGCAATTCCTAGGTTCAAATCCCCTCCTATGAGATTTTGAGAACAAACATGTTGAGTGATGTGGTTTGGGATCTATGTAACATATTTGCAAATCATTGCAAGAAGTAGGTTAGGATAAGATGCACAATTATGTCGGATAGGTGGACAAACTGGAGGAACCATACTCATCAATTTTGTTGTTGCATCCAAGCTTGGCACAATGTTTCTCAATGTAGTGGATGCATTAGAAAGAATCATATCAATGGAGCTACTATTCACTCTATTTGATATGGTGATAATTGAGGTAGGGCCACAATGTGCAGTCCAATTTATCATACACTATGTTTTTTCTTGTGCTGCTGCTGGGAGAAAATATGAAAAATTATCCCACTATGTTTTAGAGTCCATGTGCAGCTTTATTGCTTCAATTTAACCCTGGAAGACATTATCAAATATCCATGGGTTAAATCTATACTGGAGAGGGCCAAAGACTTCACCGAACTCATCTACAATCACATGAGGGTGTTATGTGTGATGCACACACAAATGGCAACGAACTTATTTTGCCTAGGGTGATGAGATTTGACACCAACTTCCTTGCATGGTGGAATCTTTGTGCCTAGAAGATGAATTTGGAATGAATGCTCATTTTAAATAAGCAGGTAAATTCTAGCTTTAACGCTTGTGTCTTGTCCTTCCTTAAACAAAGTTTTATTGAACTAAGACATAGTTCCATCTTTTTGTATAAAAGTTTGGTCATAAGTTGCAAAAGATATGAATAATGTCTATTTGGTTCAGTTGGGTTTTGAGTTCATCCCATATATTCATTGAATCAGTAGCTCAAGATGCACATCATCAATATTGTGATTATTTTAATTTGTAAGTTCATGGCTAGCCTTTCTATTGTGTAGAAATCTGCAATCTAGTACTCTCTGCAAAAAGAACTGTTAATGTTTAAGCTAGTAGCAACTTCTCTGATCCAACAAACATGGGCTCCCTTTAAAGCCACATATCTTGTAAAAGCCTTAAGTACATGCCATTATACACTAAAACACTTCAAAAAGGAATCTGACTTAAAGCAATCATACAGAAATTCAGTCATATTAAAAGTCTTTAATTTTTGGGATTGCTTCTTCACCCCCATATACTTGATGTTGCCCCTTTGACCTTTATTAAAGTGGGATATGTGTACTACAACATGAAATACATTCAAGCTAACCTATTTCACTCCAGCATGAATACAACATAAAGTAACCTATGACAATGTTCCTTGCAATAGAAACTTTATATTCCTCATCTGTGAATTGTTTTGAGGTGATTTGGACAGTCACCTTGAATTTAACAATAATATGGCATATTGTTAGCATCATATGGTTCCTTTGCGAATCATTTTTGAGCTCATCCATGCAGTCATTGGACTTTCTCATTGTATTGCTCTAAGCATACCCTATAGATCATTATAACCTAACATGTTAAATAAACTCCAAATGGCTTGTCTTCCCCGTAAAGAATTGAAATTTTCAAGATGATAAACCTGAGGTGACATATTTTTGGTACTTGTGACATTCTTCAACAAACATCAATTTTCCACATACAATGGACTCACATTTTAGACATGACATTGCAAGAGTGTCAATTTTCAATTTTTGATCTAGGCACACTCTATCTCAATTTGCATCATGAAAACTTGCAGACAAATGATCATGATATAATCCATGTTCTTAAAATAACAAAATTTAGTGCTCCATCTCTGTAATGCCGCAATGTTTCCCAATTTTTGTCTAAGCTAGCATTGGATTAAAAAAATCTTGAAGGCCTTGTGAACTGTCAGCCTAGATGGAAGGAACTAAATTAATTGCCATTTCAAGGCTGATGGATTATGATAGCTCCAATATTAATTGTATATATTGTATGATAATATTTTATATTGTGAGTAATTTGGATTAAGCATGAATTTGATTAAGGTTTTGATTCTGCAGATTACTTGGTGTTAATTTGAATAGCATGTTTATTTTTAGGCAAATCTTGAAGTATCTATTCACACAACCAATGCTAAATGCCAGGAAATGCCAATGTCTGGATTTTTTTAGTGAATAAGACTTCAAGTTCATTTATATTCAATGGAAGAACAACAAGATTGCAGGTTCCATAAGCAAGAGACCACAAATTAATGTCGTGATCAGTATACAAGGTGATTTACTCAAGTAGAAACATACAGAACAAGAAAAAGATGAGTCTGAAACAAATAATGGCAAAACTCAACAATGCAAAGCCCAAAGAAATTGTTCAAGATGGTGTTTATTTAGTTAAGGATGGGATTCTATAGTATGGGCAATGAACCATGGTGCGAAAGGACTTTGAATAAAAGGAATTATTCTCAAGGAAGGACAAGAGACACTATATACTGCACACCCCATAGGCAATAAATTATATGTAGATTTAAAGAGACCATTATTGGCCAAGAATGAAGAAAGAAATTGTAAATTGTGTAGCAGCCTGTTTGAAATGCCAACAAGGCAGAATGTGGATACCCAATAGGCTTGCTCTATCCCATATCCCAAAATAGAAATTTGACACAATACCCCTAGTTTTTCCATTGGTTTTCCAAGGATGTGGCATAGACATAATGCAGTTTTGGTTGTAGTAGACAAGCTTACAAAGGTTGTACATGTCTTGCTAACTCAAGATACACCAATGCCAAGGAAACTACCTAATTGTATGTGGATATGTTTGTGAGACTCTATGGAGTACCAAAGAAGATTATCTCCAATCAAGACTCATGATGCACTTCAAGGTTCTTGAGCTTGTTTCAAGCTACTCTTGGCACAAAGTTAAATCTCAACACAATGTATCACCTAGAAATTGATGGGCAAATACAGCATGTAAATCAAATTCTGGAAGACATGTTGAAATCAAGCACAATGGAAGCGGTCGAATTTTCCTATAATAATAGTCATCACAACTCTTTGTGAATCGCACCATATGCTGCACTTTATGGGAGATCTTGCATGACACCCATAAATTGCACAAGACCAAAAGATTGAGTCACAGTTGGTCCAGATAGATTCAACATATGGAATAGCAAGCAGTTCAAATTTGGCAAAGGTTAAAGGAGGCTCAAGATAGGAAAAAGGTTTATGCCAATTAAAACCAAACCTCTAGAACCTTTGAAATTGGAGATAAAGTGTTTTTGATAGTGCAACCCCAAAAGGGAGCATTAAGATCTCATAAATTTTCAAATTTGTTACCTAGATGTGTAGGTCCATCAAGAATTCTTGGACAAATAGGACCTATGTCCTATAGACTTGCTCCACCTCCAAACCTGAGTAAACTACATGATGTTATCCATATGCCTTGATTGCAAAAGTAAATGCCTGACCTAAATCATGTGATTAATTAGTCTTGTTTGCAAATGGACACAAACAACATGCTTTAGGTAGAACCAATTCAAATATTACAGCAACATACACTTCATCTTCAGCACCACAATATTGACCAAGTCAAGGTGTTGTGGACAAGTATAATCTTAATCTAGTGATGTGGGAAGAAACACAAGAGATACACCAATTGTTCCCACATTTATTTTCAAATTCCAACTTCAAGGACAAAGTTTCCTCAGAGGGGGAGAAAAGTAGCACCCCAATGTTTCCTAATTTTTGTCTAAGCAAGCACTGGATAAGAAAAATCTTTAAGGCCTTGTGAACTATCATCCTAAATGACATGAACTAAATTAATTTTGATTTTAAGGTTACTGGATTATGATAACTACAAAATATCATGGGTAATTTGGATTAAGCATGATTTAAATAAGGTTTTGATATGTGGATTACTTGGTGTAAAATTGAATGACATGTTTATTCTTAGGCTAACCCATGCCCAAATTAATGCACATATATTATAATAATCTTGAGATCGTTGAATTTAAGCTAGTGCATAGATTAATGTTTTGATTATTTGAAATTTCCAATTTCACATATTCTTACCTACAACTATAATATTTAACAATGATTTTTAAGTATGGGACTGATGACAAGAATCAAGTCAACCAAGTAGATGAGCCAGTGTAAAGTTTCATTGGCTCCTAATTGGTGACCAATAACAATGCATGAAACGGATGAACAAAGGAGAGGCAAAGCAAGTAGGCGGTGGCAAGAAGACCATGTGTCATGAGTTAAGGACAACCTGAGCAATCTAATTGCAAGATAAAAACAAAAATATAGAGCTCAAGGATATTGCACCCAAAGTAAAGAAGCCTAGACTCAAGAGAATGGTAGTGCACATGAGAAGGGGAGTCAACTTCATGCTCAATTGCATGGCCGAAGAATAAACCAATCAAAAGAAAACTAAATTTGCATGGTTGGGAAATTTGGAAGAATGGAGCAATTTTAGGACTAGAGATCTCAAGCAAAATTTGGAGAAGTTAATGAACCACCAACATGACCAATGAAATCCTAGGAACTAAGGACTCTAAGGTTGTATAAGTATCAAGTTAGGATGAGAGTCGAAGGCTACTAAACAGATAACATTCGTTGGTAAGGGTGCTAATTGGATAGTAGAATTGAGAAAGGGAAGAACAATGAAGATAGTTAAAGCCCTGCTAAGCTACATGCATGGGTAGTAGTCTGAAATTAAGAAGTGGCAAGGTCAAGTCCAATATGTGTAACCATATAATCCCTATAATGTAAATCCATCAACCAATCCCTATTTATTAGCATAATTTGTGTGGTGTGTTGGAGTGCATGAGCCAATGAAAAGGATATCCTCGTGATTAAGTACCGCAAGTCATAGGTGGTAGGGGGAAGAACTAAAGAGTCAATTAGCCATGAGGCCTCAGTGTGCAATATAGCCACCCATTGATGGAGAACGAATCTCTATGGTCATCTTGGTAGTTTTTTAAAGCCAAGCAAGGGTCACTTTATTGGTACAAAGTGATGATCACTTTGTTGGTGCAAAGGGTTGGTCATTATATGGGTGGACAATGGTGGTTGAGGGGCAGTTCCCTTTGTGGGGGTCTAGGCGTAGTGCCTCTAGTGGGGTTGAGGGGTAGCGCCCCTCATGGGGGTTTGGGGGGAGCGCCCCCGGTGAGGTCAAGGGGCAGCGCCCCTTGTGAGGGTATGGGGGCAACATCCCTAGTGGGGTCAAGGGGCAATGCCCATTGCAGGGGTCTGAGGGCAACATCCCTAGTGGGGCCAAGGGGAAGCACCCTTTGCGGGGGTTTGGGGGTGTTAAGTGGGGTCAAGGGGCAACACCCCTTGGGGGTTTGGCGGTAGCGTCCCAGGGTCAAGGGGCAGCACCCCTTGGGGTCTGGGGGTGCTCCTAGGGTCAACGGGCAACGCCCCTTGTGGGGGGGTTTAGGGGCAGAGGGGGGTCGAGGGGTCCCTCTGTCGGGGCAACGCGCCCTGTTGCGATACAGGGCGAGGTTGAGGGGCGGATCCCCCACCAAGCCCAAACTAAAACCTCCAAAACCATACAAACCTTCATGGCGTACATCATTCTGCATTCACAATAAGTAAAAAAAAAAACAAGTTTTAACTTTAAATTTCATGTAATATTTTGCACTTTTCAAACCCTGCCTATTGTTGAGTCCTGATGACGAGACTTGCTTGGACTCAGCGAGTGACTTGCTTGGACTCAGCGAGTCTAGCAAGCCTACCAAACTCGACGAGTCTAGCGAGCCCACCAAACTTGACGAGTCCAGCCAAGACTCGGCAGGACTCGATCGAGTCTGAGTCCAAGCCCCCAGGACTCAGCTAGGGTGACGCGACTCGCCAAGTCCTGGCAAGTCTTGGCGAGTCTCGTTACTATGGGTTACACTAATTGTGGTTGGGTAGTGTTTGCCTTGTTAAGGTTTTTCCCTTGTTCACTTACACTTGAGCCCACTAGAGTGGTTGTAGCCTTCCCTATACTTATGATTGAGTCTAGTTGAGTTAAGCGTGTGTAGATTGAGTGTGAACAATGTGTTGGTCTAAGTAAAGCATGGGGCAAAGTAGGGGCTTGGAAAGAAGGATTCAAAAGAGAATTGAATTGCCAAAACCATGCACTTTACCATCACCTCCTTGAAATTGTATACTCGCTAAGAGAGTGGTAAGGTGGAAAAACAAACTAGATACATGGGTTGAGCTCCAATTAGAGCCTTTTCCACTATTGGAAAAATGGATAATATTTGTTCTTATAGTTAAGCAGCTATACTAAATTTGGATTAGGATGTGAATGAATTACAACGACTAAATGCACCTAGCTAGATTTTGGTTATGACCAACAACTTGATGGAGATAGGAATAGCTTGACTGAGGCTTGGGGAGGACTATCTTCAAATTATTGTATAAAAATTGATAGTACTAGCTTGTAGGGTAAGAACAACTTGATGGAGATAGGAACAGCTTGACTGAGGCTTGGGGAGGACGATCTTCAAATTATTGTATAAAAATTGATAGTACTGGCTTGTAGGGTAAGAACTGTTGACATTATTAGTAGCATCGGGCTGCTTCTTTCAACGATCGGCTATTTAATTTATAGAAACTTCAAGAGGCACGACTTTATAATTATATGTTTTAATCATTGAAGAGATACAAACTAATGAAGAGTTACATTTATGATGAGGCTGACCTCTTGCTCCATTGGTTGTGATTCTTCTAAGCGGATCTTCTATGAAGAGACATCATTTATTCCTTGGTGGCCGACTTTTGGTGGAGGCCGACTTGAAGACACTTGAAGAGGTGCATCCTCTGTCCAACCTTGTGTATATATACTCGATGATCCTCTCATTGTTTATCATCTATTTTACATTGTTCATTTCATTGGTGCGAATAAGAAGGAGCAGATTAGTTTGATTATAGAAGGCTGAGTTCATCATTATCATATTGCTGTGTGAGCATCAGTTTATGGTGCATTCTCTTGGCCTCATTATCGGCCTCTATTGTAAAGGAGTTTCTATTTGTGATTCAATATATAAATGATATATTGTTGCTGGGTTTTTGTCCCTCAAGTGGAGGGTTTTCCCAAGGTATCTGCTGTGTTATTGTGTCTGATTTTTGAATTAATTTTTGTGCATTAAATCTGATCATAAAACTAACATGGTATCAGAGCGGGTTCAAGTGAAGGTTCTGATCAGATTTGGTCAAGACAAGGCAACCACAAGTCTCAGAAAAGTGACATTGCTGGTGTTATATGGATCTTCATCGCGAGTTTATGAAGCGGACTGTGTATATGGAGAATTTGCTAATTCACAGGATTCATATCGCGAATGTTGATAAATGTGTAAAGCGGAAACAAACAGGGCGTCAACATCCCGAACTAGTGCGCCATGCAGAGACAGCGCGGACGCAAGCACCTTCACTTGGCACGACGCAGAAGACGGAGCAACAGTTCAAGCTCTGCGGTTTCCTACATTCTACTCTTGCCGTCAACAATACTTGGCGTGATTTGGTGCCTTCTTTGACGAGGTCGGAATGCTTCTTCGACCTTTACCTTTGCACTGACGCTGGGGTGATGCTTCTCACTGTATCTTCGGATGATGCGATCTGTCAATAGGACGAATGCCCTAAGCCTGACAGCATCACGGAAACTGTCGCGTGCATTGACGGTAATGGCAAGAAGGAATTTTTTTTATAAGGAGCTCGATTTCATTGACTTTGTGTAGGAATTAAAATTTTGAATGTCTTCATACTAGCAACATTTATATTGTTGTAGAATCGATGGTGCTGGGATTATGATGTGTATGTAAGTTCGGGACTGTGCCTAGTTTTGAGTGAGTACAATTTCAAATAATGCATATGCAATAACATCATTTCTATGAAGATTTGTTCGTGACCTTGACAGATCAGATGTAGTGGTAATAGTTGGAGTATTGATGATAGAATATATATGGTTATGAGCATGGATGTATTGCACGAATGCGTGTTCTTTGAGGCAGTGTTTGTCATCAGAATGTGATGATGAGTATGGGAAGCATAAAGAAATTGTCTTGAGAAGCTTGGCAAAACCTTTGAATACTTGTTGATGATCCTGCTTGTAAGATGACTCTAACCTCAATGTGTGTTGAGATATACTTGTGATTAGTGGTTCTCTCAGCTATAGAAACATCTGGAGGATTTCAAGATTGCTAGCATTGTGTGTGCTCTACATCTATTAGAGGAGATGCATCTATGTAATAGCACTGAAAGTGGTAACACAGCTTCAGGTCTAGCTCTTGGTGTACCAACATATGAAGAGATAAGTTTTCCTTGATTGTATCTTTGAATTTACCTCTAGGCTAAAATTCAGTTTGCTAAGTTGTGTAAATCTGACATTGGTTACATGTGTTTCACTGGGATAAGATAAGATAATTGAATCATATTTTGTGTTGTTTGGTCATCGAGTTTATGCAGATTAGATGATGATCCTACACAATGTTCTAGTCCCATGAAGATTTCAACTCCAATGTTGTGTGATTAGTTGCAATCGAAGTCAAGAGTTTGCATTGAGAGCAGCAACGATCAACGCCACTGTAAAGGGCGGAGAGAGCAGATATTGTGATCGTTGATATCGATCCCTCAGTTTCTGCATATAGAATTCTGACTTCATTAAGATAAGTACTGCATGGTTGAATAATGTTCATGAATTGTTGTATAGTTATTAATTCATGCTATAACATTGAGAGAGTAAATCATGCATGCTTCTAGCAGTGGTATTTCTCTTCGAAATAGTTGAGTTATATGAACTATTAGTAATCTCTTCTTAATGTGCATTAGGATGGACCAAGAGATTGCTTTCAAAAGAAAAGTATGTGACACTGCTTGCAGCCATGAGTTTAAGTGAATGATTGAAGACATCTCTTCAAAGAGGAAGAATTAACCTTTAGAGGGAGTTTTATGGCTCGTTGAGAACAAGTAAGGGTTGTAGTGTTGCAAGGCCAATCCTTGAAGTACCTCTTCAACAGTTGAGATCATAATTGCTCAAGTCAGTAAACATGGATTTAACATTGGTAGAGTGATCTGGTATGAGGTCGAAGAGGACAGCCCTGAATCTCTACAGAGGTGTGCGTTGGAAACTATTTCTCTAAGGCAAGCGTTGCAGGCTATCTTAGACGATGAGGTCAGAAGGTTGATGCAAGTACTTAAACATTCAGAGGGAGTCTACTGAACCTAAAAAAGATGGGAAGTATACTTAAGAGGTTTGGTATGATGGATTGCAAATCCATGTCTACACCTATGGAGATCAACCTACATAAGTTGAAGTAGGCTACAACTAGTCCAGACCTAGTGGATCCCATGATGTACAGGCAGTTGATTGGATCTTTGATGTATCTAGTTAACACTAGACCTGATATCTGCTTTGTAGTAACTGCACTTAGTCACTTCATGAGTGAACCGAGGTAGGTACATCTTGTTTGCAGCGAAACATATCCTAAGATACTTGCATGGCACAGTTGGATATGGGTTGAGATATTCTTTAGATGTGAACTTGGAGTTGCATGGTTATACTGATTCTGATTGGGCAGGAAGTGTTACTGACTAGAAGAGCACCTCTGGATGTTGCTTCAATTTGGGATCTGCTATGATTTCCTGGTACAGTAGGAAGCAGTCATCTGTAGCATTGAGTATAGTAGAGGCAGAGTATATTGCAGCTTGTGTGGCAGCTCGGGAAGCAGTGTGGCTTTGTAAGCTCCTTGTAGGATTGTTTGGACAATCAATGGAGCCTACTCTGATTCATTGTGATAACCAGAGTTGTGTGAAGCTTTCTCTCAATCCTATGTTTCATGACAGAACCAAGCATGTTGAGATCAAATACCATTATATCAAAGCTATGATATTGAGGAAACCTATATAGTTGAGGTATATCAACATTGATGAGCAAACGACAGACATTCTCACCAAGCATGTCTCCAAGATAAAGTGTGTGTACTTTCGAGATAAGCTTGATATGGTGGAGAATACAGCCTTAACCGAGAAGGAGTCTAAGTATCAGTGATCCTCTTTAATGAGTTCTCTGTGAGAGAAGTTCAAGGTGAAATCCCTTGTTAATGAGTTCTTCTCTGTGAAGAGAAGTTCGAGGTGAAATCCCTTGATTCCACCCTCTGGGAGAGCCATGGTGGATGTCATGTGTGTGACTCCATGACAACATCATGTGAGAGAGTCCGTGACGATTTTCTTGTACTTGTGTTTCACTCTTTGGGAGAGCCATGGTGAAAGTCATGTTGAGGTGACAACATCATGCAAGTGATGAACACTTGTACATACCATACATGGTTGTAGCCATTATGGTTGATATCATGTTGAGGTGATATCAGATATCACGATGAGGTGATATCAGATATCACGATGAGGTGATATCAGATATCACGATGAGGTGATATCTCTCTTTTCTACATATGGTTGTAGCCATTGTGGTAGACATCACGATGAGGTGATATATCTTGTGTAGCTGGAAGTATCATCCCTAGCTGAGAGGGAGTGTTGATGTTATTAGCAGCGTCGGGCTGCTTCTTCCAGCAATCGGCTATTTAATTTATAGAAACTTCAAGAGGCACCATTTTATGATTATATGTTTTAATCATTGAAGAGACACAAACTAATGAAGAGTTACATTTATGATGAGGCCGACCTCTTGCTCCATTGGTCGCGATTCTTCTAGGCGTGATCTTCTATGAAGAGACATCATTTATTCCTTGGTGGCCAACTTTTGGCGGAGGCCAACTTGAAGACACTTGAAGAGGCGCATCCTCTCTCCAACCTTGTGTATATATACTCGATGATCCTCTCATTGTTTATCATCTATTTTACATTGTTCATTTCATTGGTGCGAATAAGAAGGAGCAGATTAGTTTGGTTATAGAAGGCTGAGTTCATCATTATCATATTGCTGTGTGAGCATCAGTTTATGGTGCATTCTCTTGGCCTCATTATCGGCCTCTATTGTAAAGGAGTTTCTATTTGTGATTCAATACATAAATGATATATTGTTGTTGGGTTTTTGTCCCTCAAGTGGAGGGTTTTCCCAGGGTATCTGCTGTGTTATTGTGTCTGATTTTTGAATTAATTTCTGTGCATTAAATCCGATCATAAAACTAACAAGAACATTAGAAATTCTAACTAGATATCATCAATATGAATTTAAGCTCAAAGCCTTATTGCTTGCTTTTGATTAAGTCATATTTCATTTCCCAAAGATTTTCTAGCAATGTAATATTGTTTTAGAAATAGCAATTGGATGTCCAATTCTATGTGTGGTAAGAAGAAGTTGGAAGTTGTATGAGCTTGCAGAGAGTTGTCTAGTTTGTGTTTAATTTTATATTATAATTCCTAATGATAATTGTAGATTGGCAAAGCAAATCCTTATTACTAATGCTCTGGTATTTCGAATTTAATGCCATCATGCCATGTGTGTTGAGTGTGTAAAGTTACATAGTTTGAGAATTGACTTAGAGTCTTCATACTGTGTTCCATACTAGAATTAAATTAAAAATCCCATTACTAAGGCTAAATACTCTTAGAGTGCCCTAGAACCCATCAACATCAATATTAAGGATTGAAACCTAAATCATGTTCAAAGATTGAATATTCCAATCATGAATCATGCCCAGGAACTAATTGGATCCTTTTTAACCACTCATGCTTGTAGAAAACTTGAGCCCAACCCCTATACCTCCTTTATGTCAACATAATCTTTTGCATCATCCTAATTGAAATCAAGTCGAGATCTTGTGGCTTCATGGTGCTGTTTTTAGTCTTCTAAAATCTCTAGTAGTGTTTTATATGTAATCATAAGGCTTAATTTGGCAAAGAAAGTGGTCATTGATCTTATTTGATCCATGAACTTGTAATCATTGCTAGAGCACATCACTAGCCTAGGAGTGTGTTATCCATCCAATCCTTAGTTGATCCAATGACCAACACAATTGCATGAGGTTCCTTTGAAAGTGTTAGAATAGTAGTTCACTATTGGTTCAGAGGGTTCCAAGTAAGCATGGGAGGTCCTCTCATTTATGTTTGTTTAGGACATGGGAAATGACATGGACAAGCAACATGTCCCACATGCCCTAGGTGTTGCTAGAGCTTGCAAGCTCTTAGTGATGTGCCATTGATTGGTTTGTGGTCAAGTGACCTAGTGGTGGTCTTGGGAAACCAAACATAGTGATGTTGTTAGCAATTGGAAAAATTGTGTGATCTTCAACTAAGTTAGAGAATTGTGTGGCTTGCACAGCTCCATGCGATGTCAAAGCCCTTAGATATTATGATATTGTGTTGACCATGTGATCCAAAATCATGCTAGATCATCTAATGGCTCATGCACTCTCATGTACTTATTTAAACCCTTGTCAACTGTCTATTGTCTAATTAGATGTTTCGAGGCCACATCAACAATAGTGAGCCCCTCCCCTATTTTTGAATTGGCATATGCTTAGTAGCATTTGTTAATGGTCTCACCAGTACAAAGTAATTGCCATTGGACCTCTGAGCTTCATGAATAATCATGATGCTCTAACAAACATGGACCATGAGATCAAGTGTCTAGATGGTTGATCCAAGGGCTACCAAACACTTAAGGGGTGAGCTCTCTTTGTGTTAGATTAGGAGAGTATTGATAGTTCATCTTACTAAGATGAATGGCCCTTGCACCTCCTATGGGTCCTTTTGTTCCATGATATCAATGAGCTTAGTATTTTCCAGCTCGAGCATCTAAAACAACATGAACCCAAATGTGACCCCATTACTCACTATGTAAAATATAGAAAATTCCATGAAGAGCTCAAAACAACTTGCAAATAATACTATCAATAGACCCACTTCCTTTGACCTATCCTTTGCAGCAATTAAATTGTGGTCCAAAAAGTAAATTGGGTTTGTGTTTCAGGAGGCCCAAATGGGATGTCACAATCTTGGTATGTCACCATACTAGCTGTTTCAGTCCTATCGTTTACTTTTCTTGGTTAGCACATAAATAGTATCATTCAATAGAAGCTTAAGCTAGTTAGTATTTCAAGTATATAAAGTCAATAAACCTAAATGACAAGGTGATGAATTTAATCACCTTAGACAACTCTAAAGAATAGTGGTGCACTTGAGTTTCACGCCATATTTATCTATGCAAGGCATGCGACCCTTATTGTTAAAGGGACCCTTCCTCATTATGCAAATCACCAAGACAGAGAAGATTTCCTTTTACAATGTGCTTGAATTGGCTCAGCACATCTTTAAAAACACAATATAATATGATATTATACTCTTGAATTCAATGTTTATACTTGCATACACAATTCAGAACATGTGCATTTGACAATCATAAGTACACTTAGCTCTTAACACTAAGGCTTCACTACAAATATCCACTTTGCACTTTTATATTCCACTCCTTGATGTCATCTAGTGTTACAATTCCAAGCAATTTCTCACCCCCTTGAAATGCATGCTATAAATAAATAGCAAGTACATCCAAGGAATTCAACCAATCAATACGCATCAAAGGAAAACATGTTTTGCATTGCCAATTTCATTAGTTCTGTCCCACATAGAAGATGTGTAATATAAAATTATTGGTAATATTGATCCAAAATGGATCATTTCAAATATACATATATATAAGTAAAAGGATATCCAACAGGGACATAACAGATTTGATACAGGTCACAGTACAATATAGAGGCCTCTTCAACACAAGCTGGAACCAACCAAAATGTCCTTTCCAGACCCCTCTCCCTCCACTGCAGGATCAAGGTGACAACTCCTTGCAAGACTAAGAAATGGTGAGCCTTGCCTGTCATGCTACTAGCAGGGTCAAGGGGTAGTGCCCTTCTTGCAGTCCCTGTTGCATTACAGAGAAGAGTTGAAGGGTGTGGTATCCTTTGCATTCCTTGCCGTGCTGCAGGGAAGGGTTGAGGGATAATGCTCCCACCCCTCAAAGAGACTAGTGCTGAATCTGGAGCTTTTAATACATAAATAGATTATGGTTCAGTTTTGAGTGGAGACAACTTATGGGAAATCAAGTGAATATGGGCCAAAAGATTAAAAATTTGACATATGTATATCACCCACTTCTGAATCAGGTGATGGTTTTTCTTGATCCAAGGAACTGAAAGCAACCAAAGGCACCGGTCAGTTTCCCTTCAGTATCACAGCAGCAAGGGCAACAGCTTTATGTAATTGACAAAAAAGGTTTGCCTTCCAGTAACAAACAGAGGAATCGAAGGAGAAGGTACCTTTAAGTCATTGTTGAAATCCCTTTTGGAGAGGATAGGGAGTCTAGTCAGAAACAGAGGACCTCACTATATTATTTTTACTATTAGTAAGCAATTGCAGTGTAATCATTCTAAAGTGACTGCATATCTATTAAACTCTGTCATAAAGTGTGCCATAAGGAATAGCAGTATCTAACTTTGTTGTTTCTACTGCCAGAGGATTTCTATATACAGATGTTAGTGCCTCATGTATAGTGTATATTTTTTATATTTATTCACAATGTTTGTTTGTATTTGTATAACGTATTACTTGCACACAGAAAGTTAGGAGCATTTGATTTTCTGTTTCATGCAATTCATTTGTAGTTAGTTTCTTACAAACAAAAAATTAGGAATATTGAAGATATAGAAGTGCTTCAATTTTTCAATTTTAGGAAAATATTTGTACGATGAACTGTGCTTATCCATAGAATTTCCAATTACAGATAAAATATTGGATAAACATCCAAGCCATAGAGGTATCAGTTTTTGGTACTACAATGCTTCTCAATGTAGCATATACATTATGACTTGATAAACATCCATTTTGGAGAAACCATTTAAAATCTTTAGAACATTGTCAAGATACCAAAGTCACTAGATGTTTCTGTAGAAGAAACTTTCAATCAAAATGGTTTACTTCATATAATTTGTCATACTAAAGCCATAAAATTGTAGCCGATACCAGTAGGGTGGTCCCCCAGCTGTAAAAAAAGTGTGCTGGTGCCACCTGGAAGAACATATTATTCGACCATTGCAAAGCTGATTACATATCCAAAGCTTTTGCAAAAACAATGAATAATGCAAAATCAACAGAAGAAAAAACATCCTTGCAAGATGAGGGACTTGTAAAGGTTATATGCTGAGATAGGATCTTATCCACATTAGTTATATGTTACACAATTTCCACATAAGTTATATGTTACAAAATTGCCCTATTGAACACTCAAAATGTGTATCATCAAAGAACCGATTCAATATGGCTAACTGTTAATGTTTACAGGGCTCGAATACAAAGCTTTGCCACCATAAAACTTGCATGGCTAAGAGAATGGATGATGACTGATTTTAGTTCGAAATATATATATCTTAATTATGTTGATCAGGAGGATGGAATAAATGAAATAATGACAATAATCTGATTTTGTATTTGATTTCAGATTTCCAAACAGGAAGCAAAAAGCATTTGGTGTTTTTTCTGGAAACATTGGGAGAAATTATTACTTAATCTCTGGTTTTACTCTCTAAAATGCTTCAAAGTTCAAACTACTCATGTCATGAGTTATAATTTTAGATAAGTGTGATACGAGTAAAGCATTCAGCATCTAGATTTGAACAACTTGAAGGATGAAGAGACCGTGCTATCACATTTTTGAAGATAATGGTTGTGGTCAGCATGCACCACACAGCAACCATCTTAACAGCAAAGAGATTATTGAAAATATGATTATTCTTGAACATTGAATACAAAGGACTATAGAAGCAATGCATCACTATCAAATAATGTAATTGTTGAAGAGTTCACTTTGACTGTATTCATAAAGATATGCAAGTGCTAGAAAGGTAGACAAGAGTTAATTTCCTTTGGCTTCTTTGAATGATCACTGGTGCAATCAGAACAGTCTAGTACAAACTGCACTGTTTTTGTCAGAGCTTTTGAGCTTACCCGTCGTCCAGCACCAAATGAATTGGGAGGAGTAGTAGATCCAGGGATCCCAATCACTGACTGGCGAGATGATGAAGCAGAAACTGATGGAATGGAAACTTCATTTTCTATAACCAGCCAACAAAAAGTATCAGGGTATGATTACTTCAAAAGCTGTAAAACTGAAAACTGACCCATAAATGACATGAATAGGAAAAGAACCCTCCTTAATACTCTAAATTTTTTATAAAAGAACAATCTCCTCAACTCATAGACCATTAGACCATACCTGATGGTCCAGACCAGTAGTTAAAGTTCCTACTATTTTCTGCAATAATATGTTTTCTGCTATCTAGATAATTAGGAGAACTGCTCTACAAATCATACCTGGAAAGTAAAATGTTTCAGATGCCACAGTAGAAGAAGTGGAATGGAACTCATTGCTGCCAATAATGGAAAAATCAGATTTTGCATCAGACAAGATGTAAACTATTTTCTACAATTAGAGTTACTGCTTGTCTTCGCAACAACATTTGAAGAAATGTAGAAGTAACTAATGATCATAGAACAAAATAAGTGACAAACATCTATAGTTTGTATGTTTACATGTCAATACCTAAATGAAGTATCTGAATTTCCATATGAGGTATTCCGAGCCTCTGCTGCTAAATACCATGAAAGAGATCTATTCGAACTTGTACCTGGAATTGCATCACCATGTAAATCCTAGATTCATACAAAATAAACATAAGAAAGTTCCCATTATGATGGAGAAGGGAACTTCTAAGTCTAAGTTAACCACACCTACAAAGAAGAGCAAGGAATTTGTTTCAAACTGAAAAAGGATAGCATCATTTATCCGCTGGAAATAGAGTAATACCAAAAGGCACTGCTTTAGGTTTTGCCTGCTCGCTGTCCTGACTTATGCTTGACAATTTATCTGCATCACGATCAAAGTGTCCAGTTGGTGTGCCTGCCTTTCACATTGAACAAAGAGAAAGATCAAGTCTAATCATTTAAATTTGTACAATAAATAATAAGCAGGTCAAGTAAAGATGAATATTGGACTCACTTGGGAGAACATAGTGCTTGTAATATCTTGGAACAGCATCTAGCAGCTGTTGCTGCTTGATTCCCTCCTTATCAGTATGTTCTTGGCATGTATGAAGTCTCTGAAGTTGCAAGATATAGTGTCATTCTGGATGGTGTCAGAATATGTAATAACTTAAATGCAACCTAAACATACCAAATAATTTCAGAGTGTTTTGGTCCAATGTGCTAATTGCAAAACATAGTGTCATTCTGGATGGTGTCAGAATGTGTAATAACTTAAATGCAACCCGAACATAACGAGTAATTTTAAGAGTGTCTTGGTTCAATGCGCTGCAATCTGGCCAGGAACGATATTTTCAAGTCTTCATTGAATATCTACCAGGTAAGCTACTATTTACCACAGATGTAAGTACCTGATTAAGGCAATCTATATGAAATTCCACATTTGAGAGCTCAGAAGTTTGCTGACTGAGGAGATCATTAAGCTTGTAGGCAACAGTGCCTAGATGATCAACAGCATTGACCAATGCCTTTACTGCATATTCTTTTAAATTGTTCAATACCCTACACAAGGAAATGTGATAAAGCTCCGTTAAAACAACTCAAGAGGCAGTTATGTTATCCATTTAGTTCTTCAAATGTTTGATTTTTTTGGTTCATAACTAGAACTTATTTTCGTGCATACTATGTATGCAACTAAAAAAGCAATCACTATATGTTGTCTAAAATGCACCTACTACACTTCAATTCACTTTATCATAGCTAGGAAGCAACATTTCAGGTATGAGGGCAGTTGAGTTCATGTGAAGCTTAACCACACGGTCCTTGAAAATGACACCTCAGTTCACAATATGCATCAAAATCTGTAAAAGTTTGTCACAATATATTTCAAACTTAAATATTTGGCCTTTTGAAATACACCAATACATGACAGTTCACATGCAACAGGAGCTTGGTATACATTCTTTCAACACGGGGAAATAATGTCTATGCAGAGACTTGTACTTTCCCAAGAGTTGGTGATGACCAAAAGCACTAAATGTTGTCTTCAAGAGTACCTTACAACTAAACAATGAAGAGATTATAGTTTTGAAAAATTGAACAATGCTCTATCTGGTTTCCTCAATTCTTAAATCAAAAAGAACCAAGGAATGACAAACAAGCTCATATTTATTTCAAACCAGATTCACAATGGAGCCCAGAATGATCTGGTTTGTATGGTACAGAATGATCAGCAATGAGCTTAATTAGTTAGTTGAGCATCTGGCCTCCATAAAGATTCCTATTGCATATCCTGTAACTTCATTTACTAGTTTAAATCATGTCCTGCTAGAAACTGTTTCAAATAAGATGGATATTCTTATTTCATATAACTGCATTAAATATCACCACCGAAAGGCACTTACCTCACTGTTGTTCAAACAAATGTGGGTAATGTTTATTCAAAGTCTATATAAATCATCAGCAAACTAAATCAGAATTGAACATTTCCCTCGCTTACTCATGCTTACCATTTTTATTGATGAACAGTTGACACATAGAGCTATAACTATAAAATAACTAACTACTTCAATTTTTGGCATAAAACAAGAAAAGGAACCAGGTCATTCGATAAAAGAAACTGCGAAACTCACCTGACTATTCTCAACGGAAAGAAATTGGCTTTGTTATTCAATGGAGTGCCCAAATCAACTTAGAAAAGATATTCCCATTAACCAACCATAAACATATAGTGACAACATCAAGGAAGTGTAGAAATTGTACATTTGTTTCTGATCGTTATGAAGATATGACATTTCACAATATTCTGCTGCAGAATACAGCTGTGGCCTTAGATTCTTGAGCTCCTGCATCAGGAAAAGAAAAAAAGAATCAAACAAGGTAAGTCTTGAGACTTCTCTAAGCTCAGAGAATCGAGTTCCAAAGTCAACTTCCAAAAACATGTTTTCCTCAAATTATTAATCTTTTGCAACCAAAACATCACACCAATCTTAAAAAGAAAGAAGCATATGTTATTGAAAGAATGCCTCTTGCTAATGCAAGATAATCAAATTCCCTTTTTCAATAAAAAATAGACCATAACCAAAAAGAAAAGGGGGAAAGTTGAAACAGGGAAAAAGAAATGTGATTTTTCAAGATGATGAAAGAGAAAACATGGTTTAGATTTAAAATCCAAATAAAAGACATGCAAAATGAAGAGCACAAATAATATTAGGAAAAAGAGAACTTGGAACCAAAGGGTTGTCGCTCAATTGGTTAAGCACAACTAGTGAAGATGATGGTATGTCCCTTTATTTCACCATTGACCAAGGTTCAAATACCCCAGAGGTGCAACATAAGGGGATAAGGTCAGGATCATGCCTCAGGCAACTTTGGCAAAATAGATACCCCTCAGTCCTTGGCTCTTAACCAAAGAGATATCAGCCTAGACTTCTCCCCAATTGGATTGCAAAAATGATCTGGGCTTTACATAGAAGTTAAAATCCTCCATTGAAAATGAGAGGAATTTGGCAATGCAAGGAAAAAGAAAACTAGATGTGCAGCATCTTGAACATCAATAAAAAATCTATAAAATAAAGCAAATTGAGACAAATGAATCAGCCATGTCTCTAAAACAACTCTAAGACAAATACTCAAATGCAAAATTGGTAGTCAAACTCAAACTCTTTTGAAGGAAAAACTATAGTTTACACCCAAAACTCACCTAAAAGACTTGTAAAATGAAATGCACAAGGAAACAAGACGCAGGAAAGACTAAAGAAAACAAGATTTGCACCATTTGAGGCATCCCTGAAAAATCAGTAAAATAATGCAGATTGAAAGAAAAGAAAAAAAATCAACAGTAACTATAAAATATCTCCAAGAAAACCTCCAAACACAAGTTGGATTTAAATTGAAATTATTTTTTCAAGGAATATAGTTAAGATTCAACGTCTGACTAAAATAATTGCACGATGAAATACAAACATCAGGCATAATAGGGGGAGTTGGAAATGTAAGTACTAAGAAAACTAGAATTACAAAATTTGGGATATTCCCAAACTCTGTCAAATGATGCAGGTTGAAATAGATGTATCAGCTGTATCTCTAGAAACAATATCCAAATGCAAATTGGAAAGACGATACTCACCACGAAAAATGGGATGAAGCTATGGGGAAGAGTTCGGGGATGGGGGACATTATCTGAAATATGATGCATGACCATGTTAATAAAGGTGCAGCTATATTAAATTTATATATGGTTAGTAGGAAATGCCGATTCACGCAGGGCATCCTAGCACCTGAGTTTTCTGTTAATTATGGATCAAATAAATTGGCCAAATCTCTACATCTCCAAGACCAACACCGTAAAACAAATTGGATAAATCAAATTGGCCGAATCTTTAAAACGTCTTCAAGAACAACACCCAAATGAAAATTGGATTTAGACAAAATGGCTTAGATTCTAAAACACCTCTAAGAACAATACTTGAGTGCAAATTGAGAAAAACAAATTGGATGTCTTAGATTCTAAAACAACTCTAAGGACAATACTTAAGTGCATATTGAGATAAACAAATTGGATGTCTGTACAGCATATCCAAGAACAATATCCAAAGGCAAATTGGCTTGTGACCACAAATTTTCTAAGAAAAATACCCAAATGCAAACGGGATTAGTCAAACTAGCTAAGCCTCTAAAACAACTCCAAGAACAGTATCCAAATGCAAATTGGAGGAAATAAATTGGCTTAGTCTCAAACATTTCTGAGAAAAGATTGTGCTGTCTCTAACTCGTCTACAAGAACAAAACCCAAATGCACACTAGGTAAGTCCATTCACCGAGCTTTCAAAATGTCTCCAAAATGAATACCAGGTCACATAAATTGGCCTGGAGACTAGAATATTTCTAAGATCAATACCCAAATTTAAATTCAACTAAAAAAATTGGCTCTCTCTTAAACATCGCCAACAACAATAACCCAGCGATAATCGGACTTGAATAATTGAAGTCGTCTCTAATACATCTCTCAAACTACACTCAAATGCATTCTGGATCTTCATACTTTGGGCCATCCCTAAAATTACGAGCGAATTGAGATTACAACCTTTTGGCTCCATCTCTAAAACTTGCCAACAGGAGGATAAACTCAAATGCAGAGACAAGTAAAATTGTCAGTAGGGAATTGAAGAAGATGAGAAAAACACACGCTACAGATTTTCAAAAAAATACACAAAGAAAACTAAAAGTACCTGTAAAGCACTGATAAAATGTTGGCTTCTTTGCATGGACACCTCGTCATATGTCATAGCCTCCTCTTCTGTAGACGGGTTTTGCTGCTGCATCTTCTTCGTTACTCGAGCTGAGCACCCACTTGGCTATATGGGGCCTGTCCCCTGCACTCCTTTATATCTATGCACAGAAATTTCTGTCCTCTCTAGTACCCTATGATTGTATACGAACAGTGTGCATGTATTTCATACATTGAAATGATTGAGTAATCAGTCTATGTAGTAAAGTTCAGATCGCAGAAAGCATGTGAGATATACATGGAACATCACAACATGTCGGTATTCAGATTATAAAAGTATTTAGGAAATACTAGAAAAAGAGTAGATCTCAAGGATGCTCGGATTGCTTGATTTTTTCGCTTGGATTTGAAGGGAATTTTTTGGCGTCATTAAGAGTACATCTAAATCATTTAATATTGGTGAAATTATTATGAGAATTTGATAAACGTCTGTATCATTTTTTTAATAAATATCAGGCGGGTTAGAGTTTGAGTAGTACATACGCGTCAATGCCATTTATGGTGGAATTCCAAATTATAGTTTGCAAGTAATAGTAAATGTAAGACTCTTTTCTTTTCCATTAAAGTGATAATATTTAGGTTATTTTAATTGTGGTAATTGTATATTTTAGTTTTTACTTCTTATGAGGAATTATAAGCACGGCCAAATCTTAACTAGTTATTAATAATTATCTTTTTTAATTAGTGAGAGTTCAAACATTTTTTCTATTTGATTTTTTTTTATCTATTATCAATGTATACAATGCCAATTATATAACAAAATAAATTTCAAAATTCAATTATCTTCAATCTAATTGGTAGACAAATTTCGATATGTGCACTTCCATTACTTCTATTTAACAATTTTTTTTGCCACAAAATATTTTTCCACCACAAAATTAAACTATTATTCAAGAGATTTAATAGAAGTATTTTTCATTTGACAATTAATTATTTTTATGCATTCTAAATATTTATTTACTTTTATTTCTTAAAATATAATTAATAAATTATTATATAGTATATGAAAAAATTAAAAATATATACTATATAATATACAACATTTAATACATAATTTAATATATTATTAGTATATTATATTATAAAATTATTTTTAATATATTATATATTCTATATAATATGAAACATATATAACATATATAATTTAATATATTAGATAATAATTTTATAATATTATATTATGATTTTTAATAATGTGATATATTTTTTTTAATAGTTTAATATATATTGGATTATATATTATATTAAATTAACATCTAATATATTAAATTAATTTTGTGATGAGAAACATTGTTATCTTGATTTTTTATTTATATTTATAATAAATTTATTTATTTTATATTAAAAAAATTATTGATTCAAATAATTCATATGTTTACTTTAAACATAAAATTATAATAATGAAGAAGTTGAAATTTTTTACTTTTGTTTATTTTTAAATTTATTAATTAAATTTGAAAACTTTAATATTAAAATATCAAATTGTTTTAATAAATATTATATAATCAACCTCTTTAAATTGTAATACCAAACTTAACTTGACATTATAAAACTATTTATTTATACAAAAATATATTATGAGTTGTAACTTTGTAATGTGAAATTCACAAACTACAAGTAAATATTATAAAATATTTAAATAATGTAAAAGATGTTGATTCTTTGAAAAAATATATATATTAAAATATTTGGAGTAATTTTATTATTTTAAAAGGTAATTAGCATCATATTTTTCATTTAAGTTACAATCGAAGTACACAATGTAGTTATAGGAAATTGAACAATCTCAGACACTATTTCCTATATCAAATTAGAGAAATTCCTATCCCTATGCCTCTTCTTTAGAGTTTCAAAAGTCATAACCCTTTTAAATGACAAAGAGATTAAATTTTAAAGACGGATATATCGAGATTGAAGACACATTTGACACTTGAGACTAGTTGAACCCTCAAATTTGTAACAAATTGGCATCTAGAATATACCCTTTTCACCCTTATCCTTAATGCAAACCTTTTACCTGCCTGTAAAAATGCTTTTACCAATCACATTTCACTTACAAGTGAAATTTTTTTACCCCCAAACATTTTACCCACATACTAGTATTTAAATAATACATTTAACTCTATATTTTTTAACTAGCATTTTATCTGTTAAACCTTGAAAATCCTCTTTGAAATTAGTTTTGACATTTTGTCTAACATTTTCTACCTTATGCAACAAACTCATCTTCTTTGTCAATGCTTAAATCCTGTCATAAAAATGCCTTAATTTCATGGACTTTCAACTGACCTTGCAAACGTAAATGCTTCACGTAAATGCTTCTCAACCCCCTTTCTGCTTTCCTAGATCAAATGACTGCTTTCCAACTCAGCGACGACCCTGGTCAATCATATGCATATTGCGAGGAAATAAGCCATTATAGGTTTGTTTCATTTAAAAGCCTTATAGCTGCGATGCAATGATCTTCTTACACTTTGGGGAGTCAAAAGATGGCACAGTGTAAGGTTTGGAATTTCTAAATAACAAGTGAATAACTGCCCTCAACATCAACAAAGAGTAGTTAATAATTTTCAATAATATTAAATAATTATTATTTAATTTATAGTTATATTTGTCATTTTCAGTTGCTACCATTGAAAATATAATCTTATGACCTTCATTGTATTTCATGTACCTATGGTGAGATCTATGATCTAAAAGTAAATTTTGATCCCATGAGAATTACACATTGTAGGTATGTTTTACCTCACGAAATACAATGAGACCCATATTTTAGATCAATGGTGGTAACTAAATATTAGAATCTTTATTTAATTTAAATGGAAGGATTCACCATGGTAATTCATAAATTTTTCCATTATTTTCCAAGATTTACCAAGATTTTCTACAAAATCTAGCATATACATATTATTATAGTTTATATACTTGATAATTAATCCAAAATTTGAAATAATAAGAATATAATATTCTACTATTTATACTCTTATATATATTCAAACAAAGAAGATATTTTCTCAAAACTAAATTGATTAAGAGTAACCTACCTAATTAGTGTCTTAGTCATATAGTTAATAAATCGAATACATAAAATATAATCTCTTGCATCCACGTAATCAAAATACAAAGAAAAATATAACATAGTCTAGGAGCTTCAAAAATGGGATGTGACAAATTCATCTTTATTGGTGAGTTGAAAGGATATTTAAATATGCCTTATTTTATCCTAGAACAAAGTCCATCACTATTTAAGCATTATTTATATGATTATATTATTTTTTAAATAACACATATTCATCTTTGACAAAACAAACAGTGAGTGGATTTACATGTTGATGGGATCTTATGCTTTTTTTGAGGTCAGTAATAGCTCTATTGATATCTAAAAATATCATGAAGAATAATAAACCAATTTCTTTGATGTCACTTTTCAATTTTTTGGTTTTATGCTTATTTATTTTGTTTAAAACAACTTGCTTGTTTGCTCTAGTGGAGAATTTGAACGGAAACTTGCTTTTTATGTACCTATTATTTATTTTTTTTATAAACATTGTTACTAAAACTTAGCAAATACAACAAATTAAAACAAAACTATTCTAGAACTTTTTGGCAAGAACTTCACTGCTTTGCAGCTCTTGTTTCTTATGTTTTTGGGTTCATGGAATTAGATTCTCTTTAAAAGTATTGACTACTGTGTAAGAAACAATGGTTTGCTATTATTAAATATTTTTTAGCTATTTTTAATCATGTTTTGACTTGGAAAGAAGCTATTCTTGGCCTCGGCATGCAAATGATGTGATTGCGGATTCTATTCGGCAAGTTATTTTAAGAAATATATGGAATAACAGATGTGTTGCTATGTTTTCTAATGACTATTATCTTGTAACTAGTATTGTAAGGATTTACTCTGATATATTTTTTTAGGTGGCTTGTTTTTTCTCACAACTCCATGTTTTGTGCAAGAAGAATAAGCAGATCAAAGATCAAGTCATGCACTTTCAACTTGATAATAAGCTCAGCCTTGGTAAATATGTAGTACAGCTTATGTAAGAGTTTTGTTTGTAGCCTTGTAGCTTGGATATGGACCTATTTTGGTGTTTTACTATTCTATCAAGCTACTTTTGTAGTTGTATTCTTGTAATTTAAACTGCTTTGTTTAATATAAAAAATAAATAAATAATATATTATGTATGAAAGTTGGAAAATACTTTTATTTGATCTATAAATCATTCTCTATCCCTAAATCTATCATTTTTTGTCACCATTTGAGTACAAAAGTGATCCACATCATCCCATGCTTGTAGATTTGAACTCCAAAATCAAATTTCAAATTTTAAAATTTAATTTCTTGTTGTCTTTTATAACAATAAATTAAGCTAATTGAAGTGTGAATTATCCCTAATCACATGCAAGGGTGTTGTATTTAAAAACTAACACTAATTCAAAATGAATCATCTAGGAAGGATCTAGGAATATATGAGCACATCTAAATTTCTATTTGTAATTTAAAAAAAATGGATTACATCAATGTTGCATCATCTTAGGAGCATACTTCATGCTTGCTTCTTGTTATCGACCTTGATTTACCGATGTTGAATCAATCCATCTAGGAGTTTGATCGAGGGGAATTTGACAATCTCAATCTAGTAGAATCCCTAAAGGTATATACAAACACCATTTTTCCTTTCAAATATTAAGAACATGGATACAAAGGTGAATATTTTTCAAACTATTGAGTTGTGCTAGATCAAGTTCATGAGTTACAGGTTCAAATATATTTATTAGGTTTAGATCCACACACATAGAGATCACTTCCACACATGGAAGTAAACTAGAAAGGTACATAGTCATGGTTTTAGGTAAGTGATAGGTTAAAAAGATATGACAACATGACAAATGGATTCTTGATACTACATAGTGATATCTTTATCAAATTAGAAATAAATACACCAATCATTTTATGTAATTTAATTTTTACATTTATTGAAACATTATTTTCAACTATTTTATATTAGTGCCAGTTCATTTTATCTAAGTTAATTGCTTACTAGTTAGTTGTGTTGCCTAAATAAATTCAAGTAGAGGCACTTTCCCCTTTACAATTATAAAATAGATAAAACTATCTTTAAAAAGACTAAAGTTAGTAGGAAAAATTGTAGGGAGAGAACACCTCTATGATTCATTTTATTGACCATGAATGTGGACCACCAAGAGTATAAAATCATTAAAACAAACTTTAAACGACATTATAATGAATAAATTTGCACACACATGTCATTTCCCATTTAGTTTTGTGTATGTTTTGAGGAAATTTCTTAATATTGTATGATTTGAAATTATTTCACATGAGATTATTCTTGTTGATTGATGATTAAGCAATTTATTGCTACTCATGTGGCAAAAGTTGGTCAAGTGGTGACAAAGGATGTGAATATACTCTTCACATGGAAGAAGCATGTGAATGATAGGATGAATGTTTTTTGGGGTGTGTTTTCTTTGAGAATGATGTTGATTCTTCATTAATTTGTGAGGGCCTCTAAGCATGTAGTAGTATGATCTAAGGTCTCGGTAAGGTTGGAAATTCATATCACCTCCAAGCAAGCATATCTCACTAGATCTCCTCAAGGATGGTCACTTGTTCTTGGGCAGTAGCATTGAGAGGAGTGGTTTTCTTATTGGCATATAGTTGTTATTCATAATTCAATTTCAATAAATATAATGAACTAATCAATGGTCAAATTTAATATTTTTTGGTTAAATAGATGTTAAACCACTGCTAATTTATTAATGACCCATTTATATGTAATATTTTTGCTAGATTAAATTATGTTTTTGTAATGGGGAATCACTTGGAATATTAAAGACATGTTTTAATTAATCAACATATCTACTAATATTATTAAAATACCACTGTATTTGAGGATCAATTTTGCCAATATCATGATAACACTATGTTATTCTTAGGGCCATAATCACCTTGAAATCACCACATGTGTTTTGGATTCATATACCCAATTGCCCAACATTTACATCAATTATTATATAATCATGTGGGATTCACCATATTTTTACTCCACTATTTTACTATCATGTGGGATTCACCATATTTTTACTCCACTATTTTACTATCATGTGGGATTCACCACATTGTTACTCCATTATTTTATAATTTTTTAGGTTTCACCAAATTTGAATCCATATAAATACAAATAAATCTATGAATTAATCTTTTACATATATTTTATTCTAAGTTTTAGATTCATATTCAATTGAATATTAAATCTTGACATCCTTTGAAAGATTTTGTTTTGAACTCCTTTCTTTGGTTTTTTTTAATTCCCAATGCCTACTTGCCACTTGTTATGTGGTCTCACAACATGCCCTAAGACTATAAGACTTGGGGACCCCAAGTGAAAACTAATGCTTATGGCAGGTGTTGGCTAGTTGGAAAGATCACCGAAAGTGAAGGGCAAAAAGAGAAATCTTTAAATAAAAGAGTACTTTGTAAAGTAAAGTGTTTCAGGTACTAGATACTGGGAACCAAGAATGTTAGAAAGGCAAAAGGTAATATACATGTTGAACAAAGTGTTCCAGTCCGATAGGCGAGGTCCAGTAAAGATGGAAGTTTTGGTGACACCAAAGTCTAGGGATATCATGGGTAAAGTTGAATACCAGGTTTTGAGTACCAGGTAATGATGCAAAGCAAATTTTTTAAATTTTAAGGTTATCCAAGAAGTCTAATATTTTGATAACCCAGTGTATAAAAGATAATTGTGCAAGAATTTGTGATTTTTTGGAAAGTGTGTTATTTATGATGGATTTATATGATAACAATTTGATAATGGTTTTATTTACATGAGATTTATATAAATTTTTTCTTTAAAGGGATTTAATGAGTGGAATTTGTGATTGCAGGAGAAGCAGATTGTGATGCATAGTTCGGGTATGGACGGTTAGGAAAACTAAAGTTGTAGGCAGATTCGATGGTGTTACCAGGTTCAATGATACACTTTGGAGGCTCATGCTGGAATAGAGTTCGTTGCAAAGATACACCAGATACCGGGAAACCGAAACTTTGGAGTTTAAGCATGCAACAAAAAAGTGTATTCATTCCAGGGATTACTTATTCCTAGAATGTTCAAACCGAGGATGAACCTGAATGTAGGAACGAAAATTCCACCTGATCATTTTGAATATATGGGAGTTTCCTACATTTTATTTGAACGAATTCGTTTGGTTCTAAGAAGGAACCCTAAAAATAAGAAGATGAAAAACCCAAAGAACTTCAATGTGCAGATGAAGGTTGACCTTCGTTGACTTCATTTGCAATTCTCTTACCAGTCACCACATTCCATGCATCTTGATGTGATTCATCCCTTGGATTTCCTCTCATGTATTTTTCTTATCCTACCTGTGTCTTACTTCTATAAAAGGCTAGGGGATACCTTTTTTTTAAGTTAAGTTCAAAATTTGTGGACGTTGGAAGAGCCAAAAATTCTTTAAGTTTTGTTCTTTTTTCCCATTTTTTGAATCATTTTGAACTAAAAACTTATATGCACATATAATTTAATCAATATCGAAGCTAATTTGATAGTTATTTATCTAAGTATTTTTGTAGCTAATTTTGTTAGTTCAACCAAATAAGACTGTGATGCGCCATTTAAGGGTGCATGTAGAACCTACTCGATGTCCAAACTAAAACCCCTTCTTTAAAAGCTCACACCATTTTATATGTAGTTGTGAAGCAATCTAGTGAAGTATAAAGTAGTTTTCTTTGATTTGATTAACTCTTGGGGCATGCGTGGAGAATAACTGAGAGAAATTTTTTTTTTAGTATTTTTATGCTTTATTTTAGATTAGATGTTTAAATTCTTGAAAATGTTTCAAAAATAGATGAATGGATGGAAATTTATTGAAAATCTTTCATTTCCTATGAAATTGCTGAATACATAAAGCTAAATCTACTTAAGTGATAGCAAATTTATTGATGTTCATGAAATATTATTGTAAATCTTTTGATTTCATGATATTATTTTGTGATTGGATTAAGAATCTGGTTCTAAACATTTATGATTCCAATTACCATAGGCCCCTCGAGATTAATAGCAATATCACATCATACCCTTAAGCAAACCTAGTATGGTCAAGACCTGACTACCAGACACTTGGGATTGAGTTGAGTCAACCTTTTCCTATAACACAGACCACCCCTAGGTTGCCCTGGTTAAGTCTTTCAAGAAAGATAGGTTCTTTGCGGTCTTCCTATAAGGACTTTATATGCACTGTTGTTGTGAGTGACATCGTTGTCAACACCACCTAGAATTCTATTTTAGTGAGCCATAGATAACTACAATCATTAGTGATTCAATGAAAGCTAAGTGATATTTTTATTATTATTAAATTATAATGTAATATTCCTCCTATTTATTTATTTGTTTTTTTTTTGTTATATATGATATTGAGTTGGGATCTATGTTTCCTTTTATTGATTTTGTCCTTTTAGTTTCATTATTTTTTATTAGTTAAGTTGGGAAAAGGGTTCCAATACCTTACATATTAAAAGAGTTCATCAACCAAGTATAAGACATAACAATAATATAAGAAACAACAAGAGGCACTAGCTGGCACCACCAAGTTAGACTAGACATTAAAAAATAGACAAACCTAGAATAGAGACAATAGAAAACTGACATTAAAATAACACCATAAACAACCTAGATAAAAGAAAAAATAAATCCTGTAGTGACCAAGGAATCCCATTCCTTGATCATTTTCCTGAGTATCTTCCCATTTTGTGGCACCCATGATAATCTGAACCTTGTTCCTTTTTACTTTTTTTTTATTGAGGATTAGTTTTCCTCCTCTTATGAATGCTTATGCTTGTTAAGTTCAGCTTGGAGAGTGACCACTGCTAAAATTTCACTTCTCATCATGTCATTAGTAATATTTACTGGATTAAATTCATCCTTCTACATTTTAATAAGTTTTTTCTACTATACATATTACAATAACACATATTATCCCACCTAACGTTACAACTATCACAAATGTGATCCTTATCATTAAGGTCTTCAGTATTTTTCATTTTAACAAGAAGATCATTCAAGGTATCTATGATCTCAACTAATAATATGTCATTTTCTTTGGATTCCCTATAATCATCACCCATCTTGTCACCATCTAAATCTTCACTCTCTTTGTCAAGGTCCTCAATATCCTCCTTATCATCCTTCTCAATGGAGAAAGACATAATGTCATCATAGGCATCAAGAGGGGGTTGAAAACCTCCATCATCCCTACTCATCTCTTCCTCAAGCTAGTAGGAGAGTTAGAGGTAATATCCTACATAATAGCCTTAGGATTTTGAACACCATCCTTATAATCATGACCCCTCTCTTTACTAGCAATGATAGCATAAACCTTATCTAAGTAGGAAAACCTAGACCTCATTTAGGTTATCAATCCTCTTAGGGTTAATATGCTCAAAGGTTGCCTCAATATCAATTTTGGCAACATTAGATTTAATTTTAACATTATTTGTGTAAGTCTTAGGAGAAGATCCCATCCCATCCTCATTCTTGTAGAAGGATTTATTCAAGAGAATGTCTCATCATTAATAATACTAATAACTGAGTTTGAGAGGCTTTTTTTGTTGGCTATTCCATCATTCTTTCCACATAGATAGGTTGATTGTTAGTTTTTTTATGTTTTGTTATTTTTTTGGGTTATTTTGTTATGTGTGATAATTGGTTATATATTGTGAACCATGTGAGTGTTATTTCAAGCACTTTGTTCACCGCCATTAGATGCATATAAACCCATATGATAATAAATTTGGTTAATTTGATTACTCTACCAAATCCATTATGGTATCAGATCATAGGAGATCATGGAAATAAATTCTCATTTTATTGTTTTATCCAAATAGTGGCATGAAAATATGCTATTCCTAAGATTATGGGCGACCTCAGTGATCCCATCATCTTTAGTAATTATTAATGCATGAGGTGGAAAATATTGTGGAAGAATTTTATCTATTTTTTAGTGGTGATTCCACAAATTCTCATGCTAATTATGTAAATAATCTCATTCCATCACTCTACCCATAATCAAGGGATCTCATTCCACAACAGTGACTGCAATTGCGGCAACCATTCTGGTTGTTCTAGCCCGCCATGCTTTACAGGGATAGATATTTGTTTCATGCCATTTGAATAGCTTGTTGATTCTCCACAAAATCCACACATCAATGGTGCAATCTTCCATCACTACAGATGCTAACATACTTTTTGGAGTTTTGTGACTCAAGTAGAGCGTGCATATTGGGCTGAAGTTGTTCACATAGAAGTTTATCTTTTGAATTGTGCACCAACTAAAGCACTTGATGGCATTATACCAAAAGAAGCATGGACAGGGGTAAAGCCTTCTATCTCTCATCTTTGTGTGTTTGGATGCACTGCCTATATGCACATTCCTAAATAGAAAAGGAAGAAGCTAGATGAAAAATCAATGAAATGTATTCTTCTAGGATATAGTAATGAATCCAAAGAATAGCTACTTATGGATCCCAATACAAAGAAGATATACATTAGTAGAGATGTAATTTTTGATGAGAAGAATGATGTAATTTCTCCTCCTGCATCATCATCTACTTCAGATAGTGCTCCTATTTTCAACATGGATGGTAAAAGTGATGGGCATGTTGATAGTTAGTGAACACCCCCCAATGTCACAAGACCTTTACCAAAGTGGTACACTAATACCATTCAAGATGCAAAGTTAGATGGAGTCCCAAACACTTCCACTTCAAGTTCGAGGACTCGCAACATGGCTTGCAATGAGGTAAACTTTGCACTAATGACTTTAGTTGTTGAAAATTTTCAGCCATCCAATACTTAGGAAGCACTAGAATCAAAGCCTTGGAAAGAGGCTATGGATGCAGAGTATCAATCTCTGATAAAAACAACACTTGGGAGCTTGTTGATCTACCACCTAGTAAGAAAGCAATTGGTTGTAAATGGATTTTTAAAACTAAGTATAAAGTAGATGGTAATATAGATAAACATAAGGCTAGACTTGTAGCCAAGGGTTATGCTAAAAAAGAAGGAATAGACTATGAGGAAACATTTGCTCCCACTGCAAAGATAAAAACCATTAGAATGATTTTTTCTTTAGCTACCCAATTTGGATGGAAATTGTATCAAATGGATGTAAAAAGTGTCTTTCTTAATGGTAACCTTAAGGAAGAGTTCTATATGACCCAACTAGAGGGATATGTTGCACTTGGTAAGGAGGAAAAGGTTTGTAAACTTTTCAAGTCCCTATATGGTCTCAAGCAGGCTCCTAGAGCTTGGTATATAAAAATTGATGAACATCTGCTACAACATGGTTTCACTAGGAATCCATATGATCCTAATCTATACCTCAAGGATCAAGGGGGGATATTGTGATAATTATTGTATATGTTGATGATTTAGTTATCATGAGCAACTCAAAAGCAATGGTTGAAACATCCAAGAATGATCTCAAGAAGACATTTGATATGATCGATCTTGGGCTACTGCACTATTATCTTGGCTTAGAGGTATGGAAAAAAAATCACCATATCTTTGTATCTCAAAGGAAATATTCCAAGACATTGCTTGAGAAATTCAAAATGACGGATTCCAAACCCATGTCTACAACTATGGAATTGGGTTTTCAGTTATCTACATCTGATACATCTCCTCAGGAGAATGCAACTCTCTATCGTCAAATGATTGGAGGTTTGATTTACCTAGCATATACTAGACCATATATTATTTTTGTTGTTAATTATCTTTCACAATTCATGCAAGAACCAAAGAAATGTCATTGGCTAGCAGCAAAAAGGGTCTTAAGGTATCTACATGGTACAATGGATCATGGTTTGGAATATAAAAAGAATGATCAATTCTTCTTAAATGGGTACACAAATGCAGATTATGCAGGTTCTATTGATGATAGAATATCCACTTCTGAATTTTTTTTCTTCCTCGAATTAGGTCCTATTTGTTGGGGAAGTAAGAAGCAAGCCACAGTTGCTCATTCCTCAACAAAGGGAGAATATTGTGTAGCAAGTGCAACAGTTTGTGAAGCAGTTTGGTTATGTCACATATTAGAAGGTTTGGGGGTACCACAAAACCAACCTATAGTCCTCTATTGTGATAATCAAAGTGTTCTCAAGCTTGTTAGTAATCCAATGTTTCATGAATAGACCAAGCATATTGAAGTTGATTGTCACTTCATACAAGAACGTGTTTAGCAAAACAACATTTAGCTCCAATTCTGCTCAACTCAAGAACAACGCACTAATATCTTCACCAAGCCTCTTGCACATGTGAAGTTTGAAAGCTTTCAAGATTCTCTTATTAGTACTTTAAAGAAATGATATAAAAAGGGGGAAATGTTGGGTATTCCATCAGTCTTTCCACGTAGATAAGTTGATTGCTAGTTTTTTTATGTTTTGTTATTATTTGTTTTGGGTTATTTTTGTATGTGTGATAATTGGTTATATATTGTGAACCATGTGAGTGTTATTTCAAGAACTTTGTTCACCACCATTAGATGTATATAACCCATATGATAATAAAGTTGGGTAATTCGATTGCTCTACCAAATCCATTATTTTCTCTCCATCCAATAATTCTTGTTGTCAAACTCTAACCCTGCATTAGTCATACCATCAAAAACACCATTAACTTCTTGGTATATATGATAGATAGTATCATTTTTATTTTTTTTCAAGTTATCCTTAACTTATTCAATATAATCTCTTATTCTCCTAGGTATAGGAACATTGGACTTAACTAAGTCAATAATTATTTTAGAATCTCCTTCAATATTAATTTTTTGAAACCCATAATGCATTATAAATTAACCCCCCATCGTAAAGAATAACCTCTACTTCATTAGAAGTTTTGGAACCTATGTATTTAGCATATCCTTCAACTAAATTGCCTTGATAATCCCTAATTATCCCCCCTAAAGCAGCTTTACCAAAATTTTATTTGGATCAACCATCAAAGATTAGCTTCATCCAATCTTCTTGAGTGTATTTACATTTATTATATTTTTAAATCAATATTCTATTAAGATCAACTTTGAAGAGATCCTTAGAAATACCCCATCTTTTATTGATTCACCTCTTGAGTTGTACATAGATTTTTATTTATCATTTCTTTCCATGTTCACATTCTCTTGAACATCATGGAAAAAAATCTAAGACACAACCATAGGATCCCTACTTATATTATAGAAAATAGTGTTATTCCTTTCTTTCCAAATATCCCTGGAATCTACTTTTGTTTCTTTCTTAAAATTGGATGCTTAAATGGTGAGGAACCATTCCAACTATTGAAAAAATATCAAAGATTATTAGGCATAGTCCAAAGAATCTCCAACTTGGTGAACATCACCTCTCAAACATCCCTAGCAAAGTTGTAATGGAAGAACAAATGGTTAAAAAACATTTATGCAAACAACACATAGGAACCTATTAAAAAAATGAAGACACATTTGAGAAGATTATTTTGAGTAAGAATTACATGATTAGCAACCCACCAAAAATAATCTTAAGAATGAAGAATGATTCTATGACTCCAATGATTCTCTAATCAAATTAAGAATTGGGTAAACAAGTAATCAAGGTGTAACTAGAAGCCACGATGTAGTTTCTTAAGGAATGAGTAGTCCATATAGTATCATCTTCTCTAAAAAGAAGGAATAAATTAAAAAATTAACATGAGATTGAAGGGAAATGATAATATCTCTTAAGTCACTCATTTGACCAAAATAATCCAAAAAATACTTCCACTTTATAATGGAGTCTTGGCGATCAATATAACCTTCAAAAAAATATCAAACAATCTTGAAAAGGCTCCATCAATCTAGAAAATTATTAACGAAAGGAAAGAAGGGAATTATTTATCCAAAAATTAGTCTAAAAATTAGTTTTTTTACCATTACCCAATATCCATCTTATAGAATATATCCGATTTAGGAGGGGATGGATGCTTTGCGGGCTGCATTTTTGTAGGTCCGTGACCAATAGGTCATGGCCTGCATGTTGCAGTCGTCTGTTACATGTGAAGCGTGGTCTTTGGATCGGTGTGCGGGGTGCATTTGCAGGCGCAGGGAGGGGTATTTTAAGTGCTTAAGGGGTGCTGTGGTAAGGTGGATGGGGTGTCTCTTGGCGCCTGCCTTTGCTTGGCCTGGGCTGTGGGTTGGGGTTTAGGGTGCTGTGGTGTTGGGGGGAGTGGTGTTTGAGCCGGTGTGTGTTGGGTTTCATGGTTGGCATAGGGTGGAGCTGTGGGGGTTCTTTTCTTGCATGCTTATCCTTGTTGGTGGGGGTGTGTGGGGTGCTAACTCTAGTGTGGGGTTTAATGACCCTAAGTTTTTTTGAGGGATTGGTTGTTTAGTGGAGTTTCTTCTCTTTTCTTCAATGGAGCATGGGGAGTCGTCGGGGTTTGGAACCAAGTTGGATTTTTTCTCTGCTTTTGGTTCGAAACCCTTGCCACATGGGTCACAACTTTATGATAATAATTTATTTTCTTAGAATTTGGATAAGAATGAGATGGGACCGACATGAGGGTTTTGGTTTCCAAAGATTAACAGATGCTTAGAAAGGTGCAAAGAGAGGCCGAATGTTGTGATCCCGATGGAGATGCTCACGAAAGATATTGAGTACTACTCTCGTCACTCTCTGTATTGCAAATTTTGGGATTGAAGATTTCGCTACAATTTTTGGAGGCCTGGGCCCAGAGGAATTGGTTGCTGGAGGGAGAGATGGAGATTAGGCTCCTGGAAAATAACTATTTTATGGTTATGTTTGACTGCATGGCAGATAGGATCAATATTTTTGAAGGAGGCCCTTATTTTTACAATCAGGTGGGCTTGTTTATCAAGCTGTGGCATGCAGGCTTCAATCCGGTTAAGGAGATTCCTAGTCGGGTTCCAGTCTAGGTTCGATTACCAAGGTTCTCGGTCGAGTGCTGGTGTGAGGATGTTTTGTATTTACTAGCTTCAATGCTTGGTAAACCTGTGGGTTCTTCGTTGTAGACACAGTTGAAAAAGGTAATGATATTTGCTCGGTTCTATGTGGAAATTGATTTAAGTAAACCTTTGCCAGACTCTTTAGAAGTGTGTGCAGGATCTTACTCATGGGTTCAACAGCTTGACTATGAGACCTTACCTTTTAGATGTCATTTGTGTCATGAGTATGGCCACTTACAACGTAGATGCCCAAGGGCTAAGCCTTTGGAGACTAACTCTTCACAGCCCCCTGGCAATCCGCCTAGTGTGGAAAAGGGAAAAGGTCCAATTCAGGGTGGTGGTACCAGGGAGGATGGCTTTACTCTTGTCCGATCTCAGAACAGACATAAGGGGCAAAAAAGGACTATGAAAGAGAGGCAGGATGAGGATACTTTTAATAGATTTGAGGTTTTAGAGGGTCTTAGCCAACAAGAAGTGAATCTAGGTTTGGTGGATTTGGATAAAGGAATTTTGGGTTTGGAATAGCAGGGGCAAGAGGTTGAGCTAGAGCAGGCATACCATCAGGTGGTGGGTTTGGGCTTACAGGGTGTTGAGCTAGATGGGGGAGGCTATGGACAAGAGGGGATTAGCCCCAGGGTCTCTCCTGCTCCACAGGAGGATGGAACCTTGCATTTGGAATCAGATCTAAGGATGGAGGCTCAGAAAGAATTAGGCGCTGTAGTGGTGAAGGACAAGGAGGATTTGTCTCATCCCATGCGGAGAACAGGTCTGGAGGGGGGAAAAAACAATAAGCTATCTCCTCATTTGGGTATCTTGCAAAAAGATCTTAAGAAAGGAGGGGCGGAGAAAGTCACTAAGTTGGGTAGGAAAAAGGATATGGAGAAGATTAAATTGATAGGGGAAAATTTGGTGGAATCAGGGTCCGTCAAGACTTTGGATTCTCACTTCTCAAGCCCTTTGAAATGATTGTTCTATCATGGAATGTTAGGGGCTTGAACAGTGGCCCTAGACAAAAAGTTGTTCGGAATTTGGTTAGAAGTCAATCTCCTGATATTCTTTTTTTGCAGGAGACCAAGATTTCCGTGGATGGTATGATGGGTATAATGCCCAAGCTGTGGATGAATGGAGAATGCCAATGCATTGGTGCTCAGGGATCCTTTGGAGGGGTGGCTTGCTTATGGAACCCTCACAAGATTTTCCCTAGGTGGTGGATGTCCTTCAAGTCCTCTATCTCTATGGTGGCCTCTTGTTATGAATCGAGGGAGTCGGTTCTTTTTTCCAACATTTATGCTCCTGTGGATATGCAGGGCAAGCATCCGTTGTGGTTGAATATTCCTTATGTATGAAGCATGGATCCTTACCTTCCATGGATTATTGGGGGTGACTTCAATGCTATCACTGAGATTGTTGAGAAGCGGGGTGGTACCATGAGGTTGGAGGCTTCAGCTCTCCTCTTCCAAGATAATATTTCTGCTTTGAATCTTGTGGATATCAAGCCTAGCATTGGTCTTTTTACCTGGAACAATTGGAGGATTGGTGAAAACTGCATTGCAGAGCGACTGGATCGATTTATGGTTTCTTGCTTTTGGGTGGGTGATAGGTGGTCCTCTAGCTCAGAGATTTTGGACTGGAGGGGCTCAGACCATTGGCCTATAAAGCTTTTAGTCATCTTGGCTGGGCGGTCCTACAAGCCCTCCTTCAAATTCTAGCTTATGTGGTTACATGATCCTGATCTCCATGATTATGTGGCTCAATGGTGGCGGGAGGGTAGACCAGCTTTTGGTAGGGCAATGTATGTTTTTACTAAGCTGCTTCAGTTTGTTAAGTATAAGCTTAAGCGCTAGAATAAGCAATGTTTTGGGAATGTTTTTAAAGCCAAGTTTGATGCACAAGCTAAGTTGGATGGTATTACGAGGGTGATGAGGGAGAATGGGGTGTATGAGTCTTTGATGCATGAGGAATCTAAGGCTTTGAAAGTTTTGGAGGAATGGGAATTGTGGGAGGATATCTTTTGGAAACAAAAAGCCTGAATTGATTGGCTTCAAGAGGGGGATAAAAAATTTTCTTTCTTCTTTAATTCGGTAAAGGTGCAGAGGCATGGTAATTCTATTCCTATTTTGATTATGGATAGGGGAGAGACTCTAAACTCCTTTCAGAGTATTTCAGATGAAGTTGTTCTTTATTTTTCTTCCCTGTTCAGAGAGGATTTGCAGGGGAACTCGGTGGAGGAAGCTCAGGTTCTCTCGTGCATCCCTCATCTAGTGTCTAGGGAGATGAGGGAGTATCTTATGGGTGAGATCACTCTTGAAGAGTTGGAGGGGATAGTGTTTTAGATGAAGAAAGGAAAAGCCCCCGGCCCTGATGGTTTCCCGATTGAATTCTTCCAAGAGTTTTGGGAGATCATCAAACTTGATTTATTAGAGGTGGTCAAAGAGTCACAGCAAAATAAGCAAATGTTAAAGGCCATGAATTCCACCTTTTTGGTGCTTATTCCCAAGTGTGATGGAGAGGATAGGCTGAGCCGATTTCGGCCTATATCCCTTTGTCATGTGGTGTATAAGATTATTTCGAAGCTAATTGCTAATAGGTTGAAAAAGTGGTTGCAGTTACTCATTTCTGAGGAGCAAAGTGGTTTTGTGGAGGGTAGACAGATTTTGGATGGTATTGTTATAGCTACTGAGACCATCCAGTCTATGGCTATTTCTAGAGAAAAGGCTATGTTTATCAAGCTGGATATGGCAAAGGCGTATGACAGAGTCCGATGGTATTTTCTTTAGAAGGTCCTAGCTACTTTTGGTTTTGGAGATGATTGGATTCAATGGGTTATGAGTTGCATCATGTCAGTTTCTTTTTCTGTTTTAACTAATGGGGAGCATTCAAAGTTGTTTGAAGCCTCTCACGGGATAAGGCAAGGAGACCCTCTTTCCCCTTACCTATTTATTTTGCTGGTGGAAGGCTTGGGATGCCTTTTGAGACGTTAGGTGGAGCTGGGCCTTATTCAGGGGTGGCAGTGGGGAGGTGATTTACCCCCTCAATCCCACTTGTAGTTTGTGGATGATACTGCCTTGATGGAAGTGGCCACTATTTGGGAGGCAATAAATATTCACAGGGTGTTGGATATGTATCTTGAGGCTTCAGGTCAATCAATTAATGAGGACAAGTCTTCCATCTATTTCTTTAATACTCTGGATCATATCCAGAGGAGAATTGCTCAGCTTCTACGATTTCAGATTGGGACTCTTCCTCTATCTTACCTTGGGGTTCCCGTCATGGTGGGAAGATTAATGAGGGAGTCGTGGTTGCCTATCTTGGATAAATTTCATTTGAAGGTTACTCATTGGACCAACTGATGGTTGTCCTTTGCTAGGCGGGTTCAGTTACTGAAGTCTATGGTCCAAGCTCTTCCCATTTATCAGTGTATGCTTCAGGTGGCCCCGCAAGGCTTTGTTATGGAATTGGACTCTTTGGAAAGACAATTTTTATGGGCTGGTAGTTTGATGTCTTCCAAGTGGAGTCTGGTTAGATGGGATACAGTTTGTTGTCCTAAGCAGCTTGGTAGTTTGGGGTTGAGGCATTCCTCACTGGCAGGGATAGCGTTGGCGGTGAAACTTTATTAGAGATGGTGCACAGAGAAGGATAGGATTTGGGCTAGAACTATGTCCTATAAGTACTTTCAGGATATTCCTGGGGAAGATATACCCCGCTACCCCTTGTTAGGTAAGGGTTTGACTATTTGGGCTACTCTCAAGAAGGGAGCTGTGCTCGTCAAGGATGGCTTATTTTGGATTTGTAATCATGGGACGAAGGTTCAGTTTTGGTATGACTCTTGGGATGGTCATCCTCCCATCCTCACTCAGTTCCCTGACTTGGGGGGCCTGAGTAGGAGTTTCAGTGATGTTGGTTGGACGAGGGTAAGTGATTTTAAGGTGCTTTCTCTTCAGGGTCAGCTTGTGAGTGCTAGGTGGAAGACTCCTGAGGAGTGGCCGGTGATTGGTTTGGTGGAGGAATGTAGGATTTTGCATAATATTCTCTTGGGCAGATAGTGTAATTCCCTCAGGGATAGGGATATCCTTGCTTGGTCTCCTAATCCGAAAGGTCACTACACTGTTGCGTCGGGTTATCAGAGGTTGTTTTCTCAAAGGTTTGTGGGGGCGGAAGTTCCTTGGTGGAAGAAGGTTTGGAATAAGTTTTCTTGGCCGAAGTGTAACTGCTTTGCTTGGATTTTGGCTTGGAACAAGTGTCTAACTTGGGACAATATCTAGAAGTGTGTGTTTTAGGGCCCGTCTAAGTGTGTGCTGTGTGGGAAAGGTGAAGAGGACTCTTCACATCTTTTCTTTCGGTGTCCTTTCGCCTTGCAGCTTTGGCATTCTTGGTGGAGTGTTTGGAATAGTCCTTGTGTTCATGCTTCCTCTTTAGTGGATTTTTGGTCTAGCTTGGGCAGACCTCCCTTGAGGGCCTCCTTTTTGTAGGATGCATGGTAGGCAGGACCTATTTTCTTGTTGTGGTAGATTTGGCTGGAAAGGAATAGGAGGATTTTCAGAGGGGATTTGTTGCAAGTTCAGCAGGTGTGGTTTAGAGTTCTTGGGATGATTTAGGAGACTATTCAAGCCAAGGGGGATGTGGAGCTACCGCTGGAGAAGAAAGATGTGGAGTTGGTGGCCTGGTTGGGCATCCAGGGGTTAACCCCTGCTGCGTCTTGTGGCCAAAAAGGTAGGCGAGTGGGGCAGTATGTCCAGCGGCAGGGGAACTGGTAACCTCCCCCTATGGGGACCTTGAAGGTTAATACTGATGGTTCTTCTAGGGGAAATCCTGGCCCCGCTGGAGTTGGTGGGGTAGGCCAAGATTCTTCTGGCTTAGTGGTTTTCCTCTTTTCCATTCATAAGGGGACACAAACTATCAACCTTATGGAAGGTTGGGCGATTCTTTATGCCTTAGAGAAGGCCTATGAGCTGGGGTGGCATAGGGTTATTTGTGAATTTGATTCATAGGTTCTGATTAATTTACTCAATCAAGGGAGGACATCGGATGTGAATTGGCAGTTGGCAGTTCTGGTGCAACAGATTTTGCAGATTGGTACTCTTATGGAAAGGGTGTCCTTTGTCCATATTCTGCGTGAATGGAACATGACTGCTGATTGTCTGGCCAAGTGGGCTTCAGAGCATTTGGAGGATTGGAAGCTTGATGATTGGGCTCAGATCCCTTAGGAGCTTAGGCCGAATTTGGAGAGGGTTCTCGCTGAGGATGGTGGGGGTGTTGAATGACTTGGGTCTTGGTTTTGTTTTTGTCTTTGTTCTTTTTGGGCTTCTACCCTTGATGTGGTTGTAATGCTGGTTTCCAATTTTCAATAAAGTTTTTACCCCTTTTTATTAAAAAAAAATATCCATCTTATACCTCTACTATGAAAAAATCTAATTTTTAAGAGACTATTCCAAATAACAAATCCACGAGGAAGAATAGAATCACTTAGGAAGCACATAAGATCTCTAATATGAAGGTATTTTTCCTTAATAATTAAGGCCCAAGCCTTATCATTATTCATCAAGTTGTAGCCTACCTTAGCCATCATAGCTTTGTTAAAGTTTTGAATAATATTTAATCCTAGAACTCCATTTCTTTTACTTTTGCAAATAGTTTCCCATCTTACCAAAGTCAACCTCTCCTTATTCTCCATCCTTATCCAAAGATTTTTTTAGAATTTTCTCAATTCTATCAACCATATTTCTAGAATTCTAAATGAGGACAAATAATAAACAAGAATATTTTATAGAGAGGCCTTTAAAATTTGATATTTCCTAACTTGACTAAGAATTTTACCTTTCCAACAATCCATTTTTTTTTGGAATCTTTCAATAATACCAACGAAAAATAATTAGCAATATTTTTGTTATTTAAGGGGAGACTAAGACATATAGTAGGTAACTCAACTTTAGCACATCCAAGAATTTTAACAATCTTTGGGTGAATAATAGTATCAATGTTAAATAAATAAAGACCACTTTTATCATAATTAATATGTTGTCTTGACACTTTAACATATTTATTGAGAAGCACTTTCCATAACTTAGCTTCAATAATATAACCAAGCCCAAAAATAATGGTATCATCCACTAATTGTTGATGTGAATAAGGGGGAAAAAAAGGAAGATGATCTAATGCTAGTAAGAGTTTGAGAAGAAATTAATTTATAAATATTCCTACCAAGTGATGTAGGAGCATCTAGGGGTACCAAGCAATCTTGCACACCCAAAAAGAATTTTATTTTATTTTCTTGATTTTTGGCTTGTTGATTTTGCAGGCATGTGACTTTTTTCCCCCACTCATCTTCAACTCTTTCATATGGGACTCCTTTTCATAAATCAATAATATGCCTTGAAGTTAAATTGTAATTTTTTCGTAAATGTTACAAATTTAAAATTATGCTTGGGGGCCAAAGTCCCACATCCAGTGTAAATTGTTTTTTTTATTATTTATTTGTAACTACCGGGAGTAAAGAAGAGTGGAGAAATTAATCATTACAAGTAGTGCTTGGCACTTGGGAGTGGAGGTGTTGGAAGACAATGGAGGTAATTTTGGGTAAATTTTTGGAATTTGTGTGGAAAAAACATTGAAAGGCCAATTGCATGAATTACCACACCATAATGGAGGAGGTGGAGGTTTGATTGGCATTTTGGGGAGAGGAAGATGGTCTAGGTCGTAACTGTGAGACCTAGTATCAATAAATTGGGCATAAATTTCTCATATTATAACAAAATGGATAAATTCAAAATGTTCTGGAAAGCTAGGAACAAGAGACATAAAACCCATAAATCATTTTAGAAGATTCATACGAATGAGAGAAAAATGATAGGTAGAAAGTGATGGGTTTTAGAAGCTTTGGGATATAAAAGGAGAGGAAAAAGAAAGCAAAAGTGTGAAGGAGAGCATTTGGGCACCCCATTCTCCATGCTCAAAAGTTGGAGAGGTGATGTTGCTACTGTTTTGATAATGTCTGTAGCTGATTTTTGAGTCTTGTAAATCAGATTTGTAATAAGTTGGAGGCATTCTTGCCATAGGATTGTTGTAAGGAGGATTTGATTTTCTCAATATGTTGTTGAAATTGAAGATTTGAAAATATTTTTCATTGGATTTTTATTTTCATATGCTTATGATTATGGAATGAGAATGCATTTTATGTTATGGCTTCTTGGATGGGTTGTTTGACAGAATCCCCCATCCTTGTACTACATCACCAAGGAATTCAACCACCAAAATAAATAAGGATAGATAGGATCTTCTTTTTTAAGCCCCTACCACTATTAAAGGAATCCTTAGGAGTACCATTCATAATAAAAAAATACTTGGTAGTAGAAACATATTCCTGAATAAGTTAAAAAAATCTACCCTTGAACCAAAATGTATACATGGCAACAAAAATAAAAGACCAAAAAACTCTATCATAAGCCTTGGGGATATCAAGTTTGAGGACCATACTTTATTTCCTATTATATTCCATGGAATTAATAATTTCATGAGTAGAAAGAACAACATCCAAAAAAACTTATACCAAGAATAAAGCCTTTTTGGTTTTGAGAAATAATCTTGTGGAGTATTGACTTAATTTTGGCAACAATAAGTTTAGAAAAAAATTGTAGATGGTATTAAATAAATTGATAGGTCTAAAATCATTCACAATAACCACCTCTCCTTTATTTGGGAAAAGAATAATAAAATTATTGTTAAACTTCTTAAGAAATCATGCAAATCTATAAAATCCCTAGCAAGAATACTAGTATTTCCCTAAACAATATTCCAAAGGTTGAGGGGAAACAATTCATACCAAGAGCTTTATAAGCTCCAAAATAGAAAACAACACCTTTAACTTCTTCCTCAGTAATAGGTTTTTTCATTTCCTCATTATTAGCTTTAGTTAGAATAGAAGGGCTGGTCCATCCAACATCTTATAAAAAAACTAGAGTTGTTTTGATGTTCCTAAAGAATTTCTCTATAAAAAATAATAGCATTATCATTGAAATTTGATCCACCAAAATAATAATGTTGTCAAAACCATCAATCAATTTAGTAATAGTATTCATTAAATTCTATGTTTGAGTATTGATTGATGGAAGTACTTAGTATTTTTATCCCCCTTAATAAGCTATTGAATATATGACTTTTTCATATTAAAGTTTATTTCCTTAACAAAAGATTGTGCCATTCATCCCTCAATTTTTTCTCTTCCTAAAATTATGCAAATCATTTTGACCAAAGGTCATTATATCCTAAATATCTTTTAGCTTAAAATTTGTTCTTTAAGGTTGAAGACATTCCCAAAAGTAATCATGTTCCAACCTTTAACTCCTTTTTTTACAGATTTAATTTTTTGGACTTAAAAAAACATAGAGGAACCCTTGAAAGGGGTATTCCACCAATTATCCACATGATCACAAAAATTTAGATGAGAAGCCCACATAATTTCATATCTGAAAAGATAGGGACCTTTTCTTTGATAAGTTAGCCAATCAAGAGGAAGGGGATTAAGATTAGATTCTACTCGTAAGAGAGAAGAGAGTTGAATATTAGCAATAATATTATAGGAGTTGGAAATAAGAGTACAATCTTCTTAACTTGGATAATATTTCTACCCATTATTTTGTAGACCAATTAAAGGGGCCATCAGTTAAATACACATCAACAAGACCAATAGTATTTAAAAATTCAGCCAAGTCGACCATAATATTAGAAAAATTATCCAAACCCCTAAACTTCTCAAAAGGAAAAACAAGAGAGTTAAAATCTCCAACAAGTATCCAATTATGATAAGGAATACTATATAATGACTTAGACATATTCTCCTAGAGTTTTTTTTGGAAAGTTTAGAGTTGGGAGCATACACATTAACAAGAATTCAATCTTCCTTAGTCAACACATTATTAAAATACATCACAAGATAGCTTTTGGTAAAGTCCACCAACTTGTCAAGAAATTGAGAAGGATTCCACATAGTAATAATCCCTCCAAAAGCACCTTCAACATGACTTATACATTATTAATCTTTTGGCCAAATTTTAGAATCAACTTGCAAAAAGGTGTAGTTAGTTATTTTCACCTATTGAATCAAAAAATATCAACTATGTTATCAATAATACAAGTCTTAAGAATAATTTTTTTATTAGGACCTTTGAGTTCCCTGATATTCTAAGAAATAATTTTTATATCAAATAGTGTTGTTATTAAGTTGTGCTCAAGCAACATTCTCCAACCCACCAACTAAACTATAAAAGACTCAATTAGCAACATTCTCCAACAAGAAGTCCACCACATACTTATGTGAAATAAGAAAAAATACAAGAGGAGGATGACGTAAATACATTAATTTCTCCAATTCATCCACCAAGGACTTCCTGGAGAAATAGAAGCAGCTCCAACTAACACCTATTCCACAAATGATACAACTTCTAGCAATGGGGTCACAAGTAAATCTGAAAATCATTTCGCCACTTCATAAACTACAACTAGGGGATATCTTCCATGCCAGCGCAAGGGAGGAAATTTTGTAGCAACACATGGAGAATGTGGAGCAATTGAAAGAAGCAATACGAAATTTGTAGAGTTGCATTTCGTAGATGAAAAGGGACACCTCCCTTCCTATCTCTCAATAGCTCAACAAGTTATTAGATGGCCTCCATGAAGACTTGAGAGCTAAAACAAATAAAATCAAACAAGAAGCAAAGGAGGAAATTTTGAAAAAGAAAACAAAGGAAGCTACAAAGAAGTGTGCAGTAGCCCATTTAGAATTAGAGAAGAAAATAAAGAACATGGAGAATAGTATAGCAAAGGCCAATGTCCTTTACCAATTTTTTCTTCAATGGTCTAACCTTACCAAGACACTCAAGGATTAGATATCACAACTAGAAGACTAGATAACACAAGATGCAGCCTCCTATGATCCATTAAAATACATGGATGGAGCGATAAGGGCCCAATCACAGAATACACACACTCAAATACAACAACTACAAGATTAGAGGGAAAACATAAAGATGCAGGTGAGACAACTTAGAGATACAATGAGCATCAAATTTCCCCACCTTTGCAGAGTGATAGGACAGGCTAGAGTTGTCACACAATGAATCTAGATCCCAACGAATCTTATAGAGGTAGAGTCAATTCAGATTAACACACACGGACACATCAAAGTGATGTAACAAAATAAATATTAATGGGATACAACATTGGAACATTTGAAGATGACCTACAAACACATTATCCCAAGTAACTAAAGCATGTATTGAGGACAAGACATAATTTTGAAAGGGGATGATATTGGTAGGGTGTAGGATACATGTTAGTAAAATGTGTCTCAACCTGCAATTACGTAAGGTTTATTATTGATAGGTTGATAGGTAAGTGCGGGTGGGTGGAGGGGCAAGGGGTACCCCACCATAGGGGTCCGGTGGGATCATCCCCCCATGGGGGGTCCAAGGGAAACACCCCTGAAAATCAAATTTTATGTATATTTTACTATTGTAATTTTGGACCGTTCATTATTAGGTCTTAGATCTAACAATAGATTTTTTTTGGCTTGAATTTCCCTAGAAGGAAACCCTATTTTATGAGGGCAGTGTATTATGGTTGTGTATTGTGATGTATTATGTGAGTTTGCTAGTGGTCATGTTACCTTTGGATCTCTGGTTGGTGATACTCCTATGAGAAGCTTGCTTTGCAATTATATTGTAATATTCATGATTTTTGAATAATATATTGGGCAGATTTTGGTGTGGGGTTTTCCTCCCGAAAGGGTTTTCCCCATGTAAATCACTGTGTTGTGGTATGCATGATATTTATGTTTTTTTGTTTAAGTTTGTGTAACTGTTGAAAATATCTATAAAGTTTTGCATTATCCTCCTCTCAAGATTAGTGTAGGAAGTTGTTTTACTACCTTAGCTTCCTTACAACATAGAGAAAAACCTACCACAATCTATTGTAAAGCAAGTGTAGAGCATCTACCCGACAAGGAAGATAGGTCAAGGGGTTCCCAATAAGGGTCGCGTCTCTATAAGAGACTAAGCAATGATATAGATATGTAATAGAGGACATAGTAGATATAGAGAGATACCAATAGAAGAGATATATGAGGACTATCATAAGAGTAGAGATTAAGACCTGCCTTTTGTATACAATTTTGATATAATATAAGGATTTATATATATGCATGTATTATGGAGGAATACATGATTCTTTTTTTCTTAGGACAATTTATGCTATTTGTTCATCTTAGTAGCTTACTAAAAATGCTTATTTCTCTTGTATCCTTTGTAGTATAAACTGACTATATAAGAGGTCCTAGGATATATCTTTGGATTATATTTCCCCATTCTTCTTGGTAAGAGTGGACAACATCATTTATATAAAGTGTAGGTGGTGATGTGGTAACTCACTATGCAAAAGATCCATGTAATTGGAAGAGGAAAGTGTGGAAGTCATTATTTAGGTATACATGAAACATAAGGTCGAGGGCCATTAATCAATAATCCTCAATCAAAAGGCTTTTGGTTCCCAACTATATAACATGACATTCAAGAAAGAAAATATGCTAGTAATATACCTTGGAGTTGTTGTAAGAGGTGCAAGTAGGCTAGATATGATGGCTATATAGGTATATATGTAGATGACTAAAAATGAATCATGCATAGGCATATATTTAGTAAATATGTTATAGGTGTCACTTGTCATGTCTATAGTATAGGGTTGTATACTATGAGTACATGATACATGGAATGGAGAGAAATTTGATGGGAGTCTGACATAAATTAAATATCAATACTAGAACCTATAACATGCTTAGTATAAATTTGATATTCTATCAGTATTAATATTAATATTAAAAATAGTGTTATATTAATAATATTAATATATCACATATACATTAATATATAAATTAATATATTATATATATGATTAATATATCATATATAAAGATTAATATATTATATATATATGATATATATAAAGATTAATATATATAATATATTAATCTTTATATATGATATATTAATCATATATATAATATATAATTAATATATTAACTAATATATTAATATATATTATATATATATAGTTAGGTGAGTTGTCACCAAGGGGGTGATGCCCTTAAAAATATTAATATATATATATATATATATATAAAAGAGATAATATATATATGATATATTATATATATATATAAAAATATGTCATATTTTGAAAAATTAAAGTGCTCTTTGATACAAATATCCGTTTCTTAGAGCTATGCATAGCTCTAGAAGTTATATATCCATTTTTTGAGTTATAAATAAAAGAAAAATGGGCCATGAACAGTCATTTTAATAGTGATTGTTCGCAGTCGAGGAGTAAAAACGGACATAAAAAAATAACTGATATTTGTTTTCAACCAATTTTAAGCAATTTCAACCAATTTCAACCTATTCCCATTGATTTTTTCATCAAAAAATCAAAAAGGTATGTTAAAACACATTTTTTTGGATTATTTTGATTGCTTTAGATGTTTTTTTGACAAAATATTAGGCTTTTTTGTTAAAATTTTAGGAATTAGTTGAAAACTATGTTAATTTATAAATTTGTAATTTACAATAGGATTTAAATGGCACAAGATTTGGCAAACCATCCTCCACCAAACCTTCCTCCAACAAACCCTCCTTCAATTTAGGACCTAATTGAAATAAATATTATTGAATTGAGAAACATTGATAAGAGATACTGTACCCACGAGCATTTGCGATCAGTAACACCAAATATAGAGGTTATAATCAATCATGTTAGGGACATCACTAGGCAACATGCTTCATTTCAAGAGTGGAGAGATTGGAAGAGGTTAGAATATGCAAATGGTTTGGGGTATGATGAAATTAAAAAATTAGAAATATCTAAAGATGATTTAGCCCAACATTTTGTGGACCGAAGAACAAGACAAAATGTTGGTTTACGCAAACCAAAATTTTCCATAAAATGGTGCACCCATCAAGGCATAGTTGCAAACTTTTGGGATCGTTGGTGGATGGTTTTTGATAAACCACCCAAAAACAATCTCAATGTCCCTCTATACTTTATCCACAAATTATATACCCATTTTTTTTTAGGAAGACATGTCAACTATTTTGATTTTAGGCATTTTCAGGGAGTGCGTATGGGCATGCCCCAACATAGACCTGGGGCAATGTGTATTATGCAAGGTCCCTATGTTCCCCCTTCTTGTCTTCCTACCCCACCTCCATACCCCATCCAGACCTTGGTGCCAATGCGACCCAACATAGTCTCTTGGCTATACACTCTTTGACCAACCATTTGATTACACAGTCATCATAGTTTGCCCAACTTCCAAAGGGTGGTGCTCCTCGTGCTTCAGTTGATACTGGAACAACAACATCATCCAAGCATATTTGTGTGCCTGATCAGTGTAGTGCATGTAGGCATACATGTCTAGGTCCTACATGAGATACATATGAGCCTCACGTAGACACATCTAAGTATGAGGTACATGATGCATCACTTAGAGGAGATGAGGCACCAGTGCATACTATAGGTGCAATGGAGATGTGTGAGGGAGGAACACATGTAGTGCTCTCCATTGATGCAGATGAGGAGCAACAACATCAATATTTTGTATAGGTAAAACTTAAATTTATTTCATAGTGCATTTCATTTAAAATTATTATAACAAATAGTACATGTTACTAATGTATATTTAAGTGGGATTGAATAGTTGATGATAGAGGAACAAATTAGAGATGTGCAACATGACACTCTTTTGGCCATTGACTGGCCTACACACATCGGTATAATTTTTTTTACATGTAAAACTTTTTTATTGTATGCATATCATTTAAATCATGATTAATTAAATACATTACATACTAATTTATATCTTGATCTTATTTTTACTTTTGTAGTGTACTCTAGATGTGACTGAGGCCACACCTTTTACCATGATGAGTTCTTCTCAATCAATTATCTCAGTTGCATCACCTATTCAATTATATGATTTTTTATATCTAGTAGATCTATATAAGTTTGTAGATATATATGTACAAATATATGTTAGTTTATGTTTTCTTGTCAACAATTATATATTAATTTTGTCATTTTTATTTTTCTTCTTGTAGAGTATGGCACCATCCATGTCCATGGATCCAGGACCAAGACAATATATTAGGACCCCTGAGCATCCTAAGGGACCATCATTTGCTAAACATATGGCAACCAAAGAAAAAATGCTTGAGGTAGTGAATAATTGAATTAGACTTTAATTTATAGTTTAATATAGTGATTAGATGTTATTTGAAAGTTATCAAAAATAGTAGATAACTTTCTATTTAGTAGTTTAAGTTTTTTACCATTGAGAGTTAATTAATCTAATTTGTGGTTCAATTTTTTTTGTGTAGACATATTCTCATCCATTAGGTAGCACGAAGAGGCTACATTTTGGTGATCCACTAGAAGATTAGGATTTTGTTGGCATGGCATAGTCATTTGACATATACATTGTATATATATAGAACATGAGATGAAATATGTCACATTTTGTAAATATTGTTTTGAGTTGGCATATATGCCAAATTTGTATATGTAGATACACAATTACTTTACACTTATATTTAAAAATTGATATTTGACATATTTTGTTCGTTTTCTGCATGGTTTCCTATTTTAAAACTTAAAATTTGAATATATAATCAATTTATAATGGTTGAGCTATGATGGATGACATGTTATATAGATATTGATTTCTTGCAATCTTGCACTTTAATAGTTTATGAATTACATAGATCATTTTTACTCATGTTATAGTACTATTAAATTTGGTTGCCTTGGGAAACTTCACCAAATTTGATCCCTTTATCATTAGTCTCTATAGTTACAATGCCCTTTACCCTTTCATGATCCGTTGACATCCTTAGTCCATATAGTTTCATTTTGGTATTTATCCATTCAATAAAGTTATATTTCCCCTTTAGGAATGATGGATATTTGGAAATTTGAATTTTTGTTTTCAAATTAGTGCATCAAAACAAATGACATATGTTGGGGTGCCTATACTTTTGCTCAAAAATGAAGATGGGATTGGTAGGAATGATAATACCCTCTTCTTAAATATCATGAATTATGTTTGGTCTATACCCAAGGCACATCAAAGTGCAAGAGATGCATAATAAGATAATTTTATGTTTTGATAGATTTGAGATCTTTTTCTATTCTTGGATTTTGTAGTTATTTTGATGCAAGAAATAATGTTACCAAAGTTATGAAAGGAAAATCTAAACTATGAAAATAAATTCTGCACAAGAATGTAATATTCTATTGTTTTCTCTTGATAAGATGAATGTGACTAGGAAAACAAATATCTCCTAAATGACCTTGTAAGGTTTTCACTAATACAAGTTCACTAATAAGACAATAAAATAAGCTTCACAAATAGAAAAGTGAAAAAGAGTTTGCAAGTAAACAATATAAAACTATGAAATTTATAAAACAAGGAAACTAAGAAAAGATAGTTTGCAAGGAACATACATAGGTAGGTGCATACACATAATATTTATTATTCTATGCATCTTTTTATCATAATCATTATTAAGTGCATATGTTCAACACACTTGATCATGATTACACAAACATGTGACATTTTTTAACATACACATGATATTGATAATGATCATAACACAACATACATTCTACCATCAATATAACCAATAATGCTCATATATCATATTCTTAATATCCTCATGTACAAATACATCACATATCATTTTGTAACCATCATAATCATCAATACAACTAATAATTCCATATAATTTTATCGATGCCCTCAAATGTATAAATACATAAATTCATCTTGCTATGAAGCTATCATAGATACACAACTAATATGTGCCCCTAATATCCTTGCTCCATAACACACATCTCAAATCGTTGCTACTCTCGAAGAAAGTTGCATTGCAATATTACAAAAATTGTTAAAAAATAGAAAAACACTATGTAAAAGTAATTGAACAATGAAAGCAACATGAACTCCAATGTTGGATGCATTGCCATCGAATTTCACTTCCTACTCAAAAGTTGTGTTGAGAAATGCCTACATATACATATTGGTAAAGTATGGATTATAAACAATGTGAAAAATAAAGTAAACTGGTCATTCTTTGAAATCAGATGTAAAATTATAAATCAAGAAATTAAAGTATATGGATAAGATACCTTCTTATGAATTAAATTTAATATGTCCTCAATGTTCAAGAAAAAATTTATAACTTTTGTTTTGAATTGCTTCTTCATGCAATAGTATTGTCCACCAAAATGACCTCAACAATGGTTAAAATTAAACATGTTAATATTGGAAAATGAAAAAATTATAAGAATTTTAGTAATTTTGAAAAAGGGGTAGTGTGGACATGTTGATGTACGTAGTTAAATGCTAGGGAAGGTCTCTTTTTTTTTCCCAAGTCACTCGATTATTCGAGGGTGCACTTTTCAAGGTAGTCTCTTAAGAGCCCTAAAAGCCAAAAATTGTCAAACTTTGACAAAGTCATTCTGAGAGCTCATGAGATGTAGGAATGATTTATCTAGACCTACAAATGGATATACAATCCCTTCAAACCAATCTCTCATAGTTTGGGTCAACTCAACACCGTTTGTGTGTTCCAGTGTCAAATGCATTCTTGCAAAAGATGGATTTTTTTTTTGTTTTGTTTTGTGCATAATGGAGTGAAGCCAACTATACTAACACATCAAGGTGGGTAGTACAATGCTAAAAAAGGCCTCCTTTTATTGCTCAAGTCCCCTTGTGATTCCAGAGTGTGCTAATCTAAGGTGAAAGTGTTGTAAGAGCAAAAAATGCAAAATTGTTAAGTTTTTAGTATTTTTGACAAATGGGAAGCATGGAAACATCAAGGCAGGTAGGTAAATACTAGGGCAGGTATTTTTTCATTTCCCATGTCACCTGATCATTCTGGGGTGCTCTTTTTGCGGTAGTCTCTAAAATGCCTTAAGAGCAAAAATGCAAAAAATGTTTATTTTTTGGTAATTTTGAGGAATGGGTAACGTAGGAACATCTAGGTAGGTAGGTAAATACTATGGAAGGTTCTAAATTTGTTGCCCAAGTCACTTGATCATTCTAGGGTGCTCTTTCTGAGGTAGTCTCTTAAGTGCCTTAAGAGCAAAAAATGTTATTTTTTAGTAATTTTGATGAATGGGCATTGTGGGAATGTCAAGGTAGGTAGGTAAATACTAGGGAAGGTCTCTTTTAGATGCCCAAGTCACCTGATTATTTTTGGGTTCTCTTTCTAAGGTAGTTTCTTATGAGCCTTAAAAGCCAAAAAATGTCAAACTTTGATGAAGTCGATCTAAGAGCTCGTGGTATGTAGGAATGCTTTGTTTGGACCTACAAGTGGATATTGAATCCCTTCAAACCAACCTCTCTTAGTTTGGGTCAACTTAACATTGTTGAGATTATGGATGCACAGGGTCCCTAAAGCTGTAGTCTTCAATGGAGGACCTTTACCAGGAAAGATAATCAACCACAAAGAAAGTGTTGCAACTAGGCATGCATAATAGAGATTCTATATTGATGACATGATTGATTGATATATTACAAATGAACAAGTTTCCTGATTATATAGGCAAGAGAGAGAACCTTAGATGAATGAGATGTTGCCATGTGTCATGATCTAACAACATGTGACAACATGTGAACTATATCTAGAAAATTATTAAATGTTGAGATAAGTTCTAGAAGGACAACTCATCTTCTAGAAGGAATCTTATCCCTACAAACATGGAAGGGAATATTACCCTATTTATTAATTGATTTATTAAAATGCAACATAGGACTAAATGATATATGACCTAACTTAACTTATGCTAGTGTAATAATTAATTTAATTACACTAACACCCCCCGATAAGTTGAACTTAGGGAGGAAAATGCAATGATTATGCAGGATGATGAGATGAATGGGTCCTAGCGATGAGGCCATGTTAGGTACCCATGTACATGATAAAGATGCAAAAAATATCCCACAACTGGAGAAAAGGGGAAAACCTAGTGGGAACAAAACCCCTCTCCAAAAAGGAGATGAAAAAGCAAAAATGTGAGATAGGATGGGAAGGATGGAGGACTCCCAAATACCCCCCAAGTACACCATTTGTCATATGGATACAATACAATAGCCCCCCATAGGGAGGAAATAGAGAGACTATATAGGCCCCCCATAAGATGTGATCACCTGCACAGATGGTAAGTGTCTGAAGACAAAACAAGATCCAGTGCCGACAAACAACTTGTCTCTCTTTTGGAAGAAATAAAACCAAGTGTAAGTGCAGAGATGCTTCCCATTTTGGATAGGAATTGAAGGAAGGAAGGATGAAGGTGGATGATGATGTCTTTGAACTCTGTCCATGTGTCTCCTTGCCTAAAGATGAAGATGCCACAGTCAATGAAGAGGGTGACAAACTAGGACGATGCAAAAACTGATGTTGAACAAAAGACTGAGATGTCATGAATATGATGGAGACTTGTTAGTCCCCCCTGAATGAAGTGCCCTCAAAACCACTGAAAGAAGTCTGAAGTAACAAATGTGTCCAAACCACAAGTCTCCCGCTAGGAAGAAACAAATCCAGTGGTGGATGCTGAAGAAACCTCAAATCCTGAATGGAATGATAGGGAAGAAGTCTCAGATAAGAAATTTCTTAAGAGAAACCAAGTGTCTCCAAGATAGTCTCTGGATTCCCAATCAAGGTTGAGATAAAAGAATGTGGAGACTCAAGAAAACTCTCCAAAGTGTGATCTGAATGGAGGAGTGATATCCCCTCAAGAATGTCCTCTAAACCTGTAAAAGTAGCCAAGTCAATGATACTTGAAACGAAGCCATCCTGTGATGCCAAGTCTAAAAAATTCAATGTGTTATGATGAATGATGATGGTGGAAGCCTCAATCAATGAATTTGGACAAGGAATTACTAACTGTGAAGGGATACCAATAGTCTTTGATGGAGAAGAAGCACCTGAAGGAACCTTGTCAACCTCTTCAGAAGATTCAAGGCAATCAACTTCTTGCACAACAATATCATCATAAGGTACCTGATCTGAAGAATGGCATTCTGAATCATGACCATCAGGGAATGGTGGAGTATCTGAATCTCCATAGAGCTCCCAAAGCTTAGTCCGAAGGATGTGAGGACATTCATAATGATCAATAGAACTCAAAACATCACAATCAACTTACATAGCAATAATCTCTAAGACAATGTATCTGTTGCAACTCCAAGCAAATTCATGAATACCTTCACTTGGATGAGGAACTATACCAAATAGATGTTGCAATAAATCAAATGATTGGAGATGGTGTGGGATCCCATCCTGCCATTGTTGATAGTTTCCCTTGTGCAACATAACCAAAGAAAGAGTATATGCAAGCCCCATAATGAAATTTCTCCAAAAAATACAAAGACACTGACCTTCAACAACAAATAGAGATTTCCAAAGAGATATGCAACTGAAAATATGCCTCCAAGATCAATAAATTCTTTTTCAAGTGTCAGGATGTCCTAGGAATCAAGAAAATGCACCAAATTGCAAAAAACCAATAGAAGATACTTGGAGCTGAAACCAAAGAAAATGAGTTGACTGATGAAAAAAAGCACTGAAATATCTCTCAAATGCCACTGGAATTTTCAGATTTCAACAATCTGATGTGAAGATATTGGCCATTGAGTCCAAAGTGGAGGATTGATTTTAGTTGATTGTAGAATTTTTTGCGAGAAAAATTTCATATAATGGATGTCACCACTAGAAAGTAGATGAAATTCCCTTTTTGACGGTATCTCGTTTGCTGAATTTCAACACCGTGGGTGAAAGTTATGATAAAATGAAAAGAAGGCCTATATTAGGCACTTGGTAGGCTAATTAGGGGCAAAAGATTAGCCCCCCAAGCTTAACACTTGGTCGTTGATATGACCATTATTGATGTAATTGACAAAAAAAAGAAGGGCACCACCAATAGTTGTGGCGGGGTGGCTATAGGAAGTGACACGACTAGTGAATGGGGCTCCGCCGGTGGAGGAAAACACCTGGCGGTTGGCAGTAGAACCTGACAGAAACGTCGGATGGGAGCTTCAAACGTCAGTGTCGGTGAAAAACAACCGGCAAGAAGTAGTCGTTGGTGACAGGGAGAATATTGGTAGGTAGACAGGTTGGTCATCGCATGGAAAAAGTAAGTCGGTAGGACAAACAACAACCAGTGGTAGATAGTAGAGCATAGTGGGAGGTTAGCAGCTGGTACTTTGATTGCTGGCGAGGGGAATGGCCACCGGTGGATGAGGCACGACCGGATGTGATGACTGACACTGTGGTACTACCCTGCAACAAATAGTCAATGCGGCCAATGAATAAAGACGTTTTTATAGACTTGTCAAACGACCTCCAATATATATATTTTTTGAATATTGCTTAACAACAATTCAAAAAAAATATTGAATGCCGACAATATATTTGCAATAAGTTTTTTATGCTGACTGGTTGATATAGTATGCCGATGATATTAAAAAATAAATCAACCCCTCATATTTATATGCCGACTGAACAATTATAGCCGATGGAGGAAAAAAATTTAGCCACAGATTAAACAAATATGATGTCGACTATTGATTAATTATGTAGTTGATTTTTTTCTGCAACTATATAAATTGCCCCAAAAATATTTTTTTTGCCAAACAAATGTGTAATATTAGCCTGATTTTTCTGAAACAAAAAATGGCCTGCAAATAAAAAAAATTTGCCTCAGAGGACAACTAATCGAGATGATTTTTCACTACAAATTGTATGGATAGTACGATTGATTTTGCAAACCCTAAAAATACCTTTGATGGCTCTCGGGTTGATGAATCTAATTTTGATGAATGGGCAAGCGATCCTAGGGTTTCGAGGCCTTCTAAAGATAATGGCAAGCTTGGATCTGACTCTATCTGCTTCATAAATCAGCTTGGTCCCCGGGTGGAAACAAGTAGCCTTTAATGGAAACCTTCAAGCCTGCAAAGAATCTCGCACACCAACTTTCTTGATTGAGGGTTGATGTTTCACTAGACAAACTTTGATACCATGTTGAGATTATGAATGCACAGGGTCCCTGAAGCTGTAGTCTTCAATGGAGGACCTTTACCAGGAAAAATAATCAACCACAAAGAAAGTGTTGCAACTAGGATGCATAATAGAGATTCTATATTGATGACATGATTGATTGATATATTAAAAATGAACAAGTTTCCTGATTATATAGGTAAGAGAGAGAACCTAAGATGCATGAGATGTTGCCATGTGTCATGATCTAACAACATGTGACAACATGTGAACCCTATCTAGAAAATTATTAAATGTTGAGATAGGTTCTAGAAGGACAACTCATCTTCTAGAAGGAATCTTATCCCTACAAACATGGAAGGGAATATTACCCTATTTATTAATTGATTTATTAAAATGCAACCTAGGACTAAATAATATATGACCTAAGTTAACTTATGCTAGTGTAATAATTAATTTAATTACACTAACAAACATCATTTGTGTGTTCTAGTGTCAAATGCATTCTTGCAAAAATTGTCAGTGGAAAGAAGTGCAAAAATGGAAAGAAGCATTTTTTTTGTTTTGTGCATAATGGAGACAAACCAATTGTACTAACACATCAAGGTGGGAATTAAAACCCTAAAAAAGCCTCCTTTTTCGCCCAAGTCCCCCCGTGATTTCGAAGTGCACTAATTCAAGGTAGTCTTGAAATGTTGTAAGAATAAAAAATGAAAGATTGTTAAATTTTCAATATTTTTGACAAAAGGGCAGCTTGGACACATCGAGGAATGTAGGTAAATACTAGGGAAGGTCTCTTTTCATTTCCCATGTCACCCAATCATTTTGGGGTTCTCTTTTTGAGGTAGTCTCTAAAGTGCCTTAAGAGCAAAAAATGCAAAAAGTGTTAATTTTAAGTAATTTTGATGAATGGGAAATGTGGGAATGTTGAGGTAGGAAGGTAAATACTATAAAAGATTTGAATTCATTTTCCATGTCACCATACCATTCTAAGGTGCTCTTTCTGAGGTAGTCTCTTAAGTGCCTTCAAAGCAAAAAATGCAAAAAATGTTAATTTTTTAGTAATTTTGATGAATGGGCAGCGTGGGCATGTCAAGGTAGGTAGGTAAATACGAGGAAAGGTCTCTTTTTTTTTTCCCAATTCACCCAATTATTGTGGGGTGCTCTTTTCGGTGTAGTCTCTTAAGAGCCCTAAAAGCCAAAAAATGTCAAACTTTGACGAAGTCATTCTAAGAGCTTGTGGCACGTAGGAATCCATTGTCTAGACCTATAGGTGTATATTGAATCCCTTCAAAATAAAATCTCTTGATCTAGGTCAACTCAACACCATTTGTGTGTTCCAGTGTCAAATGCATTCTTGCAAAAATTGTTAGTGGAAAGTAATGCAAAAAATGGAAAGAAGTATTTTTTTTGTTTTGTGCATAATGGAGGGAAACCAACTATATTAACATGTCAAGGTGGGAAATACAATGCTACAAAATGATTCCTTTTGTCATCCAAGCCCCCCCATGATTCCAGAGTACACTAATTTGGGGTAGGTAGTGTCAACACGTCAAGGTAGGCACGTAAATACTAGGGAAGGTATATCTTGAACATATAAGACTTCTTTCAATGTATATTTGATGAGATGGAAATCAATCATAATTTACCCCAAGGACAAAGCAAAGAGAAAAAAAATGAGAATTTTGTAGTAAAGATGCACCTTCTCTTCAAAAGAACAAGTTGGATCTATTTTTTTGGCCATTTCCTACCTAGGATTTGTTTCAATATCAGTAATTTCTAATCCATGGAGATCATGTATATCTTGAATGGATAAGACTTTTTTCAATGTATATTTGTTGAGATTGAAATCAACTAGAATTTACCCCGAGGACAAAGCAAAGAGAAACAAAATGAGAATTTTGTAGTAAAGACACCATCACAAAAACATAGTAGCATCAAACTCAAACGTATGATGCAACATAATTTAACAAATATATTCCTTCAAAATATATTGATTTACATGATCTATCATGGATGTTTTGATCTGAATCATTTGAAAATATACCTTTGTTCTCCAAAAATCCTACATTTTTACATATCAGTTAATTTGTATGAAAAATTTCTATGTGCTTTTAATCCAACCCATACAAATAACATGAATCAAAATAAGACCAACAATATCATACATATACCATACAACAAATGATTTGCTAACAAGTACCAAATGATTGTATGAATAAACTTTTTGTGAAAAGGAGTGCTCCAAAAAGTGAATTCTTGTCTATAATGCACATAAATCACGATATTCCTGATAGAGCAGAGAATGTGGGGGCTCTTGGAATGGGAAAAAATGACTTTTATCTATTTTGTCCACTCTTACAAAACGGATATCCATTTTGATTAGAGTCATTCACAGGCTTGCACAATGTGTGGTGGGTAGTTTGGAAAATGAATATCTATTTTTTCTTTCAAAAATAGATATCTGTTATTTTAAGCATGTTATATTAATATAAAAAATATAATATAATTTTTTCATATAATATATTAGTATAGTATTTATTATAATATTATAATTATTTATAATTATATAGAATATAACTATATTATACAAAATATTAATATAGAATATTATATTAATGTACATAATATTATAATATTATATTATTTATATAATATAATATTTTTTTTTGATATGTAAGCGCTTTTGACTAGAGCTATGAACCAGTGAGGCCACATTTTTGGGGGACCTCATCCCCATTGTCTCTCCATTGTGCTCACCGAGACACTGTGTGTCAGGGTTCCGTAGCAACCGTCAACAACAGTCATCGATGGGTGAGCCGATTGTGTGCAATGTTCCTAGATCGAACCCCAAGCCACTGTCTCATCTCCTTCTTTCATCCATCCATCCCGCCTCTCTACTTCCTCCTTGGGCCTTCCCCCATAGCCACCTCCCTCCTCGTGCCTTCCTCCGCAGCCTCCTTTCTCACTTGCTCCTTCGCTATCTCCATCCTTCCTCCATCACCTCTCCTTTCCTCCTTCCTCCTCCTCCGACACCCCTATCTCTCCTCTTCTCTACTTATCTCTCCACTCCCTTCTCTCGCAGCTGGATTCCTTCTCTCCTCTCTCCACGAGCCCTTATTCCTCCACAATCTCTCTACTTGCCTTATCACTCCTCGCTTCTACCACCTTATCACTCCACGAGTTCACCGCAACTCTCACATCCGTCCTCCATCGGCTGTCATCACCTCACACCTCCTACTCAGCTCCTTCACCTGATGCACCTGCAACCACCACTCCTCTTCTCTTCAATTGATTTCCTCCTTCCTATGCCGACTCCACCATGGCGCCATCTCCTTTGCACTTGCCACGGGGTCCAAGTGGCCTGGACACCAATGACGCCAACACCTTGCTCCTGCCACAGGATCGTGTGGTCTGAACACCACTGATAAGACCTTTGACTAGCATCCTCTATACCTCCATCCACTGACAGAGAGCCCTCCTTCATGCGATGGAGAGTTTCAAACTTGTGATGCCCTATCAATAGGGCCTGTGACTTTACCGTCACGTTGCGGGGTGAACCCCTTTATATAATATAATATTATATTATATATAATAATATATATTAATTTTAATATATAAAGCAAAAACTCTTTGCACGTTCGTGTTCTCAATAACAAATATCTGTTATGTACACATAACAAATATCCTTTATGTGAACCTAAGAGCCAAGCAGGAGTGGGCTTGTTTTATTAATTTTAATTTTAAAGGCAAGGGGAAGTTGTTCTACCCAAAATGGATATTCGTTATGTGCCAGAACAAACCAAGCTTGTGGGCTTGCTTCAAAATATGGGGAAGTTGTCTTGTCCAAAATGGATATCCGTTGTATCAAACTTAAAAATTCTATTATATATTAAATATTATATTATATTATATAGTATAACTTATATATTATATTATATAAAATGTGTTATATGATCTATATTGTATATATTACATATTATTATTTTTTAATGTATATTATATATTGTATTTATATATATTAATGTATTTTAATAATTATACTACTAAACTCTAAACCCTCAACCCTCATCCTTATATCATATACCCTCAAACTTATACCACTCCCTATCTCCCTCCTTCCCTCTCTCTCCCTCCCACCCTCAACCATATACCTTAATCATATACTCAACCATAAACCCTACACCCTCAACCCCCATCTATATACCCTATACCCTATACCCTCTACCTTATATCCTAAACCTTGAACATTGTACCATCAACCCTATACTTAAGCCCTAATCCCTCAACCCTGTACCTTAAACCCAAAACCCTACACCCTCAACCCTTATCCCTATATCAAATACCCTCAACCTTATACCCTAAAACTTCAACATTTTCCCTCAACCCTCAAACCTCAACCCTATACTTAAACCCTAAACCCTACACTCTAAACCCTTAACCTTATGCCTTCTACCACCATATTGTAAACCATATACCCAATATCATAAACCCTAATACCTATACCCTAAACACATAATCTTATACACTCAACCCTAAACATTACCCCTCAACTATAAACCCTCCACCCTATACCCTATACCTTTAACCCTATACTTAAACCCTACACCCTCAACCTTAGACCTTAAACACTAAATCCTACACCATCAACCCTCATCCCTATATCCTATACCCTCAACCTTATACACTAAACCCTGAACATTATCCCTCAACAATATAAATAAACCCTAAACCATACATTCTCAACCCTTCACCCTATGCCTTATACCCTCAATCCGTATACCCTATACACTTAACCTTATACCCTCATCCTTAAACACTATCCCTCAACCCTCAACCCTATACCTTAAACATTGTACCATAGAAAAATGGATCATTGACATTTTCATGGTCTTTTAGGTCTTTCTCTCATGATGCTTGGCTTATTTTGCTTTGATTTAATGTTGCAATGTAACTTATGCATTCACATTAGGTCCTAAATATTCAAATCATGATGTCTTGTGAAGGTGTTGTGAAGTGTTGTAATGTATTTCTACACTTTTCTAGACTCTTCTCATTACAATTCACTTAAAAATCACCTTTTCATCACTTATCAAGTCCTATTATAAAGTGTTGTAAATGCTTGTAACAAGATTTCATGCTTTTCTAGGCTTGTTATGACTATTTACATCTTTCTTATGCTTTATTTGACCCCTTCATGCACTCATAAGACTTAATTAAGTGTGTTTTTGAATGTAAACCCAAAAAACTTCATTAAATGCAACTTAATTCTCGACACCCACTTACAAGCTCAAGGTGGGACCCATTCTCCATGGGTGGTGAATGAGTCCCTCTTGGCTCCAAATTCAAAATAATTCAAATTTTATTTTGGGTTTTTATTCAAAAATACCTTTTGTCGACCTGTCATGTTGTATTATTGGGTTATTAGTGCATAAGTGTGTATAAATAAGTGCTTTTCTTCGCATTTTAGAACATAGTTCATTCAAAAATTCAATCATCCATTCAACCATTCAAGCATTCTTGCATTCAAGCATCATTCAATCAAGCAAACATCAAGCATCTTGAAGCAGCCATTGACATATCTTCAGACTTCAACAACAAGGGTTTGGTGAGTTTAGGACACTTGCATGTTGTTTATTCATCATTCCTTGCTCATTTCATTTCATTTCTTTATTAAGGGTTTGATTACCAAAGTGGGATTTGACCGAGGAAAATCCCTATACTCTAACCCTTAACCATTTTTCCCCTTTTGCATGTGTGTTTGCAGATCTTTATATGTAGATTTGTCAAGAAAATAGGTGTTGAAAAGTGGAAAACAAGTCAACAAAGTGTTTCAAGTCAACTAAACCCTATTTCAAGCTTGGAGACAACCTACAATCTATTTTTTGTAGATTTGACTCATTCAACCCGACAAGAAGACAACTTCAGATCTAGAGCTACAGAATTGACCTTTGATTTTATAGAATTTTGGAGGAGGATTGATTCACCATCAGTGGCAAATGAGTCCCACCTAAGGGCTAAAAAAATTGATTTTGTCATAATCCAGTTCCCGACAGTTGGAAAGTAGTTTCAAGTGTTTTCACTAGTAGCAGGATTGATTCACCATCAATGGTGAATGAGTCCCACTGGTGATTTATAGTGATTTTTGCTAGTTTTCAAAGCCTTCCATATTCAACATTCAATTCCTAGGTGTACTCTATTAGACCTTGTTCAATTTTGTTTGCATTAGTTTATCTTTTTAGTTCATTCTTGCAAACCTCACTATGTTTTCAAACATTGCATATTTCATTAGTTTTGCATTCATAATCAATCAATTTCATAACTTATTTTCATTTAGATCATTGAATTTAACCATAATTCCATCATACATTCCTATATTTGAGTGAACCACCTCAATTTTACTAGTGATTTACAATGATTTCTGCCAGTTTTCAGAGCCTTCCATATTCAACATTCAATTCCTAGGTGCACTCTATTAGACCTTGTTCAATTTTGTTTGCATTAGTTTATCTTTTTAGTTCATTCTTGAAAACCTCACTATGTTTTCAAACATTGCATATTTCATTAGTTTTTCATTCATAATCGATCAATTTCATAACTTATTTTCATTTAGATCATTTAATTTAGCCATAATTCCATCATACATTCCCTTATTTGAGTGAACCGCCTCAATTTTAGAGTTCTATCTCTCTCCTTTTAGGTGAAAAACCCTAAGAGTGCAAGAGCAATCCATAGAACCTTCAAAATTGATGGTTCAAACCATAAAACCTACACCCTCAACCCTCAACCCCCATCCCTATACCCTATACCCTACCAATCCCTATCTCCTATCTCTCTCCCTCCCACCCTACCAATCCCTATCTCCTCTCTCTCCCTCCCACCCTACTAATCTCTATCTCCCTCTCTCTCTCTCTCTCCTCTCTCTCTCTCTCCCCCACCCTACCAATCTCTATCTTCTTCTTTCTCTCTATTCATCCCACCCTACCACTCCCTATCTCCCTCCTTTCCTCTCTCTCCCTGCCACCCTAGCAATCCATATACCTTAATCCCTAAACCCTCAACCCTATACTTAAGCCTTAATCCCTCAACTATCAACACTCAACCATATACCTTAATCCCTAAACCCTACACCCTCAACCCTCATCCATATATCCTATACCCTCAACCTTATAGCCTAAACCTTGAATATTGTACCATAAACCCTATACTTAAGCCTTAATCCCTCAACTCTCAACCCTATAACTTAAACCCCAAACCCTACACCCTCAACCTTATACCCTAAACTTTCAAAATTGTCCCTCAACCCTCAACCCTATACTTAAGCCTAAACCCTACACTCTAAACCCTTAACCTTATGCCTTATACCAAAAACCCATACATTAAATTGTATACCTAATATCATAAACCCTAATACCTATACCCTAAACACATAATCTTATACAATCAACCCTAAACATTACCCCTCAACTCCAAACCCTAAACCCTCAACCCTATACCCTATACTTAAACCCTACACCTTCAACCCTCAACCTTATACCTTAAACAATAAATCCTACACCATCAACCCTCATTCCTATATCTTATACCCTCAACCTTTTGCACTAAATCCCAAACATTTTCCCTCAATACTATACTTCAAACCTAAACCATACATTCTCAAACCTTCACCCTATGCCTTATACCCTCAATCCCTATACCCTATACACTTAACCTTATACCCTCATCCTTGAACACTATCCCTCAACCCTCAACCCTATACCTTAAACCCTAAACCCTACACCCTCAACCCCCATCCCTATACCCTATATACCTATCCCTATCTCTCTCTCTCTCTCCCACCCTACCAATCCATCTCTCCTCTCTCTCTCTCTCCCTCCCACCTAACAATCTCGATCTCCTTCTTTCTCTCTATTCCTCCCACCCTACCACTCCTTATCTCTCTCCTTCCCTCTCTCTCCCTCCCACCTTACCAATCCATATACCCTATACCCTCAACCTTATAGCCTAAACCTTGAATGTTGTACCATCAACCCTATACTTAAGCCCTAATCCCTCAACCCTCAACCCTATACCTCAAACCTCAAACCCTACACCCTCAACCCTTATCCCTATATATACCAAATACCCTCAACCTTATACCCTAAACCTTCAACATTGACCCTCAACCCTCAACCCTATACCTAAACCCTAACCCTACACTCTAAACCCTTAACCTTATGCCTTATACGAAAAACCCATACTGTAAACTCTATACCCAATATCATAAACCCTAATACCTATACCATAAACACATAATCTTATACACTCAATCCTAAACATTACCCCTCAACTATAAACCCCATACCCTATACCCTCAACACTATACTTAAACCCTACACCCTCAACCTTATACCTTAAACACTATATCCTACACTGTCAACCCTCATCCCTATATCCTATACCATCAACCCCATATTTAAACCCTACACCCTCAACCTTATACCTTAAACACTATATCCTACAATGTCAACCCTCATCCCTATATCCTATACCCTCGACCTTATACACTAAACCTTGAACATTGTCCCTCAACACTATACTTAAACCCTAAACTATACATTCTCAACCCTTCACCCTATGCCTTATACTCTCAATCCCTATACCCTACACACTTAACCTTATACCCTCATCCCTGAACACTATCCCTCAACCCTCAAGCCTATACCTTAAACCCTAAACCCTACACCCTCAACCCCATCCCTATAGCCTATACCCTACCAATCCTTATCTCTTTCTCTCTCTCTCTATCTCTCCCACCCTATATCTATTTCTAAAAATTGGATATTTGTTTTGTACAATAGAAGCACATCTCTATTCTAGAGACATGGTGGTTTATTTTAGCCCCACATAACATATATATGTTATTGATAACATGAGTACTCGTTTCCTTCTCTGTAAATCTTTATTAAATTTAATATATTAATATATACATAAATAATATAATATTATGCATAGGGGCGCCGGTCCTAGCTCAGTTGGTTAAGGTGTTCCCTGTAGCAGGGCGCCCACCATGGGTTCGACTCTCCAGCGCTCCCGTGGTACCGGTTAGTGTGTCCCGCCAGCACTGCCGGTCACGGTAAAAAGTTTACCGGCGGTGGGGGGTTATATGGGGGGCTGTGCTGCACCCGATTCCCCTCGTTAAAAAAAATAAAAATAAAAATAATATAATATTATGCATATTATATAAATAATTTAATATAAAAAATATAGCATTATAATATTATATATAAAATATTAATATAAACATTATAAATATTAATATTATATATATTATATTATTAAATAATATATTAGTAAAAATATAATATATAATATATATTAGAAATAATAATAATATCTCATTTAATACATAATAATAGATAATGCATATCCGTTTGTAAAAACTAGATATCCATTTTGTATAGTAACAGTACATGTGGGTTTGTTTTAGCCCGACATAATGGATCTCTATTATCTGTACATAACAAATATCCATTATGGATAACACGGGTATGTAAATACTTTTCTTTCCATTTAAAGTTTGCTTTATATATTAAAATTAATATATATATATTATGTATAATATTAATATATAATATATTAGTATTAATCTTTATATATTATAATATTATATATAATTTATTATTATATATAATATATTATTATATATAATATAAATATTATAAATACTAATATATATAATATTAATATTAAATGTACATTAATATTTTAAGATGCTCCCCTATTTATTTGCTTTCCAAAAGTTGTACATAAATAAATGCACTTCCATTGTGGTTATTTGCTTTCCACACCTAAATATTTTTCGTTGGAAAAACAATAAATGAACGCAATATAAACACAAGATTTATTATGCCCATCCAACAACCAAAATATTAATATATCTTAATATCTTAATATTAAGATATATCAATATTTATTAAATATAAATATTATTATAATTATAATATTAATATATTATATGAATAAATAATATTATATTTTTTTAATTATATATATATATTAATGTATTATATATGCTAATATCAAATATATATAAATATAAATATTAATATTAATATTATAACATCTTAAATGTTTTTGATTTGAGGTTAAAAATAGGTTTTGAAGGGGCTTGAAACCCAATACAAAATGGTTTTGAAGGGAATCATCAACCTATCAAAGAAAAACAAGCTGAAAATTATATAAACCATAAACCAACAACAACCCCACAATAGCCTCTAAATGATTAACATGACTACACATGTTGCAAAAAATAGACAAGCAAGGGCTAGGACCCTTTTACAACCTAGTTTTAACCAAGATCAAAAACCCTTAGAAACAAAAAGATTCCACCTACATTTGCCATGCATCAACAAACTAGCCTCTCATGGAAGACACCATAGATCCAAGAAAGATAACCAACTTAATGGTGTAGGACACCATCAACCCCCTAATCAGTTCAGCCTACTAGGACATAGAGAGAAACTTAGAATACCATCCCTGGCTTGCAACAAAAAATGAGAAGCCAAAGAGCCCAAATCATCCATGGATAGCTCCAACAACAACAACTCTTTCAAATCACTCTGGTAATAGGAAACCAACTCCAAAGCCACCTCTAAAGGAATGAGCTCCCCACTATTGGAGAGGATGATATGAAAAATAAAACCACTGCATCCAAAAATCACCAGCACCCTCCACCTCCACCTCCATAGGAGAATTTCCCACCTCAATAAGAACACTTGAAGATAATATATACTGATTTTAATATATTAATATTTTTTCTTTTAATAAACAAATATCTATTTCTTAGGTGTTAATAACGGATATCTGTTATGCAACCTTAAGAAACAAATATCTATTTAGTATTAGATATTTGATTTTTCTATTAAAAAATGGATATTTGTTTCTATCGAATATCCAATATTAACGAATATCTATTTTGCTTCGATATTTAGCCTGGAGGTGACCATCCTAAAAAGTCAACATCTCCAATGTGTTTGCAGGGCTTGTAAGAGTTTTTTGAACTTCACCCTTCGTGTTGATGACATTTTTCCATCTGATTTTGATGAAACAAAAAGGGTTTGTTCAATAATTTGACAACATTCTACCAATATAAGATATGCTTTATTTTGAATTTAATAGGTAATTATTATTGATTTTCTACATGCACTATGTGTAAAGTCTTGATTGATAGGTTGATTGAAAAACATCTACAAATTTTAAACGGTTTAACATTTTTTGAATCCGAAAGATGCATCACACACTATGCTTCACAAATTATAGTTAAAAAATAAAAAAATAAATTTCATAATTTTTTGACCAAATTAGGGTGGCCGAACAAATGGTTTTTAATAATTTTAAAAATTCTTACTAGAAAATTCATAACTAAATACTTACTTGCAAAAAAATCACAAAAAATATGTGTCACATTTGAGCATGTGTCCTCTACTTATATTGAAATATTTAGAAAAAAAATGTAATTTTCCTCCCCATTAGGGTGGCCAGACAAACACTTTCTTTTTATTTTTTCTTGAAAATTTAGTACTATTGCATTGAAATTTGAAAATTTCACCAAATAGATTTACTTTTTTTCAAAAAATGACTAGTAGCTTAGAAACTAGATTCAATTTGCTACAATTTTTTTAACATATTTTTCAAATTATGTTAATAACCTATTCAAATTTTATGTCAAGTTGTGTAACTCTACTTTTTTGAATTTTCATTGCCACTTAGGGGCCTAGTTTGGTCCCCAGGATCCTGCATTGACCTAGTGACGAGAAAAATATAGGGTTTGTGTTTTGAGGTCTACCTCAGTTAGACCCCCGTTTTGGTGTTCCCAACTCCATGGACAACCAATATGCAATGATATTTAGAAAAGCTCTAGAGAAAAGAATATAAAATCCATAATATAGTAGAGAGAAATGACAACCTGGATGCTACTCTACAAGAACGATAATGCAATTAAGTACAAGAAACAATATCAACTTCCTTTTTGTGAGCACTCAAGGTTGAGAGAGGAATAAGAATATAGATGACACCATGCTAAGGAGATAGAGTTTCATGAACCTACAATGACAATAGCGTTAGAGCAAGATGCTGTAGAAGCTAAGTAAGAAGTTGGTAGCAACAAGAACGAGTGATGGAGAAGCCAAGAGAAGTGTTAGAATGATCAAGAATGTTTCTAGAATGAATGGAAAGAGTGAATGAATGAAAGAAGGTGTGTTCAAATGGAAAAATTAGAGGTAAATGGCCATCCTTGATGGTCAAGATTCGGTAGAGGGATGTTACATTCATAAGTGGTTAGGAATTTTAACATTTTTGCAGCTTCTTGATGTATGAATCATGTCAGGATGCTAGCATGGTGTGCAGACATTTGTGCAGCATGTGCGCATCCCAAACAAAAATTCCCTTCACTAGCACTAGAAAAAAAAAACACATGGAAAAAGTAGAGCAAAAGCAGTGGGTTCTAACATTATCAAGCTTGCAAGGATAAAATTAAGGTAGATTAATGGGAAATTGCATAGGGTGCAAATTTATACCATTTCATTTTGCACCCACTTTAGTGAGCATATGTGTCAATGCGTATGAGAGCTAAAGTAGAAATAGGTTGAAGAGAATATATTGAAATCATCGAGTAAGCAAATATTCAATCCAACATACCTTGACGTGAACGAGGGAGCTCCACCAAGATGCAAAGATGATATGAGTCTTCGATCCTACAAATTTAGTTGTGATCTCACCAAAAACATGTTAGGCCACAAACAAACATGTTAGGTGAAAATTCCAATCATAAAAGACACACATTCATAAGACACAAGGAGACACAAGCTGGCATAATAAGATGCAGTCTAATCAATTAGAAACAAGAGACACACTGATTAGATAAATAAGCTCGTGGCTGCTACAAACTATGTTGTAGGACAGTCACAAAAAAGATAGGTCTAGTCGGGTTGTCCCCAAGCTAGACACCAAGATATAAGATATATGACACCAAGGCACATGAAATCAAGTAGATCAGATAAAAGACACAAGGAATACTCCTGAAGACATCAAGACATTGAGGAATCCTTATTTATAAAGGATTCTTTTGTCAAGGATTCCATTGTAAAGAATTTTGACACCAAGGAATCCTTTTGAAAGAATTCACCATGTTGAAAATTAGAACAATATGGTAGCCCCCCTTGGGATGATGTGTGCTATGCAGAGGAGCACATGCCATCCTAAGGAGAGAAAGGAGAGGAAAAGATGTTGTGGCATGTGACACATAATGAGATGTATTTGTGGTATGTTGTCACACATGTGAGGGACAACACATTGAAACCACACCATCAAGAAGCAAACAAACAAAGACCAAGAAATCAAGAGATAGGGGAATCTGAGAATTCAGGGTCAAAGTTGTTCATAGATATAAATAGATAGATATAATATAGTATATGTATGAACTTTCATCAATCCCCAAATTGCTTAGAACATGAAGAATGACACATGAAGACAAAGTAAAAATAAAAATTGGGTCAACATGGAAAAAGGCCTAAATGCCCCCAACACTTTGCATCATCCCTAATATCAAAAAGCAATATTATGACACATAGAATAATGATGACACAAATAGAAGAAATGTATGATAGATTGCCGCATTTGTATCCAAGTACTTGCAAGGGTAGCAAGTGTCCTCTAGATAGGATCACAAACATAAAAATACAAGCACAAGGGAACATAAACACACAAACAAACCTAATCTAAAGATGTAGAAGAGGCACCACCCTAGTCCTCATCAACAAGTAGTTCATCCTATTCCCAATCTAGATCATTATAAGGGGAGGGAGGATGACCTTGCAAGAGCGGGATAGCAAGGAAAGTACCCTTTGAATCGCTTGCAACAAGAGCCAAGGAAGAAGGCACCTCAAAGTCTTCTTTGCTGAGCTCTTGTGAAGAAAAAGTCATTGATCTTGCAAAGATCAAGGACAAAGCCAAGATATTAGCCATCGAGTTGAACGTGCACTTTTCAAGAGTTCCCTATTGAAACTTAATGAGGGAAGGAAGAAGCGGGGGTTGCCTCAGTCACAAGGACAACACAAGCCAAAATAGAACTAGCCTCCAAAGGAGGTGGACCCCTCTTACAACCACCACGAGTGGTGAGATCATCCTCCAAATTATGATTCAATGGAGGATGGGGGATCCCTATCGAGGAAGTATAAGCAAAGGAGAAACTAGAGTCAATTATAGAAGACACCACCTTTGTATAGGGCATGTCAATGGGCTAAAAAAAAGGAGGGATGCTCAGTAGGGACATCCAAGAGAGGAGGATCCATGGAGGGAGCAATGAAGATCTACACCCTTTTGGGGTGAGCATCATTAGCACTCTCTAGAGGAGCCAAAAGCAAAACAAAAGCAACGAGAACTGAATTAGGAACAACAAAAGGAAGCGGGGTAGTAGAAGAAGATGCAAAAATAGATGCAATTGGATCCCCCTCCATCTTCTATGAGGTGGTGTGCTCCATGGCTAGAGCCTTTTGCCTATGCTTACATTCATGTGCAAGCCAATTATGTTAGTTGTGAGCATTGGAAAACATGGCCTGAGAAGAGGCTGGAGGCTCCTGCTCAACTATAGGAGCATCCTTCATAACCATTTTCAGTGGAAGGGTGGTCTCTTGAGTAGGAGTAGGGGAGGAGACATAGGGGTAGAAATGACAATAGGAGGAGAAAAAAACACAAGAGCCTCAATGGTGGGCCTCTTCCCATTTGCTACCCAGGAGGTTGGTGGAAGAATATTCAGAGGTCGTGGAGGTCGAGACGTAGGAGGAACGCCATAGGAACACTTCCCCTTGCCATAGATAGTGGGTCAGGGAACCATGGGAAAAACATGCAACTAAAAAGCGTGACATTTTGCCTTTTGCCATGTGGCCACCATCACACTCCCCATATGAGGTGAACTAGGGGTGCTACCATGGTTTGGGAAGTAGAAGTAGGTGGAGTAGAAGATGTAGAAGGAGAAGGCTCTAGAGTGTGAGAAACCTTCTCCTTCCCTTTTGATAGGGCTAAAGAAGTAGCTTGCTACTACGCTATCATAGAGGCCTTTACATAAATAACATAGGGAGAGACTAGATAACTATCCTTCAGCACTGAGTCCCAGTATTATATTTAACATAAGCACAATACAATAGATCTCCCCTTGGAGGAAGAGGTCCAACCAGGGTGGGCCAAAAGTGATCCAAAGAGAAGCCCCCATGTGACACCAATGGTTTATAGCTAGTGTCATGCACCACATGCACAACACCTTCATGAAGTAACTTTAAGTATCTATGGACTATAGAGGCAATTCCGTTCACAAAGGAAAGCCACAAAATGCCTAGCCTAACTCTAAATAGGTTGGACTCTGGTATCACAACAAATGACACATTGACAACTTTGGGTCCTACCAAAATTGACAAAGAAATGGTGCCAATAGGGGCAATGGAAAGTCCATTGTGGGTATGGACGGTGATCTCAGATTTCTCCTTGTGTAAACTATTTATGAACAAGTTTTCCTTCGTTATCACATTCACCCAACTCATTGGATTGACCATGACACTAGTCACAATGTTTCCATTAATCCGGGCAGGAATGTACAATAGAGAAAGCTCCTTATTTAGTGGTAGATCATGCAAGGTAAAAGTTATATCTAGCATAACACTTGCATTCTCAGTAGGAGGAATACATGTGAATGAGACCATGTTCATGTACTAAGATGGAACTATCTCATAAGATGTAGAAGACTGTGTTACTAGATTGGCAGAGTGAGAAGGAAATGGATCAGTATAGATGTATAACTCTCTATTTTCCTTGGCTAAAAATTTATTAGAATTTTGTTTCCTTCTAGCCAGATGGATAGTCCCATCATCAATGTGATCTTGAATATCGTGATGCAGGCATACACATCACTCAGTGTCATGTCCATGCACTCGATGGAATTGAAAAAAATGTTATATGTTTTACCACTTAGGATATGACTTAGAAAGAGGTCAAACTTCTGGAAATGTTAAAATTTTATCTTTTAGGAACTTTTTTAAGACAACAATATATGATTCAGATAGTTTTTTAAAATGCCTATTGCACCCTATACCTTTGTATTTAAATGAAGAGACCATGTTCATAATAGCCTTATTATTGCCAAGAACCAACACTACTAACTTATTATCAGGACATGAGTGTGAGGATGAACCCTTGAACTGAGCAACCGTCTATTGGTATTCATGCAACATTACACATAGATGTGCAAAGGAAGAATACTTCATCAAGAAAAAAATTTCTTGCCAAGGTTTATGTAAGTTCTTGATGAAGACCTTCTGAACATCAAAATCTAATAAAGGATAAGAGATCCTAGAAAACAACACTTGATAGCAAGTGATGAAGTTAGTAACTTTTCATGGTCCACTTTCTTGCATTAGACAAAATCAGAGAAAGCCATATTTGGTCTGATGTTAGCTTGGAACTGTGTTAAGAATTGATTCACCAACTAATTAAACAAGAGAAAAAATTGTTTGGTAAGGAACAATACCAGTTAGGAGTAGCATCCTTGAGGGAACACAAAAATATATTTTCCATCAAAGCATCATGGTGGAAGAAGTCAATACATAGGGCATTAAATTCTGACACATGCATTTGAGGGTCTCCACAACCACTATTCTTTCCAAACTTTGGAATCTCCATCCCTTGAGGGATAGGAGTGTTCAAAATATTGATGGACAAAGGACTATGACAAAAGAAGGGTTGAAACATAGGTTGAGAAGAAGAGGTAGATAGGTTCACCAACTGGTTCTACATTTATACCATATTGTGTAACAACCTTGATGTTCATCTCAGTAAATTTTCAACATTTTCACCTCAAGTGGATTAACCATGATGCCATAACATAGTAATAATTTTTTTATTTCCTTAATGTAAATTACACACACATTTGAAATAACACTATTTCCAAACTTCCATTGCATATCATTGTAATTTCACAAATCATTCCATAACATAGATTTCATATTGAATAAACTCAAGTTTACTCAAGATTACATCTTTCCATATAAATGGGTACAAGATACATACATAGCTCTTTTGAGTTTTATTTGGAAATAGATATACAAACTAGTTTTGATGCTGCCATAATGGTGTGTACATTTTGGATGTCCCTGCTCCTTGGTGCATACACTCCAACTATCCCTAATGCTGGCACAAACTTCCACAAACCTCAACCGCTAACTGATGAGGAGAAGCATCACTCAAGTACTTTTCCACCAACCACAGACTCAAATGTAGTCCCCCACACATCTTCCACATATGACAAGATGGCCCTACACTTTGATGAAGAGATTGGTTGGTAAACCCCATAACAATAGCCTATCTGAGCTTAGTGTTGTGTTCTATAAGTCAAAACCTAATCATATGGTCGTTTCCCCTACAAGTATGAAATTATTGAACTAGAATGCATAAAAGGAACATAGTGAATTGACAGTGTAACCAGTGTCAACTTACACTACTTGGGCAAATTATTCTCACTCAGTACTTTGAGTGATAGTCATTCTATTCACATACACTTCTATAGCTCGGTTTGGATTATGACCCTTCATATACTATGCTTAGGTAATTCCCTTCCATAGGTAATCCCTAACCTTAGAAATAACCTATTGCCCTTTTCCCAAAAAACAATGGTATCTCTACCAATAAAGCCTAAGCATAAGTTAACCCCTTCAATGGATAATCCAATCCTAGGTATAACATAAGAGCTTTTCTAGTCTACAAATTAACTTTGCATAAACAAGATATTCTCTTCAAAAGATAGCCTAGTCCCAAGTACAACTTTATAATCTAAAGTATAGCTACATAAGCTTTATATAATCATAGATTAAATATTCATAAATAACTGACTCCATTCAGTAATATATCACATTAATAAGTGGTTCTCATCAAGAGTATAGCCACATCAACGAATGACCTCAATCGAAGAATTATCATATCAATATATGATTCCATTCAAGAGTGCAATACCCTTAGTAAAAAGATTGATTCAAAAGAGTAGAATCTTGTCAACAATGACTTCATATCAAGAGTAAGCAACTAATCAAGTAGTATCTCCAACTCGATAGTTAATCCCACCTATGTCTCCAAACATATAGTATCTCATAAACTCAAGTGATCTAATTAACCACATGGGTGAGTCTCAACCATATTATACCCTAATCCTAGATATAATCTATAATCAACAATCAGTTTGATTGTATAGGTTAATCTAAACCTAAGTAAAATCTCAACTACATATTCCATCCAAGTAGGTTATTCTCAACCTATTGGTTCCAATGGGTAATCAAGTATATAATACAACCTAATGGTTGATTCTTAACCTAGGGTTTCATTCATTAATCAAATGTACTTCTAGACCCACATATGTTACTTTCAACTTAGGGTTTCATTCAATAGTCAAGTAATGATCAAGTGACCATTCAAGTACAAATTATTGTTGTGGTTTGTATGCCATCACATCCTAACATATCTTTTATACCATCATTGTTGATGTATTGCTAAACCTAATCATTCCTACGGTTTCCTAACATAATAAGCTAACAGTGTTAAATCACTTCATGATATTGGTAAATTTCACATTATATATGTAGTGTAGATTATCTATGCATAGAAACATTGTCAAAATCCCCATATAGGGTATCTCAAATTAATAACATAATAAATAGGTTTCTCAAGCATGTATCAAATGAGATCATGTGAGTAACTATGTATCAAATAACTTCTCAAGCTATTCATGTTTATCAATCCTAGTATGTATTACTGATGATAACATTCTCTGCTTAATATGGAGTATATAATGACACTCATAAGGAAATCATAGTTACATGATTATTTTTCTTCCATAAAGAAAATAGATCATTTATCTATTCAAGAAATCTAATACAATTCCCAATAAAACAATCAAGACATTCAATCTTTCATGAAAACAAGTAAGCATTAAGAGGATAGAATCCCATGCATGTTTACACTATATTCCAGTTGACCTAACTGGTTCTCTATTTGGTTCCTTTCCCAAGAAATCTTTCCAAGCTTCTCTTCAAAACACTTAAAACCACTCAATGAAATACTTCACAATATCCTCTTTCTCAAGGCTCACAAAATAACTTAATGCTCTCACACTATAAATCTATGCTCTCAGAATAATAGCAACAAAATGAAACTACATAATTGTGTCTCAAATGAGAGTGTTGTCTCATCTATTTATACAAAATTTAAGACATTGATGCCTAAGGAAAAGGTGTGCTAGTCAACACCACTCTATCATGTAGGTAAACTCATCTCTCACAAAAAAATGGTGATAGAATTCTAAGTATAGACTCAGCTTGGTATTCTATAGATTGAGCTAATTTGCTTGACAACATCTCAAGACTTTCAAATATGCACATGCTTAAAAGATGAGAATCAAATTACAAACATGATAGACTTCAGCAGGAATAGAGTATTCATATAATGGTACCAAGTATGAGCCATTTTCCTATTCCTTTGGCACGAGTTTATCTAGAGAAATAGTCCACATTTCACAGGAAACACATAGCTATGTCAACTTAGTCATAGTCTACTCGTTCGATAGGTAAAGGATGAGTCGACTCCTCTAAAATAGCATTCAAATTATCCTTTGACCAACATGTTTAATGATGTGGCTTATTTCCCTCTTATCATGCATTTAATTCACTTTACACAACAACTTTGATTTTTATTATTTTCATCACCCTTTATCCTTTTGGATAAATGCGTTCCAATGTAAAGTAATGTGCTATTATAAAAGAGATTCATTTTGTGATATTGACCATGCCTTATAAACTCCAAATTGGCCTTTATAATTTATAAAATACTTGCATCGGTTGGCCTCTAATACTTTGCATAGTATATATATACAAATCAACATTTATAAGACTCTATTAGTCGACTTCTATATGTTGCACCTTGTTCTATCCTTAGTGTTTAAATACTCTAAGTTTACTCACTTTTGCGCAACCACATGAGGTTCCTCACTTATGAGCTATCAAACTCATTGTATAGAATTTTGAATTATCTAAGGAACGACTTTACTAAGTATATATTATATATATAGTATATATTTACATATATATATATACCACATATCAAATATATATATATATATATATATATATATATATATATTCTTATCATCTTATATATTCCTATTCTATATTCGAATGTATAACCCACATTATCATATTCCACAAATAATAACACATGTGCATATTCTTACATATATATTATATATACACTTCTCTAATAAGCATTAACCCTTATGTGTGTATATGTATTTATATATATATATATTCTATAGTGATATGATAGTCAAATAATCCATTCAATATCTGAATGATTATGAACCTATGACTATATTCACAATAACATCATATCAAATATTTATATATATATGTTGACATACTCATATGGACATCCCATTTTATCTCATCAATCAAGTATAGAAATACAAGGAAGAACTCACATACATCAAACACTCAACACAAACCAAGAATGCTCCAAACAGAAATCATGATCTTCCTAATGCAAACACATCATACAAAAGGATGGCTTACCAGTTTTCCCCAAACTATGACATGACTCTATCATTCTATAAGTGAGCATGTATTTAAGCTCAGATAGGTTTCATAAAGGTTTCCCGACCAATCACTTCTCCTGAGTGATACTTCCACTCCCTTCTGAAGGATTGAACCTGTCCCACAACTAGCTTAGTATGTAACACCAAGGTAGTTAGACATTCATAATAAATCCATATGCATAATAAAACTTTAGCATATTCATATAGCAATGCATGTTCTTCATCAATGTAAACATAATTACTCTTCCAAAGCAATAATACCTTAATACCTATTTCAATATTCTGTTCATTTAACAAACATATCAAAATCATGATTGCATTTACCATTCTATTTACCCATGAAGGTAAAAGTAAATCAATAACAACAAGACATGGTGTGACATATTGTGCAATAAAGTGTTCAAGATATGATTAGAGGATGAAACATTACCAGTGGAACCATCACTACGACCACCAACCCCCATACTGATAAAGACCCCACCACTAGGACCAGTAGGAATTCCAACATTTCCACTAGCAACAAAAGCATTAGGAGTGGCAGAACTGAAACCTAAAAGTACCTTATTCATCTTACAAGTGGGGGTTTGATTAGGCCCTGATACAAATAATCTAAAAAACTCAACAAACTTCAAGGGTACTTCTAACACTAATCCCAAGCTAAGAAGATCAACAAAACTTTCAACCAAGATTCACTTAAACTTTCAACAAAATCCACATCTTTGTAACTTGTTTCACTTTGCTAAAAGGCACCAAATTACCAAATTAGGTTACCAACTCACCATAGACCCTAAAAACACCTTGAACAACATTAACTTGATTAGTTCAAAGCAAAAACACCATTGGAAAACTTTGAATCACTCAACTCATCAAACATTCACACCAAGACACCGATTTGCACCTTGTTTCCACATTGCTACAAAGCACTAAAACAACAATATTGACTCCAACCTTTACTAGGCCCAAATTATTCTTAACAATCATTATGTTGACTAATCAAAGCAAAAACCTAATTAAAAAACTCTAAATCCATCCATTCATTCAGTAGGCACTAATTTACACTTCATTGCAACTTGTTTCCATAAGACAAAAAGACAACCAATCATCCAATTTGGGATCCAAACTCTTACCGGACTCTTGTACTCTACCATCATCATGATTTAGGTAGAAACAAAACAAAAAATCACATTTACAACATTGTTCTGTTAAATTCACAAATGCTTGTATTCATAAACCAAAATTACTAGTAGTATTGCAAAATAACTAAAATAGGCATATCTTCAAACCCACATTGATTCTCCTCAGACAATACACATTTTCATGAACCCATTTTGGCCTATTCAAACATACTTCAAAATGAGATACTATTGTTTTGAAAGGACTAACTAGAAAATTGACTATCTGCTGCTAATTGCACCAAATTAGATCAAAATTACAGAGGAAGTACCCACAAAGAAACTCAAAAATCCCATAGAACCATAAATAGTCCTTCATTAGGCATTAAAATTATAGATTTAACAACTTTTGAAGATTGGGAGGTCCTTTATTGCACCAAACCATCAAACCCTCGCTCTATATCTTTTTAACCCAAATCTGACAAGGGTTTATTGAAAGTATACCTTTCAGACCTTATGCCACCTTGCCATTGCTTCCAACATGTTAAAATAGGTTTGCACTATCTCCCACTCTTTGCCATCATCATTTATTCATGTCACCATTTGGAGGTATCATTTCATGCATGGAAACTATAGAAATTTGTAAAGGCAACAACCATGTCTCTGTATCTCCACTTCCCCTGCACTTGCAAATACATACCACAGTAACAACAACCTATGTTAACCCATTCCACTGAACTAGCTAGCCTCCATCTGTGGAGTGGTTACAAAACTACTCCCTAGACTCTCAAACCCTCAACTTGGGGTTTCCTGACCCGTTGACAAAGAATAGGCTCAAACAGAAGTTAAATTCAATATAATCCCTCCAAAATAGTCTTAAATGAAAGCTAATACCATACTCTACCAAAAATAATGTAGATTGAAGGCTCGTGTTACTGTACAAACCTCACAAACTGGTAAACTATAGAAAGAATGCACTGAACTTATAGAGAAATGTACTTTTATTTCAAAATTTGTTCAAGATACAAATATACAATGCTTGTATTGCCTTTACAAGGCTTTATAAAGATGTTTCCAATTAGTTAAAGCAACCGCTCCTTCATCTTAATCATTCAAACCTTCCCTCTTCTCAAATGACCCTTCATCTTCTTATGTTTGTGTAATTTTTCACTTTTACATCTTTTGCAACTTTTGTCATTTTTTGCAAACTTACTCCTAGAAACCTATCAATTAGTCAATTACATTTGAATGGGCCCTCACATGGCCATTTACATTTCTTTTCATGTTGAAACTACAAATTTCATAAAATTGCCTATTGGAGGCATACATTGCACAAGGTGGTCTTGCACCAAACAACCGGCCAAAAAAAAGTTTCTGAGTCCCTTTGGAAATGTGCTACATCAACTGTGTTTCTTCAAATTTTCCTCTTTACATCTGCATACCTTTGTCTTGGACTACTTCCTCTTTCTTTACTCTTGCATCTTTCACTTTCGTTTGTCTTGGTTCCAACTTTTACCTTCATCTCTATCTTCACTCATCTTCACTTATCTTTTCTTTTCCTTCTCTTTCTCTACATATCAAGTTCTTTGCCAATAACCTCTATATTCCCAATTTCCAAACCAACATTCAACTTCCCTCTAACCTTTTCTCAACCAAAGGACACAGTACTGTCCTTTCACATTGCCTTTCTAAACAATCTTTCCTCTTTTCCAACAATTCATCTTTGACCTTCTCTAACCAATCATCTTTTCATCTACTCCCATTAGTGGAGTACTATCAAACTAACTTACAACTCTCATAATGGCTACAACCTCTTCTAGTGTTTCTTCACATAGGTATTCATCTCCCTCACTGCCTCACCACACAAACTCAACAAACCATCCATCTTACCCAACAGTAGATCCTGGAAGATACACCTACCACCCTTTCTCTTAGTGGCCTCACTCACTTTTCACCTTCTCCCTAGCTTAATCTCCATTAGAGGATGGTGAAAACAAACCTTTTCTTGTTTGTAACCAACACACAACTTCTCAAAGCTCTTTCTCTCTACAACTTTAAGATGGATCAAACACCTGCAACCAACAACTCAACAACAACTTAACAAACACCAAATCAACTAGCTCTGATACCAATTGATGCAGAGCATCTACAAAAATCAACAAAATTAAAGGGTACTTTTGACCCTAATCCCAAGCTACGAAGATCAACAAAAATTTCAACCAAGATTCACTTAAACTTTCAACAAAATCCACATCTTTGTAACTTGTTTCACTTTGCTAAAAGGCACCAAATTACCAAATCAGGTTACCAACTCACCACAGACCCTAAAAACACCTTGAACATCATTAACTTGACTGGTTCAAAGCAAAAACACCATTGGAAAAATCTAAATCACTCAACTCATCAAACATTCACACGAAGACACCAATTTGCACCTTGTTTCCACATTGCTACAAAGCACTAAAACAAAAAATATTGAATCCAAACCTTTACTAGGCCCAAATTCTTCTTAACCATCATTATTTTGACTAATCAAAGCAAAAAAATGATTAGAAAACTCTGAATCCATCCATTCATTTAGCATGCACCAATTTACACTTCATTGCAATTTGTTTCCATAAGACAAAAAGACAACCAATCATCCAATCTAGGATCCAAACTCTTACCAGACTCTTGTACTCCACCATCATCATGATTTAGGTAGAAATAAAACAAAAACTCACCTTTACAACACTATTTTGTCAAATTCACAAATGCTTCTATTCAAAAACCAGAATTGCTAGTAGTAATGCAAAATATCTAAACGGACATATCTTCAAACCCGCATTGATTCTCCTCAGAAAATACCCATTTTCATGAACCCATTTTGGCCTATTCAAACATACTTCAAAATGAGATACTATTGTTTTGAAAGGAATAACCAAAAAATTGACTATCCACTGCTAATTGCACCAAATTAGGTCAAAATTACAAAGGAAGTACCCACAAAACAACTCAAAAATCCCATAGAACCACAAAAAATCCTTCATCAGGCATTAAAACTATAGATTTAACAACTTTTGAAGATTGGGAGGTCCTTTATTTGACCAAACCATCAAACCATCACTCTAGGTCTTTTTAACCCAAATATGATAGGGGTTTATTGAAAGTATACATTTCAGACCTTATGCCACCTTGCCACTACTTCCAACATGTTAAAATAGGTCTACAAAAACTAAATACACTATCTCCCACTCTTTTCCATCATCATTTCCTCATGTCACCACTTGGAGGTATCATTTCATGCATGGAAACTCTAAAAAATCTGTAAGGGAAGCAACCATGTCTCTGTATCTCCACTTCCCCTACACTTGCAAATACACACAACACTAAAAGCAACCTATGTTAACCCATTCCACTGAACTAGCTAGCCTCCATCGGTGGAATGGTTACAAAACTACTCCCTAGACTCTCAAACCCTCAACTTGGTGTTTCCTGACCTGTTGAAAGAGAAGAGGCTCAAACATAAGTTAAATTCAATATAATCCCTCCAAAATAGTCTTAAATGAAAGCTAATACCATACTCTACTAAAAAAAATGTAGATTGAAGGCTGGTGTTATTGTATAGACCTCATAAACTAGTAAACTATAGAAAGAATGCACTGAACTTATAGAGCAAAGTACTTTTATTTCAAAATTTGTTCAAGATACAAAAATACAATGCTTGTCTCGCCTTTATAAGGATTTATAAAGATGTTTCTAATTAGTTAAAGCAACTGCCTCTTCATCTTCATTGTTCAAACCTTCCCTCTTCTCAAATGACCCTTCATCTTCCTGTGTTTGTGCAATTTTTCACTTTTGCATCTTTTGCAACTTTTGTCATTTTTTGCAAACTTACATTCTTGACCTCCTAGGAACCTATCAAAGACTCAATTACATTTGAATGGGCCCTTACATGGCCATTTACAATGATTTTCATGTTGAAACTACAAATTTCATAAAATTGCCTATTGGAGGCATACATTGCACAAGGTGCTCCTGCACCAGGCCTAGAGGCGGTGTTAAGAGAAGGACCAGTATCAGCCATACATACACTCTAAGCATCAAGAATTCCAGATGTGGTGCAACAATCTTAAAGCCCAGATCTCGGGTGACACAATCAAATTAGAATTGTATGCAGGGACATGAGTATCCACAACATCTGCAAGATCTCAAAGTGTTGCAAATATGAAGGTGTTTTCATTGATGTCAACAAGAAGTCTAACTAACTAGTGTTTTCATTGATGTCAACTATGTGTTAAGGAAGTTGTTGCATGATGAAGATGTTGAGGATATTGAGAAATTTGATAAAAAAGAGGAAAATAGGTTGTTGCAAGTTGTGCATGTGTAATTGATATATTGAGGAAGTGTTGTGAGTACATGGAGCTATATTTTTATTGCAATTTCTGGAGATGAGTTGGAATGAAGTAATGAGCTGAGAAGATGTCTTTGGTCCTTTGTTTCCAAGTGATTTTGATAAAATTTGATAAATAGAGAACATTGTGTTGTACAAGTGTTCAAAATGTGCTCTGGTATTGTGCTCCACGGTTCTTCTTTGTTGAGGCTATGCTTGTGCGGATCTGATTTGTTGTTCATGGTTGTTAGTAGTTTCTATATTCAGAATTTGGGTTTTTGGATCATTGTACAGTGCGAGATATTTTCACTAGTGTGTGAACTAGTCTTTTAGTGATGTTTTTTGTGGTCTGAGAGGAATGTATTTTCTCTACGTTTCTCCATAGTTTGGCTTCAAGTTGTGCAGATTTGGGAAGTTTCTTATAATGTATTGTTTTGTATTTAAGGTTTTATTTGATTTGGAGCAATACAAAGCAAGTTTTATATGTTAGTGTGTGAATAAGGTTTATCAGTTGTCTTGAGCTGAAGTATTTGTATGATGTGATTTTGGATGAAGTGTTTGATGAATCTCAAGTAGTTTAAAGATTATTCTAGATCACGTTCAAGTGAATTTTGTTGTCTGAAAGTTTTAGATTGATTTAAGGAAGTGTGTACTTAATGCTTATGGTGTTTAACACGAGTATTGGATGACCTTGTGTTAGCACTACTACGAGGCTTATGAAATCATTTTGAGGTGTGTTGGGCTGTCTTTGGGTCCTAATTAAGGATTTATGTAGGTCGCTTTCATTCCTATCCATCATAGGAATGTTTTGGTGTCGACCTATTTTGAATTTGTAAGTATAACAAATAGTTGCCGACATTGGAGAAGGTTTTCAAGGTTGAGGTTGATATAAATAAGAGTGATGATGTTGTGTGAAGTAAGAGAGAAGCAAGATATATGCAAGATCATTGTGAGTGATGTGTGTGATGCGAATTTGAGTAGAGTAGTGCGAATTTCAAGTGTTTAGATTCTTGGTGGCAAGGGGCTGAAGGTGTTTGAAATATTTCATGAAAGACTACAAGATTTTTGGAGCATTGTGATGGATTCCTTGTTGCATTGAGAAAGTGTTATCCATGTAACATTTCTCTTCTATCTTCTTGTATTTCTTTATGTGGTAGTGAGCCTTTTTGGATAGTGTGTCTGTCTTATTCTGGTAGTAAGCCCTTGTACCGATTTTACAATTACTTTTATTGTGAGCTAATCCTCATTGTGGTTTCTCCCTCATTGGTTTTTCCACATAAATTTGGTTTTCTCTTGTGTATGGTGTTGTCATTTCATTTTCTATTATTTGCATTTCATGATTAATCACATTAACAGAATAAGGGTATAATGAATGCATGTGGATCTCATTAGTATTGTTGAGGGTTTTCATATTTTAATTTTCTACAACTAATTAATCCCAATCTTAGTTGTCTTGTTCATTGAATAGTTGGTATCAGAGCAAGGTTCCTTAGAGAAGAGCTTAACCGCTTAAGGAAGATTCAGGATGGTGAAGCAAATTGATTACCCTAGATTTGATGGAACATATTATGCATTCTCGAAGACAAAGATGGAAGAATATCTGGCATGTTAGGAATATGAGATTGAAAAGGCTTATAAGACTACATATACTCCACCTGAAAATGGTTCAAGCACAAGTGATGAGATCAAGGAACATGAGGTAAATGTGAAGGAAAAAATTATTATTACAAACAATCTTTCAAATTATGAATTTTTTAAAGTTATGAATCTTAAGACTGCTAAAGAAGTTTGGAATAAGCTTGAAAGTATTTATGAAGGAGATGAAAAGGTAAAACAAGAAAATTTGTAGGATCTAAAGGTACAATTAGAGAATATGTGAATGTCTGAAGATGAAACAATTACAACCTACATGTAGAGGGTTGATGAATTGGTAAGTGTTATGAGAGGTCTTGGTGCACAAGTTAAAGAGCCTAGGGTGGTAAAGAAAGTTCTTAGAACTCTTCCCGGTGCTTATAGTGAAAAGGTGTCTGCTATTGAGGAAGTTGAAAATTTTAGTACTTATTATAGAGATTAGTTGATTGGTACACTAACTTCTTTTGAGATGAGAAATCTTGGTTTAAAAAATGGTACAAAAGTGGAGACTACTTTTAAGGTTGGAAAGTTAGAAAAGTGAAGAACATTTAGATGAATATGATCTTGATGATGTGGAAGATAACTTTGTGAGAAAGATGAAAAAGGCATCAATAAGTACAAAGGTAAACTACCTTTCAAATGTTTTAGTTGTGGTGATATAGGTCATTATGCTTCAATATATTGAAAAAGAGTTGCAAACAATAAGAAGAAGGAGAACAAAGGAAAGATGATTAAAAGATCTTACTATGTTAGAGAAGATGCTGGAATTTTTGATGATGAATCTGATTATGGAGATTTTGATGATAACGAATGCTTGTTCTTGGCTATAAAAGAAAAATCTAGTTCTACTAACTTTGAAAGTTGTGTGAAGGAAAGTGATCTGGAGAAGGATAAGGTTGAAGGTACTTTGGTATCTACTTTTCATGTTAAAGAGGATAAGAATTATTGGGTTGTTGACAGTGGATACTCTAATCATATGACTCGAGATAAAAGTTTGTTAAACTTGAAAAATATGGCGGTGGATTATATAAATTTGGAGATGATTCATGAGCTAAGATTTTTGGAATAGGTTCAATCAGTTTTGGTGGCAAGTATAATACTGATAATATCTACTATGTTAAGGGTTTAAGGCATAATATTTTGAGTGTTGGAAAAAATGTAGCAAAGGATATAATCTTGTGTTTAAGGATGAAACATGTGAGATCATAAAAGGGTCTGGAATTGTGATTGTTGTTGGTAAGAGGACAAATGAGAACATTTATCAACTTAAGGGTGTTGATGGTGATTAATTTATGTCTCAGATTAGTGATAGTTGGTTATGTCACAAGAGGATGTGTCACATGAATTTTGATAATTTGGCAAGAATCAGTTTAGCTCATGCAGTGAGAGATATACCAAGAATCACAAAGCCTATCAATACTATTTGTGAGAGTTGTCAATTTGAAAACAAATGAGTAGGTACAAAGGAAAGGAATAATCTGCTACCAGACTATTGGAATTAGTACATACAAATATTTTTGTTCCTACAAGGGTGAGAAGTCTTCAAGGTGATAGGTATTTCATGCTTTTGATTGATGATTATTCTAGGATGACAAGGGTTACTTTTCTTAGAGAGAAATCTGATGCATTAGATAAATTCCAGGCATTTAAAGCTATGGTTGAGAATGAAATGGATATGTTGAGGTATGATAGAGGTGGTGAATTTACCTCCAATGAGTTTAATATGTTTTGTGAAGTTCATGGCATAAAGAGGCACTTGTCTACCCCTAGAACTCCTCAGCATAATGGAGTGGTTGAAAGGAAAAACTAGACCATTCAAGAAGCTTCTAGGACTATGATGAAAGAAGAAAATCTATTAGAAGTCTCCTGGAGAGAAGCTATTCATACTGCTGTTTACATACTTAATAGAGTTCAAGCTAAAGCTAACAACACAAAGACTCCCTATGAGTTATGGTATGGAAGGATTCCTACTATGAAGTACTTTAGAGTATTTGGAAGAAAACGTTATATCAAGAGAGATGAAGCAAACTTAGGAAAGTCTAATGCAAGGTCTAATGAAGGTATCTTCCTTGGATATTGTACTAAAATAAAGCTTACAGATGTTACAACAAAAGGCTGAGAAAGATTGTTGAAAGTGAAAATGTGAATATTGATGAAAATTTACAAAATTCAATTGTAGTAGATGAATATGTGTCAGATGAACCTGATTGCAGAGTAGAAGAAAAATCTGATGAGAAAGAAGTGCATAATGAAGAGGAAGAAGACCTAGAGAAGACCAGTAAGACCCCTAAGTATGTGCAAAAGAACCATTCTGAAGAAAAAATCTTTGGAGACAAAAGGAAAGGTGTATTGACAAGAAGAAAAGCTACTAAAGTTGAGGTAAATATGTGTTCACTCTCTAAAGTTTAACCTAAAATAGTGAGTGAGGCATGCAAAGATTAACATTGGATAAAGACAATGGAAGAAGAACCTATGCATATTGAGAAAAATCAGACTTGGGAATTGGTTCCTAGACCGACAAACAAGAACATAATTGGAATTAAGTGGCTATTCAGAAAAAAGTTGAATGATAATGGAGAAGTGGTAAGAAAAAAGCAATACTTGTGTGTAAGGGTTACTCACAAGTGGAAGGAATAGAATTTTAGGAGACATTTTCTTTGATGGCTAGGATGGAAGCTATCAATTTTTTTTTAGCATTTGTAGCACATAAAGACTTTAAAGTTTATTAGATGGATGTGAAGTATACTTTTATGAATGGTAAGTTGGAAGAAGAGGTTTACATGGATCAACCAAAAGGATTTCAATTTTCAGAGCAATCAGATATGGTGTGTAGATTTAAGAAGGAACTATATGGATTGAAGCAAGCTCCTAGAGCTTGGTATGCAAGATTGGACAAATATTTGATACAACAAGGATTCGGTAAAGACATCGCAAATAGTAATCTTTACTTCAAAATTGAGGAAGACAAAATATTGATAGTAGTTGTGTATGTGGATGATATTTTCTTTGGAGGAAACGAACCTATGCGTAAGAAATTTCTTGAAGAGATGTAGAAAGAGTTTGAAATGTGAATGTTTGGGGAGATGAATTTCTTCCTTGGGATACAAATTAATCAAACAGATAAAGGGTTTTTCATTTCATAGTCAAAGTATGTTAAAGAGATGTTGAAGAAGTTTGGAATGAATGACTCCAAACTAGTATGCACTCCTATGGTGATTTGTTGTAAATTGAGAAAAGATGATGATTCACCTAAGGGCGATAAGAGAAAATATAGATCTATGATTGGTGGACTACTATATCTAACTGCAACTTGACTAGATATCATGCATGCAAATTGTCTTGTGGCTAAATTTCAAGAAGAACCTAAAGAAACACATGTTGCAACAGTTAAAATGATATTTAGATACTTAAGAGGCACTCTGGATTATGGATTGTGGTATCCTAAGGATATTGATATCACATTCAATGCTTATATAGATGTAGATTAGGCTGGTTGTGTTGATGACATAAAAAGTACAAATGGTGGTACATTCTTTTTTGGATGTAGATTGGTGTCATGCTTAAATAAGAAAGATTCAATTTCCTTATCCACTAGAGAGTCTGACTATATTGTAGTAGCATCATGTTGTGCACAAGTTAAGTGGATGAGACAAAAATTGAAGGATATCAAGTAGTGTATGATGAACCTATTTATATCTTTTGTGATAACACAAGCGTGATCAACATTTCAAAGAATCTAGTGACGCATTAATCAATTATGTATCACTTTATGAGAGAAATGGTTATGGAGAATGAGGTGAAGCTTGAGCATCTACCTACAAAGGATCAAATTGCTGACATATTTTTCTAAGGATCTTCCTAAAGATACTTTTGAGTATCTTCAAGAGAAATTGGGGGTTATTGCCCCTCTTGTTTGAACTAGATGCATATGGAGGTGCATCAGTCTAGTGGATCCATGGATCTATCTCTTTTTCTGGATTGATGTTGGTGGCTACCTCTCAGGGGGAGTAGGTAGTGTCATATGTTGTCATTGATTTTCTAATTTATTTGGGTGTAATGCTAAGGGGGAGTATTCAAAGTAGGTATTTTGGTTTAGTGTCAAAGGGGGAGAATAATGCAATTTTTTTATCCTTTTCCATTGATGTGAAAGGGGGAGAAAGTATCATGTGAATTTTTTTATCTTCTCAAGGGGAGAGAGAATCTTGTAAAAAGAGAGTGTGCAAGAATAGTGCGTATGATGTCTTTGATGGTTTTTCACATCATGTGTTTCCATCAATGACAAAGGGGGAGAATTTTGCAAGTATGAAGGTGTTGTCATTGATGTCAATAGGAATTCTAATTGATTGGTGTTGTCATTGATGTCAACTATGTGTTAAGGGAGTTTTTGCATGATGAAGATGTCGAGGATATTGAGAAAAATGAGAAAAAGAGGAAAATAGGTTGTTGTAGTTTGTGCATGTGTAGTTGATATATTGAGGAAGTGTTGTGAGTACATAGAACTATCTTTTTGTTGCAGTGTCTAGAGATTAGTTGGAATGAAGTAATGAGCTAAGAAGATGTCTCTAGTACTTGGTTTCCAAGTGCTTTTGAGAAAAATTGAAAAACAGAGAAAATTGTGTTGTGCAAGTGTTTAGAATGGTCTTCGGTATTGTGCTCCACGTTTCTTCTATGTTGAGGCTATTCCTATGTGGATATGATATGTTGTTCATGGTTGTTAGAGGTTTCTATATTCAAAATTTGGGTTTCTAGATTGTTGTATAGTGAGAGATATTTCCACCTATGTGTGAACCGATATTTCATTGATGTTTTATATGGTGTGGGAGAAATGTATTTGCTCCATTTTTCTCCATAGTTTAGCTTTAGGTTGTGTGGATTTGGGAAGTTTCTTATAATTTTTGTATCTTTCTGCATTCAAGTTTTTATTTGATTTGGTGTAGTACAAAGTGAGTTTCATATGTCAGTGTGAGAATAAGGTTTACTAGTTGTCCTGAGATGAAGTATTTGTATGATGCAATTTTGGATGAAGTGTTGGATGAATCTGAAGTAGTTCAAATATTATTCTATATTGTGTTCAAGTGAATTTTGTTGTTCAGAAGTTTTGGATTGATTTAAGGAAGCGTGTACTTAATGCTTATGGTGTTTAACATGAATATTGGTTGACCTTGCGTTAGCACTACATGCGAGGCTTATGAAATCATGTTGAGGTGTTTTTGGATATATTTGGGTCCTAATTAAGGATTTATGTAGGTTTCTTTCATTTGTATCCATCGTGGGAATGTTTTGGTGTTGGCCTATTTTGAATTTATAAGTGCAACATATAGTTACCAACATTGGAGAAGGTTTTCAAGGTTGAGGTTGATATAAATAAGAGTGATGATATTGTGAGAAGTAAGAGAGAAGGAAGATCAATGTGAGTGATGTGAATTTGAGCAAAGTAGTGCAAATTTCAAGTGTTTGGATTCTAGAAGGTAGCGAGTTCAAGGTGTCCAAAATATTTCATGTAATATTGTAAGATTGTTGGAGCATTGTGGTGGATTCCTTGTAGCATTGAGAAAGTTTTCTCCATGTAACATTTCACTTCTATCTTCTTGTATTTCTTTCTGTGGTAGTGAGCACTAGCTGAGAGCATTTTTGGACAGTGTGTCCTATTCTGGCAGTGAGCCCTTGTACTTGTTTTGCAATTATGTATATTGTGAGCTAATCCTCACTTTGGTTTTTCCCTCATTGGGTTTTCCACATAAATATAGTGTTCTCTTGTGTATAGTGTTGTTATTTAAGTTTATGTTATCTTCATTTCATGATTAATCACATTGAAAAAATAAGGGTTTAATGAATGCATGTGGATCTGATTACTATTGAGGGTTTTGATGTTTTAATTTGCTACAACTGATTCACCCCCCTCTTAGTTGTCTTGTTCACTCAACATGGAGGAATTCTACAACTCTTCGGTCCTTATCCAACATGGTCCTTAATCTGTTAACAACAATAACTGCTTGAGCAAGAGTTTTATCCTTTTCCAAATACCTCTCAAATTCTCTAAGCCTTCTATCTAGGGAAAGAAGTTGCTCCATAGGAACTTCCAAAGCATCCTCTTCCTTCATAGAAGAGGTGGATAGAGAAGTGGGAGGTGTAGGAATTGTAAGAGAGGGGGATTAACCATGTCTAGGCTCTAGGTCATGGAGAGTTGAGAGCGGAGGGCTGCCCTAACTTACCTTACTCTAAAAGGATATGGATCAAGAATGAAGAGAACTATGTAATACTTTTGTCACTCTTCAGGCCTGAACTTCAAGTTTAGGCTAGGTGAGTTGGTTTTTGGAGTCAGTACTATACCTCAAACAACTCTTTCTTCGAGGATGACAACATAGTTTTGGGACAACAGTGCAACATGTTGGCGTATCTTTAGTGCACTAGCATTCATACGTCCAAAAAACACCAAATACAATACAAACTACCTAAAAACTAACTGACAGCCTAGCTAGTTGACTATGATGGGAAAAATAGAATAAGAATGGGAAATAGAGATGAAGATGATAAAACAAGTAGATAAAGGCTAGGGTGATGAAGATAATCTTGCAATAGTGCTAGTTTGCTAGCTAGCTCCATGCATACGTCCACATACACACAAAAAAGAAGGTGAAAATTGTTGGGGTTGTATAGGGGCCTACCTCAGTTAGACCCCTGTTTTGGTGTTTCCACCTCCACGGACAACCAAAAAGTAACGGAGTAGAATATACGCTAAAGGAAATAAAATATATAAATGAACACTATAAAACAATACTATGCTACTCTATCAAATCATAAAGGAGAGGAGTGAAGCATTACCACCTCCACCCAAAAGATTACTAGCCAATGGAGGCGAATGCAACGTATGGACTTGGAAAAGTCAACACAACCATAACGGTGATGAAGGGAGGTCTCGCAAGACTCCAAGTCCACACTTCTATGGTTTGCCTCACACTTGCAATGTGGAGTTGACAGAGCTTCAAAGCTGTTGCAATGCTCAAAAGTGGAGTGCTAGAATTCTTGAGAATGTGAAGAAGCTATAGAAGATTGCTAGAGGATGTGAAAGAAGGGATGAAATGAAGTAAGAATAAGTGTTTTTAAAGGTGGGATGAGAATGAATAAGGAATTTTTGGGTCGGTTGGTCGAAGAGGGATGTTACAATTCAGCCCCAATTGGGTGTGTAACACCTCTACCAACTTCAGACAAAAAAATCCGTTAGGGATGATAGCACGACACATAGACATCCTCGCACTGTGCATTCCTCCCTGACAAATATTCTCTCATTGACGCACAAGACAAACACCAAGTGGAAGGAAGGCAGGTGAGTGATGTGGAATTTCACCTTTGTATTTTATTTTCTAAGGTGAGTGTATGTGAAAGGGGAATTTACACAAGGGATGCAAATTCACTCCTATATAGGAATATGAGGGGTAGCTTCCCCAAATGGACTAGAAAATCTAGTAGACATTCTTCAAACTAATTCCTCAAAAGAAGAACTAGTTTAATCACAGGTGACCTTCCTAGATTCCATTTTTATATGGCGCAAAATTCTTCTAACAACATGTTCAAAGGTTGTGGATTGGGTCATAAATCTCATAAAGCTTCATGACACATGAATCTGTAAGACACCCTAGATCAGAGAAAAAAATTGACACAAAAAAATGAAAAGGACTTCACATCGGGCTCACCAAAATGTAGAGAAGGGGGATTCGCCACCCTTAAGACTATTAGTTCATAGAAGATCCTAAGGGAGTGAACTACCCTAAACTACCTCATACCACCTAATAATTTTAGAAAGAAGGGACAAGCTGAAAAGGAAGGGAAAATAGGACTTTGTTTCCCTTCTGCTTATGACAGATGTTTTCTAGAACCAGGTGAAATGACCACATACGTCTTGGACTATAGAATAGACAACTCTCTACTAAAGGATGACAACACGAGAATCAAAATTTAGTGCACCATGTTGGAGTCTTAGAGAAGCCTTGGTGTCCTATATAGACAGAGGGTCAAGTAGTAGCCAAAAAATGCAAAGGGTCTATTGACAACCCAAATTCTCTAGTTTTACAGTTTGATATAAATGTACAAAAATGTAAAGTACAACAAGAAGAGTACTATAAAAGCTACTCTAATAGAAAAATGAAAAAGAAAGAAGAATAATTCCAACTTACTCAAGGTCCAATTCTTTAACTAACCCCAAGCAATTGAATAGTACCTACACACACAATGACAAGAAAAATGTGTTGGAACACAACAATCTACTGAGAGGGGGGTGAATCAGTAGATCTAAAAACTTAGCTCTCAAAAAATTTGTGCAGAGTAATTCTTTAAAACCTTTATGCAAATTTACTAAACATGCATACACACATCACATAACACTAGATATACATGGAAAAATTAAGATGGGAAAAACCACGATGATAAAAGTTGCTTGAGTCTACTACTCAAATCTAGTGTCACAATCCAATCCTCTGTTACAATATTTAAGGGAACCAACCCTAAGGAGACACCAATCCCTAGGTTTTAGAAGCACCAACTCCAAGGAAGAACCAACTTTGTACACTAAGCACCAACTCAGTTATTTGATGGCACCAACCAATCAGAAATATAATGACAAATACAAAGTGATTCAAATGAATCCAATTCTTTGTTACAAGTCTAATCTGTAACTGCCCAATCTCTTCTTGGCAACTTTGCAAGCATCCTTTCTTATATTATTGTTGCAATCTTAGCAACATATCCTATCTTCTCTCCACTCTCCTCTTTTTTCACTCTCTTCTTTCTCTCCTCTACACTTAGAACATTCATTGTTCTATTCTTTGAATATTAACCTAGATCTGGATCTAAAATTTTTGTTTGGGTTATACTCATTCAGAACGTGCATACACTGTCTGTTGCACTACTCACATTTCTCTCTTTTATTATTGACTCCACACCTAGAATATTTTTTGATTTTCTTCTTTCTTTCCTTTCTTGATCTGCAACCTCATTACCTCAAGATGTGCACCACTGTCTAGATCATCTAGAACCTATAATTAGGGTTTCCTTCATTCACAAGCTTCTCCAGCAAGCTATCTATTCATCTCGAGCCTTCCACCATCATCTAGCTCATCATAAAAAAATTGATAGGGTTTATCTAATAAATTCATTGTCACACCACCTCTGCATTGTTCCTTACAACATTTAATTCTAATATAGAGAATTTTCTAAGAATAGCAAATTGCAAAACCCTAGAATCAAATATGCATTTAATTCATTTTTTATTTATTTGATCTGATTTTGATCTTGATCAATATGGCTATCTATGCCATTGAATTGTGTGTCAAATATCCAATCAGATAGTCATTGGTGCAGTTGAATGAATTAAATTCATTCACTGTGACAATTATTAGACAAAACCCTTGTTTACACAGACCTGACCGTTGGTGATCTTCATCATTGAATTTGGATTATCGATCTCCAGTCCTAGTGCCTCAATCCTATGATTCTCCTTTTATCTCAACATGTTTAAAATATCACTGTCAGATTAATCCTCTCTAGACTAGCGTTGTTGATCTTTAATGATAGATGATCACCATTAGATCAATCACGTTTGTATCTACACCATTGATCTCCTTTGTATAACCATCATCATAACCCTAACTTCGTCGAGTCAAAGGGACTCTAAAATTTCTCTGTCTATATACATATGTCTCCTTGATGAGGTTCCTTTTCATTTGCACCATCTGATCAACCTTGTTCAATCTGCATCGTTGATTTTGATTTTAATCTCCACCATAGGATTTAGGGTTAAATCAAATTTTAAAACACTATACAATAATCGACTAAAAATCACATTGATTCACAATGGATATGTAAAATAAACTAATAACAATGTGCCACATGTCATCACCTTATTGATCATTGTTCACCATATGTCTATACATGTCACCAAACTCCATTGTCAGCCTATCAGGTCCCACCTTATCGGTATGTCGAAGGTACCAATCATTTCATCCTACTAATATTCATCCTTCTCTTTGATGAGGTGCTATCAGAATGTCGAAGGGACTAATCATCCAGTCTCACCAATTTTCATTTGTCTCTTTGATGTGGAGCCTTCGGTTGATGCAAACATTTGTTGCCACATGTCAAAATATTATCCATCCTCAAATACCACACCATAGGTTATCCACCTTTTCATCCTTGCCATGTGTCACAATCTCGCTAGCTCACGGGGTCAAACTAAGTCATCACCTTCTTTTGGCGGGATGGTGGACTACTGCCATTTGTCCTTTCTATTAGTTGTCATGGATTGAGAATCCCTTGATCTTCATACCATATTGACAAGCATACCTTCAAGCTGCAAAGAGAAAAAGATACATTAGATCATCGGGTGTTAGTTTTCACACATCCTTCATACCACTCATCACACCTTTTGGTAAGGTGCAAACCTCCTTCTCGACCCCTGAACGATGAATCCTTTTTAGGGATCGGGATTCGACTATCCTACATATGCCATACTCCATACTTTCCATTTGGTAAAGTGCAAGCCTTAACTCACAAACATCGAAGTTCAACATCCGAAACCTTTTCAGAGGTCATAGATCACACTTCCTCTTTGTTGCTTTCAAATTTTACAATGAGTTGCAAGTATCCCTATCAAATTGTGATGCCCGAAACATTTTTAGGTGGCAGGGTTCCTTCATACAACTATCTTTAAACACAAAGATAGGCTACACTCCTAAAGTCCGAAGTCTAAAATACTTTGGACTTAGTGGATTTTCTTGATAACTCTGAAGGACTTGGTAAGAACTATGATCGATACCTGATGCCCAAAACAATGGGGGCATAGTCGATAATGACTAACTCCTAACTGCTTCTTTCTTCAACAAGCGATATATGGTAGGCTTGAGGCCAAAATTCCTGCAATCTCTTCAACACTTGCACAACAACATCAAACAATTGTCCTGAGTCAATCCATTGACATCAACCAACAACACATGCTTCCAAAATTAGGTCCACTTTTCTCACAACATCCTCTGAGCTCTATGTCATTCAAGCACACCACTGAGCACACAATTGATCTATCATTATGCCAACATATCCCTTGTATGATCAATTCCATCTTACTTTTGATCCCTCTTTGATATCAATGACAACTATATGCCAACAATCTCCCCCTTTGTCATTGATGGCAAAACCAAATGCTTAGCGCCAACTAACCTACTATATATGGTAGGCTCGAGGCTCGAGGACCAAGGCCTGAACTCCTAAAATCTCTTCAACACTTTCAAAACTGCATCAAACAACCATCCTAAGCCAGTCCATTGACATCAACCAACACCAAATGCTTCCAGAATCAGGTCCACTGCTCCCACAACATCCTCTGAGGTGTATGTCATTCAAGCACACCACTGAGCTGACAACTGATCTATCATTATGCCAACATCTCCCTTGCATGATCAATTCCATCTTACTTCTGATCCCTCTTTTGACATTAATGAAAACTATATGCCAACAATCTCCCTCTTTATCATTGATGGAAAAACCATATGCTTAGCGCCAACTAACCTGCTCTATACCAGCTCCAAATTCTCTGTACCAATTAATGAGTATTTCCACACTCTCTCCCCCTTTGAAATCAATGGAAAAGGGTTGCTTCAAGACACCCAACTACCACAACTTCTATGTCTCCTTTGAAATGGAAAAGGGACTTTACTCCCCCTTTGATTGATACCAATTTTTTCATACCGATTGTTGCTCTCATTCTTTGAATGCAATGGAAAAACTATAGGCTTCAACCACTCTATACCAATTAAAATTTTGATGCTAGTTGAAGTGCCATTCATACTTTCAACCACCCAGGTATGATACCATTGGTAGATATTCTAATTTGTGCTTAATACCAATTGAATCATATTCCTGACATCCATTGTTGATATCATGCCCTGATACCAAGAGTGGGGACTAATGAGTTCAAGCCTCCCCCTTTAACCTTGCTCCATTCTCTTCTCAATAGAGCAGTTATACATCTTCTCCCCCCCTTTAATATTATCTCCCTTTGACAATCCATACAAGGAGAAATAATGGATTCTTGAATTTGCAACCACCAAGTCGCTAGAAATTTGTAAAACATATTTTACTTGACTTGATCTCCTTATCACTTCCAGGGATGAATATGATACTAATTATGCTCCCCATGGATGCATGCCCTATTACCAAAATTTAGTGATATAAGGCAGGAGCAGTCACATTGAGTGTTGCCCGCCTATCTTTCACTCTCCAGACCTTCTTGGGCTTCTTCTCAAGAATATGTGAACCAATTTTTACTTTGGGGGACATATTATTTCTTTCATAATGTGCTATTGGTATTACATAGTTTAATATAAAACTCTTAGCTGTGACCAAGGTTACAATTATAGCACATTACATTCATATTCATTATGGGAGCAAATGAATTCATATTCACATATTTTGTGCTCCTTCTAGGTGCAACTCTACATTCACAAGCCCTATGACCAAACTGATTATAGGTATAACAGTAACCATAAAAATGTGAGAAGTACTTGGTCATATATTTTCTTTGTGTAGGATGAGGTGGTCTTCTTTTCTTTGACTTCTTCATGTATCTCATCCTTGAGAATCTTTTTGCTTCAACTCCCTTTATATGCTGCTTCTTCTTCAAAATTTCAGGGACTGAATTCTCCACCTTCTTATCTTTTGTAGGATTCTTTTCCTCTTTTGTTTCCTTCATTTCAACAATGCCTTCTTTTGACCTTCCATTTCTAGAGGCATTTTATTTGGCATAGCTCATGCAGGCTTTCTCTTTCCTTGAGCAACATCTTTCTTCTACTTTAAATCTATCGTATAATTTTGTAGAAGCACTGGTAGAAGGACTATTTCCTTTCTAATATCCAAGGCCAACCTTTTCTTTAGGATTTGATGGATTTTTTGATTTTACCAATTCATCTAATTGTTATTAATTTTTTCCTCCCACACAAATTAGTGAAGTTTTAGGGGAAGGTTATTTGCTTGGGTATAAAATTTTGATGTTAAGTCATCCAATGAGTCCTTGCTTTCAGAATGAAAGAGTTTTCTTGTTTATTGATTTGTTCAAATAATTCAAACAGTTTAGATTAAACTATAGAATAGTTTAGACAAACCAATAATCATGTTTCATTTGGAAAGTAGACATTCAAAAAATGTTATGAAAAGCTGAATTATTCTTCTATAATGTTTGTCATTGCTGATTATTAAAAAGGAAATGCAGATCTAAGAGCAAGAATGAAAAAATAATAATTCATTTTAATTACAGAAGTTGTGCTTTAAACAATTGCAATCTCATTATTTCAGATTATCTAATTGGAACAAGTTCAAATGGAAACATAAGCCATTACATATCATGAAACAAATGATTTATTAAAAGATATATTTTTGTAACCCCACACAAGCCATGGGTTATGACTAAGTTGATTAAATTCAACAACAACTATGAACCATACACTTGAAGATCAACTATAAGAAGAAATACATATTAAAGGAAGGTCATGTTCGTCATTACCTGGAAAGGCTGATGTAGAGTTGACTTGTGGTTTCCATCTTGATCTTCAGTGTCATCAACTCCTTTGCTCCTAAGTTCCAGAACGTGCAGTTGATAGTAAATTTGTGTTAGAACTCAGGTCATGATATCCAATTACATGCTTATCAACAGATATATGATTTATAGTCATTATCAAATTGAATCAACTTAGTCAATATCTGAGAGATAAACGTAAAAACTACCAAATCAAATCATCAAGAAGAAATTTGATCCACTAATTTTCTAACTTGTTTGCTTCATGTGCAAATACAGGAAAAGTCTTTTTGTTGATTATAAAAATTAGAACATGAGTGGGGAGAAATGTGGCTCCCTCAAGGGTTGAGCTCAACTCATGATAGAGACACAAGAACAATATGAAAGAAAAGTAATCAGAGCTATCTATGTAGCTTTTCAATGATAGTGAACAGGCATACATGTTAATTTCATGAAGCATCTCTTAAAGGAACTACAAAAGCTAAGATCAATTAGTTTTTCTTGTTTCATGGAGATAGAAGATAGCCATGAATAATTCTCAGTCACATTGATGAGAAGTATACAATGTCAAGTGTCATGTACAAGAAAGATTACAAGAATGAAGTACAGTGATTGTTGTTTGCAATGTAAAACAAAAACAAAATGACACTTTTATTTTGCTATCCCATATATAAGAATGGTATGCAAAGTATGAATAAACATCAGTGCTGCAAGTTAAACTCATGTTTAGATTGCATTATAGATTCAAGGATAAATGCATTATTTTTAGATTCAATGGAGATCACAATGCCAGGAAGAATATTTCATGTTTATATAAGCATCAAAGGGAAACATTATTTCATTTACAAAATCTTCTGTAATTTGATGTCAAAAACATAGAGATGGAGGGCAACATGAAAGAAGTTTTCAGTAGAAACTTCACAAGGAACATAAAAAGTTTCTCTTGCTTGTGATCTGAATGTGAACAAGATTATTGTTATTTCATAAAAATGCAAGCTACAGAAGGATTAGGAATGGATATTCATTGTCTTATTCATTTTCAAATACAAATGTAAGGTAAAATCATGGTTTTTGAAGCAACATGAAACAAGAATAGCATGTGAGTATAAAAGTAACACTAAGGAAGAACAAAGGCCGAGTTAGGATTTATCATGGCGGCCTTAAAATTTTGTTTATCTTTTTTGAGAATTCAAGATGCAAAGATGTGAAAGGTCACAACCACTAATATATGAGGGTTTTTACATATAATGAAAACAACAATTGAAATCAAATACCTATTTTCAAATATGAGGAACAAAGTGAGGCCATGGTCATATTTATAAGTTCTCAAAACTCCAGAGGCCGAGTTAGCATTCTCATCATGACGACCTAAGATTCAGCCATTTTTTTTTTGAGAATAAAGAAATACAGAGCAATGGAGGAGCTCAAGCATTCATAGAGAATAGAACCTCATGAAAAATGAAGACAATGTGTACAGGCTGCGCCCTACCCATGGGAGTCAATGCACAATATCCACTGTATTATTCATTTTTCAAACACAAATTCATTTTTATTTTTGTAGAGGAATAAAAAACTGCAGAGCCATAGCTATTTCTTACAAAGAATGTATTAGAAAAACACTCAAGGACGTGGCCTATAATCTTGGAAAAGCTTTCAAAAGAATGAATTTCCAGATTCAAAATGAAAAGATCAAACTCACCTTCAATGTTTTCATGAAAATATTCTAAGAAACCGTCAGAATGGTGCATAAAATAGAGGTTTCCAGCTAAGGCTCGAACCAGATCTTCTCATAATGGCGGTGCCTCTTTCCTTAAGCCGAGGGAGAAATGAAATGAATAAGCAAAAGAATGACTCTCTTACATTTTAGGGTTTGAACCCTAAAAGGTGCGATGGAGGAGAGGCAATCTTTTTGCCTAAGTTTCAAGTTTTTTTAAAAACTTTATTCATTTGTTAAATGGCATGGCATTATTTATGCCTTGTGAATATTTCTAAGACTTAAATCACTTAAGTCTCTTACATTTAACTTTATCAATTCCTCCATTTTACATTTAATTTTTTTTTTGACTAACTTTATTAAAGTGATTATAAATCATTTAAATAAAAGTTATTTTAAAATGCAAAATAGAGAATTCAAATATAATTTTCAAATGATGACAACATTTATTATTTGCATTTAATTAAAATGTAAATCATTATTTTAAATGATAGTTATAAATCATTTAAAATAAATGATATGTGGAAATGCAAATAAATGAAATATTTTGAATACAAATTCAAATGATGAGATAAAGATTATCAAGGGGATTTCAAGTGGAACATTCAAAGCCTTGCACAAATCATGGAAATAGTTGAAGAAGTTGTGCCAACATATGGAGCAAAGTTAGGGATTTTGAAGCCCTAAATTAGGAGATCACCTTTAGTTATGAGTTCCATTTGATTGAATTTCAATCAAGGAGTGATTTGAGGCACAAAACATGAGTTCACATTTAGTTATGACCCTCTTTTAGAGGGGTTTTCAATTGCATACGATCAATGAGGTTATTTTGATTTTGACAAATCTTTATGCATGTTTTGAGGAGTTTCTTTTAGTTACACGCCTTGTTTGGAGGAGAAGGAAGACAACACATCATATTTTGGAGCCAAGATTCAAATTCAAATTTTTGGGTGATTTTCTATAAGTCTATCTTCTCTCTCATTTCTTTCTCTAGTTCTCAGTTTGGTGGCTACTGTGGCAGATTATTCTTACTTTGTAACTCATTTTCTTATGAGTTCTTGAGATTTGTAATGCAAATATCTCCTATTTCTCAATAAAAATCATCATTTCCTTCTCCATATCTCTTTGTTCTTTAGTGTTGATTGTGAGTTACAAGATAGATTATTGTGTTATTTATTTTTTTAGCAGATTCCTTCAATGCTGAATATGAAGAATATCATGTCATAGTGCAGGTCTATGTTAGTGCTTTCATTCCCTTGCATAAAGACCTGTGAAAACATCTCTATTTTCCTTTTTCTAAGCATTAGAAAAGTCAGAGCCTTTCATTAGAATTATTTTTGTAGGCATGAATAACTAGGTTGTGAGATTATGTGGCTATATTTATTGAGTCTGTTGTGAGGTTTTAGTAGTTTTCAAATCACTTATCAGTTGGTGAATCACCTTGTTTTCTATTTTTTTAGTGTATGCATTATCCTTCTTACCCTTTACCTCTGTTAAAAAAATAGTATTTTAAAGAAATATCTAAAGGGAACCAACCCATAACCTGGAGGTCTATTCTCACCATAGGATACCCACAGCTTGAGAGTAGTCCCATTTGCATAGGATTTAAGAGTTTTTCAACTTGTCTTCAGGTGAAAATCCCTGGGTTAAGACTAATATCTTGGAGCCACCCTTCAATTTCAAATCTTTATCAATATGTTCTTTAGCCTTTTATAAATATTTTCTTAGGGCCATTATTTTTGCCTCTAACTTCATGCACTCATTTGATTTAGACTGTAGTTCAGATTTGAATACATCTTCTATTCTCTTTGCTTCTTCCACCCGTGTCTTCAAGCTGATCACCATTTGATTAGATTCTTCAAGATTTTTGGTCAACTTATCAATCTCCTTTTGTGCATGCATTTTTTGTTCTTCGTTCTCCTTCTTCAAACCTTTAATCTCATCTAAAGCACAAATGAGTTTTCCTTCAAGGTCCAATTCTTCTTCTTCTTCACCAAACCTTTCAACTTCTTCATTAGAAGTTGTTCCAAAAACCATAAATGAGGATTCATTTCCCTCAACCTCATAGGCACTTTCATGTTCATCTGAGCTGCCCTAACATCAGATAACCTATATTCTTTTCTTATGTACAAATTATTATTCTTCTTTTTACCGACCTCTTCTTTCTTAGAGTTATACTTTTCATCATGAGGGCATTTAGCAGCACTAAGAATTATTCTACCAAAATTCAAACAATTAAGGGGTAGCTTGCCTCTATATTTTTTTGTATCCATCCTTTGGTCTTCTGATGAAATCATCTTGCTTCTCATTAGTCTCCTTAGAGCTAGAAGTAGATGCTTCTACCTTCTCCCTTCTAGCTACAACATCTCGTATGGATGTATCTATAGTCTTCTCATCTTCACTTTTCTTCATTCTATCAGAATCACCTCTATATGTTTGAATCTTGATCTAAATATTACTATCTTCACTTTAATACATCATATTTAACTTATTCCAAACATCATGTGCTATTTGACATTGCGTGACTTTAACAACCACTAATCTTGACAACCCACTTAAAATTATAAACATTTCCTTAGCATCATCTTCAAAAGCCTTATTTTTAGCAATATTAGTGGGAGGAGTGGCAGGGGCTTTGTATCCCTTCTTTACCAACATCCACACATTAAAACCTAGTAATTCCAGACGTGTCTTCATTTTGCTGCTCCAACACTTATAGTCTGATCCATCAAAGAGAAATACTTCTTCTACAAATGATCCTTCCTAACTAACCATTTTGTGTTCACTTTACCAAGATCTACCCGAGATAATTAAGATTCTCCTAGGGAACTTGGGGATTTGATACCAATTGTTGGAACACAACAATCTACTGAGAGGGGGGGTGAATTAGTAGATCTAAAAACTTAGCTCTCAAAACATTTGTGGAGATTAATTATTTAAACCCTTTATGCAGATTTATTAAACATGAAGAGAGATAAACATGCATACACACAAGACACCATATATATTTGGAAAACCCAAGATGGGAAAAACCACAGTGACAAAAGCTACTTGAGTCTACTACTCAAATCCGACATCACAATCCAATCCTCTATTATAATGTTTAAGGGAACTAACCCTAAGGAGACACCAATCCCCTAGTTTTAAGAGCACGAACTCCAAGGAAGCACCAAATCCCTACATTGAGCATCAACAAAGTTATTTGATGACACCAACCAATGAAAAATACAATGAAAAATACAAAGTGATTCAAATGAATCTAGTTCTTTGTTACACGTCTAATCTATAACTGCTCAATCTCTACTTGGAAACTTTACAAGCATCCTTTCTTCTACTATTTCTACAATCTCAACAACACATCCTCTCTTCTCTGCACTCTCTTCTTTCTCTCCTCTACACTAGAACATTCATTGTTCTATTCTTTGAATATTAACCCAAATATGGATCTCAGATTTTTGTTTGGCTTCTACTCATTTAGAATGTGCATACATTGTCTACTGCACTACCCACAATTCTCTCTCTTTTCTTATAGACTCTACACCTAGAATCTTTTTTGACTATCTTTTTTTCCTTTCTCGACTTATACCCTCATTACCTCAAGATGTGAACCATCATCCAAATCATATAGAACCTATAATTAGGGTTTCCTTCATTCATAAGCTTCTCTAACAAGCTATCTATTCATCTTCAGCCTTGCACCATCGTCCAACTCATCATAAAAAAAAATCTAATAAGGGTTTATTAGATAACTTCATCATCACACTACCTCTGCATCATGCCTTACAACATTTAATTTTGATATAGAGAATTTGCTAAGAATAGCAAACTACAAAACCTTAGAATCAGATCTACATTTAATTCATTCTCTGTTTATTCAATTTGATTCTGATCTTCATTGACATGGATATCTGTGCCACTGGCCTGTGTGTCAAATCTCTTATTAGATAGTCATTGGTGTAGTTGAATTAATTAAATTCATCCACTGTGATGGTTACCAAATAAAACCCTTGTTTACATGACTTGAACGTTTGTGATCTTCATCATTGAATCTAGACTATCGATCTCTGTTCTTCGTGCCTCAATCCTATGATCCTCCTTTTATCTTGGCATGTTTAAAATATCACCATCAGATTAATCTTCTTTAGACTAGCGTTGTTGATCTGTATTGATAAATGATCACCATTAGATCAATTGCCTTGGTATTTGCACCATTGATCTCTTTCGTACAACCATCGTCATAACCCTAAGTTCATTGATTTGAAGGGACTCTAAAACTGCTCTATTTGATATGTATCTATCTCCCCAATGAGGTGCCTTTGCATCTGCACCATTCGACGAACCTTGTTCAATCTATATTGTTGGTTTTTCTTTTAATCTCCACTATAGGATTTAGGGTTAAATTGCCTTTTAAAACACTTTAAAATTACTGACCAAAAGTCTTGATGATTCATAATGGAGATGTAAAATCAACTAATAACAATGTGCCACGTGTCACACCTTATTCAATCATCTTTCACCATATTTTTGCACATGTCACCAAAATCCATCGTTAGCCTATCGGGTCCCACTTTATCGACATGTCGAAGGGACCAATCATTTCATCTTGTTGATATTCATCCTTCTCTCTCGTGAGGTGCTATCAAAATTTTGAAGGGACTAATAATCTAGTGTCGCTAATGTTCATCTATCTCTTTGACATGGAGCCTTTAGACGATGCAAACATTTGTTGCCACATGTCAAAATATTATCCATCCTAAAATACCATGCCATAGGTCATCCACCTTTTCATCCTTACCATGTGTCATAATCCCGCTAGCCTGTAGGGTGAAACTGAGTCAACACTTTCTTTTGGCGGGATGGCAGGCTATTGCCACCTGTCCTTCTATTGGTTGTCGGGGATCGATAATCCCTTGATCTTCATTCCACACCAACAAGCATACCTTCAAGATGTGAAGAGTGAAAGATATATTAGATCATCAGGTGTCGGCTTTCACACATCCTTCATACCACTCATCACCCCTTTTGGTAAGGTGTAAACCTCCTTCTCGACTTGAGAACAACAAAGCTTTTTTGGGGATCGGGGTTTAGTTATCCTGCATATACCATACTCCATACTTTCCATTTGGTAAGCACAAGCCTTAACTCATGAACACTAAAGTACAACATCCGAAGCCTTTTCAGAGGTTGGAGGTCATGCTTCCTCTATTATGCTTTCAAATTTGCAATGAGTTGCAAGTATCCTTGTCAAATTGTGATGCCTAAAACATTTTCAGGTGGCGGGGTTCCTTCATATAGTTATCTTCAAACACAAAGATAGGTTGCACTCCTAAAGTCCAAAGTCCGAAATACCTTGGACTTAGTGGATTTTTCTTCATAACTCTAGGGAATTCGTAAGAGGTATGATCAATACCCAATGCTCGAAACATTGGAGGCATAGTTGAAAATGACTAACTCCTAACCCCTTCTTTCTTCAACGAGTGATGTATGGTAGGCTCGAGGCCTAAACTCCTGCAATATCTTCAACATGTGTACAATAACATCAAAAAATTGTCTTGAGTTAGTCCATTAACATCAACCAACACTACATGCTTCCAAAATTAGGTCCACTGCTCTCGTAACATCCTTTGATCTCTTTGTCATTTAGGAACACCACTGAGTACCAACTGATCTATCATTATGCCAAATTATCCCTTGCATGATCAATTCCATCTTACTTTTGATCCCTCTTTTGACATCAATGACAACTATACGCCAAAAAAATGTTGGGGTGATGTTTTTAGGTCTACCTCAGTCAGATCCCCATTTTGGTGTTCCCACCTCCACAGACAACCAATGATATGCAATGATATGTAGAAAAGTGATAGAGAAAAGAATAGAAAAGATACAATATAGTAGAGAGCAATGACAACCTGGATGCTACTCTATAAGAACAATAATGCAAGTAAGTACAAGACACAATATCACCTTCCTTTCTGTGAGCACTCAAAGCTGAGAGAGGAAGAAGATAGATGACACCACACCAAGGAGATAGAGCTTCGTGAACTTGCAATGGCAATGGTGTTGGAGCAAGAAGACGTTGTAGAAGCCAAGAAAGAAGTTGGTAATATCAAGAAAGAGTGATGGAGAAGCCAAGATAAGTGTTAGAATGATTAAGAATGTTACCAAAATGAATTGAGAGAGTGATGGAATGAAAGAAGGTGAGTTCAAATGGAAAGATTGAAGGTAAATGGTCATCCCTGTTAGTCAAGATTCAACAAAGGGACTTTATGTTCGTAGGTGGCCAATAAACATAATGTTTCTATTGTTTCCTGATGCATGAATCTTGTTAGGATGCTAGCACGATGCACAAATGTCCATACGCCGCATGCATTTCCGTGACAAAAATTCCCATCACCAACACTAGATGACAGGGGCACATGGAAAAAGTGGAGCAAAAGCGGTAGGTTTTTACATTATGAGACTTGTAAGGCTAGAATGAAGATAAATTAATGGGAAATTGCGCGAGGTGAAAATTTATGCCATTACACAAACCATGTTAAACTTTGTTAGAAAAGAATCCACCTATGACCTTATGGCAATAATGTAATCATAAATCTATATTTAACAATAGAGATATTTTATATTTGACATAACGAAGCAATGATATAATATGTAAAGTACATATATATAGACCTCATATGTGCATGAGTCAAACATAACACATGTTCAAGAGGCCATGAGTTAACACTATATCATTCGTAACTAGGAGGTGAGTTAACTCTATCAACTTCAAAGTGTCCCTTGACTAGACAAAGGTAACACTTAACAACTGTCAATCAAACATGATGAGATAGTTGTGGAACTTTATGATCTCTAATCAAGGTGTACACATGTATTATAAGCTACCTAGTTGAGGGTAAGAAAATAATCCTATTGTTCTAAGTAAACTTAATAACTAGGTACAATATTAGACTTATGATAAGGAATAATCCTAGGTGAAGAAAAAATACTACACCGATAAAAAAAAACATTACAAATGTAGAAGGGAAACACACATGATGAGGGAAATATAAGGGTCATACAAAAATCCAACTACGTAAAAGCACTATAAACTTGTGAAACATTATAAATGTAAGGTGTTATAATCAAGTGGAAGAAAGGATTTCTATTGACATCTTTATTAGCCAAAAATATGGCTCTGTTAAAACCTCGAGAACAATTAAGCTAAAGAATAAAAAATTGGAACAAAGTAGCTTGGTCTCATCTAATGGATTTTGGAGCTATCAGTTCGGGCAAGAGCCTTTAACAAGTCCTTTGTCAACCAATATGTCTTCATTGGCTTGGAGTTTATAACATTTTAGAAAGGAAGTCATAGCAAGCTCATGAAAGAGTGCCTTCCATTCTGCCTTGTTTTTCAACTTAGCTTTGAGGTAAAAAGAGCCCCCTTTGATGAGGCAACCTCGAGATCTATAAATCACCATTGAAAAAATAACTCACATTAATTACCATATACAAATCCATCAATTTTTTTTAAAAATAACCATCTCCTTGAAAATTATGTAAATTATATTATTACAATCTATTTTTTTAAGAAATAACAAAATTATAAAATAATATTATTTAACATTATTTCTTATAATTTATCTACACAAGGTAAACAAATGAAAAGAAAATTCTAACATTGAAAGAATTTGATAAAGTCACTTTACAACTATCTTTGATTCTTTCTTTGAACAAAGTTAACCTTTTTTGTCCTTTAAATACTTGTTATAATAATCTATAAGATTCACCTTCGAACCCTATTCGATTAATAATCAACATACTTTATAAAATATTAATAATAATAATCTAATGAAAAAAAAGTGAGAATCTCGGGTCGTTATCACCTCATGGAGTGCCTCATAATCTTAATCATTAGTTTAAATTATTTATATAATTGACTTTATTGGACATATAAGTGACTTTTAAGATTGTGCCCATTATTGGACTTACTTGATATTTAGTTTTTAATGCAAGACTAAATTATTGTAATTTGATGTGCCCATCATTACTTCATACTATGCATATTATTAAAGTCCAAAATTTAACTTAAGTCATTTCATTGTCACTTGGGACATTTAGTCTTTATAAAAAAATATCCCCTTTATTTTTATTTTGTTTTATGTATGTTTTTCATAATGTTGTAATTTATTATATAAAGTTAGAGATGCTATTTTATTAAAAATAGATATTATTAAAAATGTTTCTTTACAAATCAATATTTTTTTATCTCGCATATTTAGCATTTTGATCATGATTTTAAAATTAAGTAGATATAATTGTATTAATTTTGGTGGATTATAAATGATTTTGGAGGATTGTCACATTCAAAATGCATAACTTTATTAGTGCTAATATTTGATTTTGTGGTTATGTTAGTATTTTTCATCTATAGAGACATGGTAGTAATGTATTACTGTAACTTGTATATAATCTTGGCATAAACATCTAGTGGCATCTAGTTTGAAATACTTTGCTTCATACATAAAGTTGTAGCCTCGATTTTGGGCAACACCAACTTAGAGGAATCTCATCAATGAAGCCCACAATCATAACAGTTATTTCTAGTCTTACGATTGCTTAGTTTCTCTTTCAAAATTTTCATGTATTATACTCTATAATAACATTTTTGTATAAGACAACACATATGAAACAATAAAAAAATAGTTATGTTAGTTGTAAAATATACCACAAAACATGAAAAATTCATATAAAAATAAACTTTTAATCTAGATTAAACCCAAAAACCTTTGATAGAGCAAAGAAGGAAAAAATACTAAACATGCTCAAAGGAACTCAAACATTATACATCCTTAATGCTTGGATGAGCTCTTGGATTTAGATGAAAGACTAATATGTTAAGATATAGGTTACTCTTGGAGAAATTCCCAAATTGGTAGCATGTATCTATTGATCTTTGAAGCACTTCCATATTTAGAAAATGTCTTTGAAATAAGGGTTTTATATATTTTTGGGAATGAAGATGAATGGTTGACATGTATATTGGATTAGATGGCTAGGATTAGTTTGCATGTGAGGAAGGGATGAGATTAATCCTAATGATAAGGGTTAGGATTACCTTAATCTATATGGAGAGATGAGATCCACACAAGTGGAGACATGGGGTGAGTGCAAGTGGATGAGAGATATTGAATCATGTGATCGATGGTCAAGATTACCTTAATTTGAATGAATGTTCAAGATGCAAAAGATTAATTTTTGGCCTCTTGTGGTGAGGTGGAGATAGGTTTTTATTTAATTTTTAAATGGGATAAAATGAGGAATGTGGATTACTCTAGTTAATTAGATAAGCATTTATATAATCAATTATTGATGGGAGAAGGTTAGTCTAATTAATCAGATAATTTTAATAAATAAATAAATAAATAAATAAATAAATAAATAAAATTAATTAGTGAAGAAACAATGTGGGATTAATGATGGGTGGTTCAATATGATTAAGGTGCCATCCACCTTGTAAATCCTATGTCATGGTTCCAACATCCTTGGAAAATGTCTCTAGGCACTTAGGGTGTATTGGGAAAATATTTGGTAATATTTTATCACCATTGTTTGTAATATACTCAAAGGGGGTGATGGGTCCATTAGTGGAGGTAAAGGTGAATTTGGACATAAATATTTAATATTGTTTTCCCCACATGTGGACGCCTAGAATGTGATAAGAAAAGATAAGGGAAAGGATAAATGAGTGACTATTGGGATTCTCCAAGTGGGTTCTTGAAAAGAGGAAACATATGCCACTTGGTTTTCCATCATTTATTGAATTTAATGCAGTGTTTATCTCTCAAGTTTGGATCCCCAAGTTAAAGGGAAAGTATTAGAAGCCAAAACATGTGTCCTTTCATATTCCATGGAGGATTTATAGGGGTTGGGTTGTTTGGATTGAAGAGTTATCTTTGGAAGTCTTGTTTTGGGCTTAAGACCTCTTCACACATCTATAAAATCAACTCTTTGGATGTAGAAATTATGAGCCACAATTGGATGTAGAGTTCGATTGTAGGTAGAAGGACATGGTGAGGCATAAGGAGGCTGTTCACTAGTGCATAGGTGCTACTATGGTGGAGGAAAAGAGGAGAATGGAAGTGAATGTTGTAATCTCATTTATTTGAAGATAATGCATACTTGGCCTCTCTTCTCAATGGAGTTTTTTCCCATAAGGGTTTCTCCATGTAAATCTTCTGTTATATGATGATCTTATGTTGTTGATTTCTGCCTCATTTTTGCTACTTATGGATTCATGGTTTTAGCCCTTGGATACATGAAAACATTGGAAGATCAACCACTAACCTCTTCTTTAGTTGTGGAGATGATATGTTTCATATGTTATAAGCTCCTAGACAACTTAGTTTTTCCTATTGGGTTGGAGTTTACTCTTGTTTTCAGATTTGGGTGTGTAGATTTGTTCTTATTCTATTATTTAGATGACATGTTTAATGTGAATTCCTGGATGTTTAAATGGATTTTAAATTTATAAAGATGGATTTTCATGTTTTACATGTTAACTAAAATATATGTATGTATAGATTTGTGATAATATTTTGTTTAGGGTGTTCTAGATGAAGACAATTATAGGTTTGCATGATTGCTTGGAGGGTTCTTATTGATATATGGTTACTCCTATGTTGGTGTTTTTGGAAAATCAGATGTAGCATTGATTTTGGTATTTGAGTCTTGGAAATCCACATGTTATACCTAATTATCTATGTTTTGCATGATACTAATGCGGGGTTGGATCTATTTTTCAGTTATTTGAGACTGGAGCATAATTATGTATTTCTCCTTTGATATGTTGCATATATGTGGATCTTGTAAAATTGTCTAATGTGGACTCTATTTGGTAAGCCATATTCTTGGTCCCCATTGTTACTTTGGTATGCTTGTTGTAGTGAGATATGGTTATTAGGAGTACTTGATATAGTTCATTGAATTTATAATAGCTGTTTATGATGCATGATAATCTTTATTCACTTTCAATGGAGTGTTGACAATGATATTGGTCATGATGTCAAGTATAACTCAGTATTACTTTCAGTGGGACCTTTATTGAGTTACATAATGTGTTCTATCTTCTTTGTTTCAAGATTTTAGTTCTAAGCTATTATTGTTATAGTGCCTAGTGAGCTATGGATAATCTTTTATTAGAATATTGATGGTCTTTTACAATAGTTGTTGGTGCCATAAGGAGTTCTTGGGTTTTACCTTTAGATAGTAGTGAGAGTTTAATGACATCTTTGGTTCTATTATCAAAGGATGTGTGGAGATTGTATCTTCTTGTTTTGGAGATTGTGGTTGTACTTTAATTTTTGAGAGCTCATGGTGTTGAGTTCTTTGATTGTGTTGGAGCCATGGAGGATCTTCAGCTAGGAGATGGTTATTATGATGCTTAGAGAGCTTGGTTACATAATTCAGTTGGAGCTCTAGTAGTGACGTTGATTTATCATTTGATGATGGATTTTTATTTTTATGTGATGTCCTAGGAGGGGATGCTAGATTAGGATTTCATGACATGTTCCTAATTTTATAGTTGGAATTTTGACAATGGTCATGCTAGGTTCTCTTTGGTTTTGAGTATTAATCATTTTCTTATAGCTTCATGATTTTGTAGGGTTGCATTTAAAGTTGGCATGGATTGATTGGCGGAATCATCGAGGCTAGAGGGACTTGGGCAAGGCTAAGATATCTCTTATTTATAGGATCATATGTTAAGAAGGTTACTCTTTAATGAGGATTCTAGTAGAAAGATTAGGGAGCCTACACCAGGTTATGGATGTGAATCCATTATGGACTTGGAGAGAAGATTATCATTTATTGGTGTTGTGTGCATAGGAAAATATTATATCCAACTCTTGGTCTACTTAGCAAGTGAATGATCTAAGAGGTCTCTTGTTGGAGCATGAGAGAATGGTGAGATTCAAATGGTGCTTTTTTGGCCAAGGGATGTTTTTCCCTTGTTTGTGATTCCTATGGTTGTATTTACAATGTTGGTGTCAAGTGGGAGAATGTTAGGATTAAGGTGCCATCCACCTTGTAAATCTTATGTCATAGTTCCAACGTCCTTGGAAAGTGTCTCTAGGAACTTAGGGTGTATTGGGATTTTTTTTGTAATATTAACTCTCATCGTATTTTGTAATATACTCATTAGGGGTGATGGGTCCACTAGCAATGATAAAGGTGACTTGTGGACATAAATATTTAATATTGTTTTCCCCACATGTGAATGCCTAGAATGGGATGATAGAAGATATGAGAAAGGATAAATGAGTGAATTTTTGGATTCTCCAAGTGGGTGCTTGGAAAGTGGCAACATGTGTCACTTGGTTTTCCATCATTTATTGCATTTAATGTAATATTTATCTCTCAAGTTTGAGCAACCAAGTTTGAGGGAAAGTATTGGAAGCCAAAAAAGGTGTCCTTTTATATTCCATGGATAATTTCAAAGGGTTGGGTCATTTGGATTGAAGAATCATCTTTGGAAGCCTTATTTTGGGCTTAATACCTCTTTGCACATCTATAAAATCAACTCATTGGATATAGAAATTATGAGCCACAGTTGTATGCAGAGTTTGATTATAGGTACAAGGATAGGCTGAGGATAAGGAGATTGTTCACAAGTGCACATGTGTTTCCACTTTGGAGGAAAAGAGGATAATGGAAGTGAATGTATTTTAATCTCATTAATTTGAAAATAATGCATACTTGGCCTCTTTTCTTGGTGGAGTTTTTCCTGCAAGGGTTTCTCCATGTAAATCCTGTGTTATGTGATGATCTTGTGTTGCTTATTTGTGCCTAATTTTTTCTATCTTAAGGTGATGCTATTCTTTATATATATTTTTATATGTTCACATAAGGTGGTGTAATTAAGCATGATATGTTGGTTGTTTTTTTGGCATCATAAAGAAGATGGATCTAATCATGGTATTTCCATATTAAGGAAACTTAATTTTTAGATTTTCATGAGTTTTATATTTTCATGTTGTTGTAATCTAAGCCTTGAAACTCATCCATTGAAGTCATATTTGGATAGAGATTGAATTTCTCAAAAAATGGTATTAAACCTATTTATTTCTCATCATGGTTGGAGACATGATGTTGTTTTTGATTAATGATAAATAGGTTTTGAAGGGTGCCTGGAAACTTGAACAAAAAGAGACAGTGGTAGAAAAGATGAAACAATAGACTGCCCACCCAACACACCAAAAACAAGTTGATTACCGGAACATCAACAATTCATCAGCAAAAAGCCAAAGCTTAAAACATAAAACAACAGAGAAAAACAACAACCAATTAAAGAAGTTCTTTGAGCATCTTTGCCTCATCCAGATCCTTAGATGCCAACCTATCATGCATCTCCATGATTTCCTCAACATCACAACCAGGGACCATTTTACTTTTCATTGTTTTACTTCGAGTACACACACTCAGCCCAACATCCAAATTTATGGTATGCATTTCTATGGCAACACTCTCCCCTCTATCCTTGGTCACATGTTCTTCAAACAGTCATCTGCCAGTCCATTCCTTCGCTTTTTGGTTGAGGAAGACCATACCTTCAGCCGAGGCCTCTAGCTTCTCCTTGCTAATGTTGATTATCATATCCAAATCCTTTCAGAGCTGCCTATTTTGCTTCTCTAGCAAAGCCATCCTTGTGTCCATAATCCTTCTTCAAATTAGCAAGCTCATCCACCACACAACCAACACTGGAGTTTAAAGACTTGGTCAACCTGAAGATAGAATCCTTCTCCTTGAGATTGCACAAAGTAGAAATGTTACAATGGGAAATAGTGTCATGCTTGTTGTGGAGGTCTTGCACCTCTTGCATGAGCCACATAAGCAAACTGAAAGAAATATCAGCCCCTTCTTTCACCAAACTAGAAGCTTGCGAGAAATCCATAGCCCCCCAAAACACACCCCTGCCTTGATGCGAACCAACTAGAGGATCTGATGGCACCTTCAAAATTTTCAAATTTTGAGTGCCCATGATGAAAAAGTTGATTTGCACACTCAAAAATGCCCCTAAAAAATCTGCCCCAGTGACCTACTTTGGAGGGTCACAATTCAAAGCCAGTTGATTTTCATACAAAACCCCTTTGTGGACACACTCATGTGACATATGTGAATGTGCATGTCAGTTTTTAGCTTCCCATGGTGAGTTTTGATAGTGTTTTGAAAAGCGAAGTTGGAGGGTTTTGACACTTTTTTGCTATTTGTGAACTCTCAGTTCTATGAAGTGGCCTCCGGTTCAAGCTTATATTTTGCAGCTGGATGATTTTCATGATGAATGGATTGTTTCTCTCCATTCTCCATACATTCATATGCTTCTTGGTCTAGTTTCAGACTCTCATGATTAGATTTGATATTTTTACCAGGTCAAAAGCAAATGCAGTTTGTTCACTTTTTACATTTGCATGTTCAAAATGTTTCGAGGTGGTCAAGTTTAACCCTTAATATCTGGTGATAAATATGGATTAAAGGAAATCCCTCTTGCACACATGCTCAATGGACCTAAATGATCTGTTTTTTCTAGTGGTAGCTTCCTAAGAGGTGATTTGATATTTTTTCAAGGAGGTGACTTGGTGTGCTCAAGTTGGTTTTTGATAGGTGCAAATTGTAGAAAAGTTTGAGTGAGCCACTTTTTCTTTTAATATCTTGCACCTCAGGATGAATTTTTCCAAGCCATTTGTTATACTAAATTCTTGTGTCAAATGTCTACATGCCTGCTCAATTTCAGGCTCCTAGGATAAGTTTTGATCTTCTACTCAATCATTTTCTGATTGCGATAGGGCCAAAATTGGTGTCCCAAAAAGTTTTAAATTTTGAAAATATAAGGACAACACATTTCTTGTTTTGGTTTGAAATGTCTATAGCTCCATTTTTGTCAAAAAAAGGGGTCATATGATGCATTGTTTTAATACATTTCTGGTATGGCAAACACGTCTTGAGGCTAGTTTACAAAGGAGGTACTTGATTCTTGATGGCTGGGCGAAGTTTGAGGAAATGGGTTTTCTCTGGCCGCACAAAAAATCTCGACTCCAGGGGTCACCGTTTGTGTGCAGTGAAATTTCTCCATTTGGCCTAATAGCGTAATTGAAATTTGCATTTTTTCCAAAGTTACAAATACTTATGTTTAAAATATTTTTGAATATTTTAAACATTATGTAAATATGAAAAATGCATTTAGGGCAATCATAAATGCAATTTCAAATGTGTTGGAGGAAAAAAAGTTTAATTCTTGCTTGTGATTGGCTGAAAAGCGGCTTTCATGGCTGGAAAGCCCAGAGAACTCATCGCGTATAGTTGTTTTGATCTCTCTTTTCCATTTTGTATTAGTGATCAACGATGGCTGTGTTCTCCCATCGCCCATTGTAGATTTGAGGGCTCTTTCCCTTTGTAAATCCACCATGGAGTGATGCTCTGAGCTTTTCATCATTCATTGCAGATTTTAAGTCTAGTTTTCATTTTAAATGAGCGATGGAGCGATATCACGATTATGGGGTAGATTTTGATGGTTTTTCTATTTGCATCAAAGATTTGACATCTCTTGATCTTCATGGGGTTCCTCTGAGGCATTTTGGGCAGATTCAAGTGTGTATTGTGCAAAGAGGAATGCTAATCACGTTTTTTTTCCTTCTAGCACATTTTTGGGGGTTCATTTGAGCTGAAATTTGTTATTCTGTGTTTTAAATTCATCCCATGACCATTCCCAATGCTTGGGTAGGGGTTTTAAACATGTTTGTGATGAATTTTGGTTGTTGATAGTCGTAAAAATGCCCCTGTATCAAGAAAATCGACCTGCACATTTTCTCTTGCCATGGTTGCAATAAGTTCCATCAACGTTCCCAATAAAACAAAGAATGGAGAGTTCACGTGAAATGGATGAGTGGCTGAATGCAAAGAGGAGTGTCTCTTTACCCATCATGGATTTGATTTGTCTTCTCCTACTTTCATTGGCAATTCGCGATGGTGCATTCTTCATCCTCACCCATCATTGTTCAATGGTTCTTTTCCATTTTCTATTCGCGATGGCGCGATATCACATTTTCCTCTTCGTCAATCGCTAATAAATTTTAGCTTTTCTAAATGAATATGAGATGTGAAATGGTTGGAAAATTTGTAAAATGTGGTGGGCCCATAACATATGTTTTAAATTTATCATTTGATAAATTTTAACAGTGAAAAGGTTTGTGACGAGTAATTAAAGTATAAAGTGCCTATAAAAACTTTAGTTGCTGGAAATAATTAAAAGCCCAATAAAAGGAGAGTTAAAGCTTCACAGATTTTTTTTTTCAGCTATAGTAAAATCAAGAAGCTTTGTATGCTTCCTATCATGCATCACAAATTTCATTCTCTTGGTGCTCAGTGCATTCGCTATGTGTGATGCTGGGCAGTGTTTGTGCAAGGCGACGGTGGGCCCATGGACCATATCAAGTAGAAATATTTAATGAAAGATTAAATGGTGGGATAAGAAATTTTAATTGTTGGGTACTAATGTGTAAAATGTGAAATTAAATAAATTGAAGCTCTCACAGGTAAAAACAATAGCTTTCTTTCCTAGAGGAGAAATATGAAGTGTGGGTAAATCGTTTTATTGCCTGGTAATATAAAAATTAAAACTCCATGAGTAAATAAAGTAACATTTAAATGCTAGACATTTAAATTATGAACTCACTGATGAATGGCTTTTTACAACTATTCTAAATTTTAAAGTCTTTATAAAGATTTTAAAATAAAAACTTTATTTGTGAAGGCAGTGAAATAAAAGTATTTCACGAAGGTTTTTCCAAGACTGAAATAAAAGGGCTTTGCAATGCTGGGAAGTGAAAGTGAAAAATGAACAGGTGAGATGGAAATTTTTACAGTGAAGGGTTTTTCACAACAAACATAATATTCTCTACAGTAAGACATTTTTCAATGTGGGTAAAGAGCAAATGATGAGAATGATGGCTTTCCTGGAAGGGAATATTTTTTGTTATAGGGAAAGTCAGGCATGAGGCGTGAATGTGAGAGCAGGTTGAAGATTCTTCAGCAAGCAAAGGTAGTTACTGATCTATGGACCTAAATGTGCCAGATGTCATTGGGAGATCTCCATTTAGGGTTTTTGCACTTTCCTTAAGTGCAGATTTTCTATTTCAGAAAAGAGGTTGCTCATTCTTTTTTTTTCTCATGGGAATACTCTTGTAACAAAGTCTAAAATTTATAGTGTTTTTTTTAGGTTTATGAAGTTTTTTGAGTCATGTAATGGAGAACTTATTCACAACAATGTTATATTTGCAAGCAAATGATCATATATTCTAAGTTAGTTGTCTCCATTGCACACAGTGCATAGATTATGAATAAAAGAGATCAAGGGTTTTCTGATATTTGTCTTCTGGTTTTACCTTGAATGTCTGTTTTGTGTTATTACTTTCATTCAAAGAATGAATTAAATTGTAGAAACATAAATAGAGGTTTGTGCAATTATATGCTTGGATTGATAAAGTATGACTAGTTTGGCTTCTAGTATCAATGGTGCAGTGCATCATGTGATAGTCATACATATGATTGAGTGAATGCTGTAATGAGTTTCAAACTCCATGGTTTTGGTGACTCCACCTTGGGATTAGGCATTGGTCTTTAATGTTACAATTTCATGAGATTGTGTGTGAGCAGCTATATTTTAGATCAAAAAGTACTTATAAATCTTTGTATCTTTGTGTCTTGAGCTTTAATGAATCATCTCCCATGTTTAGTGTGTACACTACAATGAAGGTCAGCCATACCTTTAGGGTATTGTTTCTGTTAAGCATATAAAGGAGATTTATTTGTTCACTATGTGTTTGATACTTTGGCACACAAGTATTTGAAAGCACACTATTGGGATCACCCTCCCAGGTTTAACAGAGCTTGAAGTGTAGGGGAGAAAGGGGTATTTTATTCACTCTTCTGTTCGTTAGCCAAATATCTCCTTGAATCTGACCATAAGGTTTGATAGCCCTTTAGAATTCAAGTTGATAGCAGATTTGAGTACCGATAGGATCCTCCTCATGAGACACCTCATGGAAAAACTTGGACTTACCCCTATCCTTAGACTCCAACACTTGGGCCGAATCAACCACATTGACCACAAAATTCCCCTTGCCAGCAGCAGGGGACCCACCATCACCAGAATTCCCCACACCATCACCCTGGACATTCTCCACAACCTCCTAAAATTTATCACCCACTTCCTTAAAACGATCCTTGGCCTTCTTACCAGCAGAAACTCCATCCTCCTCACCCTCCACAAAAGTCTCCTTAAGTCTATGTTTGACACATGAGAGGAGAGATTTTTCCTTGGAAGTAGAGGGTTTAATCCCTCCAGATGAGGGGGTGTAATCCAAGTTAGTGTCATACCCATTGGAACAACCCTATGACTCCTCAAGTCAATTTTTGTCCCCTCACTCTCCAGAATTTCTTCAATCCGACATTTCCCACTCCCTTTCCTCTTCTTATTTGAAACAAAAGACCGGGGAGCTCAAACAACACAATTAGCTTTAATGAAATCTATGATGAGCAACATCAAACCCTCATGCAAAAAAGGGTTTCTAGGGTTCTTCCTAAAACTAGAAATTCCTTCTTCCAAAGACATTAAAAGGTAAAATGGGAAGGATACAAGCTTACCATGCCGAAAGTGATTCAACAACACAAAATGGCGACCATACAACACCATATATCTACCATCAAGGGTAAAGTACCACATCAACGCCACCACCACATCCAAGGGTAACACATGATGTTGTTAGGCTAAAATGTAGAAGCATATTTTAAGTCTCTACATGTTCAATCTAGTAGATAGGTGGATAACTCACACATTCAATACATCTAACCTACTGGATCATTTAATAGATTACTGCATAGTAAAATCTTGCATTTTGTTCTTTTTTGAGTGTATAACAATTTTTTATAGTATTCCCTAATACAATTTCACTTTAATATAGTTCTTAGCTTCTATTATTTAGGTTTATGCATCCACTTAGCATATGTTGGGCACTAGTGTGCATATCCTTTGGGTAATGCATTTTTAGTACTAGATCAATGGTATTCATAAGACTTAGTTTTCTAGTTCCATAAGCTATATTTTCATTATCTACATAGCATTTGGTAGTTATTAATATTGATTTTTTTAGTGGCTAATATTCACCAATTGGGTAATAGTTGAAATTGGTGATTCAAAATTCAGCTAATAGTACAAGCTTTAAGATGACCTCAATCACCACATTTTTATAAAATTTTATTATAGTCCCAGTTAAATCACCAAAACACTTTTTTATTAAACTTTTAAATTCAAAAAATTACCACAATATTTTATACCTAATTAGATCATATTCACCTAAATTTTATAAGTTATAGTAGAAAATGAAATTAATTCTCCAACAATATTATATAATTATTGGTTACTCTTGGGACACACCAATTTTTAATCACTAGAGAGCTCCAAAATATATTCTTAGAGCTTCGATACCCATGGTTCTTGAAATAAAACCCAAACTGTTAGATTATAAATAAAATAAATGGTGGAGAAAATAATTTAGGGCCAATTTAAAATATTCAATGTTTGATTCAAAAAAATTAAGAATTTAAGGAATTATAGACACAAGCACTACACCTTAAACTAGTCAATCATTGCCACCCTAAGGCCCTTACTTTTTCATAGGAATTTATTTTTTTTAAAGAAAGGATTTTCCATGGTAATTAATGCATTTGCCTATTTTTTATCAAGATTCGCCAAGAATTTCTACAAGTTTCTAGTGATTTTCAAAAACCGCTAATAAAATTGATATTTTTTGCAAAACAATGAAAGATTTGCTAGGATTTTATATCTTTTTTCAAGGAGAGTTTCTTAAAGTTATCACTGGTTATTAAACACTATAACTTATCTCTAATCTTGTCATAAATATCTAGTGGTGTTTTTACTAACACACTCTACTCCACAAAAAATTCTAGTGCTAACTTTGTGTAATGATAACATAGAGGAATCTCATTAACATAGCCAACATTCATTAGAAATATAGATTGACACCTTCACCCTTCTCACATTTTGTATTATCATTTTTTATATGACACAACACATATTAGAATAATAAAGGGGAATATACCATAGGCACTTGATACATCCAATTTATTAAATCATTACAAGAATATTGCATGGTAAAATCTTGCATTATAGTTCTTATTGAAGTGTCTAACATATTATGTTATACAAATTTTCCCTAATATGTTTTCACTTGGATTCATTTCTCAACCTCTATCATTTATGTTTACTATCCCTATATAACAAATTATCCTACTAAGTGTATATCATCTAGGTATCACTATGAGTCCTAGATTAAAATTATCAAAGTTTATACACTTTGTATCAAATCTAGCACTATTAAGTTCTATATTTATATTGTATCTTATGTAGTGTATATTCCCATCCATTGAGGTCAAAATATAGGAAGTTGGGGCCCAATACTTGTGACCCTTTCTCATACTATTATTACTAGTGACCCAAAATAAAATAAAAATAGATATTTAGAGATACAAACTATAGATAGGTTTAAAGAATGATAAAATATGTGTTACAAAGACAATGCTAAGATTTGAAATTACAATATGCATTTGATAAATAAAGCATCATTAATCATTTTTTTATAGCTAATTGAGTGTGTGCAAGATCTTTGATAGAGTTATAACTTCAAAACCCTTAGTGGTTTCACATCATATCAAGTGCAATTCAATTTAGATGACCCTATTTTTAAAGGTAAATTATACACAGATTCTTTAGAAAACCAGCTTAGTCTCCTCTACCCATACTAATGTTGGAGCATTTTGTTCCACAAACAATATTATGTCATAAAAAATAATAGTAGGTTATGTTTTTATTTTCTAGTATTACCTTTTTAATATTTTTTTATTATGTTTTCTAAGGAAGAATGTAGGTTGCCAATAGTTTTTATAGTTTTGTTGCATGCCTTTTCCAAGTTTCTACAATCCTAATTTAATTTGTTATAAATAATTTTCTTTGTAAAGAGGTTATTTCAAAAAATGTAACAAGGGCTATGTATTACGCTGAAAGATGACTATATGTGCTATTCTATAGTGTACACATTTGATAAGTTATAGCATCTCAAGGATATGACAAAGAATATAAACAACCATCTATATAAATTAATGTTGAGACTTTATATGGTGGATTATTTGAATGAGCATAAGTAATTATGTTTTTAGAGAATGTTTTAACCATTCTTGCATGTCTTCTTGTTTTAAGATTATTTTTATTTTTTCCAACCTAGTTAGCAATAGGTCAAGCTTTTTAGAAGACTATTATTAATTTTAATGATTTATTTAAAATATCATGGATTTTTTCCTTTTGATTTATAGTATATTTTTCACCTAATGATAGATAAGAGGATCATGCTATTTTGGATGTCTCATCTCTTACCCTACCATGAGTTACCATTTTTTCCTCCTATTATAGTGACTAATTTACACTTACATGAGTTTATTTATATTTATTAGGGTTTTTAATTGTCTATTATTTAATAGTATGTATTGCTTATCTTCTTCCTTAGCCATTCAAATTTATAAGGGGGAAATTTCATTGTTGGAACATGTGTTGTATCATAGGAGTTTTTCAAAAAAAAAAATGTTCCTAGTTTAGTTTTTAGTTACACCTTAGGACTATTATTTATTATTCTATTTTTTGAAAAGAATAATAGGGGTTTCTTAGTTGTCTATTATAAAGAGAAGTAGAGAAAGGAAAAATATAAAATTTTCAATTATTTTTTGAGAAAGTTTTTGTTAAAAAATCATAGTGTTAAATAAGAGACATGTTACATGAAGTATTTGCAATTAATATAACACTACATAATTTTTAACATAATTTTTATTGGGATTTAGAGAGTTTAAATTTTACTATTTTTCAATAATTATTCTTCCATATTATTGTAATGGCGTGAATTTTCACCCCTAGGAAAATTCTACATTTATGCTACCTCCTACCTTAGAAAGTTAAAACTGATAATGCAATTCATATTTTTGCCACCTTTCCCTGTCCACTTGGTAGCTATCTTACATGTTAGTGGGGGATATTCTATCTGGGATGCTAGTGCGATGCGTAGACATCTACGTGATGCACTACCATCCTGAAAGGATTCTCACCTCTAGAATCCATAGAGGCATTACACTCCTCCATTGGATGTGAAGTGTAACGTCTCTTTCCCTTTAGATTGACTTTGAATGACTCCTTTGCTTACATTTTCACCTTTCAAATGCCTATCTCATTCATTCTTTGATGCTTTTGGTTCATCTTCACACTTTGGACAACTCTCTTCACTCTCTTCACTCACTTTCAGTTCCTTCAACCTTCACCACCTCCATTGAAGCTGCAAGTTGGCGTGTTCTTGTTTCACTCTATTCGTTTTGGCAACAACATTGGTCTCTGAAAGCTTGTGAGCTCACATCTTCCTCCATTTTCCTTGAGTGCACTTGGTTGAGAAGGTGATATCCTTCTATTTCCTATTCACTTTGCATTATCATATTGATATTATGGCATATTGTGTTTGGTTATTGCTTGGTATCTCTATTTCTACGTACTTTATTTATCATACTTCTACAATCATTGGTATTTGGTTTTCCGTGGAGGTGGAAACACCAAAGCGAAGGACTTATCAAGGAATTCTTCTAAACACCGTCCTAATATTTTATTGTCTTTTGTGTGCAGGTTCTCCTTGAGGTGAAGATCTTGAAGATATCAACTCATGCATAGGAAGGTACACTTTCCTCACCCCTCCTTGTCATTTCATAATTAGATTAGTTATAGTTTTCTTCTTGATTATTCTATCATTTAGTTACTCTCCATTTCTATTATTCCATCAAACTACATCCATTAGGTCATTAGTAGGTTCTCCTTATATTTTGACTATATCTTATGCTTTCTTTTTGTATGGACACCAATGCCCCATTGAGACACTAGTACACTGTGTTGTTGTTCATGTCCCACACTATAGTCCTCTGGCAGTGAGCTATTTGAGTTGTAGTCCAGACTCTAGAAACATGCTCACCTGACTTCCCGAAATATTCAGGCTTGTAAAAGGACATCAACAACCTAGTTTATCTTCCTTTTAGCCTTTAAAATTTAAACTCTTCTGAAACATTTTATTAGCTTGAGGTAGATCAAGGCAGCCTATTGTTCTAGACCCTCCCATGACCTGGGGTCTTGAGCAATCTGTCCCCCTCTACATTTTGGTGAACCTGACATGAACAATGTAGTATTTGTTTCCTTATGTGGGGACTCCTCCTCTCGTACCTTGTGTGGGTTGTAGACTTGACGGTTGTGAAAATTTATGAGATTTACAACTCAATCTACAACTTGTGGGTATGTTGTGTGAATGAGTGTGTGACATTGACACCTAGGAATGAATTTCTTGAAGGTCACTACTGGTTTCACTTCACAGGAGATGGTCTTCGGGGCAGAGACGTGCTTCTTTGATGAGACCACTCATGTCCCTACCCCTCCTATCTCTCCTACAACCCCACCTCTAAATGATGATGATGCTCTTGCTATTCCTATAGAGCATCTTATGGCTCTAAATAGTAGGTTATTGGACCTCACAAATCATTTAGGGAAAGAATGAAACAAATCTAGGGCTGCCAAGGTTGTCAATGAGATGAGATACATGCTAGAAAAAGATCAGGTGGGCTTGGAGCTCCTTCAAGGCATCATCGACATAGTCAAAACATATGTCCCCTCATACAACCATGGATCAGGTGTTACCAAATGTTCTAGGCCTGAAACCTCTGGACGATAGGTAGAAGTTTTATGCCTGTTACCTCAGTGTACATGGTCAAATTAGGCCCTTCTATCAACATCACCTCTATGCTTGAGGCACCTTTTACCGTCAAAGTAAATAACATCCCTCTTAGTTTTAATGCTATTCCTTCTAATTTTGTCAATGGAAACTCTAGGGGCCATGCTAGTTCTGGTAGTTGAAGCCTTAGTGGAATGGGGGGCAGTGGCTCTCATGGTTTTGGTGGTTCTGATGGTAGTTCTAGCAGTAGTTCCACTAGTCCTATTTCATTGTCTGACCTCGTTTGGAATGCTATACTATAGAATATGGGCTAGATGCAAAATCAGCTGGAAAACCTATCCCAGGCCACCTCCCACCCAATCTCTCAACCTTTATTCCATCGTAGTCCTCTTTCAATAGCGATTCTGAACACTCCCTTCCCCTAGGGAATGTAGATTCCTAAATTCAAGAAATATGGTGGTAAGGGAGACTCACAGACATACGTGTCAACATTCAACATGATGTATACAAAATTCTTTCACCACGACATCTTGATGGAAAAATTATTTCCTAGATCTCTCAAGGACACAACAATAGAGTGGTCCTATTCCTTTCCTGATAACTCCATATTCTTGTTTGATTAGCTAGTGAATCAGTTTCTCCAAGAATTCCAAGTTTACATTGGACTAAAGATGGCCTTTTTGGATCTAATCTGATGTATGTAGGGATAGTAAGAGAAGATAACTAACTTCATTTATCGATATCAAACACTATTTTAAAAAATATCTTACCCTCTAACCAACTTAGATGTGCAAAAGGTTTTCATCAGAAACCTACGAAGGCTATGGCAAGAGAAGTTCACTTTGATGAAGCACCCTTCTTTCATGCATATGCGTGCAACCCTGCAACAATACTAGCAGACGATTCCCCATTTTTGAGGATCTTCCTCGCATTCTCATCCTGAGGGGAGATCCATTGTGTCTATCTTTGGTAAGGGTAAATCTATCATGAATGTAGTCATTGTGTCTAGTGACAAAGGCCTCAAGAGTAATAGATAGTTCACAAAGTTGTTTGAATCTTATTCCTCTATCTTGAAGAAGTTGTTGAAGGATAAGATAATAACCTTATCAGATCCTCGATCCCTTATCGAGCCCTATCCTGATTGGTACAAAGAAAATACCTTCTTTCAATACCATGAAATTAACAAACACGATACCAAGCGATGTATGCACTTGCATCATGAGATATAGGATCACATCGATGATAGTACTATTTTCCTTGATGGGAAAAAGTAGAATGTGAATAAATCCATGGTGAAAGATAATAGTGAGTTGCAAATTTACATGGATCCTTTTTCATCTCACTATGTGAACTTGATTGTTGAGCCTTTAGACCATTCCAAGGAAGTCCTTTTGAAGTACATCAATATGGTCTTGTTTACTTGCATTTTCCTAGCTTAACCTATGATCGGTTCACTGGATCTAAGCTTTACATTGCAAGATGTTCCTGTGAATGGGAAGCCTTCTCCTTTATACATTCTTGCTAACCTAAATGGAAATGTTGTAACTAGGATCCTCGTGGACCCCATGTGTCATGTGAATGTGATCATTGAGGATACATTACTTCTAAATTTCCTTCATAAGGAGGAATACGAGAAGATGAAAAGAACCATACATACCCACAATGGACTCTCACTTGCTCCCCTTGGTTCTATCTCTCTTTTGGGCTTGGTGGGCCCCAAGGTCATAAATATTTATTTTGACATTATCTTGAAGTCAGACTTGTTTAGAGTGAAGCTAGGAATTCCATGGCTGATTTCCATGAATGCAATCCCTTCGGTGATCCATAAATGTCTGAAGTTCTCTCATGAGGGCTCCGTGCACATTGTGCATGACACTAGGTATAAACCCTTGGTGTTGTGTGGGGGCTACTCTCTAGACCACTTTTGGCCTACCTCTATTCGTCTGCTTCCTCCAAGGGTGGACCTATTATATCACACTTATGTTAAATAAAAGAATGGGGGCATAACACCGAAGGTGACCTACCCTCTTTCACCCTATGCTATTTCAATTAAGGCTTCTATGATTACACGGGAGTAGGCTACCTCTTCCTCCTCTCAGAAGGGGAAGGGGAAGTTTTCTCACACCCAGTATCCTTCCCCTTCTTCTACTACTCCATTCGCTTCTGCCTCTCACCTTGCTACAACACCTTCAAATTCTACTTCCATACATCTCATGGGGATTTCGATGGTTCCCACTTGGTGGAAGGCTAAGTGTCAGGTGTTTGACCTTCCTATCTTTCCCACGGTACCTCAACCCATTTTCTATGGTAAGGGGAAGGGTCACCGTGGGGTTGCCTCTATGTCTTGGTCATTGTGGCCTCCTACTGCTCATGCCACTATGGTGGAAAATGGGAAGAGGCCCACTACCAAGGCACTTGAGTCTACTTCTCCACTAGTTGTTACCTCTATTCCTGCATCTCTCCCTCCTATTTCTATCTAGGAGTCACTCCCATGCTGACAACGACTATGATGGACACTCCCATGGAAAAATAGGAGCCTTCTACTCCTCCTCAAGCCATAGCTTCTATCTCTCAAATTTGAAGAAACTACCTTGCATGTGTGCGTAAGCACTAGAGAAAGGATCTGGCTACTAAGCAGGCTACCTTGCAGAAGGAAAAAGAGGATTTGGTAGCTGTTGTTATGGCATCTCTTGCTATGCCCCCCTTTTCTACCTCTTCTTATTTAGTTCCCATTGTCCTGATCTTGCTTTCATCTCCCCCCGTGAGCATAGATGACCCTCACCCTAAAAGGGTGCAAGTTTTCATCACTCCCTTGGTTGAGCCTCCTCTCTTGATGTCCCTTCTGGACATCTAGCCTTTTCCTAAGCTTGTGGATATGTTGAATACTGTGATGGTGTCCACTGCAGTTCTGACCTATTCTTCCTTGCCTTCCACTTCTTTTGTGGGGATCTCACATCCCCTAATGAAGCATAAGTTGGAGGATGACCCTACTTCTAATGGGGGTTGGAAGAAAGGATCACCCTCTTTAGGAGGAGGTTTTGTTTTAGTTTGTATCATCCTAGTGATGGAAGAAGCCCTGACATCTACCAAGTTTGTCACTACCCCGAAGTCTTTCAGTGAGGTCAGGAGTGGATCTCAGGTACCTCCTTCTTCACCCGTCTAGTTGACACATGCCACTCCCATCAAGTACATATTCAACTTGGTGGATGATGTCCCAACTCTATTGTAAATCTTTGCAAGATCAATAAAGTTTACCTCATAGGAGTTGACTGAAGAAGACCTTAAGAGGCCCTCTTCCTTAGCTCTTTTCATAGGAGAGTCAAAGGTTTCTCCCCTTTTTATCTCGCCCTTGCAGGCTCGTCTTCCCTCTCCCTATAATGTCTAGATTGGGATAATGATGACCTCCTTTTTGATGAGGACTAGGAGAGCACCTCTTCTTTACCTATAGATTAGATTTGTGTGTGTGTTGTGTTTCCCTCATGCTTGTTTTATTTGTTCCTAAAGGACCCTTGTCACCCTCGTAGGTGCTTAGATATAGGAGTGTTTTATGTTGTAAACTTCTTCTATTTGTTCCATCATTCTCCTATTTGTTGTGCCTTTATTTTTGACAATTGGGGATGATGCAAAGTGTTGGGGACATTTAGGCCTCCATTCCATGTTGACCCATTATTTTTTGTTTTCACATACCCTTCTTCATGATCTGATATAGTAGGGATTGATGGCAGTTCATATGTATATTATATTATATTTATTTATCTATATCTATGAGTAGTTCTAACCCCAAATTATCATATCCCCTTGTCTCTTGATTTCTTTGTTTTGGCTATTCCTTTCATTTTTATCTTTCTCTCTTCTTTGCTTGCTTCTTGATGTTGTGGCGCCTATGTGTTGTCCCTCGTGTGTGCAACAACATTTCCATGTATCATGGGCCATGTCATCCTATGTGTTCATTCTTTCCTTAGGATTCCATGTGATCCTTCAATTCACATGCACCATCCTAAGTGGGGGCTCCTTCCTCTCTAACTTTCAATAAGGTGTATTCAGTGGACAATGAATCCCTTGTTGAAATCTTTACATTTTTCAAAAATCGTATCCTTTACTAAGGATCCCCTTAGCAAGATTTTCTTTTGAAATCAAATTCACAAAAAAAAAAATTAATAATCTACCTTCAAGGATGCCATTCTTCTTTTTTTTGGATTCCTTGATGAAAGAGAAAACTTCAAAAGGATTCCTTGATGATAGGATTGTTTGCAAAATATGTCATCATTTTTTAAACTGAGTGTCCCTTGAGTGGACCCCTCTTTCATTTGAAGGGTTCCTGAGGGACTCCTTTGAAAGCTTCTCCTTCAATTGCCTATTTTGAGATTTGACTATCTATTTTTGTGCATGAATTTTTTCTTGCCTCACATGTTTTGTCTATAGATTAAGATGTTGCCTTGCAAGACTAAGAACCTATGAGGGTAAATTAGACTCTATGGAGCCTTTCACATCTAGCCTCCCTTAGGACCGAGCACATGTGTCACCTCCTTTGCAGGACCGAGCACCTATGAAGCATTTTCATTCTACAGGATTGAGAACCTATAGAACCTTTTGATCATATTCACCGAGACCGAGCATTCATGGAACCAATATTGTAAGACTAAGCACCTATAGAGTCTTTTTTCCACCTTCTATAATAGCGAGCACTTGTGGTGATTTTTGTTCAAATCTCCATAGGAACAAGTACATGTGGAGCCATCTCTTTCCTACTCTTGAGTTCACTAGATTGCGGTCTACTTCCTTAATGGTTTAGGTATACATTCCTCAACTTTCTCTTTACTTCATTGTGTATTTGTTGAAACTTATACTCACTAAAGTAGGGGAAAATGTAATGGCATGAATTTTCACCCTTATGAAAATTCCACATTTACACTACCTCCTACCTTAGAGAATTAAATCCGATAATGTAATTCATATTTTTACCACCTTTCCCTATCCACTTGGCAGCTATTTTACGTGTCGGTGAGGGATATTATGTCTAGGACACTAATGCGGTGGATGGATGTCTATGTGGTGAGATGTCATCCATTGGATGTGAAGTGTAATATCTCTTTCCCTTCTAACTAACTTTGAATGGTTCCTTTGCCTCCATTTTCACATTTCAAATGCCCATCTCATTCATTCTTTGATGCTTCTGGATCATCTTCACACTTTGGACAACTCTCTTCACTCACTTTTAGTTCCTTCAAGCTCCACCACCTCCATTGAAGCTACAAGTTGGTGTGTTCTTGGTTCACTCTCTTCATTGTTGTGACAACATTTGTATTTGAAAGCTTGTGAGCTCATCTCTTCCTCCATTTACCTTGAGTGCACTTGGTTGAGAAGGTGATATCCTTCTATTTCCTATTCACTTTGCATTATCATATTGATATTGTAGAATATTGTGTTTTCTTATTGCTTGGTATCTCTATTTCTATGTACTTTCTTTATCATACTTCTATAATCATTGCTATCTGGCTATTCGTGGTGGTGGGAACACCAAAGTAAGGGACTGACTAAGGTAATCCTCTAAACACAACCCCACCATTTTCCCATCTTCCATGTGTAGGTTCTCCTTGAGATGAGGATCTTGAAGATATTAACTTGTGGGTAGGAAAGTGCACTTTTCTCACTCCTCATAATTTCATAATTAGATTAGTTATAGTGTTCTTGATTATTTTATCATTTAGTTACTCTCTCTTTCTGTTATTCCATCAAACTACATCTATTAGGTCATTAGTAGGTTTTCCTTGGCTTTTGATTGTATCTTATGGTTTATGTCCATACAGACATCAGTGCCCCATTGAGATGCCATTGTGCCACGTTGTCATTTGAGTCCCATACTGTAGTCCTCTGGTAATGAGTTGTTTGAGTTGTAGTCTGGACTCTGGAAACTTGCTCACCTAACTTGTTGAAACATTTGGGCTTGTAAAAGGATAACAACAACCTGGTTGCTCTTCCTTTTAGCCTTAAAACCTTAAAATCTTCCCAAGCATTCTATTAGCTTGAGGTAGATTAGGGTAGCCTATATTTCTAGACCCTATCATGACCTGGGGTCCCGAGCAGTCGGTCCCCCTCCTATACAATTACATATGCAATAGTGATTAATTAATGTGATACTAGAGTAGGTAATTTTTCATTAAATTCCCTTATCTAATTTGCATTAAGTGGTAATAGAGGAAGGATTCATGTTGGGTTATTCCATGAAAAGGATATAAATAATATTTTATGTCTGTGTGTTTTTGAGTTCCTACAAGTATAGAGAGAAAGAGAGGAATAAATGACACATAGACAAGGATATATAGTACTTAGGGTTATAGATAATAAATGTATTAAGATAAAGGTAAGTGAATGTGGAAAATGTAAGTGATGATAAGAAAGAAGTAGAAGACTAATAATTCAAAGAAAAATATTTTATGGATGAACTATAAGGTATATTATTGCGATCTTTGTCAAATATGATTAGTAAACGAGGACTAGATATTGATATCTATATTGGTTGTTTAAGACTCAAAGAACTTATATATTATTTTTCAAAAATGGAGAAATATTTTGATTATGAATAAATGAAGATTATGAAGAAGGTAAAATTAAACTACACTAAGTTAAAAGGTAATGCGTCATTGTGGTGGTATCATATAAAAAATTAGAGAAAAAGGATAGATAAGGAAAAAATTAAAATATGGGACATAATTGTTGCTGAACTAAATTTTGAATTCCTACCAAAAGATTATCGAATAAGTTTATTAAAAGTAATATAATCTAAATAAAAATGATATGAGCATAAAATATTATGCTTAGGATTTCTATAATCTCACATTATTTTTTGTCATGTGGAAGGGGATATGGAAATGATTTAGCTCCATATTTCTATTCAAGATGTATTTTTTCTAAGAAGACAAAGATCAATTAAATAGGCTTATCAACGTGTCTTGATTGTGGAAGAGAAACCATATAGTATAAAATATAATAATTCAAGTGGAAAAGGAGGGTTGTATAGGTGAAGAGAATAAGATGATATTAAAATGGAACAAAAATGATATGAAAGAGATGCAAGCACTTCTCAAAATGTAAGATGATATTTTTTTCAAGAGGAAGAGGTTACTTTTGAATATGAATATACAGAGGGTTAATTGGAAGTTGCAATGGATATGGATAAGTTAGTTAGAGGGAATTTTAATTTCCATAGATGCTATAGGATAATGGTAGAAGAGCCATGGCTAGTAATCATATTTCTCAAGAAAATAAAATTTTGCTACACTTGAACACATAAGGGAAATAGAGAAATGAGAAATTATTATGATAAAAATAATTATATTAAATTGAAAAAGGAAGAGAACGAGCCTTTGCAAAGAAAGAGTTTTTTCAAATTATATACACATTATAGGTAAGTGTTCTAAAGTTATGTGACCAATGTCATAGTATAGGTTAACTACACCCGATCCATATGAATTCGAGGCATATTTAACCCACTAAGCATCAATCCCAATAAGATCATTCACTATAAAGAAAGACAAAGAAGCCATTGAAACTAACATTCTAAATCATGAAAGTTTGACAAACCTCTAATCTAAGAAATTGAAACTTATCCTATTGGGGGAGTGGTGTCACATTGATGTGGAATGGTGACCATTTCCCAATCCCTTGGATAATGAGCTTGTTTCAATCAATTCTATTGAAGAGAATCGATGAAACCGATGAGAGATATGTGATAAAACATGATTTAAATGCTAAATTAACATGATATAAACTAAGATGATTGATATGGGTGTATGGAAATCTACTCTAAATGTATGCAAGTTTCAAAAGATTAAAATCCTAATTAACGAATAAGCTAAATGTATGCATCTATGTTATCATGGAAGCCATTAATGGAAGCTAAGATAATATGGTGCAATTAAAATAAGCTAAAATTATGCTAAATGTGAGTGCTAGTAAGAGTGATTTTAACAACATAAGTTTGATGTTAAAATATGGATCCATTTGTCTCCAAATAGTGACCTATTTATAAGAAAGCAAATGAGAAATGAAGGGTTAAGATAAAAAAGACTAATCAATGGTCAAAAAGGAAAGAAGATGGAGGCATGGATCATGTATTCTCATCAAGGGATGAGAATCAATGATGAGATTTAATCAAGGGTTCTCATTCCTTCAAACAAACACACTTTTAACTTTTACAAGAGGTCACAAGTTAACTTGCACAAATTTTTTTGAGTTAACTTACACATGAAGTTTTGAGTTAACTTGCTCATGAAGTTTTGTAAGAATATTCCCTTTTTCAAATGAGTGAGGAAAATACCTGAGAATATTCCTTTGGAATATTCCATATGCAAGTGGATGAGAGGGAAATTACCAATTTAGTTAATTAAAACTAAATTTGAATGCGCAAGATGAGGAATGTGAGGATATTCATTAAATTATTGATTTATTTAATGAAAAGAAGATGCAAATATGATATTTAATTAAATAGTTTAGGTTATTTAATTAAATAAGAAGAATTAGGGTTAAAATTAAATAATTTGCATTATTTAATTAAATCACATAAAATGTCAGTGTGAGAGGGGGTGAATTAACCAAAATTAGGTCAATTAGATTAATAGGTGAAAATGAGGCATTTAATTAAATAGTTATGCTTATTTAATTAAACAAGCGAAAAGAGGATGGGTTTGAGGAAGAAATGATGTTAGTTAGCCAATGTGATCCATTGAGACATTTTTAGGTGTCTACATTTTGCCCCTCTTTGAAGCAATGTACTCATTGCATTGGTTCAAAGACTGATGTTGATGATGATGCAAAAATGGATATTGATGACCTCTTTGAGATGTTGATAGCCAAGCTAAAGTTGATTGATCTAATTGATTGATTGATAATATTATTGAGGATTCACAACAATGCAAGGATAGTGTTGTCAAGATATGAACAACACAAGGATTAATAGGGAAAGATATATCCCAATGATGAATGATTTGATAAATTGATCCAGATTTGCTAGCGAGGGTAGGAAAAAATTTGTTAGATGATTTGATATTGATATGATTGAAAGATGGTTGGTTGCCTCCTCGAGAGATCGATTAGAGAATTAAATGTACCGATCAGACTCACGATAGGTGAAAATCAAACATTGGATCAAAGAGTTGGAACTTTGCAGTTTGTTGAGCTGAAGATGATATAGATGCCCCACTGATCCCCAATGGAAGAGGGATTGTTATTATGATAGCTTAAGTATTGATGTAGATAGTTTTCATGATGTATAGAAAATCATTGGCTATGGGTAGCCTCATATATATTTTGATGTAGATTACATAGATTTGATGCTTGGATAGAAATGTTAGTAAAGATAGAAGAATAATAAGATAAGACAGATAGAAGTAGAAGAATAAAAACAAATGAATTTTGACCATTGATTTAGAAGATTGATTGAAAAATTCCAACAAGTCTATGATCCATCGAGACTTTATTATATATGTTGATGAGGCATGCATAATGATGATTTTCTCATATCTTGGGATTGGGATTTTATGTCATTCCTTATTTTTGATATAACACATAGACATGATGCATTAAGGTATTGATAACTAGGATGTGTTGTATCTAGTGTAATGGAATTTGACTCTACAAATAGATAAGATAGTTCCTATTCACATCTTGACATATGGAAACCTCATCAAAATTTAGTTTAGAAGTTTAGAATATCGTGGACCAAAGCATACACAATATTCAACAATCTACCCAAATGACTTCCCTACACACAACTGAGCAAGTATGCGGCAAGATTACTTTACAAGAATACCCACTAGCACAACAAATAGAAGATAGTGATTGATGACCCATTCCTTTCTCTCTAAATCATTGAGACATCATCGAGAGGTCCTCAGAATGGGTCAATAAAATCATAAGAAAAGATCAAAGACAAATAGTTATTGTTATCTATATCTCTTTCCAGTTTAACTTAGCTAAAGTAATTTCAGATGTTGATGTCCATCATAGGAAGGATACATCCTAGGACATGTTGATTAGATGGTTTGATGTAGGATGATGATGAGCTTTATGATAAGCCATTTGATACAAACTTTACTAACATATTTACCTATGATTTAGACTTAAGATTTTGACACTTAGTTTTTCATTTTACAGATTGTTATACTTTATTTCTATTTGTTTTGCCAAAGGTTGAAGATGATGATCAATTTATTAGGGATGGAAGTTTATTGCGGGTGAAAGTGAAATGGGATGGGTGGTTTTGGATATTTTAGTGTTTTCGATATTTTGAAAATGTTTTGAGACTCTTTTTGGTATTTTTGAAAGTTTATGTGAATGTTTTGGTTTTTGGTTATTTGAGGTTGTTTAGGGTTTTCCAAGGTTTATTTGATGTTGTTTAGGTCTTTTGAATGTTTTATGAGTGTTTTTGTATTTTATGAGTGTTAACTCTTCAAATTTGCACCCCTGCTAAGTTGTAGTACTTAGCAAATTTGGAGCAACATGGGAACACTCCTAGGTTGTGGATCACCTAAGCTTAGAGTGGACCTCTAGATAAGGCTGGCTCCGAATTGGTGTCACCTAAACTACTGCTAAACTAATGCTTTTCTGAGGAAAGAGTAAGAAAGAAACATGAAAATGAAACTTAACTGAAATATTTAAAAGGTGATACACCAAGTACTAGCTAAGACCTGCAAATAGCTTGCACATAGTTCAAACAATGAAAAATATTGGCTTACACAACTCATTCTATATGCATTCTTGCATAAGTGTTTTATAAGAAGGTTTTAAAGCTAAACTCCTAGAAGGAAAGAAATTTCACAACTAAATAGCATTTGCATTTACAACACAACTTATAACCTGCAAAAACATACTTTTTCTACAAAAAGGTGCTTAACATGAGACAAAATTACAAGGAAAAGCTAAATTTCACAAGTAACTTGATCAATCACTAGATGCACATAATAAATCATGAAATGAGAAGGAAAAATATTCAATATCATTGATATCCAAGGTACTCATTGGTATACAAATATGTCAAAAGAGTTACAATATGCTCCTGCTGAAAAGATAACTCCAGAAAATAAGCTACTACACTATTGGAAAGAAAGAAATAACTTAAAAAAACTCTATTTGAAGTTACTTATGAAAAAATGAAACAACTATCCCACACATGTCTTTCTAGAAACTCCTGGTCGGATGCAGTAGAAAGGCCAAAAAAGAACCTTCCAAAACTCCTCCAAAATGCCATCCAAATGAAGAAAAGTCAAGCCAAGACCCAAGTCACACTAAAAGCATGACAAAATTCCTCTAAATGGTCACCATTCCCTCCAAAATAGTCAAAGATAGAACTCACACACCTCCCCCATGTTGGTCCATCATCATTATGTCTCCAAGATGCTTTAACTCATGCTCTTTGTGTGTTTGCAAAAGCATAAGTCCTTATTTTGGACTTAAAATAACACTTTGACTAAATGACTTATAATAACATCACTTAATCAAAATGTTTTACATTTCAAAATAAATGCAAAATAAAAACAATTGACTTACACTTGATTTCTTTCAAAAACTAGAAAATAACTAAGGCATAAAGCCTAAGTTAGCAAAATACATGGGGAGCCAATAATTATATGATTTCTTGAAAATTAGAAAAAAAGCTAAAAGTACATAATCACATGATTTCATCAAAAATCATAAGAGACATCTAAGCACATATGATAAAGTCATAAAAATCACGAAGGAATTGGCATTGCCTAGGTATGCAGAATGTGGAAATGATTTAATGGCATGAAGGGTATTAACCAAGGCATTTGATTTTAAAAGAATGTGATAAAAAGACATTTGAATTAGGGCACTTGGAAACCCTAAGGTCAAAACCAACCCCTATCCCTAATTTTTCTCATCATTTTCACTTGGAAACTTTGGAAGAAAAGAGTTTTGAATTCGACTGCCATGGGGAACTAGGGTTTAAGCATTCTCCTTTGCATTTTTCAGTTGATTCCTCCATGCTTGGGGTCAAAATCCTCGTGCAACTGGATGGTAAGTTATTTCTTGAGTATTCTGTGGCACTTTGATTCCATTTTTGAAGAGTTTTGAGGCTTCTTGGCTGCAACCTCTATAATTCTTTTGATGCATTCTTCTCTTGCTTTCATTTGTGGAAGTTTTGCTTGCCTTTGGCTGCCATGATTGAGGTTTATGAATTTTAATGGAGGTTTTCCATGGCGAAAAACTTGCATATTCAATGAAAACAAACAATATCGAACTCAGGTAAGCTCTCTACTGATGTATACCTTGCTTTTCTCCTTTGTTTTCATACTTTTATTTCTTTTCAATGAAAACAATCAAAGCTCATTTTGAGCTCCCTCCATACAACAAAATGGTGATTTTTTTTTGTTTTTTCCCATGTTTTCATACTTTTATTCTTGTATGCTTGGTCTCTGGGAAATACCATGATATTTCTGCAAGAAAGTTGAAAACCCTCCATAGAACTTGTATCTTCTATAGAAAACATAGTATTTTCTGCATTTTCTGATCATTTTCTGAGTCTATTAATTTGTAGAAGCTCGAATCTTTACTTTTCCCTCTGTATGTCATGTCTTAGACTTTGATGCTGTTTTGACTATGACTTTGAGGGATTTATTATATGAATTATGTTACGTGTTAGAGCAATATGATGTTTTGGTGTATGGAAATGTAGAAAAATATTTGTTTTTAGAATTATGAGTGCATTTTATTTTTAAAATATACAAGATAGAACAAAATAGAAGTATTGATTTAATTATTGCTTAGATTTATACTTCTATATTGGTTACTAATACATTTTTGTTGTTGCACGCCTGAGTGCATTTGAGTTGCAGGTGGTTGAAGACCAAGAGTGTGATTGAGGAAAAGAAGGCTAGCTTCCCGATAGGGTAAAAGAGGAGAAGCTCTCGATCACACACACAACACCTAAAAATCATGTAGTTGCATTTAGGCCATGTCTGTTTTCAATGTGATTGTTTTAAATTGATTACATGGTTTGAATAAGTAATTGATAAAAAAATATATATATAATAACATAGCAAAATTAAAATATAATTTAATTATCCATAAAAGTTGTGAAAAGATTATGGTTTATTTTTTTTAGTTTATTCCATTTATTTTTGTGCAATAAAAAGGAAAATCTGATTTAAATTAGGAAATTAAAAATAAAGTGAAAAATATTATATTTGCATATAATATGGAAGAAATAATTGGTTTGCATATTAAAAGGTGGAGATATCTTTGTTTGCAAATGTTTTAAAAACCTTAGTCCAAAATTGGGAGAAATGAACAGCCCCGAGAAAACTTTGGGCTCTGGGGAAATTCTCCTTAAAACCAACAATGCTGTTGGCAAGTGGCGACCTCTAGATTTTGCATGTAAAATTTATCTGTCATTTGGAAATACTCTGCATGACCCTCGGAAGGAGGAATAAATATTTAAGGGAGAAAAGAGAACATTATTGAGACACATAACCAGAGCTCTGGAAGGGGGAGACAGTAAGGTAATACTGGGCATCTGCACTGGAGAAAACTGCCAGGTTATTTTCCATTCCTTGTTTTCAATCAGATTGAATTACAGTAAGAAATTGAAGAGATGAAATGCATCATTCTATGAAAATGATTACAGATATCCGAGAAAAATTTTCCAATTTTATTTTTGAATCTGAGTAATAGCCTTCTTCTCATTGTTGCATTATAGAAAGAATACCCAATCTCTTTCTTCCAGATTAGGGTTACATTCTGTTGCAAAAGCTGCAAATTATTAAATTGCTCTCAATTATATTTGAAAACATACATAAATATATATATACATATATATATACACAGGAATCTGTATTCCCGTGCATATATACATATACATATATATGTATATATATATGCATATGATCTTGCAAGAACAACTTTCACCAGAAATTAATTCAAAATTCCTTTGAAATAAATTTAAATGCAGTGTAATGCTGGGAAAAATCTTTCTTTTGTGTTGTGAAATTGTTTAACTGTAGGGGGAAGGGGAGGGATTTTAATCCCCAGCCCTTCCCATAGGAAGGGCACGGCTCTGTGGGGAGGCTCGCGCCCTCCACAGGCCGCAGCCTATGGAGGGGGTGTGAGCTCCTCACAGCCTGCGCCCTCCCCATGGGAGAGGCAAGGGCTTCTGCACCCTTTGTGGTGCTCAACACCAGTATGAAACCTTGTATAATACTTTTATTCTGTGTGCACAGCCTGAAAATGTGAGAACAGTTATGAAAATCAGTATTTCTTTCTTTAAAAGCATATATATATATTTACACTCAGCTGTATATATATATACACTCAGCTGTATATGTATATATACATATATATATATATATTCATACATATATACATAAATGCAAGTTTGAACAGGAAAACCATCTTCAGAATGTGATATGATTTCTGTCAAAAATACACAAACATCTCAGTAATTGGAAGCTGGAAATATGAACAAAAGAAAGTACCTCTGAGAAAACATGTAAACTGAAATTCTTCTTGATCACATTGTCATATACTCACATACAGATGTACATTCCTGAATAATAGTATACATTATAAAATTCGAATGCAAGTTTTTCTTTCAAACCTCTATTATTCCGAATGAATTGCCCTGTTTCCGTATATTACTAATAACCAGAAACCTGTAGTAAATTGAGAATTACTCTTTCAATCAGCTTGAATTTGGAAGAGTAGAAGTATATACATAAATATGTGAACATTGTTTCATACAAAAGAATTAATTAATTCCTCTACTTGTGTTTGTACACTGTTAGAATCATGACATACATGCTTTTTTTTTTTTACATTTTCAAGAGAGTAGCTTGGAGTAAAAATAGAGTCCTTTACCAAATCATAAAAGAATTACTTACAAAAGAGTAGATGCAATCTTACTACTGAACTTACAACCTTTCTTTTCTTTTGTCCAATGTAATTCAAAAAATGTTATGAAATTCTCATTTGAAATTCTTTTAGAATCAATTGAATGCATGAAACATGTATAGAAAATGCACAACTTTCTGCTTCTGTACTTTATTATACTTTACTTTGGTAACTTCTGGGACAGGATGCCGAAGGTGGACCCACAGAGACGGTAGTTTTACCTTTTCTAAACTACCATTTGCTTGTTTTACTTATGCTTGGCCAAGCACTTGTACCATTGAAATAGATGGATTTGTTTAAAAGCCTAGAAATGTATATGTATTTGAGTCTCTGCCACCTCCTGTTGCAAGAAATATGTTTTCTCATGTTAGAAATGCATATAGGCACCGAGCATGCATTGAGAGTTCCCTCCTATTTTATTGTGTCAGGTTGCTAGGCTCCTTTATGCAGGGCCAGGGATTCCTTCGAGTTAGGAAGGAACCCGGGGAAGTCATGTACTTCGTGGTTGGGCGGAAAAGGCGCCTGAATCACACTCTTGGCCCCAGCTCGCAAGCAGACCGATGGTGTAACGGCGGTTGGAGGTTCAGAGTTTTATTTGCTATTGATGAACTTGTGTAACATTCTGGAATGGCTTGTATAGCCCCATTGTATATGTATTTGTATTTGACATTCATTGTTGAAACTTTGAAATAGAAGTATGGCATGAAAGAATCTAATGTAACATTGATATGTAGAATTAAAGTTTTATGACGTAGCATTGAATAAGATGTTTTTATTGGAATTATTGATCTCTTCCGAGTATGGATGAATATGTATATATATGAAAATTCATTGATGTACTTTTGCCATGTGCAAAGTCTTGATAAATTACAGTGTTATTATTTATATACATAAAATGCCAATTTAATTCTCTTTTATTGAGCTCATTTTGGAAGTTTTTATGAATGATATTAATTACTTGAAAATATTTTTGAAACGGATTGAACAATTGAAAATGCTTTTGCTTTTAATTTTCTGAGCACTACATCTTGGTATCAAAGCGGCAAGGTTCAACTCTAGGACCTATGCCTAACTACGTATGACGTTGTGTCTTAATCAGGGTGACTTAAAATGGAGAATAGAGTGTACCAACGAATTGGCGAATCTCGTGGAGGTCCCAATGATAAACTGGATCAAATTTTGGCCTTGCTGCAAAGTCAGGGGGCTAGAATTGAAGAACTAGAACAAGGGAGGCGAAATGGCCATCAAGGATTAAACACAAATGAAACCGATGGAGAAACAAATGCTGAACCACCTGGAAACAAAGGAAATCTAAATAGGGTGGCTGAGGAGTTAGGAAAAGACCTAAAGAAGGTCGCTCCTTCGAAGTTTGATGGGAAAACCTTTGGAGATGGGGCAGAAGCTTGGGTTATAGAAATGGAGAGGTATTTTTCCCTATGAAATTTATCAGATGAAACAAAGGCTGAATGGGGTTCATATCAACTCACCGGTGAGGCTACTACTTGGTGGGAAAATGAAAGGACAGATAAGCAGTTTATGCATGGGAAGGTAACTTGGGATAAGTTCCTACAACTATTTAGGAAGAGGTGGTTACCACAATCTCACTTTGATAAGAAAATGACAGAATTCCAGGTACTCATACAGGGTGGCATGATAGTGACTTAGTATTGGGAGAAATTCTCTCACTTACTCAAGTACGCACCCCAATACCAGCATGATGAGAGGTTTCAAGTTCAAAAATTTATTTTGGGGCTTAGACCTCAAATTGGAAATGAAATAGATCTACATAATCTAGCCACCATGGATGAAGTTTTTGATTTAGCAATTAAATAGGAGCACAAGCTGCAGCAAGCTGCTAACTATAAGAAGAGCAGGGAAGCCAAGTATGGCAATAAGAAGTTCCAGGGGAATCATCAAGGTAATAGCAATCAGGGTGGTCTTGGAAAACATGACAATCAAGGGAATGAAAATAGGCAAATCAAAAATCTGAAGAGGGATGGTAGTCCCACAATGATGAAAACAAGAACAATAACAACAAGAGGGGCAACTTCAATAAAAGGAATGATAATAACAGGAGAGATTTTTCTGACAAGCCCAAAGCACCTCATGGAGGTTGTTATACCTGTGGTGGTGAGCATTACGCCAGTGTGTGCCCTCAGAGAAATAACAAACAGAATAACAGGAATCAACATCATATTCATGCAGCGGTTGACAATTGCCAAGCAGATTATCAAGCAACTCCCATCTAGTTATCGAGTAAATTGTTTGGATGCCCTGTTTCTGTTTTGATTGATACTGGTGCTACTGATAGTTTTATAGATCCTCATGTTTTGGCTAAGTTATCAGTTAGACCGAGTTTTATGGAAAATTCTTGGAAAGTTAAGTATGGAAACCAGATAGAGAGGAAGGTAGAGCAATGCATGTATTTCAGTAAACTTGAACTCCCTAACCTTCAAATGCAAGTAAACTTGTATGTTGCATCGTTGGGGTCTTACGATGTGATATTAGGGATAAATTGGCTCTCTGAACATAAGGCTCTTGTGGATTGCGAAGAGAATTCAATAAAGTGTCTTGATGATCAAGGAAACCATGTGGATCTTTGTGGCATTAAAACGCCTTTAGAGCTTAGGCAAGTTTCCGCCATGCAGTTGAAAAAGGCAAGTCAGAAGGGATGCACTATCTTTGCAATAAAAGTCAAGGACCTTGATGAGAAAGAATCCTCAATTAATGATCATCCCATTCTGAAAGAATTTGAGGATGTCTTTCCTACTGAGCTGACTGAGCTACCACCTAGGCGTGTGTTTGATTTTTCTATTGATCTGACTCCAGGAGCAGAACCACAGTCTAAGGCTCCTTACAGGATGAATACAACATAATTATTTGAGCTTAAGTCCCAACTAGAAGAATTATTGAAGCAGGGTCTTATTAGGCCAAGTGTGTCACCTTGGGGAGCTCCAGTTATCTTTGTGAAAAAGAAGGATGGTACCTTGAGGTTGTGCATTGACTATAGAATGCTTAACAAGGTCACTATCAAGAATAAATACATGCTCCCATGCATCGATGACTTGTTTGATCAGCTAAAAGATGCCAAGGTATTCTCAAAAATTGATTTAAGATCAGGATACCACCAGTTGAGATTGAAGGAAGAAGACATTCACAAAACTGCTTTCAGAACAAGGTATGGGCACTACGAGTTTACGGTGCTACCTTTTGTGCTAAGTAATGCTCCTGCAGCTTTCATGAACCTGATGAATAGTGTCTTCCGAGATTGTTTGGATAACTTTGTCCTAATCTTTCTTGACGATATCCTTATCTATTCTAAGTCAGAGGAAGAACATGAGAAGCATTTGAGAATTGTGTTGTAGCGTTTGAGGGAACATAAGCTGTATGGAAAGATGTCTAAATGTACTTTCTTCCAATCTGAAGTGCATTATTTAGGACATGTGATTTCAGCGGAAGGGGTAAGAGTGGACCCATAAAAGATTAAGGCAATTATGGATTGGTCAGCACCGCAGAATGTCTCTGAAGTTCAAAGTTTCATGGGACTTGCAGGATATTATAGGAGGTTTGTTCAGGGGTTCTCGACAATTGCATCACCCATCACTGCACTACAGAAGAAGGAAAAGAAGTTTGAATGGAGTGATAAGTGTGAGAGCTTTTCAGCTGCTTAAGGAGAAACTCACTACCGCACCCATCCTGGTTGTGCCAGATCCGAACGGCCATTTTATAGTTATTATTGATGCATCAGGGGAAGGGGTAGGAGCAGTTCTTATGCAAGAAGGGCAAGTGGTAGCATATGAATCAAGGAAGTTAAAGCAACATGAATTAAACTATGCACCACATGACTTAGAATTGGCAGCCATAGTCCATGCCTTACAGATGTGGAGACATTACCTCTTGGGAAAGCCTTTTGAACTAAAGATAGACCATGTAGGATTGAGATATATCTTCACTCAACCCAATCTTAATGCTTGAAAAAGGTGATGGCTGGAATTCTTGAGTGAATATGACTTTGGGATTGAATATATTAAGGGTAAGGAAAACAGGGTGGCTGATGCCTTGAGTAGAAGGAGGCACCTTGCAGCCATGGTTACCACAAAATCAGATTTCAGGCAGCAAGTAGTACAATCCTCCCTTGGGGATGAACATTATGAAAAGGTGAAACAAGCCCTAGGGGTGAATTCCTCAGATCATCAATATGAGGGTTATGTATTAGAATCGGATGGACTCTTGAGATACCAGGGGCGGAATCATATTCCTAGTTCTGCAAACTTGAGAGAGTTGGTGCTAGAGGAGTTCCACAATGCTCCATACTCAGGACATCCTAGTATTACAAAGATGATGGAAGGACTTAGGTCACTGTACTTCTGACCAGGACTTAAAAGGGATATTACGTCCCATGTAGCCCGATGCTTGGAATGCCAGCAAGTCAAGGCTGAGCATGTACATCTGGCAGGACTCTTATATCCTCATAGGGTACCAGAGTATAAATGGTAGGTTATCACTATGGATTTTATACAGGGGTTACCAATGTCTAGGAACCGACATGATACCATCTTGGTTGTGGTGGATAAATTGACAAAGGTTGCTCATTTCATTCCTGGAAACCTCAAGGATGGTTCAATGGTTTTAGCAAGAAAATTTGTTTAGGAAATCTTCCGGTTGCATGGAGTGCCAAAAACGATCATATCAGATCGAGACACTCGGATGACTTCTAGGTTTTGGATCACATTGAATTCTTCCTTAGGAACTAAATTGAATTTCAGTTCCACATATCATCCTCAGACCGATGGTCAGACGGAGAGAGTGAATCAGGTAGTAGATCTTCTCCGCATGTACTGTATGGAGCAGCAATATAAGTGGGAGGAGTATTTTCTTTTGGTGGTGTTTGCTTACAACAACTCCTACCATGCTTCTTTGGGCATGGCACCTTTTGAAGACCTTTATGGACGTAAATGTCAGACACCCATTAGTTGGGATAGAGTAGAAGACAGGGTTGTGATTGGCCCTGAGATGCTTAGAGAAATGGAAGACCAAATGAAAATCATTAAGGAAAAATTGAAACAAGCTGCAGATAGACAGAAAAGTCTAGCAGACAAGAACTAGAGCTTTAGGCAGTTCTCTGCAGGGGATAAGGTCTTTTTGAGGTTTCGACCGCATAAGAGTTCAATCTCTTTTGGTAAGAACTCTAAGTTGGCCCTTAGGTTTGTTGGCCCATTTGATGTTTTGGAGGTGGTGAATCCAGTTGCTTATAGGCTTGCTCTACCACCAGCTCTATCCCGGATACATAATGTATTTCATGTCTCAGTACTTAAGCCTTACCATCCAGATATTGCTCATATCCTTGATTGGCGTGCATTGCAGGTTCAGGACCCAGGGGTGATACAGGTGGAGCCCGTCAGGATCATGGAAGAGTGCAACGTTAAGTTGCGTAATAGGGACATTATGCAATACAGGGTCTAGTGGGACTAGTATTCAGTGGATAATGCCACCTGGGAGAATGCTGAGGATATAGATAGAATCTTTCCTCATTTGAGACCTTAGCATACTTTTATTTTCTTTTATAGAGACTTACAAAATACTAGTATCTCAATTTTGTTATGTAACTTGCTTTTAGACATCGAGACGATGTCTCTTCCAAAGTGGGGAAGGATGTCACGTCTCAGACTTTGATGCTGTTTTGAATATGACTTTGAGGGATTTATTATATGAATTATGTTACGTGTTAGAGCAATATGATGTTTTGGTGTATGGAAATGTAGAAAAATATTTGTTTTTAGAATTATGAGTGCATTTTATTTTAAAAATATACAAGATAGAACAAAATAGAAGTATTGATTTAATTATTGCTTAGATTTATACTTCTATATTGGTTACTAATACATTTTCGTTGTTGCACGCCTGAGTGCATTTGAGTTGCAGGTGGTCGAAGACCAAGAGTGTGATTGAGGAAAAGAAGGCTAGCTTCCCAATAGGGTAAAAGAGGAGAAGCTCTCGATCACACACACAGCACCTAAAAATCATGTAGTTGCATTTAGGCCATGTCTGTTTTCAATGTGATTGTTTTAAATTGATTACATGGTTTGAATAAGTAATTGATAAAAAAAAAATATATATAATAACATAGCAAAATTAAAATATAATTTAATTATCCATAAAAGTTGTGAAAAGATTATGGTTTATTTTTTTTAGTTTATTCCATTTATTTTTGTGCAATAAAAAGGAAAATCTGATTTAAATTAGGAAATTAAAAATAAAGTGAAAAATATTATATTTGCATATAATATGGAAGAAATAATTGGTTTGCATATTAAAAGGTGGAGATATCTTTGTTTGCAAATGTTTTAAAAACCTTAGTCCAAAATTGGGAGAAATGAACAGCCCTGAGAAAACTTTGGGCTCTGGGGAAATTCTCCTTAAAACCAACAATGCTGTTGGCAAGTGGCGACCTCTGGATTTTGCATGTAAAATTTATCTGTCATTTGGAAATACTCTGCATGACCCTCGGAAGGAGGAATAAAGCTTTAAGGGAGAAAAGAGAACATTATGGAGACACATAACCAGAGCTCTGGAAGGGGGAGACAGTAAGGTAATACTGGGCATCTGCACTGGAGAAAACTGCCAGGTTATTTTCCATTCCTTGTTTTCAATCAGTTTGAATTGCAGTAAGAAATTGAAGAAATGAAATGCATCATTCTATGAAAATGATTACAGATATCTGAGAAATCTTTTCCAATTTTATTTTTGAATCTGGTAATAGCCTTCTTCTCATTGTTGCATTATAGAAAGAATACCCAATCTCTTTCTTCCAGATTAGGGTTACATTCTGTTGCAAAAGCTGCAAATTATTAAACTGCTCTCAATTATATTTGAAAACATACATAAATATATATATACATATATATATACACAGGAATCTGTATTCCTTGTGCATATATACATATATATATATATATATATATGCATATGATCTTGCAAGAACAACTTTCACCAGAAATTAATTCAAAATTCCTTTGAAATAAATTTAAATGCAGTGTAATACTGGGCAAAATCTTTCTTTTGTGTTGTGAAATTGTTTAACTGTAGGGGGAAGGGGAGGGATTTTAATCCCCAGCCCTTCCCATAGGAAGGGCATGGCTCTGTGGGGAGGCTCGCGCCCTCCACAGGCCGCGGCCTGTGGAAGGGGTGCGAGCTCCTCACAGCCCGCGCCCTCCCCATGGGAGAGGCAAGGGCTTCCTGCACCCTTTGTGGTGCTCAACACCAGTATGAAACCCTGTATAATACTTTTATTCTGTGTGCACAGCCTGAAAACGTGAGAACAGTTATGAAAATCAGTATTTCTTTCTTTAAAAGCATATATATATATTTACACTCAGCTGTATATGTATTTATATATATATACACTCAGCTGTATATGTATATATACATATATATATAATATATATACATATATATACATATATATATACATATATATATATATACATATATATATATATTCATACATATATACATA
>VDFB02000020.1:56071229-56169177 GCA_007258455.2 Sequoia sempervirens | reverse complement strand
TATATATATATATAAATATAAATATATATATAAATATATATATATATATAAATATATATATATATATATATATATATATATAAATATATAGATATATATATACACACTCAGCTATATATGTATATTCATACATATATACATAAATGCAAGTTTGAACAGGAAAACCATCTTCAGAATGTGATATGATTTCTGTCAAAAATACACAAACATCTCAGTAATTGGAAGCTGGAAATATGAACAAAAGAAAGTACCTCTGAGAAAACATGTAAACTGAAATTCTTCTTGATCACATTGTCATATACTCACATACAGATGTACATTCCTAAATAATAGTATACATTATAAAATTCGAATGCAAGTTTTTCTTTCAAACCTCTATTATTCCGAATGAATTGCCCTGTTTTCGTATATTACTAATAACCAGAAACCTGTAGTAAATTGAGAATTACTCTTTCAATCAGCTTGAATTTGGAAGAGTAGAAGTATATACATAAATATGTGAACATTGTTTCATACAAAAGAATTAATTAATTCCTCTACTTGTGTTTGTACACTGTTAGAATCATGACATACATTTTTTTTTTTACATTTTCAAGAGAGTAGCTTGGAGTAAAAATAGAGTCCTTTACCAAATCATAAAAGAATTACTTACAAAAGAGTAGATGCAATCTTACTACTGAACTTACAACCTTTCTTTTCTTTTGTCCAATGTAATTCAAAAAATGTTATGAAATTCTCATTTGAAATTCTTTTAGAATCAATTGAATGCATGAAACATGTATGGAAAATGCACAACTTCTTGCTTCTGTACTTTATTATACTTTACTTTGGTAACTTCCGAGACAGGATGTCGAAGGTGGACCCACAGAGATGGTAGTTTTACCTTTTCTAAACTACCATTTGCTTGTTTTACTTATGCTTGGCCAAGCACTTGTACCATTGAAATAGATGGATTTGTTTAAAAGCCTAGAAATGTATATGTATTTGAGTCTCTGCCACCTCCTGTTGCAAGAAATATGTTTTCTCATGTTAGAAATGCATATAGGCACCGAGCATGCATCGAGAGTTCCCTCCTATTTTATTGTGTCAGGTTGCTAGGCTTCTTTATGTAGGGCCAGGGATTCCTTCAAGTTAGGAAGGAACCCGGGGAAGTCATGTACTTCGTGGTTGGGCGGAAAAGGCGCCTGAATCACACTCTTGGCCCCAGCTCGCAAGCAGACCGATGGTGTAACGGCGGTTGGAGGTTCAGAGTTTTATTTGCTATTGATGAACTTGTGTAACATTCTGGAATGGCTTGTATAGCCCCATTGTATATGTATTTGTATTTGACATTCATTGTTGAAACTTTGAAATAGAAGTATGGCATGAAAGAATCTAATGTAACATTGATATGTAGAATTAAAGTTTTATGACATAGCATTGAATAAGATATTTTTATTGGAATTATTGATCTCTTCCGAGTATGGATGAATATGTATATATATGAAAAGTCATTGATGTACTTTTTCCATGTGCAAAGTCTTGATAAATTACAGTGTTATTATTTATATACATAAAATGCCAATTTAATTCTCTTTTATTGAGCTCATTTTGGAAGTTTTTATGAATGATATTAATTACTTGAAAACCTTTTTGAAACGGACTGAACAATTGAAAATGCTTTTGCTTTTAATTTTCTGAGCGCTACATCTTGGTATCAGAGCAGCAAGGTTCAACTCTAGGACCTATGCCTAACTATGTATGACATTGTGTCTTAATCAGGGTGACTTAAAATGGAGAATAGAGTGTACTAGCGAATTGGCGAATCTCGTGGAGGTCCCAATGATAAACTGGATCAAATTTTGGCCTTGCTGCAAAGTCAGGGGGCTAGAATTGAAGAACTAGAACAAGGGAGGTGAAATGGCCATCAAGGATTAAACACAAATGAAACCGATGGAGAAACAAATGCTGAACCACCTGGAAACAAAGGAAATCTAAATAGGGTGGCTGAGGAGTTAGGAAAAGACCTAAAGAAGGTCGCTCCTTCGAAGTTTGATGGGAAAACCTTTGGAGATGGGGCAGAAGCTTGGGTTATAGAAATGGAGAGGTATTTTTCCCTACGAAATTTATCAGATGAAACAAAGGTTGAATGGGGTTCATATCAACTCACCGGTGAGGCTACTACTTGGTGGGAAAATGAAAGGGCAGATAAGCAGTTTATGCATGGGAAGGTATCTTGGGATAAGTTCCTACAACTATTTAGGAAGAGGTGGTTACCACAATCTCACTTTGATAAGAAAATGACAGAATTCCAGGTACTCATACAGGGTGGCATGACAGTGACTCAGTATTGGGAGAAATTCTCTCACTTGCTCAAGTACGCACCCCAATACCAGCATGATGAGAGGTTTCGAGTTCAAAAATTTATTTTGGGGCTTAGACCTTAAATTGGAAATGAAATAGATCTGCATAATCTAGCCACCATGGATGAAGTTTTTGATTTAGCAATTAAATAGGAGCACAAGCTGCAGCAAGCTGCTAACTATAAGAAGAGCAGGGAAGCCAAGTATGGCAATAAGAAGTTCCAGGGGAATCATTAAGGTAATAGCAATCAAAGTGGTCTTGGAAAACAGGACAATCAAGGGAATGAAAATAGGCAAATCAAAAATCTGAAGAGGGATGGTAGTCCTTAGGACCGCAATGATGAAAACAAGAACAATAACAACAAGAAGGGCAACTTCAATAAAAGGAATGATAATAACAGGAGAGATTTTTATAACAAGCCCAAAGCACCTCATGGAGGTTGTTATACCTGTGGTGGTGAGCATTACGCCAGTGTGTGCCCTCAGAGAAATAACAAACAAAATAACAGGAATCAACATCATTTAAAGATATAAGATTTCCACAATCCATATTGAGTTTAATTTTTGCTTCTGGATTTGATTGTGTGCAAGTTTTTTCATCAACGTTTCGGATCACACTCCGTGATCCATCATCAGGATGGAGAGCTGAAAGGAGATGTAAAATTGATGAGTTGCAGACCCAAAAAGGTTTAAGAAGAGAGGAAGGCACACAACATGAGGAGACAATAAAAAAGGAAGAAAAGAAAAATCATGTAACAAAAGAGTCAAAAATAAATAAAAGAAATAAGTGAATAAAAAATAATAAACAATAAGAGGTTAAAATTCAAGGAAGATAAAAATAAAATAACAATTCAAAAGATTAAGAAAATAAAAAAGACAAAGGATGAAAATAAAATAGGATAAAAGTAAGAAACCTAAAACTACAACCAATAAAAATCATAAAAAGGAAGCAAATTACGTCCAAAAATAGGTAAAAAATTGAGACAAGAGACCAAAAATACTTCCAAAAGTTGAATTGAAGAAAGATCTCAATAAAACGAGCAACAACTCAAGATTAAAAAATAAATAAATAAAAACCACTATAAACCCAAAAGACCAAAAAGCCTCTTCTCCGTTGGCATCCGCTGGGTCTGTTCTTCCTCCTTCCGCCCCTCCCGCTGCGTTTCCCTCCTCCAGCCACTCTGTTCTTTCTCCCAGCCCTCCGTCAGCCTCGCGCCCCTCGCCGTATCCTTTGTGCCCCTCGCGCTTAGCTTGGAATGGGGTTGAGTCTAGTTGTTCTTCGCCTATCAGAACCTCCCCTCCTTCCCCTTCTTTTCGGCCTTCCCTTCCTTTTGCGTCTAACATGTTTTCAGCTTGACGTTTGTCCCCGTTCCAATCTTCTGGACTTTCTTCTTCCATTGCTTCGCATCCTCATCGAGTTACTTCTCTCCCCCCGCTCACTCCTGTCACCTTTGGGTGGATTGTGCAGAACGATGGCGGCTCCTCCTCGGGATGCATCCTCTCCAACGTCCAGCCCCAGTTGGCACGCTGGCGACTCTCTTCCCTCAACGGCTCCTCTACGTCGAGAACGATGGCGGCCTTTCCTCGGGATGATTCCTCTCCAACGTCCTGTCCCAGTTTGCACACTGACAACACTCTCCCCTCAACGGCTTCTCTGCAACGAGGTTAGAACGTTGGAAGCTCTTCCTCGGGATGCATCCACTCCGATGTCCTGTCCCAGTTGGTGTGCGAACAACACTCTCCCCTCAATGGCTCCTCCACGTCGAGGTCAGGTACGCCAACCTTTAGTAGTATCTCTCAACAATTGAATTCAAATCTGTGTTTTTATGACTTTGATTGCGTATTGGAGAAGATACATTTGCATCGAGCCCCTCGTGCTGCCATTCGTATTAATGAAAGAGCCAATGCCTTTTCCTCTCTCACTGCCCCCCCTTTCCAATCAGATGAGTCTGCTATCCAATCCGTGTTTCGTCCTTCCACCACCAACCGCGTTTCCAACGTTGGAGTTTCATCGCCCACTTCTACCGAACCCCTTTCTTCCCTTTCTCCTCATGGGTCCAACCCATTCTCGGTCTGTGCTCAGCACTCCCCGAGTCCCTCCTATCATCGTGCAGTTCAAGACTGGGAAAATAAACTAGTGGTCAACTTATCAAACGCCACTTTGGATCCCCCCATTTTTAACTTCTTAAAAAGAGGCCAAAACTTTTCCGTTACTCCTCGATCTATCCCCCACATTAACTTTCTTATCGAAATTGAAAATGCTATTCATAATCTCCCTACTGAGGTAGCTGAAGAGGTTAGACAGGATTGTGCCGTGGCGCTTCGGCAGGCCAAACCACCCAGTTGTAACATCCCTCAAGTCGAGTTTCATGCCTTCCACAATTTAATGAAAAATCATGACCTAATCTTCACCAAAGCGGACAAAGGCAATGCCACTGTTATCATGGATAGGCAAGACTATATCTCTAAAATGCTCGACCTTCTCTCGGACACGAGTAGTTATAGAGTGATTTCCCATAATCCTTGCTCCAAAATTTTCAAAAAAGTCAAATCCGCTGTGTCCTGCTCCTCTTTTGATGATGCTACCAAGAAGCATCTTTTGCCTTCTAAAGAAGTCACTCCTCGTATTTATGGGGTGCCAAAAATTCACAAAGCTGGAATTCCTTTGAGGCCTATTGTGGACACCATAGGCTCTCCTACCTACAAGCTTGCTGTGTTCCTTGCCAATTTTATTTCCCCGCTCGTTGGCCAATCTGATACCTTCATCAAAGATTCCACCCATTTCGTCCAATTTATCCAAGATGTGAGATTAGACAATAGCGAAATTTTGGTGAGCTTTGACGTTGTCTCCCTCTTCACCAAAGTCCCTATTCCTGACGCCATTGAGATTGTTAAACACAAGGTTAGTGTCGAGATTGCTTCCTTGGTTGAGTTATGCCTAAGATCCACCTTCTTCTCCTTCTTGGGGGTCATATACGAGCAGGTTGATGGAGTTGCTATGGGCTCTCCCCTATCACCTGTCATTGCTAACCTTTATATGGAGCATTTTGAAGAAATTGCCCTAAGGTCTTCCGCCCTCAAGCCAAAGTGGTGGAAGCGTTATGTGGATGACACCAATGTCTGCTGGCCCCATGGCCTTGAAAAACTAGAAGAATTCCATTCTCACCTTAACAACATTGCCCCGTGCATCACCTTTACCAAAGAGCTTGAAGCAGATAATCAATTGCCTTTCCTTGATGTGTTGCTTCTAAGAAAACTTGATGGGTCCCTTGGTCGTCGTGTTTATCGCAAAGTGACCCACACTGATTTATACCTCCACTCTTCCTCCCACCACCCCCCTTGCCAAAAATTTGGGATCCTCAAAACCTTAGCCACTAGAGCCTTGCGAATTTGTGATGAAGACAACCTGAACCAAGAGTTGGACCATCTTCGATTGGTCTTCAGGTTAAATGGGTACACAAACAAGCAAATTTCGAGGGCCCTCAACCAAGCCAAATCTTGTTTCTTCTCGAGCTCTAACTCCAACTCTTCCCAACCTAAATTACTTCCTTGTGCCTCCTTACCTTTTGTGGATGGTATCTCCCACAAAATATCTAAAATCTTCCTTAAAAAAGGCCTAAGATGTGCTTTCAAACCCGTTTCTAAATTAAAAAATTTCTTTCTGTCTCTTAAAGACTCCAGAGACATTCATTTAGACTCGGGTGTCTACAAGGTTGTGTGTTCATGTGGCACTCCTTATATAGGTGAAACGGGTCGCTCTTTCACCACTAGAATAAAGGAACATAGTGCCGACATCAGGCATGAACGTGTGGGAAAATCTGCCCTAGCGGAGCATTCCTCTTCTACAAAACACCATATTTGTTTGGAAGACACTCAAATATTGTACAGAGAAGATAACTTTTTCAAGAGGAAGCTAAAGGAAGCCATAGAAATCCACAACCACCCCAACAACCTCAATCGAGATGATGGTTGGAGTCTAAGCACCTCATGGCAACCTCTTTTGTCCAACCTAAGAAACCTTCTTCATCCTCGACCTTGACCCTTGTGCCTCTCGCCTTGCTCTCCCTCTCTTTCTTTCTCTTGTTCCCCCCTCCCTTTCTCTTCTTTCCTTTCTTTTGTCTCGATCTAGGTCCTCTTCCTTAGGTTTGAGTGGTAGCTTCCTTCGTCTATTCTTTTGTCTCTCTATTGTTTATTTTTTCTTCCTTTTGCATCAAAAGATTCTCCTCTTTCTTTTCTCATAATTTTTCTTCTTATATTTATATTTTAACTCTATCAATTGCCTCTTTTAACTTTTCTTTTCTCTTGTTTTTATTTATTTTAATTTTTCTCTTATCTCTTATTCAGTTATTCATTTATAAATTGGTTTTTTTATTTGTCCTCTCCTCTTTGTTATATCGCTTTAGTCTTTCTTTCGGGTTTTTATCTTCTTCTTTTTTCTTGTATTTCTTTTATTTCTCGTCTTGATTTCTCTTGTTTTGTTTTTTCCTTATTTTTATTCATTTTATCCTTTTGTTCTTCTATTATTTTTTAAGTTGTAGTTTTTTATTTTTCTTAATTTTATCTTGATTTATTTTTATTTTCTATATTTTTGTTTTTTGTCTTCTTTTTTTTTTTTTTTTTTATCTCCTTAATTTTCCATGTTTGATTTTTGTCTTTCTTGAATTTCAACCTCTTATTGTTTATTATTTTTATTTCTAACTTTTAATTAATTAATTAATTAATTTATTTATTTTTCTCTCTTGTCTCTTTATCTTTAATTTTTTTCTATTCTTACATTTGTTTTCCCCTCTTTATTATCTCTCATTTGTTTGTTCATTTTTGCTTTTCACTTAGTTTTATTTTATTTTATATTGTTTGTTTTTTATTGTCTTTAGTTCTCTTGTTTTTGTTTCCTTTTTTTTTTTTCCTTCTTCTGTTATACTCAATTTATCTATTTGGTTTTTATGTGTCTCTATTGTTTATTTTATCTTAAGAAATTTATTTACTATCTAAGTTGTTTTGTTTATTGTTGGCTTTTTGGTCTTTTGGGTTTATAGTGGTTTTTATTTATTTATTTTTTAATCTTGAGTTGTTGCTCGTTTTATTGAGATCTTTCTTCAATTCAGCTTTTGGAAGTATTTTTGGTCTCTTGTCTCAATTTTTTACCTATTTTTGGACGTAATTTGCTTCCTTTTTATGATTTTTATTGGTTGTAGTTTTAGGTTTCTTACTTTTATCCTATTTTATTTTCATCCTTTGTCTTTTTTATTTTCTTAATCTTTTGAATTGTTATTTTATTTTTATCTTCCTTGAATTTTAACCTCTTATTGTTTATTATTTTTTATTCACTTATTTCTTTTATTTATTTTTGACTCTTTTGTTACATGATTTTTCTTTTCTTCCTTTTTTATTGTCTCATCGTGTTGTGTGCCTTCCTCTCTTCTTAAACCTTTTTGGGTCTGCAACTCATCAATTTTACATCTCCTTTCAGCTCTCCATCCTGATGATGGATCACGGAGTGTGATCCGAAACGTTGATGAAAAAAATTGCACACAATCAAATCCAGAAGCAAAAATTAAAATCAACATCATATTCATGCAGCGGTTGACAATCGCCAGGCAGATTATCAAGCAACTCCCATCCAGTTATCGGGTAAATTGTTTGGATGCCCTGTTTCTGTTTTGGTTGATACTGGTGCTACTGATAGTTTTATAGATCCTCATGTTTTGGCTAAGTTATCAGTTAGACCGAGTTTTATGGAAAATTCTTGGAAAGTTCAGTATGGAAACCGGATAGAGAGGAAGGTAGAGCAATGCATGTATTTCAGTAAACTTGAACTCCCTAACTTTCAAATGCAAGTAAACTTGTATGTTGCATCGTTGGGGTCTTATGATGTGATATTAGGGATAAATTGGCTCTCTGAACATAAGGCTCTTGTGGATTGTGAAGAGAAGTCAATAAAGTGTCTTGATGATCGAGGAAACCATGTGGAGCTTTGTGACATTAAAACACATTTAGAGCTTAGGCAAGTTTCCGCCATGCAGTTGAAAAAGGCAAGTCGGAAGGGATGCACTATCTTTGCAATAAAAGTCAAGGACCTTGATGAGAAAGAATCCTCAATTAATGATCATCCCATTCTGAAAGAATTTGAGGATGTCTTTCCTACTGAGCTGACTGAGCTACTGCCTAGGCGTGTGTTTGATTTTTCTATTGATCTGACTCCAAGAGCAGAACCTCAGTCTAAGGCTCCTTACAAGATGAATACAACAGAATTATTTGAGCTTAAGGCCCAACTAGAAGAATTATTGAAGCAGGGTCTTATTAGGCCAAGTGTGTCACCTTGGGGAGCTCTAGTTATCTTTGTGAAAAAGAAGGATGGTACCTTGAGGTTGTGCATTGACTATAGAATGCTTAACAAGGTCACTATCAAGAATAAATACATGCTCCCACGCATCGATGACTTGTTTGATCAGCTAAAAGATGCCAAGGTATTCTCAAAAATTGATTTAAGATCAGGATACCACCAGTTGAGATTGAAGGAATAAGACATTCACAAAACTACTTTCAGAACAAGGTATGGGCACTACGAGTTTACGGTGCTACCTTTTGTGCTAAGTAATGCTCCTGCAGCTTTCATGAACCTGATGAATAGTGTCTTCCAAGATTGTTTGGATAACTTTATCCTAATCTTTCTTGACGATATCTTGATCTATTCTAAGTCAGAGGAAGAACATGAGAAGCATTTGAGAATCGTGTTGCAGCGTTTGAGGGAACATAAGCTGTATGGAAAGATGTCTAAATGTACTTTCTTCCAATCTGAAGTGCATTATTTAGGACATGTGATTTCAGCGGAAGGGGTAAGAGTGGACCCAAAAAAGATTAAGGCAATTATGGATTGGCCAGCACCGCAGAATGTCTCTGAAGTTCGAAGTTTCATGGGACTTGCAGGATATTATAGGAGGTTTGTTCAGGGGTTCTCGATAATTGTAGCACCCATCACTGCACTACAAAAGAAGGAAAATAAGTTTGAATGGAGTGATAAGTGTGAGAGAGATTTTTAGCTGCTTAAGGAGAAACTCACTACCACACCCATCCTGGTTGTGCCAGATCTAAATGGCCATTTTATAGTTATTATTGATGCATCAGGGGAAGGGGTAGGAGCGGTTCTTATGCAAGAAGGGCAAGTGGTAGCATATGAATGAAGGAAGTTAAAGAAACATGAATTAAACTATGCACCACATGACTTAGAATTGGCAGCCATAGTCCATGCCTTACAGATGTGGAGACATTACCTCTTGGGAAAGCCTTTTGAACTAAAGATAGACCATGCAGGATTGAGATATATCTTCACTCAACCCAATCTTAATGCCCAACAAAGGCGATGGCTGGAATTCTTGAGTGAATATGACTTTGGGATTGAATATATTAAGGGTAAGGAAAACAGGGTGGCTGATGCCTTGAGTAGAAGGAGGCACCTTGCAGCTATGGTTACCATAAAATTAGATTTCAGGCAGCAAGTAGTACAATCCTCCCTTGGGGATGAACATTATGAAAAGGTGAAACAAGCCCTAGGGGTGAATTCCTCAGATCGTCGATATGAGGGTTATGTATTAGAATCGGATGGACTCTTGAGATACCAGGGGCAGAATCATATTCCTAGTTCTGCAAACTTGAGAGAGTTGGTGCTAGAGGAGTTCCACAATGCTCCATACTCAGGACATCCCAGTATTACAAAGATGATGGAAGGACTTAGGCCATTGTACTTCTGGCTAGGACTTAAAAGGGATATTACGTCCCATGTAGCCCGATGCTTGGAATGCCAGCAAGTCAAGGCTGAGCATGTACATCCGGCAGGACTCTTATATCCTCATAGGGTACCAGAGTATAAATGGCAGGTTATCACTATGGATTTTATACAGGGGTTACCAATGTCTAGGAACCGACATGATACCATCTTGGTTGTGGTGGATAAATTGACAAAGGTTGCTCATTTCATTCCTGGAAACCTCAAGGATGGTTCAATGGTTTTAGCAAGAAAATTTGTTCAGGAAATCTTCCAGTTGCATGGAGTGCCAGAAATGATCATATCAGATCGAGACACTCAGATGACTTCCAGGTTTTGGATCACATTGAATTCTTCCTTAGGAACTAAATTGAATTTCACTTCCACATATCATCCTCAAACCGATGGTCAGACAGAGAGAGTGAATCAGGTAGTAGATCTTCTCTGCATGTACTGTATGGAGCAGCAATATAAGTGGGAGGAGTATTTTCTTTTGGTGGAGTTTGCTTACAACAACTCCTACGATGCTTCTTTAGGCATGGCACCTTTTGAAGCCCTTTATGGACGTAAATGTCAGACACCCATTAGTTGGGATAGAGTAGAAGACAGGGTTGTGATTGGCCCTGAGATGCTCAGAGAAATGGAAGACCAAATGAAAATCATTAAGGAAAAATTGAAACAAGCTGCAGATAGACAGAAAAGTCTAGCAGACAAGAACCAGAGCTTTAGGTAGTTCTCTACAGGGGATAAGGTCTTTTTGAGGGTTTGGCCGCATAAGAGTTCAATCTCTTTCAGTAAGAACTCTAAGTTGGCCCTTAGGTTTGTTGTCCCATTTGATGTTTTGGAGGTGGTGAATCCAGTTGCTTATAGGCTTGCTCTGCCACCAGCTCTATCCTAGATACATAATGTATTTCATGTCTCAGTACTTAAGCCTTACCATCCAGATATTTCTCATATCCTTGATTGGTGTGCATTGCAGGTTCAGGACCCAGGGGTGATACAGGTGGAGCCCGTCAGGATCCTGGAAGAGCGCAATGTTAAGTTGCGTAATAGGGACATTATGCAATACAGGGTCTAGTGGGACTAGTATTCGGTGGATAATGCCACCTGGGAGAATGCTGAGGATATAGATAGAATCTTTCCTCATTTGAGACCTTAGCATACTTTTATTTTCTTTTATAGAGACTTACAAAATACTAGTATCTCAATTTTGTTATGTAACTTGCTTTTAGACATCGAGACGATGTCTCTTCCAAAGTGGGGAAGGATGTCACGTCTCAGACTTTGATGCTGTTTTGAATATGACTTTGAGGGATTTATTATATGAATTATGTTACGTGTTAGAGCAATATGATGTTTTGGTGTATGGAAATGTAGAAAAATATTTGTTTTTAGAATTATGAGTGCATTTTATTTTAAAAATATACAAGATAGAACAAAATAGAAGTATTGATTTAATTATTGCTTAGATTTATACTTCTATATTGGTTACTAATACATTTTCGTTGTTGCACGCCTGAGTGCATTTGAGTTGCAGGTGGTCGAAGACCAAGAGTGTGATTGAGGAAAAGAAGGCTAGCTTCCCAATAGGGTAAAAGAGGAGAAGCTCTTGATCACACACACAACACCTAAAAATCATGTAGTTGCATTTAGGCCATGTCTGTTTTCAATGTGATTGTTTTAAATTGATTACATGGTTTGAATAAGTAATTGATAAAAAAATATATATATAATAACATAGCAAAATTAAAATATAATTTAATTATCCATAAAAGTTGTGAAAAGATTATGGTTTATTTTTTTTTAGTTTATTCCATTTATTTTTGTGCAATAAAAAGGAAAATCTGATTTAAATTAGGAAATTAAAAATAAAGTGAAAAATATTATATTTGCATATAATATGGAAGAAATAATTGGTTTGCATATTAAAAGGTGGAGATATCTTTGTTTGCAAATGTTTTAAAAACCTTAGTCCAAAATTGGGAGAAATGAACAGCCCCGAGAAAACTTTGGGCTCTGGGGAAATTCTCCTTAAAACCAACAATGCTGTTGGCAAGTGGCGACCTCTGGATTTTGCATGTAAAATTTATCTGTCATTTGGAAATACTCTGCATGACCCTCGGAAGGAGGAATAAAGCTTTAAGGGAGAAAAGAGAACATTATTGAGACACATAACTAGAGCTCTGGAAGGGGGAGACAGTAAGGTAATACTGGGCATCTGCACTGGAGAAAACTGCCAGGTTATTTTCCATTCCTTGTTTTCAATCAGTTTGAATTGTAGTAAGAAATTGAAGAAATGAAATGCATCATTCTATGAAAATGATTACAGATATCTGAGAAAACTTTTCCAATTTTATTTTTGAATCTGGGTAATAGCCTTCTTCTCATTGTTGCATTATAGAAAGAATACCCAATCTCTTTCTTCCAGATTAGGGTTACATTCTGTTGCAAAAGCTACAAATTATTAAACTGCTCTCAATTATATTTGAAAACATACATAAATATATATATATACATATATATATACAAGAATCTGTATTCTTGTGCATATATACATATATATATGCATATGATCTTGCAAGAACAACTTTCACCAGAAATTAATTCAAAATTCCTTTGAAATATATTTAAATGCAGTGTAATACTGGGCAAAATCTTTCTTTTGTGTTGTGAAATTGTTTAACTGTAGGGGGAAGGGGAGGGATTTTAATCCCCAACCCTTCCCATAGGAAGGGCACGGCTCTGTGGGGAGGCTCGCGCCCTCCACAGACCGCGGCCTATGGAGGGGGCGCGAGCTCCTCACAGCCCGCGCCCTCCCCATGGGAGAGGCAAGGGCTTCCTGCAGCCTTTGTGGTGCTCAACACCAGTATGAAACCCTATATAATACTTTTATTCTATGTGCACAGCCTGAAAACGTGAGAACAGTTATGAAAATTAGTATTTCTTTCTTTAAAAGCATATATATATATTTACACACTATATATATATATATATATATATATATATATATATATATATATATATATATATATATGTATATATATATATTATTATATATATATATATATATACACTCAGCTGTATATGTATATATACATATATATATATATCATACATATATACATAAATGCAAGTTTGAACAGGAAAACCATCTTCAGAATGTGATATGATTTCTGTCAAAAATACACAAACATCTCAGTAATTGGAAGCTGGAAATATGAACAAAAGAAAGTACCTCTGAGAAAACATGTAAACTGAAATTCTTCTTGATCACATTGTCATATACTCACATACAGATGTACATTCCTGAATAATAGTATACATTATAAAATTTGAATGCAAGTTTTTCTTTCAAACCTCTGTTATTCCGAATGAATTGCCCTGTTTCTGTATATTACTAATAACCAGAAACCTGTAGTAAATTGAGAATTACTCTTTCAATCAGCTTGAATTTGGAAGAGTAGAAGTATATACATAAATCTGTGAACATTGTTTCATACAAAAGAATTAATTAATTCCTCTACTTGTGTTTGTACACTGTTAGAATCATGACATACATGCTTTTTTTTTTACATTTTCAAGAGAGTAGCTTGGAGTAAAAATAGAGTCCTTTACCAAATCAGAAAAGAATTACTTACAAAAGAGTAGATGCAATCTTACTACTGAACTTACAACCTTTCTTTTCTTTTGTCCAATGTAATTCAAAAAATGTTATGAAATTCTCATTTGAAATTCTTTTAGAATCAATTGAATGCATGAAACATGTATGGAAAATGCACAACTTTCTTGCTTCTGTACTTTATTATACTTTACTTTGGTAACTTCCGAGACAGGATGTCGAAGGTGGACCCACAGAGACGGTAGTTTTACCTTTTCTAAACTACCATTTGCTTGTTTTACTTATGCTTGGCCAAGCACTTGTACCATTGAAATAGATGGATTTGTTTAAAAGCCTAGAAATGTATATGTATTTGAGTCTCTGCCACCTCCTATTGCAAGAAATATGTTTTCTCATGTTAGAAATGCATATAGGCACCGGGCATGCATCGAGAGTTCCCTCCTATTTTATTGTGTCAGGTTGCTAGGCTTCTTTATGCAGGGCCAGGGATTCCTTCAAGTTAGGAAGGAACCCGGGGAAGTCATGTACTTCGTGGTTGGGCGGAAAAGGCGCCTGAATCACACTCTTGGCCCCAGCTCGCAAGCAGACCGATGGTGTAACAGCAGTTGGAGGTTCAGAGTTTTATTTGCTATTGATGAACTTGTGTAACATTCTGGAATGGCTTGTATAGCCCCATTGTATATGTATTTGTATTTGACATTCATTGTTGAAACTTTGAAATAGAAGTATGGCATGAAAGAATCTAATGTAACATTGATATGTAGAATTAAAGTTTTATGATGTTTGAATAAGATGTTTTTATTGGAATTATTGATCTCTTCCGAGTATGGATGAATATGTATATATATGAAAATTCATTGATGTACTTTTGCCATGTGCAAAGTCTTGATAAATTACAGTGTTATTATTTATATACATAAAATGCCAATTTAATTCTCTTTTATTGAGCTCATTTTGGAAGTTTTTATGAATGATATTAATTACTTGAAAACCTTTTTGAAACGGATTGAACAATTGAAAATGCTTTTGGTTTTAATTTTCTAAGCGCTACACTGTATTTGGACTTTTGAAATAAAACCCCGAGTGGGTTTTGTATTTTATGAAGAAAATTACTTCTTCAGGCCATGGCCATGAAGATATAAATTGGGTTCTTTCATTTCTTATTTGGCTAAGATTTTCTTTGCATCTTCTGAGAAAAATGGAACAATTTCTCCATCTTCAAGGCTCGGCCTCATTGCTTGATGAAGCAACCCTCATACCCCTGAAATTTACCTTTTTCCTTTTCAGAAAAAAGGCCATGGCTTGGCTTATGGTTTCTATTCATTTAATAACATTGAGACCTATTTTTGTACATAAACCCTAACTCGAGGGTTTACATTCCTTTGTATTATATTTTGTACTTCATCCATTTGCACACATGGGTTCACTTGAAAAGCTCTATTTTTGTGAAGAACAAAAAAATTTCTAGATGATTCCATACCATTGTACAATATAGATATGAATCAAGGGATTCACACATAGTTTCCATCACAAATGAAACCATTTGTATGTGTTTATCTTAGTATGAAGGAAATATATTTTCTACTTTGTTCTTGAAGAGAAATGATGCTAGTATTTTCATGTTCTGTATAAGAAAAGATAAAAAACCTCCAAAGGTTTTATTGCATATTTTGTCTTTCTTAACTATCCTTATTATGAGATTGCATCTAAAAGGAATGATATTATCATGGGCTGTAGCTAATGTAGATGGCTACTCCATTTGAATGCAAGAAAGCAATCATGAATGCTATCTGTTCTCTTGAATTCCTCTTACTCCTGTATCCCTTCAGTGAACATGATGCATAACACCTATTTTCATATGCACTTAAGTAGCATTGATTGTGATTTCATGAATGAAAACTACTCCTTCAATGGCCATTGTATGGACAGTGAAAAGATGAGAAACATACAAAAAATCTTGTCCTCATGACTGTGTTGTCTCTTGACAAGGAAACATGTCCTATCAAGTTATTGATCTCAATATTTCATTGATATTAGCAGATCAACCAATCTAGTATTATGATAATAGATGACATGTAAAAAATTCTATGACACATGTTTCTTTTCCACACTTTCATCTATTATCTTGTCACTCATGTAACCTTCATAGGAGAATATGTTGTATTTGAACTTTGATATAGCTTTGAGAACAAGGTGAAGGTATCAGATACCTTTGCACTAGCTTAATCTTGTTTGATAAGCTATAAATATGTGGGTGCATGGTACCTTGAGTTCATGAAGACTTGTTGTATCCTCTATCCTTAACAACATCTTGTTCATTTTAATACAAAACTACACATCTACCAATAGAAATGGTAGGATTAAAATGAAATTTTCTTGCATCTATTTGTACCTTTATGGTGTATTGTCATACTTTCACTATCCACTATAAAGGTTAGTGTGCCCACTATCATATGATTTTGATCTTTTGACTGTCCTACCCCATTGGAGATCACTGTCAACTTACTTTAAAAGATCTACCCTCTTTCTTGTTGTACACAACCATTATTTTACACCATATTCTATGCAAAGAAAGGCATATCAATACCATTGAAAGCTTGATCTTGGATTGTTATCTCTTGATATTTCCTCCCATTATATAAACCTTCATTGCATATCCATGCATGACATGGGGCAGTCATACTTGTACTTGATAACATTGTCCCCGTATGATGACCTCCAACTGAATGCTTAACTAATGCAATAACCTTGTAAAGTTTAAATTGTCAATAAAAAAGCACAAATGAGACTCTTTACTTGACTACCCCTTGTGACAATTTTTTTCATACTAGTTTTCATGTCATCGACTATTTTAATTTTCTCTTTGATAGTGAAGATGACTATGAACTACATGCTTTGAGCCCATTGTTATTTGCTAAACAGTCCATTTCCTTCTTGAAATTGAGAGGCCCTTGATTGTACTGAACCTTCTTCAAGTGGTAAGGTTTGAAAGTTCTCATAGAATGAATCAAGTTCAATCATGTAATTGCAAACTGTTATTTGTATAGGAACATCAACCTTTATCTCTATCCGATGACATAAAATTTTGTATGATGACAGTCATGGATTAGTGAAAAAAATGAAACTTCCCTATGTTGACGTGGAGATCCTTTTATCATTGAATATGCTTATAATCTCTTCATGACATGATGTCACTATACTTCAAAATGCCTTTGCTTTACACTTACTATGATAACAACAGTGTATGTTTACATTGGGAATGAAACCATTTGAATAGCCCTTATGATTCCATTGCTACTTCTTGATATCTATGATAGTCCTTTAAGCATCTTGTTGCATCAATGTCAGTGTCTTTTACATTGCATTCATGACTTATTATCTCTTATAGCTTGGTGGTTATCACTTTTCAATGCAATGCTACTGTTTGTGATATTTGTTAAGAACCTGATTTCCCTCCTATCGATGAATGTATATTGCATAGGGAACTATCCTTCATTCTTAGAGAAGCTTATCACTGCATCAAATTGTGGATGTTCTATTTTTCTATGAAACTAATATTTATATTTTCCTTTGCCATCCTAAATGCTTTCTCATATCAAACAATTCTTTTCACTGCTCCACTTTGTTAATTGTTGTTACCTAATGTATTGTATTTTACTTAGGCATCCTTTCATAACTATGATGTCATGCTACTCCATTGTATTCTTGGCATATCTATATTGACAAATAAAGGATACAGATCTGTCATATGACTGTCCTCTTTCTTTCTAATAGCATACTTTCCTTTTAATGCAGAAAAACTCCCTATCCATTGTTATTAAATGAAGACATCTTTGATACCTAATCAGTTGTATAAGAATTGTTCTTCATAATTAACAGGCTATCTTTACTATTTCATGCCACTTTATGTTTGTGAATACTCATTGTATTAGTAGCAAGATGATTACCAATGAATGCTAGTTACTCATCTGCATCAATGTGCTTTCCTTTCTCATGCATTGCTCTTCGAGACAACATACTAACATGATTGCTTTGGCCTTGCATTCAATTGATCACCTTGTGCTGCTCCATGTAACTCATGATAGCTCTCAATAGGAATTGATAGCTCCTCTACTATGTGATTATCCATAATTGAACTTGATGCATATGTGCTTCAATCTTCATGTTTCTCTTGTCAAAAGCATAAAATTCTACACCATTTGATTTTTGTTGTACCAACATTAGTTTATTGGGTTCCATGTGCCAATTTTGTTGTGTATTTTCACCATTATCACATAAATCATCCATTTCTTAAGAAGAGACAAATTTTTTTCATCTTTGAATGATTGTTGTCCTTGTTCTTGTTCCCTTCTTTACTGCCCCCTTGAAAATAATGACAATGAAATACAACAAATATCACTAGTTAAATGGACTTTGGATCCACTTAAGAAGATTGAAAGACATATCCAATAGAGTAATATTTCCAAGAAGAAATGACTGCCCCTTTGATCAACATGATGGCAGCTTATTGTTTGGTTCATTGTGAAAAGATGAAGAGTAATCTTTCTTGATAATTCACATAGTTTTGTTGCATCTTTTGAATTTGATAATGAAAGTTAATCAACTAGTATGATTCCATATTGATTTAATTCATCAAGAATAGGTTTATCATTAATTTGATCAAGTTGCTCAATTTCCTATCCCTCCTAAAACATAAGAGGGAAGCATGTTGGGCTCAACCCTTATGGGAGCCACATTTTACTCCACATGCTGTAATCAGCTGAATCAAAATAGTAACAAAGATCTGTCCTAAATCTGCACAAGTAGAAAACATGTTAGATAAATAGAGCATATGATAGATGTGTTTGATAACTCTTTTGTTTTCTTGGACATCTATGATATGTTAACTATTTTAATGTTTATGAAGATCAGATTATATGTTTATGGATGTTTGCACATATTTTGACTAGTGATCCTTCATTTCTCTAGCAACACTCTTCTTACAGATGCAGGGAACCTAGGCGCAACAAGGAGAGAGTCAACTAGAAGTAGGAAAAGTAGAAGGGATTGAGAATGATGTAGGACCAAGCAACTGGGATTCATCATTCAAGAAATGACAGGTCCCCTTTCTCTTTATGTGCATTCTTTCTTTATCTGTAAATGTATAGTTTTTTCTTTATATGCAATAAAATAGTCAGTCCCTCGGCTTGTGAGGGACACTATACACTTATCATTCTCAATAAAGACTACATTTTGGAAAGATTGTGCACTTTTTCCTATGTTATATTATATACATTTGCATGAGGCAATGTAGTATTGTAGTCTTCTGATATTTCTTTATGCACATGAATGTGACATAGCAAAGTTAAAATGTACCTTCTTTTCACTTGTAAAATATAAACAAAACCACCCATTTGGGCCAGTAGTAAAAATAGGTAACAATAAGTTTTCAAATGTTTAGGGGTTTTCTGATATTTTACAAATGTTTAAGGTTTTTTCAAAATTTTGAATGTTTTTGGCTTTTCTGAGTTTTAACCAAGAACCTAACCTAAAAGACCCATCCTAGGGGCCTTGGGGGATGATCAAAGATTAGCCTTGCCTATGCTATACATGCAGATACCATGTAGTTCAATTGACACAACTTATTAACAATGAGATATGAACAGTTGATGGATGCCAGTTTATTATGATAGACTCCTAAAGGACTGACCTAGGGTGTCTTAGGGGCACATCAATGATGGCCCTTCCTATGTTCAAGCTTAGAGACCCGTAGTTCAACAAGGGTGTCTCGGGAGCACATCAATGATGGTCTTGCCTACATTCAAGCTCAGAGACAACATAGTTCAACAAGGTACTATTTTTGGATTTTTGATGTTCAACCTTTTTAGGGTTTTTGATGTGTTTTGGATGTTTTGGATTTTGACTTTACAATTTTTGAATATTTTTGGATTTTAGCTGTACAAGATTTTGCAAATGTTTTTGGATTTTCTGATGAATGTTTTATGAATGTTTTTGGATTTTCAATGAGATTTTAAGGCAAATGATACCTAGATCATGATGTCGATGTTACATTATGAGATATAAGACATGGATCAAGAGTTATTTGAAAACAAGAGTGCAATAACTTTCCCCCAGTGTCTAACAATGTTTCATAGATCAATGAAAAATTCAAGATAGGTAATGTCTATGTGAAGAGTTTGATAGAGTTTTATCATGCTAGATATGGGCTATGGGACTTCATAAGATAAAATGGTAAAGACCCTGTCAAAATTTTTCCATGAGTAGAGTTGAAGTATATGCTAAATCTTTGTCAAGATCAAGATAAAGTGGGATATCTGGATGAATCTATATTGGATGGATGGAGGGAACATTGTATTTATCATGACAAGGATGATATGCTTCTGTTTGAGAAGGATCATATACACACTCGATTCTACTCATGATTCCTGTTTTCTAAGTTTTCATCATAGTACTTGCCCAAAGTGCCACCATAGTGGTTTTCACTAGAGGATGATTTTTTATTTTTACTTTTTTCTTTATTTTTTGATTTTTTTGGTTTTTTGGAAGTTTTACCCTCATGTTGAACCACCTGGTGGTACTGATGTAGAGGCCACTGTCATAACGTGCCAGTGATATCCTGCTTGAAGACATTGCCTTGATAAGATATGAGCACTTGGGTGCAACCTTGAAGAACTCTAATCTACCTTGTTGGTACCGGAATTAACCTTGTTTATGTGCGCACATTGCGATAAAGTTCCTTTAGAATCCTTATGATGAAGGGTAGCTACCAACACATAGTTGATGTGAGAATTGGATATTGTGAATGGAGTGGATGGTGTCATGTATGAAGGAATATGGGATGGATTGGTTGATGGTTTGGAACCTTTGAATCTCCAAACTTGGGATGATGAGCGATGATGGATGGGGATGGAGGTTTTCATGGAATTAGGACCAACCACTAGATATACTTTGTTCCTTGCTTGAGAAACCTACTTTTTTATTTGAGGACACTTTTGATGGATACATTTCCCTTTTTTATTTTTCCCCATAGTTTCTTTGACTAGTGGAGTTTTGGAGGGATGATTTTCTTTATTTTGCTTTGGTATCCATTTGTCCTTGACGTGTCCTTTTTGATTTACAACTTCATTTTCTTTGATGATATTTTCCTTGCTTTGATAAGAATTCTTCTTTTTACGTTGGTCCCAATTTATGTATGAGATGATGGGTGGATGATGATTCATGATACGACTAGTTGTAGCATTGACTGCATTTTCATCACAAGGATCCTTTGTGCCCCATATGTTGATGTTTGTTATAGACAAGATTACCCTCACATTATGAAGGTATTATCAATACCTAATCCTTTTCCATGATAATGTATCCTCTGATCCATAACCATTAAATATGACTTGTCTTGAAAACATGATATTGCTATGGGTTCCTGCTGTTCAAGAATATGAATTGTTTTCTCTAATTCTATGACATCATTAGCTATTGATACTGCTTCAAAAGATGTTGATGCTAACTCAAAAGATGTCAATGATGCACAATCACTATAAAAATCAAGAATCTCGATCATTGCTTGCTCTTGTGTAGGAATACTAAGAGTGGGAGATTCATGTTTTGGATGAAGAATGTCTATATGTCCATTAGAAATAAACATCTCAGGGGTGATATCAGGGACATATTTGGAGTTTAAAATGGTTTGGAAGATGTCCCTTAGCTCTTGGTGAAACTTTGGGGATAGGGGTTCTTGATCCTGACTTGATTTAGAGTAACTTTTGTTATCCTCAAGAGCCTCCTCTTGACATGATCCTCAAGTGGATGATAGATCATCGGTAAAAAACTCTTCACAACATTTTGTGGGTATGGGTGCAATAAGGGATATTTCTGGCTCATTTGGAAATTCTTCAACATGCCAAATCATTGAGTCATATGCGAGAGAGATCACAATCTGATATCCACTTAATGTCATTACGGTATAAAATAGTGCTAAACACTATTGATGGGTTTGGACTTTGTTTTAAAATAGTATCTTGATACGTGTTTGATTCCTCATGTTGTGATAAATAAATATGTCCCACTGTGGTATCATGGGTATTGTTTACATTTTTTTAGGTTGAGGCCTTTCCTAAATCTTTTGCTTTTGTATGATTTGGTATAGGGTTTGTGTAAATTTTTAGATTTTCATTCCCAAATTTTTGATCAACATGAATGTCTCCTTGTTAATAAGATCTTCTATTAGATGTTTGAGTCTAATTTTTTTTTGTGTGTTATGACCTTTGTATTAGTGAAATTCAAAAAATTGATCATCTCTATAGCTATGAGGTTTGATTTGTGGCTCTTGATAGATTGAAAAATTTGGGAGTGTGATAAGGTTAGACTGTATCAAATCCTTCAGCACATCCTCCATAGGTTCCCCTAAGGAAGTGAATTGTCATTTAGGAGCACTATTTTTTCTTTGTGGTCCATGTTGAGTATTGATCATTGTTTGATTGTTTGATGATGATGTGCATGGTTGTTGTGTGTTTATGGGCTGGGTATTTTTCTGCCTAGGAGTAGTTAAGACTACCTTTGCATCAACAACACCATCACTAGTAACATTTTTGTTCTTGGCCTAATAGCAAGGCTTGTCGTTAAAACTAGTGGATGGGTAGTTGTTTTTATACACTTGTGTGTCCCCCTGTGAGATTAGGGCTTGCTCGATGTTAAGGGATCTAGGGAAAAGATCATCATAAGTGGTAATGCACTACATCTTCAAGTGGAAGGATATATTAGGATCATGATTTTCTATGATAATCCCCACTTGTTTCTCATTGGGAATGGTCCACTTGCTCTTACTAACTTTTTTCCTCCACCTTTGTAGGAAATTAGCAAAGGATTCTCTTTTGTTTTGTTTGAGAGTATGCAACTCTTCTAGGCTTATGCCCATGTCAAGGTTAAAGAAGTGATCGATGAATTTTTTCATAATTTCTTGGAAATTTTTGATGCCTGGAGGTAACTATGAAAACCAATCCATGGCAGGACCTGTTAAAGTTTGTGGGAAGAGGCACATTAAGTAGGAATCATTATAGGATACCTCCATGACATGACATTGAATTCCTTTACATGGTCCATAGGATTTCCTCTCCCTTTGTATTTATCAAAATTGGGAACCTAAAATCTAGGAGGGAATGGTACCCTTGCGATGTTTCGATTAAATGGATAGGGAGATAAGTTGTGTGTATGGGGCTTCTTTGTCTTTCCCATCTGAGGATCCCGCATTTCTTGTGATAATGCCTTAATTTGTGATGCTACATTGTCTTGTGGGTTTGGTGGAGGAACATATGTTGCATATTGTAGGATGGTGGATGAAGTGTATGTGGGATTCTGATATGATGTCGTGTTGTATGGTGTGTATGGTGGTGTAATATATTGTGAAGGGGATTGTGGTGGAGACGTATATGTTCCCAACATATTTGGATTGACAATGTTTTGCTGAGGATTATAGTATAAACCCTATTGTTGTTGTTGTGCATATTGCTGAGCAAGCAATGCTTGTTGTTGAGCTTGTTGTTGTTGATCTTGTTGTTGCATGGCTAAGGCGGCTTGTTGGGCTTCTTGTTGTTGTGCTGCTAAGGCAGCTTGTTGAGCTGCTTGTTGTTGTTGCACTACTAAGGCTACTTGCTATTGTTACTATTGTTGTTGTGCTGCTAAGGTTGCTTTCTTTTGTTTCTATTGTTGTTGTGTTGCTAAGGTTGCTTGATGTTGTTGGTGTGCTACTAAGGCTACTTGATGTTGTTTCTATGCTACTAAGGCTACTTTCTATTATTTTTGTGCTACTAAGGCTGCTTGCTATTGTTTTTGTTGTTGAACAACTTGCTTATAAGCTTGTTGTGCTTGTTGTAAAGCTAAGGAATGTACTTGCAACATAGGATCATTTGATTGTTGAGACATTTGTGATGGGTTTTGGGTGTTTATTTTTTGTGTGGGTTGCAGATTGTTGATGAGAGGTTGGGGGTTTACTTGGTTTAACATTCCTTGTAAGATAGTGGATTGAGGTGGAGGAATGTAAGGTTGAGGTTCCATTTGATTTTGCTTGACGTGGGGGACCAAGGGAAAAGATGATGTTGGTGCCATTTGGTATTGTAATGGTAATGACACATTAGGACCTTGTAACTGATTGAAAGGATTACCTTGACCAAAGGGTAGTGGGTTCCCTTGTATTTGAGATGGGATCAAGGTATTACCTTGGTTGATGGAATTCATAACCAAGGCATTGTTTTGATTTGGATAGATGATAGATGGGTTTTATGTGGATGGTGGATTAACTTGGGTAGCTTGGTTAACCACTTGTTTCGATGTGTCAATGAGGTTGTTGGAACTACTTGTCAAGGGTTGAATTTGTGTGAGAGTGTTAACTTTCCCTTTTTTTCCTACTTGAGGCACTTGTTCCACATTACCTTGCGTAACAATAGGCATACTTGGGGTATTTGTGGTGATGGATGAAGATGGTTGTGATCAAAATGTTGAGGTTGTTGTGGCATCATGGAATGTAAGTGGTTTTCCAAATGTTGGTGTCCAACTTGTGTTTTGGGGAAGGTTGGAAGTTAATAAAATGGTTGTGTTGTGAATACCCACAATTTTTTTTTTCCTAGACATGAAGTGAGACCAAGGTTGGTTCCTAGCCTAGTTGCAAGACTAGATGTTAAGGGTTGACTTGGCACAAGGGATGGAGTTGGTTGAATCGTAGATGAAGTCAAGCCTTGTGTTAATGATTGTGCAACAAAAGATGGGAAAATTAGAGCCACATTTTCTAAGGCTTGATGTTCCATTATTTATTCCCTAGTAAGTCCAAATGGATTGTTCATGACATCTTTTATCTCATACAACCCTAATGGAGACAAGGGTTGTTGTGATGGGGTGAATTTAATTCTTGGATCAAATTCTTGAGGATTGGGATCACTGATGGTGGATGAGACTTTATTTTTCTCAATGATTCTCTTACATGTTGTGGTCTTATTGTTACCATAAATTTTGGGTCACCTATGGGAGAGTTGTGTTGAGATTTGTAATGTTTGAACTCTCTAGTTGAATCAAATCTAGGTAGAAGGGACACTCTAAGTATTTTTGGAGAAATGATGATAATGGGAGATGAAAAGGTGGATGATGTGGAAAATGATCTTTGCAAACATTTTTTGACAAAAATTTTGAATTGAGTTTGATGTTTTGATGTTAGGATAAAGGATGTTTATGAACTTGGAAATCTTTAGGGTAGACTCATGACCCTCAAGATGAAATAGTTCAAAGATGATGACTAACTTAACTAAGTGCACAGAAAAGGATACATTTCACAAGAAAAGTAGCTAAGTTAGGGGTTGGTTTGATTGATAGATGTCCAAGACCAAAGTGTTGGTTTGTTCAATTTTTTTGCAAAGTTTGGTGAAGTGAAGGATGAGTTTTGATGAAGGGGTGGATGAAATGTTTGGCCCAATGTTGACCTAGAGTGAACCTTTGTTTTGCAAGACCAAGGTAGTGAGAAACATGCTATACCTCTAAACTGATCAAATCCTAAGGACTCAATGACTTTGGAAATAGGACCCAATGATTTTGGTAAAGTGAAACTCAATGATTTTGGATAATGAAACTCAATGATTTTGGACTCAATGTTTTTGTAATGTTTTCCTTATATGATAGCAGGCGTAAGGTTAGGTTGTTCAACTGAAGTGATTGAAAGCCAAATGGTTATGTGGGGTTCAATTTTTCAATTTATCTTGCTTAAGTGAGTTTCTTTTTACCACAAACAATTGTCTTGATTAAGTTTTCAAACTAAATGTCTATGTCAAAAACATCATAAATTTCACAAGGTCCATTTTGTGAAAATCATGAGGTTGAAGCCATAGTTGCCTATGTTGACTTTGAGAATTATGGATTAAGATATAAGTCAAGATATTTAGAAATATCTACCAATAAAAATCCTTAGGATAAGAATTAATATCAAGGCTATTTCAAAAGGTATCCATACTTAGACCTAAGGGTTTGAAATTTTGAGGAAGATTGTGAATGTTTGTTTGCAACATTTTGGAACCAAGAAAAGTATTAAACTGACTTACAAGCATTTACCATCCTAGGTTCATAAGATCCTACTTGTTGAATCCCCACTTGGATTTCTCCAAACACTAAGACATGCGAACAACTAGAGATTTGTCAACACTGGCTCCCCTCCACGACACACACTTCTCAAGACCACCAAATCTCAAATATTGAAGATCCTAAGATCCTAAGGATTTTTTTGTATCAACAACTAAATAGAAAAAATGTGGGAAGGCTTCAGAATGACCTTTCTTGCACCATCAAGCATAAAGGTTTTTGGCTTCTAAACAGTTGGTTTGTAATAAGGGATTTCATTGAAGGTGGCCATACATGCAACAAGATTAGCTCAAGATTAAGGAGAATCAAGAGGCCTCCCAATCTCTTCCTAAGAAGATATTTTAACGTATCACATAGATACTAAGGGTGAAACTTGTCGGTATGACGCATCCACATCTATTATTTATTACTTTCATCACAAACACATTATTTATATAGTGGCTTGAAAGAGCTTGACTTTAGCTTGTTTCTGCTTGGGTCATTCCCTCCTTTCAAAGTGGGGAGGCATTCCCTCTAAAGATAAACAATAGCAAGGAAGTATATTTGTAGTTTGATCATCCTAGTTTGCATGAAAGAAGGAGAGAACACACACCACACCTTTTCCCTACACTAGCATGGGGTTCATTTTTAATCCAAATTGAAAGATGTAGGTGATTATACACAGTGTTAAGGAATGTTTCTGTTTCTCAAGATCACTAAGTGGCACGAGATAATTGCATAAACATTCAATAACAAAGATGTAAATCAAAACATAGCAAACACTCATTAATTTCAACCCCTAAAGCTAAGATGACTTCATTTTATGCACCAAAAAAAATGTTTAAGTTTCCTTGTTCAATTTTAATCCCAAAATAAAATGATGAAGTGAGGGTTCAATTTTAGTCTCATTTGAGCGTTCTTTTTAAACCCAAATGAAAATTAGTGTGGTCCTAAAGCATAAAATGAAAAGAATAATAGATGGGTTATAATTTCCCCAAAAGCATCAAATGCTTGTTACAATTATAAGATTTAAAGATGAGAATGCTTCTTCACTTCAACTTTTATTTCCCAACTTGCAAAACCTAGTTAGCCTAAAAAGGCTTTGTTGTATCTGCAAACACGAGAAAATAAAAAATCTAAAGAGAAATTTGTTAGATTGATTAGTTCATGCCCTCTTTCTAGCACAAAAATGTTACTAATGTCATAGTATAGGTTAACTACACTCGATCCATATGAATTTGAGGCATATTTAACCCACTATGCATCAATCCCAATACAATCATTCATTGTAAACAAAGACAAAGAATCCATTAAAACTAACATTCTAAATCATGAAATATTGACAAATCTCTAATCTAAGACATTGAAAATTATCCTAGTGGGGGAGTGGTGTCGCATTGATGTGGAATGGTGACCCTTTCCCAATCCCTTGGATAATGAGCTTGCTTTGTTTTATTTTTTGGTCTTTCTTTTTGTTTTGTACTAAGAATTTTTGATTGATAGGGTTTTCTTTGGTATTCTTCATTAGGTTTCAGAACCCTAGATGGATTTTAGAATTTTGTCCAAAAGTCCAAAATCCTCCTAGATCTTTGATCCCATATTGTCATGTCTTTTTCAAGTTTAGGGACATCAAAAGGATTTCAATTTTTTTTTCTAAAAGTCTAAATCCCTTTTGAATCCATGGCTCCATCTTGTCTTTTCTTTTTCGAGTTTCAAAACTTTGGAAGTATTTCAGACTTTTCTCCAAATGTCTGATTTATTCTTAGATCCCCAATGCCATCTTATTTTTTCCTTGTTGGGTTTTAGAACCTTGAAAGGATTTTAGAATTTTCTCCAAAATTTCAAATACTTTCCTCATTTCTAACTTTGACTTGTCTTTTCTTTTTCAAGTTTCAAAAATTTAGAAGGATTCCAAACTTTTTTCCAAAAGTCCAAATCCCTTTTGAGTTTCTACCCCTAACTTATTTTTTCCTTGTTAAGAGTCAAGATTCAAACCATGTTTTGAACTTTGAGACTTTGTCTCAAAGTGAGCCTGTAGACACCTAAAGTTGACCACTTGCATTCAGTTAATTGTATCCAATATTTCATCTAGTTCCCCATCATCCCCATTAATAGAATAATATTTTATTATTTAATTAATATTGCCTATTTGTCCTTTAATTCTTCTAAAAACCTAAATTAATTACTTACGTTACCTTTACCCCCTTTCTTCCCCTAAATTAAATAAATGTTTCTAATTATTTAATTTAGTCATTACACCTCCTCACATGAATTAAATAAAAATATTTTATTCTCTATTTTCTCTCTCTAAATATCCCGTCCTCCATATTTTCCCACTTGTCCACTAACCACCTAGCCTTAAACCTTATCCTCACATAATCCCTCCCCTAATCATTTATAATTACTAATCTTAGGATTAGGAAAGGGACAATCCCTTTCCATTTATTTCCTATCCACCCAACCATCTTCCTCATTAATATTTCCCTTTTGGGAAAGACACCATGTACCATGTCCTTTAGGCACATGGGCCTTTCTTATAAAAGTATCCAAAGGAATTTAAATTCCTTTATTCCCTTCCTTTTCATACATTAAGAATGTAGGACAATAAAGGCCTTTATGACCTTGATCCTCCAGGTACCTGAAAAGTGCTGAAAAATAGGTTGGGAGTATCAAAATAAGGTTTGATAGACCTATTTCCCACTATTTGAGAGGAAATGAGATCCACCTAAAGAATTTACTTACAACCCTTAGATGAGTCAACTCAATGAGGGAATCTTCATATTTCCTTATGACTGAATGACAGGGGTTAGGTTCACTAAGAACTTTTGGGAGAAAGATTAAAAATAGCAAATCAACCCAATTATGCCAAATTAAACTTAAAATAGCAATATTAAACTCAAAATAAGTAGAACCAAAAATTAAATTGCAGATTTGAGAAGGGAATAACCATGTTTACCAGTCACCAAAATTGATTTTTCAAAGACTAACTAAGACTCATTCACCCAAGAGTGAATGGGTCCAATATCAGGTTTTGTTTGCAACTTTTAGGAGCCTTTTATGTAGATCTAAATCTTCTAATTTGTTTGTAGGTGAGTTTCTGTGAGATGAAAAAAGTCATGAAATTTTTTGCAACTCTGTCAACTTCAAATTTTCTCTTCAAGAGATCTTCAAGCTTTCTTCCACTTAGATCTGCAAACACAACATGAGAGGGATTTTTTGTTTTTGTTTTTGGTGAATGGGGGTTTACCTTGGTCAAACCCCATTTTGGTAATCAAACCTTGAAATGAATAAAATCATGAAAGAGCGAATGGAGAATGAACAAAGATATGTTACCACTCAAAAAACCCTTGGATAAGTCCTTGAACAAAAGTTTGCAACTTGCATGAAATGGATTCAATGGATGTGGATCTTGAAATTTGAATCTTTCTTGAAATAATGCTTTGAAGACTTGATTTGATCATGAAACCTACATAGCAATGTTAGCTCCAAAAACATGCATGATGCAAGAAGAATTTGACATGATGATTGGATCTTGAATTATGCAATAAAACTTTGATAAATTTACTTTTGAATGCCTTTGAAAGTGCTCTTGATCATCAATTTTTCTATAGGAATGCTCACTTCAAATTGCTAGGTGAAACATAGTGAAATAACCTTATGTTTATAGGCATGTATCCTCAATTTCCCAAAATTCAAATATCACAAGCTGACATTGAATCACAGATTTGAAAACATTAAAACACTGCCAAAAAATATTTTAAATTTAGGTCCTAAGGTCTAGGGAGGACCCATTCACCCATGGGTGAATGGGTCCTAGGTACATAAACTTAGAACACACATTGCTCATTGTGAAGTGTTATGTTAAGGCATTAATGAATGCCAGGTTTCCTCTTCAAAAAGTGTAATTGATAGGCTTGTAATATGAATTAAAGGTCTAATTAAGGTATAATTAAGCTCAATTAATTAAAGGATCCCTAAACAAGTGTGAAAGCATAAATAAATACATTTTACAACAGTAAATTAAGCATAATTAAGTCCAATTTAACTAGGAGGGCCCAAAAAATAGAAAATATAAAGGGATACATTTTTCGTCACTACATTTAGCCCCCAGTTTAGTGAGAGGATGAGCACAAGTGAAAAATTACACTAAAGTAGACAATCAAAACATATGCATACAACAATGACCAAATACTCGATCATACAATATCAAAGACTTAAAGAAAAGAAAAATAAAAAGGGTAGATCAAGCCTCAACTGTCCAACATGATGTGGAACATGCCTTGACTATTTATCCAAAAACGTTCACAAGCAAAACTTGTTGTCCACTATGCAAACAACATGCAATCTCACACGAGCTAATAGAACTCCGACTGTCCACTAGATGAGACCCTAAGGGTGGCAAATGAGAAAATATTATTAGGCTCCCATACCATACCAAAGCTATCCCTCCAATAACTTCAATAAGGCACCACCAAAAAAACATAAAAGGGGTGGAAAATGAGAGAATCATATTAGGCTACCATACCACAAAACAAACATAAAATTTGAGCGTCATAAGGCCTAACAAGCTACATTATGCTAAGAACCTATGAAGAAACAAGGAAAGGCTGCATAGGCAAGAAAAGTGTGTTATGCTTGGTGGACCTAAAAAAGAAAGGGTTCGAGCTTCACAAGTTTAGAAAGTTGCATTATGCGAAACACTTATGAATAAAATGAAAATACAAACATGTTCAAATATATTTTTCTTAGTTCATGTAAGCTGTCCTCTTAGGGAAAATCATGCCTAATGTCTCCAAGAGAGGATAATTCTAGGATAAAAGACTCACAACTTAGGGAATGCAACGCATAGTATCACTACTAAGAGGAAAGTTGTATGCCAAGAAAGGTCACACTCTTGGAGGACATCAAACCCAATGACACCACCAAGAAAAAGACACATCACAAAAAGTAAGATCGCACAATGAAACATAAGGAATGTCAAAAATTTCAAAAATAATAATGCCAATGTATGCCCCCACTTTAAAGAAATTGCTAAACACCACGCTGTGAGCAATTCCTTTAAAGTAGCAAATAATCAATGCTAACAATAAAGGAGACATGAGAGCTTATGTGGAAAGCCCCATTCCATTTCATATGTTTCCAAATGAAGCTACATGATGAAAAAGAGAGGGGTTTCACCAAAAATGAAATCCCACACACATAAGTGATCTCTAGATTTGGGGTCAATATGTCTTTGCTACAATGTTGTTATAAAGCTTTGAAACATCATCATTCCCAAAATACTTGTAGAATTGGAAGAATGACACATAGAGACCAAAAGTAAAGAAAATATTTTGGGTCAACATGGAAGAGACCTAAATGTCTCGATGCCTTTTTTCATCCCCAAAAGGAAAACACAAGACAAAAGCAAAGATAAAGGTTTATGACGCATAGAAGAATATAGATACAAATAGAGGAATGCACATGAAGGTACATCAAATAGAATAGTATGGGGAATCACATTACACACATGAAATCAAATAAAGAACATGCAAAAGAAAATAAAGACAAGACTAGCAAGGCACATGCGAGTCAACCTATAGCAGGTCATCTGTATCCCAATCTTGTTCAATATATGTAGAAGGCAAACAACTAGCCAAAGGGACAACGCCAAGTTCCAAACTAGCACAAGCACCAAGTTCAACATTTTGTTTAGGAGGATCATCATTTAAGCTTATGAAAGAGGAAAATAATGAATTTAATGCTTTATGCACTTCCCCATTAATTTTAGTAGTTTCACTATCATCATCTAGATTAATCACAATGGGATGTCTACTGATAATATCCATAGAAGGTTGTTGTTGTTTATGTTGCGATGAAGGTGGAGAGGCATCATGCATTGCTTGAGACAAGTTAGTATTTTTATTTTCTATATTTTATTTTCTTCTTTTACTTGTAACAAAAAAACAATAGCACGACATCTACACCTATGCTCTCTAGAATTTTGATTTCTTTTCATTCAATTTTCAAGTTGTGATTGTGTAGGAGTGGGTTTATCAATGATAGGTTTCTTTTCTTCACTTAATGGAGGAACGAAAGGAACCATGGGAGGTTGTTCAACCACTTTCTCTTTAGCTTTGTAAAAAAATTTGACTTTAGAAGGCACAATGGGACTTATTTGATTATCTCGTGGTTTCTTATAGGAAATAGGTAAAGGATTTGTCATAGGCTAGTCTTGGTTACTTGGAAGATATTTTGGTTCAATCATGGTCTCATCGAGGATAGGAGTCCCAATTGTGGGTTGAGGCATATTGGTAAGGGATAACTTTGCTTTGCACTTTGCCTTAATCTTTTGGTAGGATTTGAAAAATAAGTCTTTACAGGGTCTAATAGGCTCTATAGGCTTGGGCCAAAAGAAATCCAATGATAAACTCCCATGGGAAAACATAGGATTAAAGCCACTATGATGCACAGTAAAGATCTCATTGCCAACTGGAAACTTTAAACATTTATGCACAATCGACGGGATGACATTCATGGAGTGAAGCCATGGGTAGCCTAACTTCACATGAAATTGGTCTGAAGTTAGGATGATGGTGAATGATACATTTAATTGTTTCGGTTCAACTTTTAAAGGGAGATTTATCAAACCTCTCATAGGGAAAGAAAAACCATTATGCATTTTGATCCATGTTTTCAGTTTTCATAATTAGCTTGATAAAGCTCATGTACAAATAAGAATTCTTTAGTGATCACATTCTCTACACAGACAGGATCAATTAATATCTCGTTGGTAGGCTTGTCATTGATTCTTATAACTATGTAGAGAGGACCATCAGGGGCAGTTTTGATTATGTTATTTTGTGAGAAAGCAATGTCAAGGGGCATATTATTTTGGACCTTACGAGGTTTAACTTCAATAAATCCAACCATATTGTCCATTTTTAGATTTATAACAAGGTAATTTTCTGATTATTCTATGCAAAATCCTAAAAATGATGTTGTGTAAATGCAAGTTTGAATTCACACAATACACTAATTTATCAAATGAAGCTTAATATGATCAATTTGAGATAACATAAATTCTACAAACTGTAACAACAAACTAAAAAATAGAATACAACACAAATTTTAATTCCTAAAGTGTAGGAAAATCCCTAATCAAGGAATTATTCACCCATGGGTGAATGGGTCCTAGCTGAGGGTTTTTAAAAATGAATTTACATATTTATGAGTTGATGCTTATGGTTTCTAGATTTTGGACTGAGATAGGTGGTTATAGTTTTAAATTTTTGTAAATATAAGTCTATATGCAAATGAAAAATAATGTTAAATGATAAACTAGGAGACCTAATTTGAGATGCAATTTTGATTCAATTTTGTGTTTTAAGTTTTTGATCATGTAATGTTGTGTAAATGCTTTGCAAAATGACTTATTTTTGTGAATTTTCCAAATTTTAACGGGTGCAAAAATGTAAATCTAAAACCCTAAATGAGATGCAAACTAATGCAAGTTAATCAAACCTAAATGAGATTTAATGCAATGCAAATGAATGCAAATCCTAGATCTAGGGCTGAAATAGACTCCAAGATCAAAAAGATATAATGCATAAAAGTTGGGTTCACCAAAATGAAATGTGGTGAAAAATAGGCTAGGAGTATCAAAATGGGTTTTGATATACCTATTTCCCACTATTTCATTAGGAAATGAGATCCACCCAAAGAATTGACTTACAACCCTTAGGTGAGTCAACTCAATGAGGGAATCTTCAAATTTCCTTATGATTGAAGGATGGGGGTTAGGTTGAGCAGAAAATTTTGGGAGAAAGATTAAAAATATAAAATCAACCCAATTATGCCAAATTAATCTTGAAACAACAATATTAAACTCAAAATAAGAAAAACAAAAAATTAAATTGCAGATTTGAGAAGGGAAGAACTATGTTTACCAGTCACCAAAAGTGAGTTTTCAAAGGTTGATTGAGACCCATTCGCCCAAGGACAAATGGGTCCAGTTTTAGGGTTTTTGTACAACTTTGGGGAGCCTCTAATGTAGATTTGAATCTTCCAATTTGTCCAAGTGGTAGTGTCAGAATGTCGGAAATAACTTCTATAGCTGAGTTTTTGTGAGATGACAACAATTATGACAACTTTTGCAACTTTTTCAACTTCTTCAAATTTTCTCTTAAAGAGATCTTCAAGCTTTCTTCCACCTAGATCTACAAACACAACATGAGAGGGAAAAATTGTTTGTTTTTGGTGAATAGGGTTTTACCTTCGTTAAACCCACTTTTGGTAATCAAAACCTGAAATGAATAAAAACATGAAAGAGGGAATGAATAATGAACAAAGTTATGTTACCATTCAACAAACCCTTGGAAAAGTCCTTAAATAAAAGTATAAAAAATGCATGAAATTACTTCAATGAATGTGGATTTTTAACTTTGAAGCTTGCTTGAAATAATGCTTTGAAGGCTTCATTTGATCATGAAACCTACATGACAATGCTAGCTTAAAAAACATGCGTGATGCAAGAAGACTTTAACATGATAATTGGATCTTGAATGATACAATAAAACTATGATAAATATTCTTTTTAATGCCTTTGAAAGTGCTCTTGATCATCAATTTTACTATAGGAATTCTCACTTCAAATTTCTAGGTGAAACATAGTGAAATAACCTTATATTTATAGACATGTGCCCTCAATTTCATGAAATTGAAATATCACAAGTTGACATTGAATCACATATTTGAAAACATTAAAATACTGCCAAAAACATAATTTAAATTTAGGTCCTAAGGTCTAGGGAGGACCCATTCTTCCATGGGAGAATGGGTCCCAGGTTAATAAACATAGGATAGACATTGCTCATTATGAAATGTTATGTTAAGGTATTAATGAATGTTAGGTTTCCTTTTTGGAAAATGTAATTAATAGGCTTGGAAAATGAATTAAAGGGCCAATTAAGGAATAATTAAGCTCAATTAACTTAAAGGAGCCCTAAACAAGTGTGAAAGCGTAAATACATACATTTTACAACCGTAAATTAAGGCACAATTAAGTCCAATTTAACTAGGAGGGCCCAAAAAAGTGTGAAAATTTAAAATGATACATTTTCTATCACTATAGTACCATCTCTCTCTCAAGCCCTCACATTGTGACACTTGTCACAATCTTGGAGTTTGATAGATCATATCCCTCACATCTCCCCTAATGATTCCAATTGGCAAAATATCATGAGATGGTATTTCTCAACCATCCTTAGCCCTTGAACATTAGCCAATCAATCCTATCCCTCTATCCATCATTCCTCTCTTCATATACTAAAAAATAAGTCATTTTTGAGGATCTTACAACTTTGAGAAATTTAATAATGTTATGTTGCCAAATTTTTGTTGAACACACATCCAAATTAATCAACTAGGGGAAATACACGTATTGATAGCTACAACATACTAGGTTTTTATCAAAATCTATGGACGTTTGAGTTCTCTTTTTCCCTAATCTAATTGTTGCTTTGAATCTTGTGTTTGTTTGTTTTTATTTCAATTTCCATTCATTTTGAACATGATTTACCTTGTACACATTTGGGAATGCTTGGTGGGATCCACATCATAGGTATGCTAACAAAATTTTGTAGTTTTTTTTAGTTTGTTATGTTTGTGGGTTTAGTGTAGAGGTGATTGAACTTATAGTTGGGCGGATCCACTTTGTAAACAGGTGATTTTTCTCCTATAGAGGTAGTTATGTTTTGGCCTCTCACCAACCAAGAAAATAATTGAGAAAATAGGTGAATCTACTTCCACAAAGGTGATTTTTCTCTAGAAGGGAATTTTTTCCTCTATATTTCCTCTATAGGGGTGATCTTGATCTTGGGTGGACCTACTACAGAAGGGTGATCCTATTGGAACACAAAAATATATTGAGAGGGGGGGTGAATAAGTAGATCATTAAAATTTAACCTTTTAGTTCATTAAACTTATTGATTTCTTTTAATCCCTTTAGTACATATTGGACTAAACATGTAGAGAAAATAAACATACACATACATCAAATCATAACACAAAATATATGTGGAAAATACAAGATGGGAAAACAATAGTGAGAATAGATGCTAGGATCTACTGTCCTAATCTAGCCTCACAATAAAATATCTAATTATAATTTTTTTTAAGGGAACCAACCCTAAGGAGACAACAATCCCCTAGTTTTAGGAGTTCCCACTCCAAGGAAGCACCAAATCCCTACAATGAGCACTTACCCATATATTTGATGGCACCCACCAATCAATTTTATAGTGTAATGAAAATACAGTTTGCCGTATTGAGCACAATTCAATGTTGCAACCCAACTTGCAACTATATAAATATTTTTTGATATCTTTACAACTCAACTCTTTTCTTCGCACCTCTCTAAGTTGCTTTGCACCATTTTTCTATTAGTACATTCTCTGTCTACCTCAAGAGACCATGCACACACTCTGAAATTCTCACTCCTTTTCTTTAGTCCATTCTATTTCTGCCTCAAGAAGCTCAGGATACTCTCTACAATATGCACTAACTCAGTAGCTTGAACTCTAGAAACACTTAGTCAATATTCTAATTTTCACTTTTGTATCTCTTTTATCGACCTATAGTGATTGCCTCAGGCTACACACCATTAGTTTTGATTCATTGGATCTAAAAAACATAGTAACCTACAAAACCCTAATCCTAATATGCATTTAATGCTCTCCCTTGATTGTGCGATCTAATTCTGATCTTGATCACTTTTGTAGTCTGTGCCACCACTCTACAAATCAAAATTTCAATTATATTGGTCACTAGAGCAGTTAGACCAATTAAATTCATGCACATAGTTAGTTTACAATAAAAACCCATGTTCACACTATCATAGCCATTTGAGAAGTACAACTTCAAATGTGAGCCATTGATCTGAGCTCTTTGTGCTATGATCCACCGATTTTCATTCATCGTTATAACTTTAAAACGTGATCATTGGATGTTTCCCTTTTAATTGATGCCATTGATCTACACCAGTGCATATCACAACTTTTCTCAACACTATTTTATTCACAATAATGATGTGAATAAACAATGCAATGCAATTTCTTATTGCCACCTATTTAATGCTAAAGCTAACTTCCACAAACATGATATATCACATAATGCCTAACTCCTTTTAGCTTCACAACAATGATGTGAAATGAGAGTGAAACATCTCTCCACATGTCTTTGATGATATGACATTCCACTAGTAGACTCTGCCATTTTTATAGTCCCACTAGATACATGTTGTTAGCCCATAATCCTATAGGGCCAGATGAGGACCTCATCACATACTCCATGGGTTAGCAGGGACCATTCGATCTACCAAGTTTGATCATTGTGGTTGATCAAAATTCATCGCATATCACACAAGGCACAAGCAGAGATAAAATTTGAAGTGCGATGCAAAGGATTTATGTGATAGTCATTGGATCTTCAACCATGAACGCACATCATTATATCTTCCTCATTGACACATCACACATCATGGTTAAGACTTGATCATAGTGATTACAAACAACGATGTAAAAGGTTTATGCAATGCACACAAACCATTAATTAGTAAATGCTAGGATGAGGGGGTTGGTCATCAAATGACATTAATGGCTTAGGTAATAAATTAATCAACTTGTAATCGGCTATATACAATCAACACAAAAATTGATTTTTTGATGAATTCCATGACTATTAGACCTTATGGTTTATCTACAAAACTATAACTAAATCAAAAAATATGAATAAATCATTTTTGAGCATAATTTGTCTCTTTTGATCATGTGGACCACACCATTTGAACCTTCTTGAAAAACCCATATCAAATTTTCCATAAGATTCCTCCATATACCTCCAAAAGAGACCTCTACAACAATATGTCAATATTGCATGACAACTTTGCAATATTCTAAGAAACTTTGCAACATTTTAGAAACATTCTCTTCTCTTCATTAAACTTCATGAAATCTTCCAAAATCTGATCCATTGCATCTTTGATCTCCCCATTGACATCAAAGACACCTTTTGACATCATGCCAACAATTACCCTTACAAGAGATCATCTAGATATCCCCCTTTGACATCAATGACAACAATATGCCATCAATCTCCCCCTTTTTCATTGATGGAAAAACTAAATGCTCAACCTAATCTACCAGTCAACAATTGTCTGATACTAATTATAGATGTCCCAATTCATGTTGTGTACCAATTAAACCATTTCACTCCTCTATACCACTCAAAATAAAACTCATCATGAGTGCACATACATAACAACTCCCCCTTAGACATACTTCCTTGTAGAGAATTTTCCCAATCTCTCCCTTGCTCAATTGCATGAGCATTTGCATAAAATTTCTCCCCATGTGACATCAATGACAAAGGGTCACACCAATTATATTCCCCCTTTTTGGACATTCTCCCCCTTTGAAAATCACCACAAGGAGAAGGAATGTTTCGTAGAATCTACAAGCATCAAGTCATTAGAAATTTGTAAAACCAATTATACCTAACTTGATCTCTCCTTTCTTTCCTAGGGATGAATGAAATAACTATGAACCTCCCCCTGTAATCATGCCTTATCACTAGAGTTTAGTGATATTATGTGGGAGAAATTACTCCCAATTTCTGCCGTAGATATTCAAATTGTTCCTTAGGAAGAGGCTTGGTGAATATATTTTCCACTTGATCTCTGGTTGGCACATATTCCATGGTAATTTCTTGATCTTCTACTTTCTCTCTTATGCAGTGATACTTAATTGATATGTGCTTTGTCCTAGAATGCATCACTAGATTCTTTAAGATATTAATTGCACTTGAATTATCACAAAGAATTGAGATAGGCTATGTTTCATCCACAATACCTGAGTACAACATGCTGCTGCTGCTACATACTCTACTTCTACCATAGAGAGGGAAATTGATTCTTGCTTTTTCCTCTTCCAAGACACAAGTTTGTTTCCCAAGAAAAGTACACCACCACTAATGCTTCTCCTATCATCTGCACTTCTAGCCCAATCAACATCTATATATGTATTTAATGTGAAGTCCTTTCTCTTGGGATACCACAATCCAAAGTTAATAGTGCTTTTGATGTATCTAAAGATACTATTTACTATGCTGACATGAGACTCTTTTGGAGTAGCTTGAAACCTTGCCACCATACATACTACTTTCATAGTATCATGCCTTGATGCAATTAAGTACAACAAGTTTCCAATTATTGACCTATACATTATCTGATTTTCATTTAGGGATTCATATGATTTTCTCAACTTAAACTAGTTATCATGGGGGTACTAATTGGTCTACCATCCTCCATTCCAAACTTCTTAAGAATTTCCTCAACATATTTGTCTTCAGATATAAATATCCCATCATCAGTTTTGCAATTCATAAGCCAAGGAAAAATGACAACTCTCCTAGCATTGACATTTCAAATTCTTTTTGCATTTGTGTAGAAAATTCTTTACACATCTTATCATTTCTACCTCCAAATATGGTGTCATCCATATATACAACAACAATAATCATGTGCTCACCTTTAGATTTAAAATACAAATTATTGTTTGAAAAGAAGAAAAATTCTGTGATTTGAGTGGATCAAAATAGGGGTATGGACCACTTAGGGATGTATTCTTCCTCAATTCATTAGGAAATGAGATACCCACCTAAAATTGACTAAAAACCCTGAGGTAAATCAAATTAAGGTGAGAATCTACACATTTCCTTTTTTTGCAAGGATGGGGGTCCTAGTCAAACAACACTTTGGGGAGAAAAACTTAAAAAAGTAAATTAACTCCAAAATACAATCTACAACTTGGAATAGATAGATGAAACTCAAAATAAGTAGAACTAGAAATAAAATCACAGATCAAAGAAGGGTAGGATGATGTGTACTAGTAACCAAAAGTTAATTTTTGAAGCTGATTTGGGACTCATTCACCCAAGGGCCAATGGGTCCTTAGTTAGGGTTTGTCTGTAACTTTCGAGAGCCTTTGCGATAGATCTGAATCCTTCAATCTACCCAATTTTTAGGTTCAAAAAGCTAATTTTTTTTTGTAGATGAGTATTCGTGAGATGAAAAATTTTATGACAACTTTTGCAACTTTGATAACTTCAATTTTTCTCTTCAAAGTATCTTAAATATTTCTTCCACCTAAATTTGCAAACACAAATCAAGAGGGAAAATGTTTTGTTTTTGGTGAATGGGGGTTTTCCTTTTTTCAAACCCCATTTTGGTAATCAAACCTTGAAATGAAACAAAATAACATGAAAAGAATTATGAATGAACTCAATGTCACAACTCACCAAACCCTTGAATAAATATTGGAATATAAATCTACAACTTGCATGGAATGGATTCAATGGATGTGGATCTTGAACATTGAATCTTGACTTGATATAATGCTTTGAATGCTTGAATGGATCATTAAACCTACATCATCATATTAGCTCCAAAAACATGCATGAGGCAAGAAGAATTTGATATGACAATTGGATCATGATTTTTGCAATAAATATTCAATAAATATGCTCTTGAATGCCTCAAATTTCTCTTGAAATGGTCTTGAACTATTAGATTGCTTAGATAAAAATTGCTAGGTGAAACATAGTGAAATAACCTTATATAATTTATAGATATTTATCCTTAATTTCCCAAAATTCAAATATCACAAGTTGAAATCTGAATATAGATTTGAAAACATTAAAATACCACTAAAAACATAATTTAAATTTAGGTCATAGTTCTAACGGAGGACCCATTCACCCATGGGAGAATGGGTCCTAGGTCCCTAACCCTAGGACACATGTTGCTCAATGAGAATTGTTATGTTAAGGTATTAATGAATGTCAGGTTTCCTCTTCAAAAAATATAATTAAATAGGCTTGGATTTGATTTAAAGAGGCTAATTAAGTCAAATTAAGCTCAATTAATTAAAGGATCCCTAAATAAGTGTGAAAGTGTAAAGAGGTACACTTTACAACACCAAAAATAAGGCATAATTAAGTACAAGTTAATATTTTTTTTGTTTTTGATCTAGGCTTAATGTTGTAACTTTGGACTTGGTCTCTTTTTGGCCTTTGGGATTTGTGTGTAAAGGGTACTACACACTATAATGTAGCTTACTTTATCAAAAATATTAATTCCAAATTAAGTGTGAAAATATAAAAGGGAAACATTTTTCTACACTACATTTAGCCCCCACTTTATTGAGAGGATGATACAAGCACAAACTCACACTAAAGTAGACATCTAAAACATATGCACTTAAAAATAACAAGATTACTCAATCATACAACATCAAAGACTTAAAAGGAAAGGTAAAAAAAAAGGTGGATCAAGCCTCAACTATCCAATGTGATATGGAACACACCTTAGTTGTTTGTCCAAAAGTAAAAGGAAGATCAAGCCTTAACTATGCAATGCAATGTGGAACACGTCTTGAATATTTGTCCAAAATTTTTCACAAGTAGAACGTGATGTCCACTATGCAAACAACAACACACACTCACTCTGGGCTGACGAAACCTCAGGCTGTCCACTAGGTTAGCCCCCAGAAAGTGGCTTAGTGAGAAAGTCATGCCAGGTCTACAAGCTCTCACTATACTAAACATACCAAAGCTACCCCTTTAATATCTTCGATATGGTGCCACAAAACAAAATAAAAACTTTGAGCTTCATGAGGTTGACAAGTTGTATTATGCTAAACACTTATGAACAAAAATGCAAGTAAAGGTTTGTTCAAAGGGATCTTTCTTAGTTCATGTAAGGTCTCTTCTTAGGGAACATCATGCCTAATGTATCCAAGAGAGAACACATCTAGAATAAAATAAATATCATGCTCTCAGAGGACATCAAACCCAATGACACCACCAAGAAAAAGATGCATCACAAGAAGAAAGAGAATCACACAATGAAACATAAGGACTGTTGAAAATTTCAAAGATAATAATTCCAATGTATGCCCCCACTTTTAAGAAATTGATAACACCATTATTGTGAGAAATTTGCTTTAAAGTAGCCAATAATCAATGCTAAACCATAAAGGAAGACATGAGAGCTTATTCGGAAATCCATATGCCAAGTCATATGTTCCCGAATGAATCTACGTCGTGAAAAAGAGAGGAAGGGGTTGCCCCCAAAATGAAATTCCAAAAAAATAAGGGATCCATGGATTCAAGGTCAATATGTCTTTGCTACAATGTTGTTATAGAACTCATAAACTTCATCATTCCCCAAATACTTGTAGAATAGGAAGAATGACACATAGAGACCAAAAAAAAAAGAAAAATATTTTGGGTCAACATGGAAGAGACCTAAATGTCTTGATGCCTTGCATCATCCCCAAAAGGAAAACACAAGACAAAGAAAATATGAATGTTTATGACATATATAAGAATGTAGGTAAAAATAGAGAAATTCACATGAAGAGAGATACATCAAATGAAAGAGTACGAGAAATCACATTACACACATGCAATCACACAAATAAATATGAAAAGGAAAACAAAAACAAGACTAGTAAGGAACATGTGAATCAACCTATAGCGGGTTGTCTGCATCCCAAGCTTGCTCTTATATACACATGGAAGGTGGTCAACTAGCCAAAAGAGACAATGAAAAGTGCCATACTAGGATAAGCCTACCTAACCTCTTGCCCCCAAAGGGAAAAAGGTGATCCAAAAATGGATGATGATATGTTGCTCCTTACAAACAGAAAATATGATTGCATCAATCCAAGTTTACACCATCACACATGGTAGTGAATGTACTATGATACTACAACTACCACATGAAAAGGAGCAACAACTAATGTTATTAATTATAATGAGTAGAAAAAATATCAATGTGATGCATATCTAATGAGATATTCCCACATGTAGTATCTATTAATTTAGGATGCACCAAGGTTAATGTTGGCTTAGAAGAATATTTTGTAAGAGATTTGATGTTAAGTGAAGGCTTTTTTGATGCTTTTGTTTCTTTTAAGGGACAATAACTGAGACTGTGGGTTGTTTCTTGTGTTAGGTTCTATAGGGACACATATACCTTGTTCTCTAGCACCACATCCTTTTCCACTATAACCAAGCTATTTCAAAAGTTTGTAACCTTTTCCATAAATATTTTCCATTTCTTTCAGATTCAATGGTTGTTCATAATCAACTTCATAAAAGTTTGTTGTGTAATTTGTTTCTTCTCCTAAAGTGGTTGAAGTGGATGCTTTTGATGGTTCTTTTATGTTTTGTGTTGACACTACCATTGGTTCTTTTCCATTTTCAGACTTTTTCAAGTTGTGATCTTGTATTCTCCCATGCATGTAGTTGTGAAATCCAATGATCCCAAATCATCCATTGATAACATTGTGAAGGGTTTAGGGCACTTATTTTTTTGTTCTTCTTGGATGGGATCTACTTTTGAAGTTGGTATCAATGTTTTCAAAGGAATTTCTTTATCTTTTTCAATGTGCAAACAAATTTTCGGTTTAGGGTCAGCTTTGATTGTGTAAACCTTGTTGTTATAGACATACTTCATTAAACGATGAAGAGTAGAAGGCACTTTCATGAATCCATGGTCTACCTAAAAGAAGATTATATGAAATATCATGAGGCATAACATGGATAGTAGTTTACAATGTGGCCTTTCCAATGGTAATAGGTAATGTGATTATGCTAAGCAATTTTTATTGTACATTATCAAACCCATGAATAGATAGAGAATTAGGTTGTATTTGGATTTTGTTGACTCCAATCTTATCAAAAAAATTTACACTACACATGTTAAGGTAAAGACATTGTCAACAAGGGTTATCTTTATTCCTTTCCTATTAATAATAGGTATTATCATGAAAGACTCATTTTTTTTTACACTTCCATGGGAGGGAAATATCTTTGGTGGAAAACAATGTATAAATTCATTCCTTGAATTGTGGCTGCTATATCATTCAGGTTTGCACTAGGGGGAACCAAACTTGTTGCAATGTACTTTGAAGCATACTATGATAGCTAGGTGAGGCTTGAATAAGATCTCATAAGGATATCTTAGTAGGAGTATTCTTAAGTTGTTCAACAAGATCGTACTCCTTTCCACTATGTAAAGGAAAATGAGGAGCATTGGGCAAGATAGGTTGAGGCAATGGTAATAAAGTAGGAATGGTTTGTGGTTTCCTATTGTTCCTTGTCTTATATGTGTGAGCAATGGTATTATAACTTAGTTGTTGTGAAACATTTTGCTGAGGTGGTCTTAGGATAAGCACAAGTTTATTTTGACATTGAGGTTGATGTGAGGGTGGGTAGATGGTAAAAAGTAGCTCAGGAGATAATTTTAAGGGATATCTAATTTGCATAACGTCGAAAGACTTATCCTTATTTTCATGATCTCTTAATGAAGGAGAGTCTAAGGTTACCTCATAATTTTTCATCTAATGAAGCCACACTACTATTGTTTGAAAGGAATGTGTCAATGTTGTCATTTTCTTGCATCGTGATATATTCCCTAGTAGGAGAGATTTTAGGAGAGGATAAAACAAGATGTGGATCACATTCCACGGTTAGATTTTGTAAGGTAACTTCGTCTAAAATAGGGGAGGCATCAAGAGAAGAATAGCTATGATTTTCTCACTTATCAATGATTGGATCCTTTTGTTCAATAAGATGTTCCAAAGTGGAGGAATAATTAGGAGAGGAAGAAATAAGATTCTCATGACTTTCAATAAATGTATCTTCTAACACCAAACTATCTTCTTCACAAATAGGAGAAATATTAGGAGAAGAACAAATGTGATTGTCACGTTTGTCGATGATTTCATCCTCTTTCTCTAAAGAATCCTCACAAGAGAGGGATGAATGGAGAATAGGTAAAGTGATGTTAAGAAATGTGTCAATGATCTCATTCTTTTGTGCCAAGATATCTTCCCATGTGGAAGAGTTTTTAGAAGAGGAGCTTTCAAGATTGTCCTGATTCTCAATGGGTGTATCTTATAACACAAAAATACCTTTGTCACAAGTAGGAGAGGTATTGGGAGAAGAGAAAATATGGTTATCATGATTGTCTATTCTTATATCCTCTTTTACTAAAATATTTTCACAAATAGAGGAGATATTAGGGGATGTGGAATTAGGGAATGTGTCGACAATTTCACTCTCTTGCACTAAGAGACTCTCATAACTAGGAAAGATATTGGGAGGATGACTAACATGCTTGCTTGTTGTTTAGATTTTTCTTGGAATGCTTGGAAAGGAAAGATACTAACATTGTGTGAAAAGTAATCTATCCAACTTATGCAATGCTTTGGAAATTTCAATAATTTTCCCAAATGTGTAAAATCAATTTTTAGATTCTAAACAAGATAATTTTATGATTATTCTATGTAAAAGCCTAAAAATTATGTCTTGTAAATGAAATTTTGAATTCATACAATGCACTAGATTTATCAAATGAAGCTTAATATGATCAATTCCAAGTAACAAAAATTCTGCAAACTTAAGCAAAAAAATAAAAACAACAAAACAAAATACAGAAACAAATGTTTTGATGTCCAAAAATTTAGGAAAAAACCCTAATTAGAGACTCATTCACCCTTGGGTGAATGGGTCCTAGATTAGTTTTTTTTTTAAATGATTTTACAATTTTTTGAGTCAATTCTAGTGGTTTCTAGATTCTGGTTTTAGACAGTGAGGTACAACATCTAATTTTTGTGAAATGAAGCTTGAATGTAAATGCAAAATATGACTAAATGAAAATTTAGGAGACCTGATTTGATGTGCAATTTTGATTCAATTTTCAAATGAAAGTGAATGATGATGAAATGCTACATAAATTATTTGAAAAATGACTATTTTTTTTTGTATTTGTCAGATTTTAAGAGATGCAAAAATGCAATCCTAAAACCCTAAATGAAATGAAAACCAATGCAATCTAGAAAACCCTAAATGAGATTCAGTTCAATGAAATGCAATGAAAATGAATGCAATATCTAGATCTAGGGTGAAAGTGGACTTCAAAATTAGAAAAATGTAATGATCAAAATCAGGTTCACCAAAATGAAATGAAGAAAAATGGTGTGAAGTGAGTGGATTGAAATAGGGGTATGAGCCACTTAGGGACCTATTCTTCCTCAATTCATTAGGAAATGCGATCTCCACCTCAAATTGAATAACAAACCTTAGGTGAATCAAATTAAGGTGAGAATCTATAAATTTCCATTTTTTGCAAGGATGGGGGTCCTAGTCAAACAAAACTTTGGGGAGAAAAACTAAAAATAGTAAATTAACTACATAATACAATCTACAACTTGGAATAGCTAGATGAAACTAAAAATAAGGAGAACTAGAAATCAAATCACAAATCAGAGAAGGGTAGGATGATGTGTACCAGTCACCAAAAGCTAGCTTTTGAAGTTGATCTAGGACTCATTTGCATAGGGGTGAATGGGTCTGGAGTTAGGGTTTGTATGAAAATTTTGGGAGCCTTTTCTATAGATCTGAATCCTTCAATTTTCCCAAGTTTTAGGTTTAGAAAGTCGTAAATAAATTTTGTAGATGAGTTTTCGTGAGATGACAAATTTTATGACAACTTTTGCAACTTTGAAAACTTCAATTTTTCTCTTCAAAGGATCTTCAATATTTCTTCCACCTAAATAAACAAACACAAATCAAGAGGGAAAAATGTTTTGTTTTTGGTGAATGGGGGTTTTCCTTGGCCAAACCCCATTTTGTTAATCAAACCTTGAAATAAAAAAAATAACATGAAAGGAATGATGAATGAACAACTCAATGTCACAACTCACCAAACCATTGAATAAATCTTAGAATATAAATATACAAATTAGATGAAATGGATTCAATGGACGTGGATCTTGAACCTTGAATATTGACTTGATATAATTCTTTGAATGTTTGAATGGATCATGAAACCTACATCATCATATTAGCTCCAAAAACATGCATGATGCAAGAAGAATTTAAAATGAAAATTGGATCTTGATTGATGCAATAAATCTTCAATAAATATACTCTTAAATGCCTTGAATTTCTCTTGAAATGGTCTTAAACTCTTAGATTGCTTAGATCAAAATTGTTAGGTGAAATATAGTGAAATAACCTTATATTTATAGATATGTATCCTTAATTTCCCGAAATTCAAATATCACAGGCCGACATCTAAATATAGATTTGAAAACATTAAAATACCATTGAAAACATATTTAAATTTAGGTCCTAGGTCTAAGAGATGACCCATTCACCCATTGGTGAATGGCTCTTAGCTCCCTAAACCTAGGACACACATTATTTAATGAGAATTTTTATGTTAAGGAATTAAAGAATGTCAGGTTTCCTCTTCAAAAAATTCAATTAAATAGGCTTGTATTTGAATTAAAGGGGCCAATTAATGCAAATTAAGCTCAATTAATTAAAGCATCCCTAAATAAGTGTGAAAGTGTAAAGATGTACACTTTACAATACCAAAAATAAGGCACAATTAAGTCCAAATTAACATTAATTCCAAATTAAGTGTGAAAATGTAAAAGGGATACATTTTTATACACTACACTATCTACACATCCTCTCTTGAATCCTTGTTGTTGTAGATACTAGTCCAATCTTGAATACCATTCCCTAGGCGCTTATTTTAGACCATGCAATGATTTTCTCAATCTGCAAAAATAAACATCTTCTTCTAATAGTTGAAAACATTCTAGTTGTTCTATGTAGACTTCTTCAAGGTTTCCATTTAGAAAAAGAAGATTTAACATCCATTTGATAAACTTTAAATCGTTTGTAGTCTGAAAAAGCAAGAAACATTCTTATTGCTTTTAATCTTGCAATAGGGGAAAATGTTTCTCCAAAGTCAATGCCTTCAATTTGTGCATATCCCTTGCACACCAAGCCTTCTTTATTCCTTACCAGAAATCCATCTTCATTGAGCTTGTTTCTAAACTCCTATTTAGTTCCTATCACATTTTTGCTTAGGGGTCTAGGAACCAATCCTGATGTCTTGTTCTTTTCAATTTAATTTAGTTCCTCTTCTATGGCCTTTATCCAACTCTCATCCTTGCTAGCCTCAATATAGCTTTTAGGTTCAATTTGTGACAAGAGAGAAAAATTTACTTGTTCATTGTTCTTTGCAAGTCTTCTGTTTGTCTACAAACCTTCATTTTTATCACCAAGAATTTGATCTATAGGGTGATCCTTTTGCATATATTTTGTAGGTGCTCTTTCAAGTTCTTCTTCTTCATTAGCAACATCTTCTTCATAGTCTAATTCTTCTTCAAAGGTATTCTTATTAGATTTGACATGCTTTATATCCTCATCAATCTTGACATTGATTCTTTCCAAAATCTCATGCAACATCTTGTTATAGCAGTTGTAAGGTTTTCTTTGGGTGGAATATCCTAGAAATATTTCATCATCACATCTAGATTCAAAAGTCCCCAATTTTTGTCAATTTTTTGAACCATAGTTCATAGGGTGTCTTATCACTATTTTCTCTTATTTGAACTCTATTTAAAATGTATACTACTGTATGAAGTTCTTCTCTCCAAAACATATCTACTAACTTGGCCTCATTATACATTGTTTTTTCCATATCCTTAACAACCCTACTCTTTCTCTCAACTACTCCATTCTACTGTAGAGTTGTTGGTGCTGAGTATTGTCTCTTAATCCCATGTTTCTCTCAATACTCAATGAATTCACCTGATGTGAATTCTCCTCCTCTATCTAATCTCAAGCATTTGATTCTTCTCATAATTTCATTCTCAACCATCTTTCTAAATATCTTAAATCTTTCAAATTATGACTTGTCTTTTAGAAAGGTCACCAATGTGATCCTTGAATAATCATCAATTAGCAACATGAAGTATCTTTAACCTTTCAATGCTTTTGTCCTTTTAGGACCACACAAATCTATATTAACCAACTATAGGGGTTTTGTGGTTGAATATTATTTTGTTTGAAATTTAACCCTTGTTTTCTTTCCTTGCTGACATTCTTTGCAAATGATATTTTCAAGCTTAGTTATCTTAGGCATGTGTCTTACTAGATCTCTTGAACTTACTTTCACTAGATTATCAAAATTCACATGCCCCATTCTCCTATGTCACAACCAACTCTCATCAACTTGACCTATCAGGAAACTCTTATTCTTGTCAATTCTTATTCCTTGTGTCTTTGTTTTTCCATTTTTCCTTATCTTGCATCCTTCTAAATTAAAAGTGACCTTATAACCATTGTCACACATTTGGATTACACTTAGCAGGTTGTGCTTCAATCCCTCAACATATAGGACATCTTTGGTGGGATTTTTACCATCTAAGCTCAATATTACTTTTCCACAAATCTTTACTGCAGTGTTGTCACCCAAACTAACTAAACCTCCTTTGCATTTCTTGAGTTGGATGAATTTACTCTTGTCTCCAATTATATGCTTAGAGCAGCCACTATCGATCACCCACAAGCTTTGATTTTTGTCATGAAGTGTCATTTGTGGAATCATTGATTGTGTGGGCATCTGTTATTTTTCTTTCCACATCTTTTTAGGTTTATTTTTCCCTTCTCTTCCTTCTCATGAGCTTTAGACTATTTACTTTGGGTGGTGTGTTTTTATTTTCTTTATTTTATACATTTGGTCTTATAAATTTTATTCTACAATTCTTAGCTATATGACCGGAGTTGTTACAATTGGAGCATATTACATTCATATCTACTAAAGGATCAAATGGATTATTACTTTCAAAATTTGTACTCCTTTTAGGAACTACTCTACATTCTCTAGCCCTATGACCAAATTAATTACATGTATAACTATACCCATAGAAGTATGAAGAGTACTTGGTCATAGCATTTCCTTGAACTAGATTAGGGGGTCTTCTTTGACTTGGCTTCTTCATATCTCTCACCTAATGGAATGCATTAGCATTAGTTCTTCTTATGCTATGTTTCTTCTTCTAATGAATAGAAGCTGATTGGTTTTTCTTCATGTCTGTAGAAAGCTTCTTTTCTTCTTCAAATTTCTTTATCTTAGTAGTCTTCTTTTCCTCTTCAGAGGATTTCTCCTTGCAGGCTTTCTCATCATCTATACCGGACTTTTCTCTTTCTCTACATCTCATATAATTTTGCAGAAATACTAGTAAAAGTAATTTTTCCTTTTTCAAGACCTAAACTGCATTTTTCTTTATTATAGGTCTTTTGTGTGCTTAATAATCCATCAAGAATCTCTGAGCCTCCCTTTAGATTTAGGCCGTTTTCAATTTGTTCTCTAGCCTTTTCCAAGAATTTTCTTAATTCAACTATTTTTTCCTCTAGCTGCACACATTTTTCAACTTTGGACTATAACTTAGACTACATGTTCAATCCTTTTGGCTTCTTCTGCTTGTATCTTCACTCTCAGCACCAATTGGTTAGATTCTTCAAGATTTTTGGTTAGGTTATTAGTTTATTTTTGGGCAAACTTATTTTGATGTTTATTCTCCTTTTTAAAATTTTCAATCTCCTCTCTTAGAACATCAATGTCATCTAAGGCATAGATGAGTTCTCCTTCCAGGTCAACTTCTCCTTCCTCTTCACATAGATCTTCAACCTTTTCATTTTTCTATTCTTCATATTCTTTTTCCATGAAAATAAATTCATCTTCCTCCATAAAAAAAGCACAATCTAGTTCATCCTCCAAACTATCATTGACATTAGATATATTACTATCCTCTTGAATGTACAAACTATTCTTATTCTTCTAAAGATTCCTCTCTTAGGGAAGTAGGGTTTATTCATTCTACCATCTACTTCTTTTTCAAAGTTATCCTTCTTATTGTAAGGACAATTAGCAACAAAATGACCTACTTTACCATAGTCAAAACATTTGAAGGGTAACTTACCTATGTATTTTCTAGAGCATATCCTTAATATCCTAATGAATTTTTCATATTACTCACCAGTCTCTTCATGATTGGATGTAGATGTTTCCTCCTTGTATTTCTTGAATATTTCAACCTTTTCTTTGTTTGTAGCCTTGAATACAACTTCTCTTTTGGACAATTCTACATTTCCTATTCTCATTTCATATGCAATGAATATGTTGTGTAGTTCATCAAGAGTGAGTTTTTCAATTTCTCTTCCTTCTTTAATAGAAGATATCTTGGAGTCATACTCGGTTGTCATGGACCTCAACACCTTTTGAACAATGACTATATCCTTTACCTCTTGTTCGAATCCTCTGATTGAGTTCACTATTTCATCTAATTTAAGAAGATAATATGCAATATTTTCTTCTTCACTTATCTTCAGACCTTCAAACTTATCTTTGAGAATTTGTAGCTTTTCCAACTTAACCTTATAATCTCCTTTGTAAATTCTCTTCAACTTCTCTTAGATATTATGTGCAGTTTGACAATGCATACTTTTGAAAAACATTGATCTTGTCAATCCATAGAGAATGGAATTATTTTCTTTTTCATTGTTCTCATATTCTTTCTTTCCTATAGCATCAGTAGGAGTAGTAGCTAGAGGCATATATCCATTCTTGATAGACATTCGTACATATAACCCTAAGGATCCCAAATATGTTTCCATCATAATGCTCTAGAAAGCATAATTTGATCCATTAAACCAAGGGGCTTTGTTTGTAGAAGAACCTTCTTGACTAGACATTGTGTTCAATTTGTCCAAGATCTACTCGAGCTGATTAAGCTTCTCCTAGAAACCAAGGTTTTGATACCAATTGTTGGAACATAAAAATCTATTGAGAAGTGGGGGTGAATAAGTAGATAATTAAAATTTAACCTTTTAGCTTGTTAAACTTATTAATTTCTTTTAATCCCTTTAGTGCAGATTGTAGTAAACATGTAGAGAAAATAAACATGCACATACATCAAATCATAAAGTAGAATATACATGGAAAAACCAAGATGGGAAAAACCATAGTGAGAATAGCTGCTAGGATCTACTATCCTAATCTAGCCTCATAATCAAATATCTGATTACAAATTTGTTTAAGGGCACCAACACTAAGTAGATATCAATCCCCTAGTTTTAGGAGCACCCACTCCAAGGGAGCACCAACTCACTACACTAATCACCTACCCAGATATTTGATGCACTCACCAATCAATTTTACAATGTAATAAAAATAAAGTTTGTTCTATTGAACACAATTCAATGTTGCAACCCAACTTTCAATTGTACAAACCTTTGTTGCTATCTCTACAACTCAACTCTATGCTTTGCACCTCACTATGCTGCTTTGTACCATTTTTATATTAGTGCATTCTTTTTCCACCTCAAGAGACCTTGCACACACTCTACAATTCTCTCTCCTTTTCTTTTAGTGCATTCTCCGTCCACCTCAAGAAGCTCATGATACTCTCTGCAATATGCACTAACTCAATAGATTTAACTCTAGACACACTTAGCCAATATTTTGATTCCACTTTTGTATCTCTTTCACTGACTTGTAGTGATTCCTCGAGCTTTGCACTGTTAGTTCTGATTTGCTAGATCTGCAAAACATAATAGCCTATAAAACCCTAAACCTAATATGCATTTAATTGTCTCCATTGATTATGTGATCTGATTCTAATCCCAATTGCTTTTGCAGTATGTTCCGCCACTCTGCAAATAAAATATTCAATTATATTGGTTGTTGGAGTAGTTAGACCAATTAAATTCATGCACAAAGTTGATTTATAGTCAAAAAACTCATTCAAATGTGAGCCATTGATCCGAGCTTTTCGTGCCATGATTCATTGATATTTATTCATCATTATAACTTTAAAATGTAATTGTTGGATGTTTCCCTTTTAACTGATGCCATTGATTTACACCATCACGTGTCCCAACCTTACTTGGGACTATTTTATTCACAACAATGATGTGAATAAAAGATATGATACAATCACTTATCACCACCTATTCAATGCTGAAGTCAACTTCCACAAACATCACATATCACACAATGCCTAACTCCTTTTGGCTTCACAACAGTGATGTGAAGTGAGAATACGACATATCACCACATATCTTCAATGAAATCATGTTACACTAGCAGAGTTTGTCATTTTTCTGGTCCTACTAGACATGTGTTGTCAACTCACAATCTCATAAGGCTAGACGAGGACCCCACCGCATACTCCATGGGTTAGCAAGGACCATTTGATCCACCAAGTTTGATCGTTGTCGTTGATCAAACTTCATCTCATATCACACAAGGAACAAGCTGAGATAAACTTTGACGTGCAATGTAAAGGATTTATGTGATAGCCATTATATCTTCAACCGTGAACATGCACTGTTAGATATTCCTCACTGACACATCACACATTGTGGTTAAGAATTGATTATGGTGAGTACAAATAGAGATGTGAAGGGTTTATGCGATGCACACAAATCATCAATCGATAAACGTTAGGAGGAGGGAGATGTTCATCAAATGACATTAATGGCTTAGGAAATAACTAAAGAAACCTACAACTAGCTATATACAGTCAACACAAAAATATAATTTTTGATGAACACCATGACTATTAGACCTTAAGGTTTATCTACTAAACCCTAACTAGATCAAAAATATTTAATAAATCATTCCTGAGCACAATTCACATCTTTTGATCATACAAACCAAACCATTTGAACCTTCTTGGAAAACCCATCTCAAACCTACCATCATATTCCTCCATAGACCTCCAAAAGAGACCTCTATAATAATATGTCAATATTGCATGAAAAATTTGCAATATTTTTAGCAACTTTGCAACATTGTAGAAACATGCTCTTCTCTCCATTAAACTTCACCAAATATTCCAAAATCTGATCCACTACATCTTTGATCTCCCCATTGACATCAAAGACACCTTTTGACATCATGCCAATAATATGCCTTACAAGATATCACCTAGATATCCCCTTTTGATATCAATGACAACAATATGCTAATAGATCCTTTTGTAGAAGGGTGATTCTACCTACACATAAAAGATTTTTCTCTTGGCTAGTTTTGTATCCAAATAGGTGATTATGCTCTAATTAGGCAACAATTCCTTACCCTTAAGTATTTATATAAGTATTTTTGAGTATACTTATTTTTCTCTTGACTAGTTTTGTCTCCATATAGGTAATTCCACTCTAGTTAGGTGACAACACCCTACCCTTAAGTGTAACTATAAGTATTTCTAAGTACACTTAATTTTTTATTATATTTTCTATTTCTTGCATGTTTGGTACTAATTCGCTAACTTTCCATTGTGCTTGTGATCTTGATAAGTTCACTTGAAACCTCTCATAGTCAAGATTGATGTATAAGACTACTAACACATTTCTTGTAGTATGTTGTTGAATACTTGTTTTTAACACTAACTTAGGAACACTTCAATTTTTCCAAAGGGTGAATTAACACTATGTGCCATGTTTGGGGTCATTTATAAATGTATGCTCTCCCCTTGCACCATTTGGTGAGTCTAGGGATCAAAAATCATAAATTTACCTAAATCTTGTTGTGTTAGTATAGGAGTTCTAGTTTGCATTTATATTCTCTCCTTGTGTTGTGTGAAATCCTAGAGATCATAAATTCCTAGCATATCATTCCCTTTAGGAGGCCTATTTTGGGATTTAATCCCCCTAGGGATGACCTCAATCATGTGAACTGATGGGGTATATAAAGGGGGAGAAAAAATTTGTACCACAATCTAGTTGCATCTTGTTTAGCGAAGCTCTGATTCTTGGGTGATACTGAGCTAGGAGTGCAAGGTTGGTTTGAAAGGATTGAATGACATTACTGAGCCATGTTTTTGATGGGCTAGTGTTCATGGATATGCCTCATGTTGGTGTTTCCAAATTATTGTCCAAGTTTCTCTAAGGATTAGCTAAATCCTATGCTCAAGAATCCTAGGTTAGTGGCCAATAAACATGAGATATATTTTGTACTTATTTTCCTCTACACTTTTGGATCTACAAAACTAATGTGGGTACCCCTATACATAACACCATTTAAGATACAAAAATACTTACAATAATGTTAACTAGATTATAGTTTTCACACTAATATTCTAGAGGATGATTTTGATTGGATAAATCATCTTCAAATCCCTCTATTAGCTTTATACTTATTGAGAGTGTGGATTAAACATAAAATAAAAAAGAAGTAAAAATAACATTCAAATTTATATTTGATTCTACTTGGGTACGAGTTTTGTGAGAAGGCTAGACCAATGCCTTATCCATTACAGAGTCAAAATGATGCAAATTATCTGAATGAACAACCTAATAAATAACTTGATGGTTTCACAATCTTACTACATTACAACAAGAAACCTGTGAAGTGACAATACTATTAATCTACTTAGCAATCCTACTGCAACATTTTTAAGTATTGAATTGAAAGAATTTTAATTCATTACTTTAACAAAAGTTGATCAATTTAACATTAATCATAGCAAATATATAATGAGAACCTTAATAAATATTTTATTTTATTGAGATTCAAAAGATAATTTATTACAGTAAGGAGACATTTATAGTATGGTCTATATTCATATGAGAAAAGTGAATTGTTGTCACCTAGAATTGCACCCTGTGCAAAGTTTACAAAAAACTGAGCATTCTAGAGCAACATGGGATCATCTCAAGGTTGTGGGTCACCTATAGCTGAAATGAACCTCCGGAGAAGGCCGGCTTCCTTTGGGTATCACCTAAACTATTGTTTCTTTGAGAGGAAAGAGGGAAGAGATACATAAATTAAAGGACTACACTAGGGTGATACACCGAACTAGTGAGAAATCATGAAATGAACACAGGAAGAACATACAATTGAAGGCCTAATTACTATTCTCAGGGAAACTTCTTTCAGACTTAATGCTTTAGTCATATAGGTTTGACCCACATACACATCTCAGGAAGGAAAGATTAATCTCATAGCTCTAAGATATGAATACAAAATTATAAAACACAGTTAAAGACTTGCATTGTTCAAAAGAAAGATATAGAAATGAGAATCAATACAAACATGAACACAAACTTCCAAGGTAAACTCTGTGTTGTATTCAGGATTCCAGTTGAGTTACAGAAAAACATACATTGATTGAGAAAGGATTGAATAAATAATCACTAACTCTTCAGAGTGTGTAATCAGAACTATTTACAAAAAGGAAAAAAATGCCTTATATACAGACTGATATCGACCGATTAGGGCTTACAAAAATATCGGAGCTTAGAAAGATCTACCCTTAGATCTTTTGGATGAAATTAATGTTGAAGCCTGTGTGTCCATCTAGTGTGTGTCAGTGGAGAGTTATTGTCTGAAGAAGCCCCTCTGATATTTTGCAGCTACCGCATTCATTTACTTCTGGTCATTGTGTCTACCTACTGAAATCCCCTGTTGAGCACCTTGAATGCTCCAGAGTCTAGAATAGACACACGTTGATTCACATTTTGTTGATTTTTCTTTCTATTGGTCAAATTTCCACACAAGTTGTCTCAGGCGGTGACGAGCTCATCACCAGAATCACATGTCGGTGAGACACCTAATTGTGTTTCCCTGATGTGATTATGCTTTTCTGTAATCATCGACGTAACTCACTATCATTGGCAAGAGTCATAGTGACACCCTGAGTTCACTTTGCATTGGTAAGACCCCTTCGGGTCAGAAGGACATTATGACAATGCCTTCAACCCCTTAGCGAGCCCCTATTCACTTTAGGCAGAACCTACTCGGTTGGCGAGACATCTCACCGACCTCCTTTTCATTCTCCGATCTCACTTCAACCCATCGTTGGGATCTTCATTCCTTGGCGAAATATCTGTGTGCCTGTGAGACCTCTCACCGAAGCCTCATTATCCTATCGCCATGCTCTAGAGTCGGCGAGACTTCCTCGGGTTAGGGAGACTTTGGTTGGTTCCCTGTCGGTAGGACATTGCTTTATCAACAAGAGGTTGTGCCGAAGGCACCTTGCTTTGGCGAGGGCTTACCTCATTTCACTTCGGCAAGAGAAATATTCATCGGTGAGACTTTACAGCGGGCCTCATCAGTCATGCCAATATCATTTTTCATCGTTGAGACCACTCCCTGTCGGTAAGACATCACTCCGACAGTTGGGTGCTACATCGAAGATCCTTCCTTTTGGGAAGACGTCTTGCCGACCTCCTTTTTCTCTTTAGGTTCCTTAGGCATTGGCAAGACATTCGTGTGTCGCTAAGACATCACGGTGATCCCACCATCTTTCATCAAAACCAACATCATCTGTCGAGCTCCCTTTGCTGTCGATGAGACATCTACACTTTGGCATGACCCTACGCTGATATCCAATGCTCTCGATGAATTCATTCATGATCGGCGAGACTCTTGCCGAAGACAAATGTGTCAAGGCCCCTTCCCTTTATCCTTCAGTCAGGGAGATATCTCCATCTCAGCAAAACATTTGGCCGAGACCCCTATCCCTTGGCCGAAACTGCTATTCATTTGGGAGGCTTTACTGGTCGGTGAGATCTTTGCCGACGATACCTTCCATGTCACTAAGACCTCCCAGTGTCGGAAGACCTCGGGGCAATATCACTTACTCTCAGCGAGGCCTCAGCCAGTCGCCAAGACATCTTGGTGACTTTCTTCCTTTTGGCGAGCTGCTTCCCATCGGGGTGACTCTCTGCTTTCGTCAAGACCTTTTGTCTAGCCCTTTGCCTCTTGCCGAGCTCTCTTTCATTTCAGGGAGACCTCTTGTGATCGTCAAGACATCTCAGCGAGATCCCCTAGACATATGAGGGCCCTCTTTTCTTTGTGCCGAGGAGACCTCTTGTCGGCCAGACTTGTCCTGAACTTGATTCCTTTTGATTGTTCAGCGAGACCTATTGGCTTCGCTGGGACCTCTCAGCGAGCTCTCTTTGCTAGGCCGAAGCCCATGGTTGCCATAAGTCTCAGAAAATGACGATTGAATGGCCTATCGGCCAAAGAAATCCATGCGATAAGAGGTCATAGTGACCCCTTCCTGTCACAGTGATAGGCTCTGTAGGCTCGTTCGGCATGATAGAAGCCAGGTCTCAGCGACCTACTCAAGATGGAATGAATCAAAATAGTCAGTCAACCAGACAGTAGGAGGGTCTTTTCGACTTTCTCCTTAAGGAAAAATATGTCAATTTGATTAAGGCATGCTTTTCAATTGAGCTCCCTTGCAAAATGTCATCAAATGCCTGAACTAACCCTCAATGGAAATATCCCATTTGGCCCTTATGAACACCTACAACATAGATGCCTTGCTTGATTGAGCCTGAGGGTGAAAATTAGGTAACATGAACTATTTGTTATCATCTACAAAAGAAGTTTACAACATTTTTTATATAGATTTAGAAAACCTAATTGTATAAGACCTAAAACTATGCAAAGACTACAAAAAATAAGGACTAGAATCCTTAAAATGAGGCTCAAAATTCCCTTTTATAGACACAAAGGAAGAAAGGAGCAAAAAGCCTCATTTATTGCTTAAGTCACAAAAGACAAAAACTTAGATGATGACAATATATAAAAGGATGAAAACATTTATATACTACAGAGAAACCATCAGAAAAGTAGTTGGAGATATCTAGGGTAGTTATACTGGTGTATGGGGGTAAGTGGATCAAGTTGTGACATAAAAATGACTCTTAAGATGCCACTTTTTTTTCTAAAATCAACAAAGTATGATGTTCACGAGAAAATGAAGATAGTTACGCTCAAAATTTCAACATGCAACAAGAACATGAGTTGTAGTGCTCTGAATCTACTTTCTAAAATACTATTTTTTTGAAAATAAAAAGATTAAGGGTTTCAAAAATGGGGGGCCCAAAAGTGGTCCTATTTTTATAAAAAAATAGCATAGTGTTAGTTGGCCCCTCCCTTTTTCGTTAACTTTATTTTATTATTTCAAAACTATGAATAGTGAGAAATTAGCTAACACCATGTAGTTTATCCTAGTTCTTGTGGCTAATTTTCTAATGAATATATAATATTTTTCAAATTTTCTAAGTGGAAAAATATTGAAAAGCTACAATTTAAGTATGCTTCCCCCTAATTTTTTTGAAAACTAATTGAAAATCATTTTTTTATTACATGTATAATGGAGTCTAGTTTATAAAAATGTAATATGTTTCAAAATCAAATGAGCAAGTAAAAATCTATGTTAAAACTAGCACATGTTGGTTTTTGACAAAAAAATAGAGGCACTAACAAGAGAAGTTATGGATGAAAACCTTAACATAATCAAAATATTAAAAAAAAAAATGGTTATATAGGTAAGAGAGAGCTTAACATCTCAATTTTTTTTATAAACTTGCATTGATAGGCATGTAAACCTGATAAGTAGCATAGAAAAAAATGCGTGAAATTTTTTTACCCTTTTAGAAATTCATGTCCTTTGTAGTGAGATGGTCTTCCAATGCTTTGGGTTGGATTCCCAAGGAAAAATACATCCCTTTGGGTTGGTATTTCCCAATGCAACACATTTGGCAAGCCCTAAATTTGGCACTCAAAGAAAAACTAAATTTTCTTTCTCTTTATGTCTCTCTCTGCCACTTTGATAAGGCTTAGATTTTACAGTTTATGATCAATGATGGATAGTCAAGATATTACCTTTCACTCCCTATCTACCTCCTTCCCTCTTAACCAATACTTACACTATTCTCTCTCAAACCTCTCTAGGTTTCTCCCACCCTCTTTACCTTACCTTCCCTCATTAGGGTTTAAAGGTTGAAGGTTGAGGGATTAGGATTTAAGGTATAGGGTTGAGGGATTAGGATTGAGGGTTTAATATAAAGGGTAGAGGGTTGAGGGTTTATGGTTGAGGGATTAGGGTTGAGGATTTAGGGTTTAGGGTTGAGAGATTAGGGTTGAGGGTATAGGGTATAGGGTTTAGGGATTAGGGTTAAGGGTTTAATATATAGGGTAGAGGGTTGTGGATTGAGGGTTGAGGGTTTAAGGGTTGAGGGTTGGGAGATTAATGGTTTAAGGGATGAGGGTTTAAGGGTTGGAGGTTGAGGGATTAGGGTTTAAGGTATAAGGTTGAGGGATTAGGGTTGATGGTTTAATGTATAGGGTAGAGGGTTGAAGCTTTAAGGGTTGAGGGTTGAGGGATTAAGGGTTAAAGTTTTGAAGGTTTAAGGGTTGAGGGTTGAGGGTTTAATGGTTGAGGGTTGAGGGATTAGGGTTAAGGGTTGAGGGTTGATGGATTGGGGTTTAAGGTATAGGGTTGAGGGATTAGGGTTGAGGGTTGAGGTTTGAGCATTGAGGGTTGAGGGTTGAGGGATTAGAGTTTAAGGGTTGACGGTTTAAGGGTTGAGGCATGAAGGTTGAGGTTTAAGGGTAGAGGGTTGAGGGATTAAGATTTAAGGGTTGAGGGTTGAGGGATTATTGTTTAAGGGTTGAGGGATTAAGGGTTGAGGGTTGAGGGCTTAGGGTTTAAGGTATAAGGTTGAGGGCTTAGGGTTCAGGGTTTAATGTTGTATAGGAGTGAATTTTCAACCCTTATGCAAATTCCTCTTTTTTCCTTTGTCACTTTAGAAAACCAAATTTGAAGGCTAAATTCCACATAAGCTTGCTTCCTTCGTTCCACTTGGTAGTTGTTTTGTGTGTCGGTAGAGGAATAATTTTCATGGACACTCGTGCGGTGCGTAGATGTCCACACTTGATGCTTACGTCCCTCGTAGATTCCTACATTTGGAGCCTGTAGAGGCATTACACTTCCCATTGGAGGTTGATTTGTAACACCCCCTTTGACTAACCGACCTAAATATGGCCATTTTTTTCATTCTTCCTTCAAATTCACTCCTACAAGCTTTCAACTTATTTTGCATCCTCTAAGCTTTGAATCCATCTTCTAACCACTCAACTTGATCACTCTCCAAGTATTCTAGCATTCTATCAGCACTCTTGAACTCCATAGTGTTGGATGTTGTGGTTGTGTCATTGATATGTGGTTGTAATTGATGCCAACACTATTAGCATTGATTGTAATTAAGGTTGTATATGTCGAGGATATTGAGAAAATTGTTAAAGAAAGAGTTGCAGGTTGCTAGTGGAACAATGAAGGTCATAAAGGTGTCTTGCTCACTTTGTTGAAGATCAATTGTTGTGGACTAAAGGGTTTATTGCTGAGAGTATCTAGATTATATATTGGAAGTTTCAGAGGTCCACGTGAAGTTTTGATTGTGTTATGAACAATTGTGCTCTGACAGTGTTTCTGTGGTTTCTGTCAGTACTCCTAATTGAAGTTTATGTGATTTTGGTAATTGCTATTGCTATAGATGCTTCTCTATTAGTTCTTGTTGCTTGTGGATTCTTCTAGATCATTCTCTATCCTTGTTGTATATCCACGTTGATCGGTGTGCTCGTGGTCGAAGATTTTTCTCTTGTGTGTTTGGGTTTTCACGTTCTTGGCCAACATGATGGTTGTAACATGTTGTAGATCCTTGAAGATTTAAATTTGAATGTTTGGTGCACTTGAGGATATCTTTTTAGGTTACATCATAATATTAGCCGACGATGTTTCATTCGCATTGCAAATTTATTTGTAAATTTGGGCCGACATTGTAAATATGTTTTATATTTTTGGCTGACGAAGTTATTGATGTAATTCCATGTTGCAGATATATAAGAGTGATTGTTTGTGCAAAATTGAAAGTGTGGGTGAAAGGAAGTGAAGCTAGAAAGGAGAAAGTGTGCGAATACTAATCTATTCATTCGATTGAAGAGCAGAGTGTGAAGAAGTTTGAGTGAAGTGTGAAGGAGTGTTTCTGTGCTTAACGGGAATTGTAATCAATCTTTTGTAGAAGCTATTTTCTCAGTTCATACCCTATGGATCTAATCTAAATTGCTTTATATTTTTGGGTGGTGAGCCCTTTTGTATTTGAGCAATGAGCTCTAGGCAGTGTGCCTAAATACATGTGTATTCCCATTATTTTTCATTATACTTTTAACAGGGTATAATATTGTGGAGTAACATCCACCATGGTTTCTCCCCTAATAGGGTTTCCACGTAAAAATCTTGGTGTTCTTTGTGTTTCTGTTGTGTTGATTGTTCATGGTTTATTGTTCATTCATCAGATCTAAGATTAAGTAAGGTTTGAATTTTTTTGAGACAACTAATTCACCCCCGTCTCAGTTGTCTATCCTTGTTTTGCCAACAATTGGTATTAGAGTAGGTTCCTCTGAAGAAGTTTAAAAGATTGAGGTGATTTGAGATGGAATCATACAAGAAGGAAAGTCCTAGATTCAATGGAACAAACTGCTCATTGTGGAAAGCCAAGATGGAGTGTCATTTGAGGTGTATTGGTGAACCCTACTGGAAGATTACAAAGAATCCATATGTTATTCCTTAGAATGATCCTTCCACTGCTGATGAGATTAAAGAAGCTAAGAATAATATCAGGGCTATTGAGGCTTTGCTGAGTGATTTGACAAGTTCATAAATGACAAATGTGATAGGTTTGAAGACAACTCATGAGATTTGGACAAAGCTAGAAACTTTGTATAAAGGAGATGTGCATGTGAAGATGGCTAAGCTACAGAGTTTGAAAGGAAAGTATGAAAAAGATGGGTGAAGATGAAAATATTTCTTCTTTTATGCAAAGAGTAAATGGACTTGTGATGGGTATTAGATGTGTCGGTGGTACCCTGGAAGAGGAAGAAATTGTAGCAAAAGTACTTAGATCACTACCTCCCTCCTACAAAGCAAAGGCTCATGCTATTGAAGAATTTAGATTAGTAACAAATGTGACAAGGGATACACTAATTGGTAAACTTGCTGCATTTGAGTTGAGTGAATTTGGTGAATCTATTCCCAAGATTGAAACTTCATTTAAGGCTACTATATCCAGAAGAAACAAGCAAAGATATGATCCAGGAGAGTGTTCCAAAAAGTCATTCAAGTATGAGGAAGAAATGAAACAACTTGAATATGAAGAAATAAAATTAGAAGAGTTGGAAGCACTGATTGTGAAGAAATAATGCAGAGGACAAGGTAAGTATAAAGGAATGTTTCCTATTAAATGTTTCTCTTGCAATAAAATAGGCCATTTTGCATCAAGGTGTCCTGAAAGAGTTCCTAGGTCTAAGCCTAACAAATCTAGATTTCAAAAGAAATGTTATTATGCTGAAGGAGTGATTGATGAAGAGTCTGATAAAGAAAATGGAAATGAAGATGAATAGGTGTTCCTTGCTATCAAGGAAAATGGTCCAGTGGCTACTGAATCTACTAAAGTTGAGAAAGCTCTTGCAGCCCAAATTGAAGAAAAGGATGAGTGGGTTATTGACATCAGATGCCCACATCATATGACTGGTGACAAAAGAAAATTTATAAGTCTAGTAAAGTATGACGGTGGGGTTGTAAGATTTGGAGATAACAATGCTAATGTGATTCATGGCAGAGGATTTATTTGTCTTGGTGGTAAGCATAACACTAATGATGTCCTTTATGTTGAAGGATTGAAGCACAATCTGTTGAGCATTGGACAGATGGTTGACAGGGGCTACGATCTTCAATTCAAAGGTGGAAGATGCATGATACTTGGAAGTTCTGGAAATGTAATTGCTTCAAGTAAAAAGACAAAAGGTAATATTTTTCACTTGAATGTTGCTAGTGAAAGTTGTTTAATTGATCAAGTAGATGAAAGCTGGTTATGGCATAGGAGGTTGTGTCATGTGAATTTTGACAATTTTTTTAATGTAAGTTCCACTCAAGCAATCAGATATCTACCTAAGCTAGTAAAGCTTGCTAACACAATTTGCAAGGAATGTTAGATGGGAAAATAGACTAGAGTTTCTTTTTAGAGAAAACAACATCATTCTAATGGATTACTAGAGCTGGTACACACTGATCTATGTGGTCCCTCCAAAGTCAGAAGTATTCATGTAGAAAGGTACTTTATGCTGCTTATTGATGACTACTCTAGAATGATATGGGTTGCTTTCTTAAGAGAAAAATATGAAGCATTAGAGAAGTTAAAAAGTTTCAAATTCATGGAAGAGAATGAGAAAGGTTTCAAAATAAAATGATTAAGGTCAGGCAGAGGTGGTGAGTTCACCTCTAGGGAGTTCAATTCTTTCTGTGAAGAGCATGGAATCAAAAGACAATTATCTGCTCCTTGAGCCCCTCAACATAATGGAGTTGTAGAGAGAAAGAACAAAACAATTTTGGATGCTTCTAGAACAATGATGATTGAAGGAAATGTGCCTCACATCTATTGGAGTGAAGCTGTAAGCACTGTTGTATACACCTTAAACCGAGTAAATGTAAATGGCAATTCTGGTAAGACTCCTTTTGAACTATGGTTTGGTTATAAGCCTACTGTTAAGTATTTCAAGATATTTGGAAGAAAATGCTACGTCAAGAGGGATGAGGACATAGGAAATTTTGATACAAGAAATGATTTAGGAATCTTTCTAGGTTACTCTACTAAAATCAAGGCCTACCGATGCTATAACAAAAGATTGAGAAAAATAGTTGAAAGTGCAAATGTCAAAGTTGATGAGGACTCTGCTAGATCATCCATATACTGTGGATATGATTTAGATGACCAGGAAGATAGTACAAACAAAGGGAAAAATTCTCAGACACAGAATCAACTTCAAATTGTTCCATATGTTTCAATAAAACAACTTCCATTTGTTTTAGTAAATCAAGGTAGTTAGGAAGCAGAGATAAGTGCAAGTACATAAGAAAGAATAGAACTAGAAGTTCAAGAGAATCCTAAGGTTCTAAGGTATGTAAAGCTAAATCATTTTAAAAATCAAATTATAGGAGACAAGAATAAAGGTTTGAAAACTAGAAGAAATATTGCAGAAGAGTATTTCGTGATTTCCAAGATTGAGAGTAAAGATGTCAATGAAGCTTGCAATGATGAACATTGGATAGAAGCTATGAAGGAAGAACTAATGCAAATTGAAAAGAATGATACATGAATACTTGTTCCTAGACCTAAAGACAAAAACGTGATTGGTACTAAATGGGTCTTTTGGAATAAGTTAAATGAACAAGGTGAAGTGGTCCAAAATAAAGCAAGACTGGTATGTAAAGGGTATTCACAAATGGAAGGTATTGATTTTGAAGAAACCTTTGCCCCTGTTGCCAGAATTGAAGCTTTAAGATTATTTCTTTCTTATGCTGCATATAAGAACTATAAAGTCTATCAAATGGATGTGAAGTCAGCTTTTTTGAATGGTGAGCTAGAAGAAGAGGTATATGTTGAACAATCAGATGGATTTCAACTGATTGACAAGGAAGACATGGGTTTTCAATTAAAGAAAGCTCTATATGGACTCAAACAATCCCCTAGAGCTTGGTATGCTAGGCTTGATAAATACTTATTAAAGCTTGGATTCAATAAAGGTACTACTGACATCAATTTTTATTTCAAATTCGATCATGACAAAGAGTTAATTATTGAGGTCTTTGTTGATGACATTATTTTTGGATGAGATGAAAATCGATGTATGAAGTTTTCTAATGAAATGAAAAGTGAATTTGAAATGAGTATGATTGGAGAAATGAAGTTATTTTTTGGATTACAAGTTACTCAATTGGAAAATGGAATTTTCATATCTCAGTCTAAATATGTGAAAGAGCTATTGAAGAAGTTTGGCATGGAAGACTCAAAGCCTGTTGGTACTCCCATGGTAACCAGATGCAAGCTAGCAAAAAATGATGATTCTCCTAAGGAAAATCAAACAAGATATAGGTCAATGATTAGCAAATTGCTCTACTTAACTCAGACCATACCAGACATTATGAATTTTGTATGTATGGTTGCTAGATTTCAAGCTGATCCAAAAGAGTCCCATGTGACTGTTGTAAAGAGAATATTTAGATATCTGAAAGGAATAGTTAAATTTGGGCTTTGGTATCCTAAGGATGATGATCTTACTTTGAATGCATATAATGATTCGGATTGGGTAGGAGATGTAGATGACATGAAGAGTTCTAGTGGTGGTGCCTTCTTCCTAGGGAAGAAGCTGGTGTCTTGGTTGAGTAAAAAGCATAATTCCATTTCTCTATGATGTGGATGAAATAAATAACTATACTTAAGTGATGTGGACGAAATAGATGCTGAAAGATATTAGAGTAGTATATGATGAACCTATTGCCATATACTATGACAACTCAAGTGAAATCAACATTTGAAAGAATCTAGTGCTACACTCTAAGACCAAGCATATATGAATCAAGTTTCACTTCTTGAAGGAAAAAGTGAATGAGAGAGTAGTCAGATTGGAGTATGTTCCTACCAAAGAATAGGTTGTAGACATTTTCACCAAGCTGTTGCCGAAGGATACTTTTGAGTATCTCAGAGGGATGCTAGGGGTGATTACCTCTCCTGATATGAACTAAAAGATGCATTTACTTGCATCAATCTGTGTGCTTCATAGATATTTCCTGACTCGAATTGATGTTTCCATGGCTGCTACTTAGGGGGAGTAGTCAGATGTGCATATATGTGGTTCAGAGCTTGTATATGGGATGATAATACTTATCTTTTCCATTGATGTCAAAGGGGGAGAAGAGCAATGTGAAAAGTTTTTTTGGGGAGAAGAACAATTGAGGAGAAGTGTCAAAACCTAAGGGGGAGTATGTGTAGTTGTGTTGATGGTATGTTTCACATAATGTGTTTCCATCAATGCCAAAGGGGGAGATTGTTAGATTTTGTGGTTGTGTTGCTGATATGTGTGATGAGCCTAGTTTTTGGTCTAGTTTTGGGTAGAACCCATAGTCTATTTTCTCACAGGTGTCATGAACTTTAATGCTTGTGTTGGTATTGGAATAATGTTTCCCTCAAACCATTGACATTTGATATTACCCTATCTCTACAAGCTTTAATGATATTTGGCATAATATGTGGGTCATCTATATTGATTTTACATGTGATTAATGAATGTTTCTTAGACTGGTTATAGATGTGTAGTTATTATGCATACTGACCTTGACATGCAAATTTAATACACCAAGTTGAGGAAGACACCGCCAGTTGGGCATGCACCATAATGTCCAGTGAGAAATCGCTCTAAGTCAAAGGCATCTGGTAGCAAAGATTCTTCATGCAACTAAACGTAACCACCTTGCAGTGGACTTTAATGATCAAGCATGCATGGGCGTTACTACTGTGTAAGATCTGCACTTGACTTGCATGTCTGACAAGATTCCATGCATGCGTAAGTGCCATTACTCCACTTTCCCCTATTTTCCTTAAATGGCATCCTCCCAGTCGCGGAGTTGACTGCCTTGTTTAGCTATAGTATAAATAATGATTTGATGCTCCTTCTTCAAGGAGGTTGCATGATATGACATTGTACTCTCATTCTCCAGTTTTAGTAATACAAATACATTACTCTTTGTATGCATGATTTATAGTGAATAAAATAAAGTTCTAAGTTCGAGCATCTAAGTTCTTGTTAGTTTAGAGGATACTTATCCAAGGTGGGCCACTTGGTGAGTAATCTATCTTCTTAGTTTAGCATTAGTTTAGTATTACTTGTTATTTAGTACTTAGTTAGAAATCTGGCATCAACTATTCCTGTAGCCACTAGAATTTCATTTTGTGACTATTCTTGCAGCCAAAGAAAAGAAAGTAGTCTCTTGTTTGTTGCTCATATTTTCATTCTTACTCTACATTTGAAGTTGTTGGTTGATATTCAACATTTACTTCATTTCCTTTTAAGCAATTTACTTTCAGTATTGTGTTTCTTAGCTGTAGAGTGCAATGACTACTTGAGCCCCTAGTGCACATACTGTGCTGACCCATTTCAAGTTCACGTCCCTGGGTTGACAAGTTAAATGCACCTTCATGATGATTGAATAGATATTCATGTTAGATGTCCAGTCTCTGAATCATGGCTGTAAAGGCTTAGTTATCAAATCATTGTAGGAGGCCAACATTTTTTGCATCATTGTCGGGGATGGTGTCAAGCTAGGAAGTCTTTTGGAGTCATTAGTAGTTTTTCTTGTTGTAGTGTTTTTGGAAGTTGTTCTTAGCATATCCTCACTTAGGAAGTAGTGACCCCCCTTGATTCTTTACCAATTCTTTGTGTGAGTTGACTGATAGTGAGTGATACTGCATGCATACAAAAAGAAGGGATGCTTATGGGAGATTTATTCCTAACAATCCTCATCCATTTTAGCTTGTTGAGTACAAGAATCTACCAGAAGAAGAGGAAGAAGAATATCCACACCCCTTTGCTGATGCATATCTTGATCTGACTAGCTCTGAAGTCTCTTCGGAAGATCAAAATCAGCTTGAGAACCCCTTTGTCTTAGAACCACATCAAGTAGGCATGGCTGATGCTAATAGGAATAGGCAAAACCAACCAGATTTTCCTTTCACCATTTCCCATCAAAATGAAGTTGAAAACATCAAGAAAATTCTTGCATCAACACTCCCCAAGTTTTATGGACTTGTGACATAAGATCCTGATACCTTCTTATTTGAGTTTGACATACTCTACAAAAGTTATGATTACACAATTGATGCCCATAGGCTTAAGTTATTTCCCACCACTTTGAAAGAGGCTGCATTAAGATGGTTCATGAGCCTAGATAGGGATACTATGGAAACTTTGGAAGACATGAAGAAATTTTTTCTTAAGAAGTGTAAGGATGGTGCAGGAGCACCTAGTACACACAGTTTCAACAATTTATCCTTTGAAGGAAGGCATTAGGAATTTAGGGGTATTTGAGTAAATTAATGTTTAATAAGGAATTTTATCCCATTAATGATGTAATTAGGGGTCTTTGATGTTATTTAGTTCAAAAAATGCAAAAGGTTGAATAAAAATGTACTTATTGTCAACAAATTGTTAAAAGTGCAAAACTAGGCAATTAGGGGGCTAATTGGTAAAAAGTTGGTTTCCAATGTCCAACTAATTAAAATTACAGTTGGAGGATGTTTGTAAGGGTGGTTAGATGTTAAATAAGCCTCTCATGGTCGAGGCATGGTTGTTGAATCATTTTTTTTGAAGTTATAATAAAAAGGCTGCTTTCTAGAAATTTCTGTGTGTAAATTTGCTACTAAAACGTGTGGTACGACCTTTGTACGACCTGTACGGGCTCAACCCTATTATGGTTGGAAAGAGGAGAGTGTTAGATTTCATTTGAAAGTGGTTTGGTGAATTTTTATTGAGTTTAGAGGATTTTATTGATGTTTTACTGAAACTGCCCTGTTTTGGTGTAAATTGGTGGTTTGAGAGTATTAAAATGAGTTTTTAGGGCATTCCACCTACTGTAGCAATTGTAACTTAGTGAAATGACCCCATTTGTTGTAAAATAGGTTTCCAAATTATTTTCAGGTCATAGGAAGTGTGTTTGTGGGTTTTGGGTGTTGCCCTAGGTTGAATTTGGGTGATTTTCCTCGTGAAAGTGAGGAACTAAATGATGGGTTATGAGTTTTCTAGAATAAATAACCAATGTGATGAATTTTAAAGCTTGTGTAGGAATAATTATGCATTTTTGAACAGGTGGCAGGGTCTGAAAAGGTCTGGAGGTATGATTTACAATAAACCCTCCTTTTGAAGGCCTAGAATCAAGGGTTTTAGGCTGTGCTATGTTGGAAGAGTGATTTCTGGAAACTAGTGGTGGATTTAGTAATTTTTAGGCATTTTAATTTCTTCCCCAAGGTTTCATAAAGTTTTGTGGAGTTTAAAGGGTACTTTCTTTGTAAAAGTGGGCTAATCCACTAGCCTTTTCCATGGCGGGAGTATTGGATCTTTGAGTTTGTCCAAAAGAGTTGATATTGGTTTTCCTGTATGTTTTATAACTTGCAAAAGGGTATCTTAATCATCCTTGAGTTTGTTAGGTGTTTTGGAAAATGTTGGTGAAGATGCCTAAACTTGGTTTACACTAAAACTGGGGTTTAGGAGTGAAATTGGGAAATTGTGCTTCTGATGATTGTAGAACTTGGAAAGCTAGTTGAATTACTTTATGTGGTCATTTTAATCTTTCTGGATACCTCTTGAAGGCAGGTTTCCAAGTTGATTAAGGTTGAGCCTCCGGACTCTGCATCAAAGGAATAGTGTAGGGGTAGTGACATGAGAGGAGGTGACATTTTTAGGATGCAACCGAAGGAAGATGAAAGCTTGGAAGATTATATTGCAAGGTTCTTGTTTTTCTTGCAAAAGTCCCCACACCAAGCACTTAATCAGGACTCACAAAAGTTGCTTTTCCTCAGAGGCATCAATGATAGCTACACTGATGCTGTGGACCTCATGGTGGGAGGAGATATCTCCCAAGTTCCTTTGGAGGATATCAAGAAAATATGCCAGAATTACTCTAGGGTAGCTTCAAAGAAAAGGAGAGCTTATCAATATTCCATGGGTAAGTCAACTACTGGTGGAGTTTCAAGAATGGAGATTACTCATTTGCTAGTAGACTTCAAGCAAGATATTATCAACAATCTAGCTACTCAACTAGATACACTTCAGGCCAAAAAGAAGCAAGAAGAGGCAAAGATGATGTTGATAGAGTATTGTCCTCACTACAAAGAAAAGAAGAAGGACTGTAGATGTAAGATGGCAGCTAACCTGGAAAGAAGGAAAATTTCACTTGAGTTCAAGCCAATTCAGATTGAAAAAGACCAAGTCTACTATGTTGCACAAAGGAATCCTTGGGCTCCAAGACAAGGTATGCCACCAGATCCACTATCCTATGCTGGGCCATATTTTAACTCTTATTCATCTGGTAACCAATGGCAGTCCCCATATCTACCCAGTTATGGAGGATATCCACCACAACCTTAGAGTAACCCTCCAAATGCTTGGCCTAGTCATCAGAGTTCTCCACCTCAATGGAGGCAACCTTAGTGGTAGTAATTTTAGGGGCATTGACAACCACCTCCAGGAAATTGGGAGAAAACAAATAAATGGAGAGGAGGACAACAATGGCCTACCCAAACAATCAGTTACATACAACCACCCTCTTAGCCCCAACAACCTGCTCTAATGGCTCCAATTGCTAATCCAAGCTCAAATGCATCTAAACCAACTCAACTACTAGCTCATCCCACACCCAATCCTAATAACAAACCACAACAGTAGCCTGCATACTCTGCTAATTCAAATTAATTCCCTACATATGTTGTGAGTGTAGGTGACATCCATTTACATTCAGGAACTACTCTATCAGGCCCTCCCAAGCCAATTATCACTGAACTTCCTATGGAAGAGGAGGAGGAGCCTCTGAATGATCCTATTCAGCCATGTGCACCTAACAATCCTGAATGAGTTCAAGCCAGACAGACTAAACAAAAACCACCATTCCCTTAGAGATTGGAAGTTTCCAAGAAGAAAGAAGAAAAGGAGGATACCACCTTTGACATCCTGGATCAACTAAAGCATATATGTGTTCAGATACCCCTATTTCAAGACATGAAGGATGCTCCAATCTATGACAAAGCTATCAAGGAAGCATGTCTTAAGAAGCCAAGAAGGAAGGAGAGACCCAACTATAATTCATGTGGTGGGCCAACTAGGTGATATCATGCTGGGAAAAGTGACTATTCCCAAGTATAATGATCCAGGCAGTCCTGTAGTAGTAGTTGTCATAAACAGGATCCAAGTTAAGAATGCTCTGATGATTTAGGGGCAGCAATCAATGTGATGACCAAAGACATCCTACAACAAATAAACATTGCAAATATGAGACCTACTCCTACTATCTTGCAGCTTGCTAATAGCTCTACTGTTAAGCCTGATGGTGTAGTGAAGGACCTTGTGGTAGTTCTAGACTCCTAGGAATACCCAGTAGATTTTATGATTCTTTCTCCTAAGGCTACACTAGGTGGGTATCCCATCATTCTTGGAAGGCCTTGGTTGGTAACTGTAGATGCATACAATTGATGTCGGTCAGGTGACATGACTATTTCAGATGGAAGGAGTGCTAATTTTTTTTCTTTATCCACCTGCTCAGCCATCTCATGATGAGAAAGATTCTATATGGCCACAAGTTGGTGAAGAGGCTGAGGAAGTTAATTCTATCGCACAACTTATGATGCTAGGAAGAATCTCTTTCATGCAGCTCCAAGATGAGGATGAAGTGTTAGATAATCTCATTCAGAACCATTATGAAGTGGAGGAAGCATCATATTCTACTTCAGTCAGGACACTTCTGCCTGCTCTTCTTGCAACCACTGTTCCTGCAGACATTCTTCTTGTAGATGATCTTCCTACAACCACTATTCTTGCAAACAGACTTCCTGCAGCAACAGGTATGTTCCTTACATTGCTGCCATATGAACTAAAGGTACCATGCATTAATGAAGCAACCATGATAGAGTTAACTACACAAGTCCAGGTGTCAGAAGGAAAATATTTGAATGTTAATAGTAAATTTAATGAAGAGCAACAACTATTATTGGAAAACCTATTAAGGGCCCATCAGTGTGCATTTTCATGGGATTATGATGATATGAAGGGAATGGATCCTAAAATTTGTACCCACAAAATTTATATCATAGATGATTTCACTCTAGTAAGACAGCCACAAAGAAGGATTAACCCTTCACTAAGCGAGATTGTGAAAGGAGAACTGCATAAATTGCTAGATGTAGGATTTATCTACTCCATTTTAGATAGTCAGTGGGTATCTCCATTAGTAATTGTGCCCAAGAAATGAAGGAAATGGTGAGTTTATGTTGATTATAGAGAACTTAATGCTTCCACCAAGAAGGATCACTTTTCTTTACCCTTCATTGATCAAGTTTTGGACACACTTGCAAGAAAGCAATACTTCTCTTTTCTAGATGGATTCAACAGCTACAACCAGATCCAAATTGCACCAGAAGACTAGGAGAATACCACATTTACCTATCCATGGGGGACCTATACCTATTCGGTACTCCCATTCGGCTTGTACAATGCACCTGCAACTTTCTAGAGGGCAGTCATTAGCATATTCTCAGACATTTCTCATGATTGCATGGAGATTTATATGGATGACTTCACCACTTATGGTGCTAATTTTAATCAAGCATTGGAGAATCTCAAGAGAGTCCTATAGAGATGTGAGGATCAAAATTTGTCCTTAAATAGTGAAAAGTGCTTCATGATGATGCAAGAGGGTGTAGTTCTTGGCCACTACATCTCCCACAAGGGAATTCAAGTAGATCCTGCAAAAATTGAGGTAATCACAAATCTGCCTACACCTACAAAATAGAAGAATGTTAGGAGTTTCTTGGGTCATGCAGGCTATTATAGGTGATTCATCAAGGATTTCAACAAGGTAGAAGCACCATTGTATACCCTTCTCACTAAAGATGATGAATTTCAGTGGACTGAAGCTTGTGACAAGGCATTTTCTAACTTGAAGGCAACTTTGACTCATGCTCTTGTACTGAAGGGACCCAATTGGGAGCTTCCTTTACACATCCACACTGATACATCAGATTATGCCATAGGATCAATCTTAGGATAGAAAGAGGGAGTTGTTGAAAATTCTATTTATTTTCTCAGTAAAAATTTGCAGGGAGCTGAATTCAATTATACAATGACAGAGAAAGAGATGTTGGTAGTAATCTATGCACTAAAGAAATTCAGACATTACATAACGGGCTACCAAATCTTTGTGCACACTGATCATGCAGCCATTAGGTATCTCATGAATAAACCTTTGATCACAAGTAGATTGGAAAGATAGTTATTGTTGATGTAGGAGTTTGATATAACCATTGTGGATAAGATAGGGAAGGCTAACTACATCAGAAGACAATTAGCCTATAGATGACTCTTTTCCTGATGAGCATCTATTCTCTCTCAGTGTACAAATACCCTGGTATGCTGACATAGACAATTACTTGGTTATAGGTAGATTTCCTTCTCACTTCTCCCTAAAAGAGAAAAGGGAACTCATTGAAATATATTTTCATTTCTCTTGGATTGATGGATGCTTGTTTTATACTAGACCTGACCATGTCATGAGAAGATGTGTGAGAAAAGATGATACATATGACATTTTGCATGCATGTCACAATGAAGCATGTGTAGGATACTTTGCAGCCAAGAGGACAAAAATGAAGGTTTTGAACACAAGATATTATTGGCCAACACTCCACAAGGATGCATGAAGGTCTACCAGAAAATGTGACAGATGTCAAAGAATGGGCAGACCAACTAGATCTGATGAGATGCCACTTTTCCATCATATAGTAATCACTCCCTTTGAAAAGTGGGGACTAGATTTTGTGGGACAAATTGACCCTCCATCAAATGGTAAGTCTTATATATTGGTATGCACTGATTATGTAACAAAATGGGTAGAAGTTAAGGCCATGAAGCATGCAAAAGATAACAAGGTTGGAGAGTTTCTTTATGAGGATATTTTCACAAGATATGGAGTTCCAAGAGAAATAGTGACTAATCAAGGGCCACAATTCACATCAACTCTTGTTGTGACACTAGTGAATGAGTACAATATAAGGCACATAAAGTCTACTCCTTATCACCCCCAGGCTAATGGCCAAGTTGAAGTGACGAATAGAGAGATTGAAGCCATTTTGACTAAAACAGTAGCTATCCATAAGAAATATTGGGAAAATAGGTTACCAGAAGCTGTTTGGGCCTATAGGACAACATGGAAAACAACTAAAGGCTTCACCCCATTTGAGTTGTTGTATGGAAAGACAACTATGATGCCAATTGAATTTGAACATAAAACTCTACGAATTGTAGTGGATTTAGGGATGGATATTTCTGAAGCTTAGAGAGAAAGGATCATGTAGCTAAATGCTTTGGATGAGATAAGAAGAGCAGCCATGCAACATACAAAAGTAGTGTAGAATCAACGAATCAAGTGGCATGACAAATTTATCAATGACAAGAAGTTCAAACCAGGAGATTAGGCTTTGATCTATGATTCAAGATACCAGGAAAATTGCAGATAAGGTGGCTAGGACCATACGAAGTTGCTGAGGTCTTTCCTAATGGAGCTATTCATCTCACCACCATTGATCCCGTTAGGTTCAAATTACTTGTCAATGGTCATCACCTCAGATTATACCATAAACTAGCTTCTAAAGAAGAGTTCTTATAGAAATTCACCCAACACTTAGAACTTCTTGCAGCCGAAGACGGTGGACCTAGTGTCCCTCCTTCAACCTAATTGAGGTATGTACTTTTTATAATAAATACTTTCACTTACATGGAAGTCCATTTCTTCATCATCTGCCCATCCAGCCATCCATCATCACCTTTCTCTCTCTTCCATCACTTCATTCCACCTCAACTCATTCCACTTCATCTTCATCTATTACTCAATTCATTTTCCAGCAAGGCAAGCGTTACTTTATCCACGATCTTTGCAGAAAATTTCCACACATTTAGGTATGTGTGTATTAATTGCTATCTTTAATCATGTTTTAAATGCATTCATTTAATCATTGTACATTAGTATAGGTATTCGCATAAATCCTTCATTTCCTATCAATCGCCACTCCCATCTCACATGTGTGGACACATGTCCAAATTTAGGTTGGGGGGAGGGGAACGAAAAATATGCAAATATTTTGTGAACTTATTGTCCATGTGTCAAATCATATTAGGCTGCGTTAGAAATTTTAAAATGAGTTGATTTGAAATCCAAATAGAAGAGGTCCTACAGCATGAAGTCTTACAACAACGGCCAGAACTGGAGCAAGAGTTCCTGTAGCCACAACAAGAACAAGAGTCCCTATAGTAAAAGGAAGAAGAAACAACACCCTTACAACCAGAGATAATGGGACAACTTGAGTCCATGTAAATAGTACCATATGAGGAGCCACCATCAACAAAAATACTGGCAGGCATTCATAATCCTCCTAGTTTTATAGTACATGCAACAATTTTGAATTTATGGAGAGAAATACAAAGAAGGGAGGAAGAATGGGAAAAGGAAAAATGAAAGTTGAAGGAGGAAATTCAAAAGAAGGATAAAGAGATTGAGGATGAAGATGCAGAAATTGCCACCCTAAAGAAGTGGGTAGATGATATGATATCTTTGGCGCCAAAGATTCTAGAATATAGAGAAATTGGAATCTGATATCCCTCTACCTATTATAGCTAAATCAAGCAACCCAAGGGATATTTATAGAGAATGGAATAGAATGTTGCTTAGAACAAGTTATGGCAATTGGATTATGCCTTGGATTGAGGCAGTTTACACTTAGTATGAGGTAAAAACAACAACAAAGGAGGAAACTGTGAGGAGATGTTTATCCCAGAGATGGAACAATTTGAATGATGCGCTGAAATAGATTGAGCCTGATTCCATCCACAATTATGTTGCAACATTAAAAAGAATTGAGAAACATATTTAGATTGGGAGAACTCAGGGATGAAATTGGCTTCCCTTGACTTATCAGCCACCCATGCTCATGTGGCCCATGCCAAATTTTAGATTCTACCAGTATGACATTGTTGCAGAGAGGAAAAGATGGAAGAGGTTTGAAAGATTGGGAGGATTCTATTGGGACCCTGACTCATGTACTACAACCACTGATGTTGTACAACTCTCAGTTGCAAATTTTAGAACTTTGACCAAGCAAAAGAACAACTCTTTCCCTGCTGGAGAACCAACAAAACGTTAGGTTGGGGGGAGTGATGAGCCTAGTTTTTGGTCTAGTCTTGGGTAGAACCTGTAGTCTATTTTCTCATAGGTGTCATGGAATTTAATGCTTAAGTGTTGGTATTGGAATAATTTTTCCCTCAAAACATTGACATTTGATATTAACCTATCTCTACAAACTTTAATGATATTTGGAATAATATGTGGGTCATCTATATTAATTTTGAATGTGATTAATGAATGTTTCTTAGAGTGGTTATAGATGTATAATTATTATGTGTACTGACCTTGACATGAAGATTTAATACACCAAGTTGAAGAAGACACTACCAGCTGGACATGCACCATAACGTCCAATTGAGAAATCACTCCAAGTCAAAGGAATCTGGCAACAAAGATTCTTCATGCAACTAAATGTAACTACCTTACAGTGGACCTTAAGGATTGAGCATGCATGGGAATTAATTATGTGCTAGATCTATGCTTGACTTGCATGTTTGATCAAATTCCATGCATGCGTAATCTCCATCACTCCACTTTCCCCTATTTTCCCTAAATGCTGTCCTCCCAATCATGGAGTTGACTGCCTTTTTTAGCTGTAGTATAAATAATGATTTGATGCTCCTTCTTTAAGGAGGTTGCACAATATGACATTGTACGAGCTCATTCTCTAGTTTCAATAATACAGATACATTACTCTTTGTATGCATGATTTATAGTGAATAAAATAAAGTTATGAGTTCAAGCATCTGAATTCTTGTTAGTTTAGAGGATACTTATCCAAGGGGGCCCACTTGGTGAGTAATCCATCTTCATAGTTTAGCATTAGTTTATTATTACTTGTTGTTTAGTACTTAGTTGGAAATCTGACATCGACTGTTCCTGCAGCCACTAGAATTCCATTTTGTGACTATTCCTGCAGCCAAAGCAAATAGAGGAGTCTCCTGTTTGTCACTCAGATTTTCATTCTTGCTCTAAATTTCAAGTTGTCAGTTGATATTCAACATTTGCTTCATTTCCTTTTAAGCAATTTACTTTCAGTATTGTGTTTCTTAGCTGTAGAGTGCAATGACTACTTGAGTGCCTAGTGCACATACTGTGCTAACCCATTTCAAGTTCATGTCCCTAGGTTGACAAGTTAAATGCACCTTCATGATAATTGAATAACTATTTAGGTTAGATGTCTAGTCTCTGAATCATGGTTGTAGAGGCCTAGTTATGAAATCATTGTAGGAGGCCAACAATGTGGTTGTCATTGATGTCAACACTATTAGCATTGATTTTATTGAAGGTTGTATACGTCGAGGATATTGAAAAAATTGTTAAAGAAAGAGTTGCAGGTTGCTAGTGGAACAGTGAAGGTCATAAAGGTGTCTTGCTAAGTATGTTGAAGATCAGTTGTTGTGGACTAAAGGGTTTATTGCTGAGAGTATCTAGATCATCTATTGGATGTTTCAGAGGTCTGTATGAAGTTTTGATCATGTTATGAATAGTAGTGCTTTGACAGTGTTTCTGTGGTTTTTGGCCGATGAAGTTGTTGATGTAATTCCATGTTGCGGATATATAAGAGTGATTGTTTGTGCAAAATTGAAAGTGTGGGTGAAAGGAAGTGAAGCTAGAAAGGAGAAAGTGTGTGAATACTGATCTATTCATTCGATTAAAGAGCAAAGTGTGAAGAAGTTTGAGCGAAGTGCGAAGGAGTGTTTCTATACTTAGTTGGAATTGTAATCAAGCTTTTGTAGAAGCTATTTTCTCAGTTCATACCCTGTGGATCTAATCTGAATTGCTTTATATTGTTGGGCAGTGAGCCCTGTTGTATTTGAGTAGTGAGCTCTAAGCAGTGTGCCTAAACATATGTGTATTCCCATTATTTTTTTATTATACTTTTAACAGGGTATAATATTGTGGACTAACATCCATCGTTGTTTTTCCCCTAATAAGGTTTCCACATAAAAATATTGGTGTTCTTTATGTTTTTGATGTGTTGATTGTTCATTCATCAGATATGAGATTAAGTTAAGTAACATTTGAAATTTTTTGAGACAACTGATTCACCCCCCCTCTCTCATTTGTGTGTCCTTGTTTTTACAACACATAGTAGCAACAACATCACTCCATCAACTCAATAGAGCAAGTGTGGAACAACACCATTGTGGCAGGGGCTTGATTCCTCTTATTTTCTCCTCCATTAGCCTTGAGTACTCTTGGTGGAGGTGGTAAGCTTTCTACTCCTCTCCTCTATTATTTCGTTGAGTAGCACATTACTATTTGTAGTGTTTTAGTGTTCTTTACTTCATTGATTTCTTTATCATACTATTTCTCTATCATTGCAAACTTGGCTATCCATGGAGGTGGAAACACCAAAATGGGGGTCTGACTAAGGTAGGCCCCTATACAGCCACCCAAAAATTTTCCTCTTCGCTGTGTGTAGGTGGACATGTGGCTTGGAGTTAGGTGGTGAATGAGTACTTTTGTGAGATTATTCTTTCCATCCTAACTCTTGTTTATTTCCTTTATCATATTCATACATATCTTTCCTACTTCATAGTTTTTTTTGGCCCTTTGGAAGTAGTTAGCTAGGCTATTAGTCCATTTTATAGTGTTTGACCTTGCTTCTTTAGTCCTTTGGTCGTACATATGCCAACAAACTTGAGAGATGCTAGCACACCATGCTGTCATCCTAGAACCATGCTTTTGTCCTCAGGCAAAGAGCTTCCTAAGGTGTAGAGTTAAACCCAAAAACTAGCTCGCCTAGCCCCATTCTGTGTTTAAGGTCTACAGAGTGGTTAAAAGACCTTATAATCCTCACCATTCTTGTCCCATGTTTCCTAACACCCCATTAAGCTGAGGTAAGTTAGGGAAGACTTTTGCTCTTAGCCCTTTGTGACTTGAGGTCTTGAACGTGGTTGGTCCCCCTCTCTTAAAAATGTATATGGTAGAGGGTTGAGGGTTGAGGGATTAAGGGTTTAAGGTTTTTTTTTTAAGGGTAAGGGTTGAGGGTTTACGGGTTGAGGGTTGGGGGATTAGGGTTTAAGTTATAGGTTTGAGGGATAAGGGTTGAGGGTTTAATGTAAAGGGTAGAGGGTAGAGAGTTTAGGGTTGATGGTTCAGAGATTAGGGGTTTAGGGTTTAATGGTTGAGGGTTGAATTTTTAGGGTTTAAGGGTTGAGGGTTGAGGGATAGGGATTAGTGTTGAGGGTTGAGGGATTAGGGTTTAAGGTTTGATGGATTAAGGTGTAAGGCATAGGGTTGAGGGATTAGGATTGATGGCTTAATGTATAGGGTAGAGGGTTGAGGTTTGAGAGTCTAGGGTTTAAGGGTCAAGCATTGAGGAATTAAGGGTTTAAGGTTTGAGGGTTTATGGGTTCAAGGTTGAGGGATTAGGGTTTAATCTATAAGGCTGAGCGATTAGGGTTTAAGGGTTGAGGGTTTAGGGATTAAGGTTTAAGGTATAGGGTTGAGGGATTAGGATTGATGGTTTAATATATATGGTAGAGGGTTTAAGGGTTGAGGGCTTAAGGGTTGAGGGTTGAGATATTAAGGTTCAAGGGTTGAGGGTTAAGGGATTAGAGTTTAAGGTATATGTTTGAGGGATTAGGGTTGAGGATATGTGATAGAGGGTTGAGGCTTGAGAGTTGAGGTTTTAAGGGTTAAGGGATGAGGGATTAAGGGTTTAAGAATTAAGGGTTTAAGTTTTGAGGGTTTAAGGGTTGACGGTTGATGGATTAGGGTTTAAAGGTTGAGGGTTTAAGGGTTAAGCATTAATTGATTAGGGTTTAAGGTATAAGGTTGATGGATTGGAGTTGAGGGTTTAATGTATATAGTAGAAGGTTGAGGGTTGAGGGATAGGGATTAGGATTTAGGGTTGAGGAATTAGGTTTTAAGGGTAGAAGGTTGAGAAATTAAGGTTTAAGGTATAGGGTTTAGATATTAGGGTTGAGGGTTTAATGTATAGGGTAGAGGATTTAGGGTTGAGAGTTGAGGGTTTAAGGGTTAAGGGTTAAGGGTTTAAAGGTTGAGGGTTGAGGGATTATGGTTTAAGATACATGGTTGAGGGATTAAGGTTTAAGGGTTGAGGGTTGAGGGTTAAGGTTTAAGATATAGGGTTGAGGGATTAGGTTTGAAGCTTTTAAGTATTGGGTAAATGTTTAAGGGTTTAAGGTTTCATAGGTTGAGGGTTTAAGGGTTGAGGGTTTAAGGTTTGAGAGTTTAAGGGTTGAGGGTTAAGGGATTAGGGTTTAAGATATATTGTTGAGGGATTAAGGTTTAAGGTATAGGGTTGATGGATTATGATTGAGGGTTTAATGTATACAGTAGAGAGTAGAGGGTCAAGGGTTGAGGGATTAAGGGTTTAAGGGTTTATATTTTAAGGGTTAAAGGTTTAAAAATTGAGGATTGAGGGTTCATGGATAGTAATTAGGGTTGAATATTAAGGGATTAGGATTTAAGGGTATAGGATTGAGGGATTAAGGTTTAAGGTATAGGGTTAAGGGATTAGAGTTGAGGGTTTAATGTATAGGGTAGAGGATTTAAGGGTTTAATGTTTTAGGGTTGAGGGTTTAAGGGTTGAGGGTTGAGGGTTGAGGGATTAGGGTTTAAGGGTTGAGGGTTGATGGATTAAGATTTAAGGTATAGGGTTGAGGAATTAGGGTTGAGGGTTTAATGTATAGGGTAATGGGTTTAAGGGTTTAATGTTTAATGGTTGAGGGTTTTTTTGATTGTTTGGAATACTGAGAGGGGGGGTGAATCAATATTCCATTAAACCATTTAGATATAAACCAATCAATTATTAAAGCACATATAACTGCAAACAAGAATGAAGACATTGAAATGAACATGACACCACAAAACACATCAACACCAAATTTTTATGTGGAAAACCCAAAGTGGGAAAAACCATGGTGAGGATTAGCTCACTATAGTGTCAAAAAATGTCCTATGTTACATTTTCACACTTGTTTAGACCCTTGTGAACTAAATGAACTTATTTGTGCTTTATTTAGGGTGTTGTGAAGTGTTATACTCCACTTTCACACTAATCTAGGATTTTCATTATTAATTGGGCTTCTTTATGCCTTATTTCGCCTTATTTTACATCCACAAGCCTTAATTAATGCATCTTTCCAAGGATAATCCTGACATAAACCAACATCCAATCATAATTCATGTATTTTGGATTGTATGGCCTAGATTTAGTGATCTGGGACACATACACCACCTTGGGCATATGGGTCCCACCTAAGTTTTAGGGCCCCAATCTAGATTTCACATGAATATAAGCATTTCTTGAAAAATATGTCCCATAGCCGATCCTAATGGGACTCGTATGCCACTTCTAACGTATGAGTCCCATGTGTCTTAAAAATAAAATAAATTCAAATTCTTGGCAAGATTTTATTCTCCTAGATCTAATGTTGGATTATAGTATTGTAATTTCAAGAAATTTGGCATAAACAAGTATAAATACAAGGTTATTTTACTCATTTTTCACCTAGAAAGTTGAATAAGCACCCTTATCACAAAATTGGAGATCACAAGAGCATTCAAGAGTTTACAAGAGCATTCAAAAGTATTCAAGAGATGATTATTAAGTGTTTTGGAGCATTATTCAAGTATCAAGCATCATGTCAAAGTCTTCATGCATTATGTTCATTTTTGACCTAACAATGATGATGTAGGGTTTCATGATTCAAGCAAGCATTCAATTCAAGATCTACCAAATTCAAGAAAGAGTCAAGATCTAAATCTACTGGATCCATTTCATACATGTTTGTAGCACTTTATTTCTAGGGCTTGGTGAATTGCAACATTACATATTGTTCATTCATCATTCCTCCTTTCCATTGGATTTCATTACAAGGTTTGATTACCAAAACGAGGTTTGACCAAGGAAAACCCCTTTCTAATAACAAAACAACATTTTTCCCTCTCTTTAGGGTGTGATTTAAAGATCTAGGTTGAAGACATTTTGAAGAGAAAGATTGGAGAAAAGTTATCAAGTGTTCAAAGTTGTCAAAGTTATCACATCATCTACAAGATCATTAAAAGGCATCTATAGAGCAGAATTTGACTTCAGATCTAGAAAATAGGTTGAGAAGATATAGTACATATTGAAGAGAAGATTCAGACCCCGATTCTCTAAAAATGGCCAAACAAAATTGATACACCACTTTTGGCGTATGAGTCCCAGTACAGTGAAATTTATAGTTTGTAGGAGTTCCAAACTTGTCTTTGCTATATTTTTGTTCCTATCCAGGAACCCTAATCTAGGAATAAATCACCTAAACTGGCATATGAGTCCTAGTAAATATTAAATTCAACATATTCAACATTTCAGGTCTTCAATCAAGTTGCTACAGGTTTCCAGGTACCCCTTTGTACTTTTCCAACTCTTTATTCTGGTTTACATTCATTTCTAGGTCATTTAGTGAAGCTTTATATATCATTAGGTTTTGCATGTTACTAGTCTTTCTAAGCCCTAGCTTGGTGGTGAAGCCCTCTTTAGTCTCTAATCATACCCTAGGACACCCTATTGTAGATCCCTCCCCCTCATTTCATTCTTGGATTGAGATCTCTAGGGTTTCCTTGAATGAGAGAAGAAAACTTGTTGTTCTATGTCCTAAACCATAAAGAAAAATATTTTCTTCCTTTAATTTTGGTAAACCTGCATTTTTTGATTTGGAGTGCATCATCATCCTAGATTTAGCTTGCATTAACTTTGCATTAGGGTTTGTATTAGTTAATTGACATTCTAGGGTTTCTAAATCTTGCATTAATGAAAGTGCTTATAGGTTGCATTTTTGCATCTTGCATCATTGAATATCATCTGAAATATGCATTTTCACTTAGTTTAGACATCATCCAAACCAAAAAGAATAACTTTCAGTCAATTTTTTTTTGAAATCTTTGTAAAAACCTTGAACTGGGACTCATACGCCCCTTTGGGTGATTTAGTCCCATTTCAGATTTTAAACTACATTTTATAGCATTAAATTCTCTATTTCCATGTTTCTATTTGTTGTTGTTAGTTATCTATTCCAGTTTGCAGAGTTTCTATTACATTCATTTCATTGCATCCACCTTAATTTCATTTGAATCAAAATTAGAGCATAGCATTTATCTTGTGTTTGTTGGATCTTGCATTTCATTGATTGTCCCTTGTATGAGATTTTCTACTTGGTGTCCTATTGCTAAGACTATAGTGAGACAAAGTTCGAGACTCATGTCATCCCACGATAGCACAATCGTCATGGATCTTGGGTTATCTAGCTCTTTCACTACTAGTGTTGACACTAGTTCACTAGGTATGGACCATACCCTTAACACCCCTTTTCCTTCAAGTAGTGTGACGCATCTTGAAACAATGGTTGCAAGTATTCCACAAGAAAACATAATCCAAATTCATGAAGACCCATAAAACCTACAAAACCAATTAAGTACTAAAAATATTTCAACCACTGCTATCCCTACCATAGATAACATACATCACATGATTGAAAGTGAAGGAGTTGATCTTATGCATAACATAATTCAGATTTTTGGACCACATATTACCTCAATCGCTGGTTGTGCTTTACCTTTGAACAATGTACCAACCTAAGGAGGAATTCAAACTCCTCATCCCACAATAATTGCCTCGGTTCCTACCTATACCAATCCTCAAGTTACAACAATGATGAAACCTATGAGTATTCCTTCCTTGGGTATTTCTGCTAGCATCCCTAGTACCTTGTGGCATCACATGTCATATCTCCTACAACTTTACCTCCTATAAGCATTCCATTCACTTGTCCCTCAAAAACATACACACCTCCACCTTATTCACCCCCATCTCAAAATGCAAACAATGATCCTCTCATAAATAAAATTTTGCAAATCATTTCATCGCTTCAAAAGAAAGTTTCCACCATAAACCAAAATCAAAATTTCCAACTTACATATTATGTTAGAAGCAGCCCCTTATCCTTGGAGATATTGAGAACACTGATGCCACAAGGTATAGAGGCACCTAGATTCAAGAAATATGGGGGGAAGGGAGACCATTCTAACCAAATTTCCACTTATACCACCTTATGTAGTGACTTTATTCTTGAGGATAAGCTCTTGGCTAAGCTTAATTTTTCCCAGATCTTTGAAGGATACTACCTTAGAATGGTTCTCCTCATTACCGAATAACTCAATTCATTCATTCAAAGAACTTTCTAAGGCCTTTATAAACCATTTTATAGTGCATATGAACCCTAAGATGACCTTAGCTGATTTGATGAGATGTAAGCAAAAAAAAGATGAAAATATTACTGACTTTATCTCATGTTAGCAATCGCTTTATACCCAAATCGATGTAAAGATTTTGAACCCTCACCTTCAAAAGATGTTCATAGAAAATTTTCAAAGTAAAATACATGATAAGCTTACCATGATGAAATTACCCTCCTTTGTGCACTTATGTATTTCCCTTTGTGATTATAAAAATTTGGTTAGTAGCCACGACACAAAACCCACCTCTAGCCAACCTAAAAAGTTTGAATTTGCAAACCATAAAAATTATCAACCTTTTAGAAAATAGAATAAAGGCTTCCTTCAACTTAATCCCCGTCAACAAAAAAATCAACATGTCGATGCTCAAGTAGCTACTATAAGGAAGAAAAATCCTTTCACATTTGGGGATCCAGCTAGACAATTCACTCCCTTACCTAATACCCTCCATAACATAATGTCACAACTTTTAGAATAGAAAATGATTACATTTCCCCCCGTTAAAACTCATGATCTTAATAAACCTTTACTCCCAAACTTTAGATAAAATTCATATTGTCATTATAACCAACAAAATGGACACGATATGGAACATTGTAAGCATCTTAAACATCTTGTGCAAGACCTCATTGGTTCCAACCAACTTTTAGTTGGTGGTGTTAATGATCAAGGAAATAAGTTTGTTTCCCCTCCCAACTAAAACTTTCAAATATTTACTAACCCTATGCCTAATTATAACATTTCCTTTGTCAAAGCTAGCAAAACTAAAAATGAATGATGTGATTAATGTTGACATGAATGATGATAACAATGATATTGTTCAACAAGATCCCATAGATATTGATGAACAGGGTCATACAGATGATATGGTTGGATTGATCAAAGTTATACCTTGCAAGGGCCAAACTAAAAAGCCTCTTGATATTCCTTTCTCATCCAAAGATATACTTAAACATGCACCTCATGGTCCTCTTTACATAGCTGGTCTAATCTATGATAAGCCCACTAATGGGATATTAATTGATCCTGTCTATTGAGAGAATGTGATCACTGAAGAATTCTTACTTGTGCATGAGCTCTATCAAGAAACATATGATAAATTGAAAGCATGGATAAAGATGCATAATGGTTTTGCTTTCCCTACAATGGGATCAATCACCATTCCTCTACAAATAGGACCGAAAAAATTAGATGTCTCATTCTCCATCATCCCAATGTTATATCAATTTCATGTGAAGCTTGGTTACCCTTTTCTATGATCCTTGAAATCCATCCCATTAGTCATGCATAAATTCTTAAAGTTTCCCTTTGATAATGAAATATTTACCGTGCACCATAGTGGATTTAATCCTTTGTCCTCTTGAGGAAAATTTTCATTAGATTTCTTTTGGCCTAAGCCTATGGAACCTATTAAACCTTGAGAAGACTTCTTTTTCAAATCCTACCAAAAGTTCAAGGTGAAATTTATAGAAAAACTATCCATTACAAACATAATTCAACCTATAAATGAGCCTACCATCCTTTATGAAACCATGATTGAACCTAAAGAGATTCCAGACAACCAAGACCAACCTAAGATAAATCCTTTGCCTATTTCCTACAAAATACCAAGAGATATTGAAAACAATCTTGTTACACCTCCTAAAATAAAACAAGTTTACAAAGCTAAAGAGAAAGTGGTTGAACAACCTCCCATAGTTCCTTTCATTCCTCCCCTTAGGGAAGAAAATAAACCTATGGTTGATAAACCCACTCCTACACAAATGCAACTTGAAAGTCATACTAAAAGAAATAGAATGCTAGAGAGCGTAGGAATAGACATCATGCTCTTGCTTGAAGGTTAAAGGAAGAAACAAACAAAGAAAATAAAAATCCAAACTTGATTGAAGCAATACACGATGAGTCTCCACCTTCACCACAACAACAAGGTCCTATACCGTAACAAGGATTAAATCCTTCTTTAGATATTATCATTATACCTCCTATTGTGATTAACTTAGATGACGATGATGAAGTTGCTAAGATTGATGAAGAAGTGCATAACAAATTGAATACATTGTTTTCCTCTTAGATGAGCTTAAACGATAATTCTCCTAAGAAGAGTATTGAACTTGGTGATGGCCCTAGTTTGACACTTGATATTGTCCCTTTGGCTAGTTATCTGCCTTCTGTATACAATAAACATGATTGAGATGCAGACGACTTGCTAACAGGTTGATACTATTCTTTTGAATTCTTTCTTTTTCTTTTGTGCGATTGCATGTGTGTAATTTGATCCCCCATGTTGTTTTGTTTGATGTATCTATATCTCTCTCTCTCTCTGTGACATTCCTCTATTTACATACCTACATTCTTCTCTATGTTGTAAATCTTTTAGATTTTTCTTTATCTTTTCTTTGTCTTGTGTTTTCCTTTTGGGGATGATGCAAGGCATCAAGGCATTCATATATCTTCTATGTTGAGCCAAAATATTTTCCTTTATCTTTTATTTGTCTTGTGTTTTACTTTTGGGGATGATGCATGGCGTCAAGACATTCATGTCTCTTCCATGTTGACCCGAAATATTTTCCTTTATATTTTATTTGTCTTGTATTTTCCTTTTGGGGATGATGCAAGGCATTGAGAAATTCATGTCTCTTCCATGTTGAATTGAAAGGCTTTTTCTTTTTTTTCACTTTCTTTGTGTCATTCTTCTTGTTCCATGTGTATGTGGGGAATGATGACAGTTTTCAGCTCTCTAAAAACATTGTAGCAAGAACATGTTGACCCCAAATCCATGGATCCCTCATGTGTTTGGAGTTTCATTTTGGGGGCAACCCCTATCTTTCCTTTTGCATGAAGTAGCTTTATTTGGAAACATATGACTTGGTATAGGGCTTTCCAAGTTATCTCTCATGTCCTCTTTATTTTTAGCATTCATCATTCACTACTTTAAAGTAATTGCTCACAACATGGTGTTTAACAATTTATTTAAAGTGGGGGCATACATTGGCATTATTCTTTTTCAAATCATGTTTCATTGTGTAGTATTATTACTTCATGTGATGTGTCTTTTGCTTTGTGGTGACATCGGGTGTGATGTCCTTCAAGAGCATGGTCTCTCTTAGCATATTATATTCCTCTTAGTGGATTGATGCAACATAGTGCATCCCCTAAGTTATGAATCTTCTATTCTTTGATTGGTCCTCTCTTGGAGACATTAGGCACAATGTTCCATAAGTTAAGACCTTACATGAAATAAGAAAAACTCCTTTGAATGTTCTTTACACTACTTTACAATTTTGGTTATATGGCCACCTTGCATAACGCACCTAGCATGCCTGTGGAGCCATTTGGTTTGTTCATGAGTATCAATAATACAAATCTTTTCTTTCCTCATGAAGCTCAAAGTTCATTGTTGTGTGGTGCCTTATCAAAGTTATTAGGAGGTATATAGCTTTGGTCTAGTTGAATGGGAAGCCAAACTTAGGTGTGACTTTCCCGTAGCCAATTGATTGTCTGTGTGAGTGCATACCGCCCGCATGCATATGTGTCTCACCTTTTAGGATACTCACCCAATAGATAGCCTAAAGTTCCATTGCCTCTGAGTGAGTGTGCATTTTTGGAAAAATAGCTTAGATATAACCCACATTGTGATGGACAAGTGGTAAAATATTGATCCACCCCCTTTTTGTTTTATTTTATTTTTCCTTATGTCTTTGGTAGTGCATGCTTGTGCCTTGTTATTGCTTCTTATATCCTTTTTCATGTGTGCTCTCTAATGCCTATGTTGGTTTGCTATAGGACCTTGATCCCTGGGACTTGTACAATGCTCTTGATCATTGTCATCCTATCCTACTAGCATTGGTACATTGGAACCCATCTTGATGTGATTCTGTATACTTTAGTGTGAGTTTGAAGCAAGTTCATCCTCTCACTAAAGTGGGGGCTAAATGTAGTGTCAAAAAATTTCATTCGTTGCATTTTCACACTTGTTTGGGCCCTTGTGAATTAAATGAACTTATTTGTGCTATATTTAGGGTGTTGTAAAGTGTTTTACCACACTTTCACACTAATATAGGGTTTTCATTATTAATTAGGCTTCTTTATTTTCTTATTTGGCCTTATTTTACATCCATACGCCTTAATTAATGCATCTTTCTGAGGATAATCCCAACATAAACCAATATCCAATAATAATTCATGTCTTTTTGGATTGTATGGCCTAGATTTAGTGATCTAAGACTCATACACCACTTTGCACATATGGGTCCCACCTAAGTTTCATGTCCTCGATCTGGATTTCACATGAATCTAAGAATTTCTTGAAAAATATGTCCCATAGCCTAGCCTAATGTGACTCATACATTACTATTGGCATATGAGTCTTGTGTGGATTAAAATTAAATTAAATTCAAATTCTTGGTAGGATTTTATTATCCTAGATCTGATGTCAGCTTGTAGTGTTGTAATTTCAAGAAATTTGGCATAAGCAAGTATAAATACAAGGTTATTTTACTCATTTTTCACCTAGCAAGTTGAATAAGCATCCTTATAGCAAAATTGGAGATCACAAGAGCATTCTATAGTTTACAAGAGCATTCAAGAGTCTTCAAGAGTTGATTATTAAGTGTTTTGGAGCATTATTCAAGTATCAAGCATCATGTCAAAGTCTTCATGCATCATGTTTGTTTTTTATTTGACAATTGTGATGTAGGGTTTCATGATTCAAGCTAGAATTCAATTCAAGATATACCACATTCAAGAAAGAGTCAAGATCTACATCCATTGAAGCCATTTCATATATGTTTGTAACACTTTATTTCTAGGGTTTGGTGAGTTGGAACATTATATATTGTTCATTCATCATTCGTCTCCATTTGATTTCATTACAAGGTTTGATTACAAAAATGTTTGACCAAGGAAAACCCCTTTCTACTAACAAAACAACATTTTCCCCTCTTTAGGGTGTGATTTACAGATCTAGATTGAAGACATATTGAACAAAAATATTGGAGATAAGTTTTCAACTGTTCAAAGTTGTAAAAGTTTTCACATCATCTAAAAGATCATTAAAAGGCATCTATAGAGCAAAATTTGACATTTCAGATCCAGAAACTAGGTTGAGAAGATAGAGTAGAGATTGAAGAGTAGATTCAAACCTTGATTCTCCAAAAATGGACAAACATGATGGATATTCCATTTATGGCATATGAGTCCTAGTACAGTGAGATTTATAGTTTACATGAGTTCCAAACTTGTCTTAGCTAGATTTTTTCTCCTGCCCAAAAACCCTAATCTGGGACTAAATCACCTAGACTAGCATATGAGTCCCAATAGTCATTAAATTCAACATATTCAACATTTCAAGTCTTCAATCAAGTTGCTACAAGTTTCCAGGTACCCCTCTGTACTTTTCCAACTTTCTATTCTACTTTACATTTATTTTTATGTCATTTAGTGAAGCTTTGCATATCATTAGGTTTTGCATGTTACTAGTCTTTCCAAGCCCTAACTTGTGAGCCCCTCTTTAGTCTCTAATTAGACCCTATGACACCCTATTTTAGATCTCTCCCCCTCATTTCATCCTTGGATTGAGATATGTAGGATTTCCTTGAATGAGAGAGAAGAAAACTTGTTCTATATTCTAAACCATAAAGCAAACAATTTTATTCCTTTCACTCACAATATACTATATCGAGATACAATATAGTACAGGGCTCATTGCCAGGACTCATTTTTCTTAAAAAGGGTTCACAACCATAATACAAAATGAAATGGCTAACTACCAAGATACAAAAAGATATGGCTCACTGCCAAAAGTATGAACTAATGGAATACACCTTCTATGTGCTAAGTTTAGTTCCAATGAGGCTCTAAATGTGAGGTACTGCTCTACTAGTAGTTGCATAACAATTCTGCTCTGATCCTTGACTTCTCTCATAATACATTAATCACATTTGATAAATCATTTAAGCTTGCACATTCTCAATCTTCTTCACACCACTTCATAGACATCTCACACTCTCCATACTCTTTCTACTCTAAAAGGTCTCATATATATACAAGTATGTTTCATACATCAATTAGGTCAGCCTAATTAGATGTAAATAAACCAATAAAAAAATAGCTCTTATCGACACCATATAAGATTTAAACCATTTTTTTATTCATGTGGTCCATCATTTCAAGTCAAATTAGATCTGTAAGGGATCCAAATAGCATCCACAAAGTACAATTAATATTCTTAATACATGTCATATATTAGTTCGGCCAAGAATATGACCTAAACACAAAAACTCCAAACCATCACACACACACTTCTCAAAGTAAAAATCTTCTAGATCCAATATTAATTCAGTTTCTCATCACATTAACATCAGAGAGATTACCATTAGAACTACAACATCAAAATATTCTTCTTAATAAAATGCAGAGTCTCCCACACTGATATACTGAACATAGAAACAACTGTAGTGTACAAAATTAAACTTTGTCATTGATAAATTTTTGTACACAACACAAAACTTCTCAAGATCCAAGATATAGCTATATGAATGAGTCATAATAATAATATTAAGAGAGCAGAGTCATATCTCTTCTTGCAGTGAATTCTGGACTCAAAAACCAACTCACTAGACCATCAACAAAAAACACTTCTGGTATAGATCAGCTTCTTGTATACTAAATATGCTCCCCACAATTTTGGTACAATTTTTACATCAATGACAGCACTGGAACAACCAAATCAACCTATATACACTTCATGCTCATGTTTCTAGGCTCCCATACTTCCAACAATCTCCCCCTTTGGCATTGATGACAACATGCATATCAAAAACATTTTTATCCCAATATAAAGCAATTGAATACTCACTCTTTCAAGGTTAATGATCCTTCTTACAAAATTGTTCTTGAAAAAAATGTTTTTCCTCTTACTATCTATCTCTCCCCCTTTGACATCAATGGAAAAGGTCATGTAGGGTTCTGATATATTTCTTCAAATATGTGTATGCATAAAAAAATGACCAAGAATGATATGAAAAATATTAACGTAAAGAAGAAAATACTTTGAGGTTCTTCAAGGTATCTTACCATGTACCTTTTCCTTCTTCCCATGATCCTTTTGCATTTGCAAGAGTATTGTAAAGTAATTCAAGTTTAGTCAAAGAATCTATACCTTCTTCCATAGTGTTGGGACTGAGATTTATTTCTGATAGATTACCAACACTATCAAGGGAACTGGCTACATGAATATGTCGTAGTTTTATCAAATATCTAAGTGCAACAAACTTCTAATCACTTTTATTCTTTGATTCTGTAGGGAAAATAATTTTTCATGTAGTTGCACAATATAGGACCATCTCTGATTGTCCCTTTCATCCACCAAGCTATACACATCTGCTAGAGTACTCAATTGAATTTCATTCTTTCTTATTTCTTCTCTTGCATTTAATGTCCTATTAGACCAATTCAAGCATAAGGATACTAACTCCTGTGCTTCTTTCTCACAATCCTGAATGACCTTTAATTCCTTCACAACTTTGTGATGTGCATCTGCACATTTCTTCTTGATGTCTTTTAGATTTTCTTTTGCAAACCTATTTCCTATTTGTACTTCCAATCCGAAGATGTATGTTTTCAGAGAATTAATCATACTCCCAAGATTTTCCACAGTGGATATAGATGAACTAAAGCTGGCACAAGGAATCACTTCCTATAACTCTTTTAATGCTTCTTGAATGTTTTCACTTTCATGCTCATGTTGAGCTCTCTCAAATTCACTTCCTTCTAGTTATGTGATTTCTTGCTTGATAATAACACCTTTTCTCTTCTTTTTGGTTCCTGTTACACTTTTAGAGGCTTTAGTCAGAGAAATTTCTTCTACATTTGTACTGTTAGGGTTCTTAGGGCTCTCTAAAAGCACTTTTGCACAATGATCAATTTTCCCCTTAGTAACTTCATAATCTAATTCACAAATCCACACAAGTTTGGATTCAATTGCTTCCATATAATAGAAATCTATAGATACTAGGAAATTGATGTTTTTAGAGTATTTTTCAACCATATTTTTTAGAATCCTTGTTCTTTTATTCATTCTCATCTATAATGTTCCAAAGCATGCTACAAGAGCAGTTTCTTGAGCATTCGAACCACCAAATTTTTTCATGAAATTCCTAATCTGGTGAGCTATTGGTTCTGTGTTTGTCCATTCTACCCTTCCAATTACCGATAAATCTTTCATAAAGTAAAAGAGTAAGCAAACTGTTAAAGTACCATACTAGAATGTACTTTTCTTATTATTTTTGATATATTTCAAATTCTTCAATAGATGTAGTCGAAGTATCTCACAAAGGTCATAATCCATACCATTCCTGACCATATAAGATGCCATGTATGTGATAGTAGTAGAAACTATGTAGTAATTACTTGGTAAGCAAATTTTATGTACAATAATCATTGCAACATACCGAATGACCAGATCTTCAATTGTACTTAAAACGAGTTATTTTCCTTCAAGGGTCACACCAGTCATCTCTATTATCTCTTGATTATTTACAGTCTTCCATCTTAGAACTGGTCCAGAGAAACACAAGCCTGTCACATCTCTTATAGCTTCTCTAGTTATCAAGTGTGTTTCATCAATCCAAATAAATTTACCATGAATCATGCTTAATGCCATTTGTATGTACTTCTTGTAGAATTCAAACAATAGGAATTTCCTCCATATATCCAATTTCTTTTCAACTAAGATTTTATATGCATCATAATTTTCTTCCAATTCATTCTTCCACAAAATACTTAATCGAATATGTGACATTTCCTTGAATTTTCCATAAATATATGCATAAATGTAGTCAATAGGTAATACTCTAAGAGGAATGCTAGAAAATGCACCATTTGATTCTTCCTACAATTTTTTTAAAGAATACTTCCTTAATTTGATTTGCAATTTTTCTAAAACATTCACTACCTTTGACCTATCCAATGCATAAAATTGAAAGATTCTACAAAAAAATTGTTTAAGAAGAATACCTCTATAATTTTCTCAACAAAGAATGGGGTTTGATGTTCAACTTTTAGAGCACACCTCGAGTCCACCTTCTTTTCTTCAATTTCATCTTTCTTTCCCACCAAAACCAAATCATGAAACTCTGTTCTATGGAATTGCTCTGGTTTCTTCAAGCTTCCTATGCACGCTTCTCCTTCTTCACAAATGCCTTTTGTTGAATGCATTTTCATTAACATTTTTAAATTTATTTCTTTCATTCCAAATGCTTCTACAATAAATGATTCAAACTATAGGTAGATCACCTTGAAATTCATGTACACTTCCATCCTTTCAAATTCTGTGAACCTCATTCTTCACACATGTGTGTTTGAAAATTCCTTTTTGCATGAAATATTGAATTCATAACCTTATTAAATGCACTTTTGTGATGGCATGAAATCATATATCAATGAGGGTTTTATTAAATATTCTTATTATTGCTCCCTCTTAGGCATTTTCTAGATTATTTTTGATGGGAGTATTTGCACCGGAGGACATAACACATATTAATGCTTCTAATTCTTGTTTTTCAAATTCTCCTTCCTTTCTCTAGATCATTTTTATTTCCTTCTTAACTTCCACTAGATAAAACTTAATGACTGGTTCATGTCTCTTTACTAGATTGTTATTTCTCATATTTCTGCTTCTACAGTCTCTTGCAAGAAAAATTTTCCCGATTGCTGCAATTATAACAAACAACATTCTTCCATCCATATTTTCCTCTATTTAATCTATATTCGTACTGATTAGCCTTGTGTCCAAATAGGTTGTAGTGATAAAAATAGCCATTAAATGAATAAAATGCTTTGTTCAACTTTTAACTTATGTATTTCATAACCTTACGTCCAATCTTCTTGCATTCAAAACATTGACTGGAGAATGATAAAGTATCATTCATTCTACTTTTTCAATCTTTCGCCCTATGTCCAAACTTATTACAAAGATAAAAAACACCATTAAAAGATGAGTACCTTTGAGCATTCTGTTGTTGGATAAGATTCCTTCTAGTATTGCTTCTTAGATCCTTGAACTGTTCACCATTGTATTAAATATTCATGTTAGGGAGTTGATTCGCCTTTTAACTTTTTCCCTCTTCAAACCCTAAACCACTTTTATCCATAGCAGGTCTCTAAAAGTTAATCAATCCATCAATCATTGTAGTTCTTTCCTTGAATTTATCCTCATATCTTTTTTCTTTTTCCAAATATGATTTTAGAATTACCACTTATTTCTCAAGCTTTGTACATTCATCCATCTTCCTTTGAATTTTAGCTTTATGAAAATCTTCAATCTTTCTCTTTTCTTCCAATTGTTCTTTCAGTCCGGTGATGTCCTCATTTGCTTTCTTTAATTGATCACTGAATTCTCCATATCTTTCCCTCAAGTTATTAATGTACTCATTTTTTTCCTTCAACCTTTCCTTAAAATCTTCATTTTCTTCTATATTCTCAATAGAGATCTCTTCTAGAGGAATAATAAATATTTTATCTTCCATTTATTCAAATTTTAGGACCTTCCTCAAGCTATTAGTCTTCTTTAGAGGAACCAAACTCTGATACCAATTGTTGATTATTTGGAATACTGAGAGGGGGGTGAATTAGTATTCCATTAAACTATTCAGCTATAAGCCACCCAATTATTCAAGTATATATAACTACAAACAAGAATGAAGACATTGAAATGAACATGGAACCACAAAACACATCAACACCAGATTTTTATGTGGAAAACCCAAAGTGGGAAAAAAACATAGCGAGGATTAGCTCACAATATAATATATCCAAATACAATATATTACAGGGCTCACTGCCAAGACTCATTGTCCTTAAAAAGGAATACAAAATGAAATTTCTAACCAAAAAAATACAAAAAAGATATGGCTCACTTCCAAAAGTATGAATTGATGGAATACAACTTCTATGTGTTGAGTTCAGTTCTAATGAGGCTTTGAATGCGAAGTACTGCTCTACTAGTAGTTACATAACAATTCTACTCTAATCCTTGACTTCTCTCACAATACATTACTCACATCTGATAAATCATTTAAGATCACACATTCTCAATCTTCTTCACACCACTTCACAGACATCTCACACTCTCCATACTCTTTCTACTCCAAATGGTATCATATATATATATATATACAATTATGTTGCATACATCATTAGGTCGGACTAATTAGATGTAAACAAACCAATCAAAAAATAGCTCTTGTCAACATCGTATAAGATTTAAAAAATATTTTTATTCATGTGGTGCATCATTTCAAGTTGGCTTAGATCTATAAGGGATCCAACTAACATCCACAAAGTATAATTTATCTTCTTAATACATGTCATATATTAGGTCGGCCAAGAATAAGACCTAAACACAAAAACTCCAAACCATCACCCAAAATTCTCAAAGTAAACATCTTTCAGATCTAATATTACTTCAGTTTCTCATCACATTAACATCAGAGAGACTACCATTAGAACCACAACATCAAAATTTTCTTCTTAAGAAAATGCAAAGTCTCCCACACTAATATACTGAACATAGAAACAACTATAGTGTACAAAGTTGAACTCTGTCATTGATAAATTTCTATACACAACTCAAAACTTCTAAAGATCCTAGATATAGCTATATGAATGAGTCATAATAAGAAGATTAAGAGAGCAAAGCCATATCTCTTCTTGCAGTGAATTTCGGACTCAAAATCCAGCATACTAGACCATCAAAAAATAACACTTCTAGTATAGATCAACTTCTGATATACAAAATATGCTTGCCACAATGTTGATATCAATTTGACAAAATTGGAACAACTAAATCAACCTATATACACTTCATGCTAATGTTTCTAGGCTCCCATATTTCCAATAGGTTTAAGGGTTGAGGGTTGAGGGTTGAGGGATTAGTGTTTAATGTATAGGGTTGAGGGATTAGGATTTAAGGGTTGAGGGTTAAGGGATTAGGTGTTAATGTATAGAGTTGAGGGATTTAATGTATAGCATAGAGGGTAGAGGGTAGAGTGTTAAGGGTTTAAGGGTTTAAGGGTTTAGGGTTTAAGGGTCAAGGCTTGAGGGTTGAGGGTTTAAGGTTGAGGGTTGAGGGTTTAAGGATAGGGATTAGTGTTGAGAATTGAGGGATTAGGGTTTAAGGGTTGAGGGTTAAGGGATTAAGGTTCAAGCTATAGGGTTGGGGGATTAGGGTTGAGGGATTAAGGGTTTAAGGTTTGAGGGTTTAAGGTTTGAGTGTTGAGGGATTAGGGTTTAAGGTATAGGTTTGAGGGATTAGGGAACTGAGGGTTCAAGGGTTGAGGGTTGAAGTTTTAAGGGTTGAGGGTTGAGGGTGTAGGGATAGAGATTAGCGTTGAGGTTTGAGGGATTAGGGTTTAAGGGTTGAGGGATGAGGGATTAATGTTTGAGGTATAGGGTTGAGGTATTAGGGTTGAGTGTTTAATGTATATGGTAGAGGGTTGAGGTTTGAGAGTTGAGGGTTTAAGTGTTGAGGGTTGAGGGAATAAGGGTTTAAGGTTTGAGGGTTTAAGGGTTGATGGTTTGAGGATTATGGTTTAAGGTATAGGGTTGAGGGATTAGGGTTAAAGATTTAATGGTTGAGGGTTAAGAGTTTATGGATTATGGTTGAGGTTAGATGGATTAGGGTTTAAGGGTTGAGAGTTGAGAGATTAAGGTTTAAAGTGTAGGGTTGATGGATTAGCGTTGAGGGTTTAATGTATAGGGTTGAGGTTTGAGGGTTGAGAGTTGAGGGCTTAAGTTGTGAGGGTTGAGGGATTAAGGGTTTAAGGTTTGAGGGTTTTAAGGGTTGAGGGTTGAGGGATTAGGGTCTAAGGAATGGGGTTAAGGGATGAGAGTTGAGTGTTGAGGGTTTAGGAATAGGGATTATGGTTTAAGGGTTGAGGGTTAAGGATTAAGGTTTAAGGTATAGGGTTGAGGGATTAGGGTTGACAGTTTAAGGGTTTAAGGTTTAAGGGTTGAGGCTTGAGGCTTGAGGGTTTAATAGTTGAGGGTTGAGGATTTATGGATAGGGATTAGGGTTGAGGGTTGAGGGACTAAGGTGTAATGTATAGGGTTGAGAGTTTAATGTATATTGTAGAGGGTTGAGGTTTGAGACTTAAGGGTCTAAATATTGAGGGATTAAGGGTTTAAGGTTTGCTAGTTTAAGGGTTGGGGGTTAAGGGACAGGGTGTAAGGTATAGTGTTGAGGTATTAGGGTATAAGTTTTAATGGCTGAGGGTTGAGGGTTTAGGGATAGGGATTAGAGTTTAGGGATGAGGGATTAAGGTTTAATGGTTGAGGGTTGGGG
>VDFB02000020.1:56002377-56069653 GCA_007258455.2 Sequoia sempervirens | reverse complement strand
GTTTTAGGGTTTAAGGGTTGAGGGTTAAGTAACTAAGGTTTAAGGTATAGGGTTGAGGGTTGAGGGATTAAGGTTTAAGGTATAAGGTTGAGGGATTAGGGTTGAGGATTTAATGTATAAGGTAGAGGTTTTAGGGTTGAGATTTGAGGTTTTAAGAGTTGAGGGTTGATGGATTAAGGGTTTAAAGTTTTAGGGTTTAAGAGTTAAGTGTTGAGAGATTATGTTTTAAGCTATAGGGTTGAGTGATTAGGGTTGAGGTTTTAAGGGTTGAGGGTTGAGGGATTAGGGTTTATTGGTTGAGGGTTGAGGGATTAAGGTTTAATGTATAGGGTTAAGGGTTTTGGGTTGAGGGATTAAGGTTTAAGGTATAGGGTTGATGGATTAGGGTTGAGGGTTGAGAGTTGAGGGTCTAAGGGTTGAGGTTGAGGGATTAAGGGCTTAAGGTTTGTTGGTTTAAGGGATGAGGGTTGAGGGATTAGGGTTTAAGGTATAGTGTTGAGTGATTAGGGTATAGGGTTTAAGGGTTTAATGTATGAAGATTGAATCACAACCCTCACAATAAACAATACTTCTTGAATTAATATTTAAAAATGATACTTTTATTCACACACATTGTTGTAAAATATCATAACTAAATTTCTACTTGCAACCAAATCACAAACTTCATTAAAAAATATTCTCAATATTTACATCAATCCTCAAGGGACTCAAGGGAATCAACATTTCCCATTTAAATGCACAAACTAAAGAAAATTAACATCAACAACAAGAAACAAATATTCCCATACAATCTTCAAACCCTTCTCTTGCAATAACACATAACACATTGCATTGCCAACCTGCAATCAACAACTTTCAATGGATGCTCACTATTGTAGCTTCATTTCCATGTCTTCAACCTATAATAAACTCTTCTGAAAACCCTTCCTAGAGAAATCACATGCCCACCTGAGTATCTCCTCCAAAAATGAATAAGGAAAAACTAAAATGAAAAATGAAAACCCACTCTTTTGTTTTCCTGCTCATGAAATGAAATGAAACGCACTTTCATTTCAATTTCATTTCTTAGAATTTCATGAAGACCCAAAAATGGTACACCCATTCTTGGGTGAGTTATAGTGCAGAAAAAATAAATAAATGATATGCAAAATAAAACCAATTAAATTTATGGCAAGTTACACAAAGAAAGCGGAATGCTTATCTCTCTCCCACTTTTTGATTTTTAAAGCAATTTTCAATCCCTATCCATTTGGGAATCCACCACACATTCCCTCTTTTTTAGGGATCTTAAAAATGTGAAATAAAATTTATTTCCATGCTAATCCCAATGCCTCCATTGTGATTTTTTAGTTATTGTTCTTTTAAAGAACCTTTTCCACCACTACTCTTATCTTGGTTGCACTTAAATCAAGTCCAAAAGGTAAATTAAAATTCACCACATACCTTGGCATTCAAATGCTCATGGAAACAAAATTTACAAGCCAAAAAATATTAAATACCTTCAATCAAAATTGTTACTCCAAAATTAAGCAAAATAGATTGAAATAGGATTACCACTAGGCCATGGATGCTCCTGCATCAGGGTTGAGGGTTGAGGGTTGAGGGTTGATAGTTTAGGGATAGGGATTAGACTTGAGGGTTGAGGGATTAGGGTTTAAGGGTTGAGGGTTGATGGCTTAAGGTTTAAGGTATAGCATTGAGGGATTATGGTTGAGGGTTTAATGTATAGAGTAGAGGGTTGATGGTTGAGAGTTGATGGTTTAAGGCTTGAGGGTTGAGGAATTAGGGGTTGAAGGTTTGATGGTTTAAGGATTGAGGGTTGAGGGATTAGGGTTTAAGGTATAGGGATGATGGATTAAGGTTTAAGGTATAGGGTTGAGGGTTGAGGTTTGAAGGTTTAATGTATAGGATAGAGGGTTTAAGGGTTGAAGGTTTAAGGTTTAATCATTTAAGGGTTGAGGGTTGAGGGATTAGGGTTTAAGGTATAGGTTAAGGGATTAGGTTTGACAGTTTGATGTATAGGGTAGAGGGTTTAAGGGTTTAAGAGTTTAAGGGTTGAGGGTTTAAGGGTTTAGTGTTTAAGGTTTGAGGGTTAAAGGGTTGAGGGTGTAGTGATGAAAAATGTATCCCTTTACATTTTCTCAATTTCTTGGGCCCTCCTAGTTAAAATGGACTTAATTGTGCCTTTATTTAGTGTTTTCAGGTGTATCCCTTTACAATTTCACACTTATTTAGGGCCCCCTTAATTAATTGAGCTTACTTTTTCCTTAATTGTCCCTTTAATTCATTTTCCAAGCCTATTTAATTACATTTTATGAAGAGGAAACCCAACATTCATTAATGCCTTAACATAACACTTCACATTGAGTAATGTGTGTCTTAGGTTTAGGGACTTAGGACACATTCACCCATGGGCGAATAGGTCCTCCTTTGACCTTAGGACCTAAATTTAAATTATTTTTTTTGGAATTATTTTAATATATTCAAATATGTGATTCATTGTCTTCTTGTGATATTTTAATTTTGGGAAATTAAGGATACATATCTATAAATACAATGTTATTTCACTATGTTTCACAAAGCAAGTTTATGAGATTTCAAGAGAAATTTCATGAGAAATTAAAGGAATGCAAGAGAATATTTATCATGGTTTTATTGCAAAAATCAAGATCCAATCATCATTTCAAAGTATTCTCGCATCATGCATGTTTTTGGAGCTAACATTGTGATGTAGGTTTCATGATCAAATCAAGTATTCAAAGTACTATTTCAAGCAAGATTTAAGTGCTAAGATCCAAATCCATTGAAGCCATTTCATGCAAGTTTCAGATCTATATTCCAAGGTTTATTCAAGGGTTTGTTGAGTGATAACATTACTTTTTTTTTTCTTCATTCCCTCTTTCATGCTTTTATTCATTTCAAGGTTTGATTAGAAAAACGAGGTTTGACAAAGGAAAACCCATTCACCAAAAATAAAAAAAATTTCCCTCATGATGTTTTTGCAGATCTAGGTGGAAGAAAGCTTGAAGATCCCTTGAAGAAAAAATTTGAAGAAGTTGACAAAGTTGCAAAAGTTGTCATATCATAGAAACTCACCTACAAAATTTATTTTCAACATTTCAACATTGCCACTTGGAAAAATTGGAAGATTCAAATTTGTATTAGAGTCTCTTGAAAGTTGTAGAAGAACCCTGATAGTGGAACCATTCACCCCTGGGCTAATGAGTCTTATTCATCCTTCAGAAATTCACTTTTGGTGACTAGTAAACAAAGTTTTTCCCTTCTTAGATCTGCAATTTAATTTATAGTTTTGCTTATTTTGAGTTTAATATTGTTATTTCTAGTTTAATTTGGCATAATTGGGTTAGTTTACTATTTTTAATTTTTCTCTGAAAAGTGCCTAGTGAACCTAATTGTCATCCTTCAGTCATAAGGAAATTTGAAAATTCACACCTTGAGTTGAATCACCTAAGGGTTGTAAGTCAATTCTTTGTGTGGATCTCATTTCCTAATGAAATAGAGGAAAGATAGGTTTATTATACCCCCATTTTAACATCCATCCCTATTTTTCTTCATTTCATTTTGGTGAACCCGACATTTTAGCATTGTACCTTTATGATTTTGGAGTCTATTTTGGCCTTAGATCTAATATTTGTGTTCATTTGCATTGCATTGCATTGAATTGAATATCATTTAGGGTTGCTTAACTTGCATTAGTTTACATCTCATTTAGGGTTTTAGGATTTCATTTTTTGCATCTTTCAAAATATTAAAAATGCAAAAAAATTAGTCATTTTTCAAAGCATTTGTATAACATTGCATGATAAAAAACTTAAAACAAAAAATTGCATCAAATTAGGTCTCTTAGTTTTTCATTTATCACTATTTTGCATTTGCATTCAGACTTAATTTTATAGAAAAATCAAACTGTAATCACTTGTCTCAATCCAAAATTTGAAAACCATAAGAATCAACTTAGAAATCTATAAATTCATTTTTCAAAACCCTCATCTAGGACCCATTCACCCATGGGTGAATGAGTCCTTGATTAGGGATTTTTCTTACATTTCTGGGCATCAAAATCTCTATTTTTGTATTCTATTTTGATGTTTTCAATTTGTTGTTATAGTTTGCAATTTTTTTGTTATATCAAATTGATCATATTAAGCTTCATTTGATAAATTCAATGCATTGTTTGAATTAAAAATTGCATTTACAAGACATCATTTTCAATTTTTTGCATAACATAATCATAAAATTATATTGTTATACATACAAAAATGGACAATATGGTTGGATTTACTAAAGTTAACCTCATAAGGGCCAAAATAATATGACCCTTGACATTTCTTTCTCAGAAAATGACATAATTAAACATGCACCTAATGGTCCTCTTTCCATAGCTAGAAGAATCAATGACAAGCCTACTAATGGGATATTAATTGATCCCATCTATGTAGAGAATGTGATCACTGAAGAATTCCTATTTGTGCATGAGCTTTATCAAGATACTTATGAAAAACCAAAAGCATGGATAAAAACACATAATGATTTTGCTTTCCTTATGATAGGTTTGATAAATTTTCCTTTAAAATTTGGACCAAAACAATTAAATATCTCATTCACCATCATCTTAACTTCAAACCAATTTTGTGTGATGTTAGGCTATACATGGCTTTGCTCCATGAATTTTGTTCTGTCAATTGTACATAAATGCTTAAAGTTTCCATTTGACAATGAAATATTTACTATGCATCATAGTGGCTTTAATCTTGTGTCTTCTTGTGGGAACTTCTCATTAGATTTATTTTGGCCTAAGCATATAGAGCCTATTAGACCCTGTGAGGACTTATTTTTCAAATCTTATAAAAAGTTTAAAGCAAAGCGCATAGCATAGTTATCCCTTACCAATATGCCTCAACCCATGATTGAGCTTCCTATCCTTGATGAGACCATGATTGAACCAAAATCCATTCCAAGTAACCAATAATAGCATTTGACAAATCCTCCCCCTATTTCATACAAGAGACCGTGAGATAATCAAACAAATCTTGTTGTTCCTCCTAAAGTCAAACAAGTTTACAAAGATAAAGATAAATCGGTTGAACAACCTCCCATGGTTCCTTCCATTCCTCCCTTAAGAGAAGAAAAGAAACCTATGGTTTATAAACCTGCTTCTACATAATCACAACTTGAAAATTGAATGAAAAGGAACTAAAATGCTAGAGAGCATAGGTGTATATGTCATGCTATTGCTTGTTTTTTTGAAAGCAAAACAAGAAAAGAACAACATAGAAAATCACAATCCAAACTTGTCTCAAGCAATGCATGATGCCTCTCCACCTTCATCGCAACATAAAAAATAACAACCTTCTATGGATATTGTCATTAGACCTGCTATTATGATTAACTTGGATGATAATAATGAAACTGGTAAGATTGATGAGGAAGGGCATAAAGAGATAGATTCATTTTTTTCCTCTTCCATGAGCTTAAATTATGATCCTCCTAAACAAAGTATTGAAATTGGTGCTTGTCCTAGTTTGGCACTTGATATTATCCCTTGGGGTAGTTATCTGCCTTCCACATATACTGAACAAGATTGGAATGTGGACAACCTGCTATAGGTTGAATCGCATGTGCCTTGCTAGTATTTTTCATCATTTTATTTTTCATGTTCTTTATGTGATTTCATGTGCATAATGTGATCTCCCCGTATTGTTTTGTTCGATGTATCTCTTCATGTGCATTCTTCTATTTGTATCAACATTCTTCTATATGTATGAAATAAAAGAAATAGGGTATGGTGTCCTAAAATGGAAAGGTAGATACAGAGAGGGACAAAGAGGGTCCTATCTTTCTTCAAATCATTAGGAAATGAGATCCACATCAAACATTGAATAACAACCCTTAGGAGAGTCAACCTAATATGTGAATCTTCAGATTTCCCTTTTTTCTAGGACAGGGATCGAAGCTAAATAGCACTTTAGGGAGAAATATTAATACCATCAAATAAACTCCAAATTACAAGCTATAAAGTGCATTTAGAAGCTTAAACATAATACTAATGGTGTTGAATAGGACAACTGAGAGGGGGGTGAATTAGTTGTCACAAATTTAATCTTTTAATTCAATCACTGGAACTAATTCTTAACATTGCTTAAATGATTAACCATCAAATTCCAAGGCAAAACTTAAATCCAACACATAAACACAATAACACCATATTTATGTGGAAAACCCAATAAGGGAAAAGCCACAATGAGGATTAACTTACACTATAGATAATATAAAAAATTATTACAAGAGGCTCACTTCCAAAACAAGGACTCACTTTCCAATAGGGATGTCAACCTGGAGGGATCATTGCCACAGAGATACAAAGAAGACAAATAAGACTTGTTACAGAGAGAAGACAATCTCAATTCAACAAAGGATTCCACCTCAATCACTTATAGACATGCATGAATGGTAGAGTTTTCCTTCTGCTCACTACATCCAACAACTCAACATTTAGGCTTCACACTGATCTGCCACACTCACATCACACACACTCACTAGATAGCCTCAATGTCACATCTATTTTCTCTTTTTTCTTTCACTTATCTCTCTTCTTCACTCTTTTATATTTTTCACCACTAACTCATCCTATATTTATACCATCTTCAACTTTGAAACATGTCCAAAGTCAGCCATCCAAATTCAAATTCAAATTAGGTCAACACCAAAACATCGTAGGGTGGAATTAGAATTAGGGTGACCCAAACACATGCTTCATAGGGACCCAAATAGATCCAACATGCTTCACTAACTCTAAAAGTAGTGTTCATCACAAGGTCAACCAAACTAGTGTAAAACACATAGAACCATTAAGCATGAACTTTTTAGATGTCAAAATTATCTTCAACACAATCAAGGAAACTCAACTTTAGAACCGCAAGTCATAAGACTCCATCAAAGAGAAATCTGGACCAACAACATTCTTTTCGGACCTCAACCAAAAACACAAAAAACCATAGTTCACAACGGGTGAACATAACTCACATTGTAAAATGAATCAATAGCTAAAAATCTAGATATAACATCTTCTAACAACCAAGATCAACATATCCAAACCATACAAACATAGGAGAAAATACAAAGAATAAACTGGAGCAACCACTCAACACTTGCAGCATATCTTCATTACAATTTTCTCAATATCCTCGACATATATAGCCAACAACAACCAATTGATAACCAGTTGATTAGTTGACATCAATAAAAACACCTTCAATCTTTCCATTCTTGCAACAGATGGAACCTACAGACTTTAGGGAGAGTTTAGAAGGGATAAATCATGTGTACCTTTTGCAAAAAAATTCTTTTTTATGGCTCATTGAGGACTCATTGGCCCTATGGAAAATGGGTCCTAGCTAGGGCTCTAGAAAATCTATTTCTGGGTTTTGTTCTTCTCAAACTGCACTCCTAGATTCTAGTTGGTCACAGTCAGAAAGCCAAAAATAAATCTTGTAGCTCAATTTCCGTGTTTTGACAACATTTCTTGCAACTTTGACAACTTTGCAACTTCAATTTTTCTCTCCAATTGATCTTCAACCTAAAACCTACAATCACACATCAAAGAAGAGAAAAATGTTGTTTGTTAGGGAATAAGGAATTTCCTTGGTCAAACCACATTTTGGTAATTAAACCTTGAAATGAATAAAAGAATGGAAGGAATAATAAATGAACAACTCTATGTCCCAACTCACCAAACCCTTAATGAACCTTGATAATGGAGGTTTGCAACTTGCATGAAATGGCCTCAATGAATGTAGATCTTGAATTTAAATATTTTCTTGAAATGATACTTTGAGTGCTTGATTGAATCATGAAACCTGCATCAACATATTAGCTCCAAAAACATGCATGAGTCCACATAAATTTGGCATGTTGAATGGATCTTGATTGTTCCAATAAATGATGAACAAATCTACACTTGAATGCTCTTGAAATCACTCTTGATCAGAAATCTTGCTCTAGTATTTGAATACTTGAAAATCTTAGGTGAAAAATAGTGAAATAATCTTTTATTTATACATATCTTAACATTAATTCTTGAAATTCAAATATCACAAGTTGAAATTGAATTAAAGACTTGAAATCATTAAAATACTACCAAAAACATATCCAAAAGAGGGGTCCTAGGTCTAAGTGACGACCCATTTTCCATGTGTTGAATGGGTCCTATACCACTCACCTAGGATACACTTTAGACAAAGTGAAATGTTGTGCAAAATATAGGGTCTTGGGACCAAGCGAGGACCCATTCACCATGTGGCGAATGGGTCCTAGGTCACTAAGCTAGGATACACATCTTCCAAAGTTAAGTGTTGTGTAATGGAATTTATGAATGTCGGGTTTTATCCCTTGGAATTTGCATTTAATTAGGCTTGGATTTGAATTAAAGCGGCCAATTAAGGAAAAATAAGCTCAATTAATTAATAGATCCCTAGATTAGTGTTAAAGTGTAAAGATACACTTTACAAAACCCTAAATAAGGTACAATTAAGTCAATTTAATTTAAAAGGGCCATAAACTTAATGTGAATATGAAAAACATATTACAACACTAAATTAAGGGAACATTAGGCTCCTTTTATTATTAATTATTCCCAAATTAAGTGTGAAAAAGGGATACTTTTTCCTACACTACATTTAGCCCCCACTTTAGTGAGAGGAGGAACTTGCATCAAACTCATGCTAAAGTAGTCAAAGAGGGGTCCAAGTGTAACAATGTGGATGGTATAGGATGGAAAATATCAAGGGGGTGGTCAAGCCCCTAGGATCCAAGATCCTACGTCAAATCAACATAAGCACAAAGGGACACACACAAGGTGTATGACATGTAGCAACAAGATACACAAACATACAATTTCAAAGATTGAAAGAAAGAAAAAATAAAAGGGGTGGATCAAGCCTTGATTGCTTGTCCAACTTGATGTAGATCAAGTCTCAGCTATTTTTCCAAAATGCACACGCTCACTCTAGGGTAGTGGAACCTCAAGTTGTCCACTAGGTGAGTTTTCCCAATGGGCGGCTTAGTGAGATATTCATGCCTCTATGTTGGATTCTCACCATACAATGAGAAGGTCATGCCTGTATCTAAGATTATCATTGTACTAACCATACCAAATATATCCCTTTAATAACTTCAATAGGGTGCCACAAAGTGAAACTTTGAGCTTCACAAGGCTTAACAAGCTGTGTTATGCTAAGAACTTATGAAAAATATGTGAGTAAAGGTTTGATCAAAGGGAATTTTCTTAATTCATGTAAGGTATCTTCTTAGGGAACATCATGCCTAATGTATCCAAGAGAGGACAAGTCAAAGAAATATCATGCTCTTGGAGGAAATCAAACCTAATGACACCACCAAGAAAAGGATGCAACAGAAGAATAAAGAAAATCACACAAAGAAATATGAGTTTCGATGTATTCCCCCACTTTAAAGTAATTTCTAACACCATTGTTGTGAGCAATCCGCTTTAAAGTAGAATAAGACATGAGAGCTTTTTTGAAAAGCCCTATGCCAAGTCATATGTTCCCAAATGAAACTACATTATGAATAAGGGGTTGCCCCAAAAATGAAATGCTAAGAATATGAAGAAAGTATGTCACATGAGAGCCAACTTAAGGCATGTTTTCCTAATCCCAAGCTTGGTATTATATATACATGGAAAGCAGTCAACTAGCCAAAAGAGACAATGACACATGCCATACAAGGATAAGGCTACCTAACCCCTTACCCCCATTCAATGCAAGACAAGGATGAGCTGAGATGAATATTGATGAGAAACATGGAAATCAATATAAATTAGAGGAAATAGGTGCTTCAACACAAGGAAGAGCACCACAATCCTTAAGATTTTTATTTTTATTACCCAAAGCCTTACATTTATTAGTAGAATGACCATGAATTCTATGATATGCACAGAATAAACTCTTGTTGTAAAATTTATTTTGTGTTCTTGGAGGGAGAGATATCAAATGATCTTGGAGGAGTCTTGACAAGATACTCTCTTTACCAATAGTAGAATATGTTCCTTTATTTTGTGACAAATATATCTCTTGCTTAGTACAAGGTGTCATACTTACACAAGACTCTCTAAATTGTAATATTTTGTATTCTTCTTTAAAGGAAGGTGTAAAATCTAATGAAATCCAATCATTACTAAGACATGTCCTAGGAGTGCTTTGTGTTATGACATTAATGTTAAGAAAATACTTCTTTGTTTCTTTCATTTCTTTCAAAGGACAATAACTAAGACCACTAGTTTCTATCAATTCAGGATGCACTAATGGTAAAGTTGGCTTAGGAGAATCTTTTGTAAGAGTGTTAATATTGAGTGAAGGATTGTTTATTTCTTTCGAGGGACAATAACCAAGACCATTAGTCATTTCTTATGTGTTAGGCTATATAGGGACACATATACCTTGTTCTCTATCACCATATCCTTTTCCACTATAACCTAGTTGTTTCATAAGTTCATAACCTCTTCCATAAAGCTTTTTCATTTCTTTCAGATTTGGTGGCTGCTCATAATCAACTTCATCAAAGTTTGTTTTGTAATTTTCTTCTTCTTGTAAAGTGGTTGAGGTGGACGCTTTCAAATTTTGTGTTGAAATTATTGCTTTTTCTTTTCCCTTGTTAGACTCTTTGTTTATTATCTTGTATTCTCCCATGAATGTAGGTGTGAAATTTAAGGAACTACAATAATCTTCCAATAACTTCATAACTGATTCAATATTCCTTTCTTTTTCTTTCTCTTGCATGGGTTCCACTTGTATAGTTGGTGTCAATGTTTTCAAATGATTTTCCTTGTTTTTCTCAATGAGTAAAGCACTGTAAGGCTCAAGATCAACTTTGATTGTATATAGTTTTTTGTTGTAGATATACTTCATTTTACGATGAAGAGTAGAAGGCACCCAATTCATTTCATGAATCCATGGCCTACCTAAAAGATCATATGAAATATCATGAGGCATAACATGGATCAAGGTTTGCAATGTAACCTTTCCAACTTTAATAGGTAATGTGATACTCCAAGTGGTTGTTTTCCTATGTTTTCAAACCCTTAGATTGACAAAGAATTGGGGAAAATGTCACTCTTATTCATATCAATCTTTTCCAAAAGGATCACACTACATACATTAAGTTCCAAACCATTGTCAACAAGTGTTCTCTTTATCACAATTTGATTAACGTAAGCTATTATCATGAAAGCTTCATTTTGTTTTTGCTCTTATAATGAAGGTAACTCATCTCGATGGAAAGTAATGTCTAAGTTTACCAGAGTTATGGCTTGAATTTGGACTACCACATCATTTGGTTACAAATTAGGAGGAGTAGGAACTTGTTGTAAAGAACTTTGAAGCATGTTACATCATAACTAAGTGTGGATTGAATAAGGTCCCAGAAGGATATCTTAGAAAGAGTATTTTTAATTTGTTCAACAAAATCATAATCCTTTCCACTTTTTAAAGGTAAAAAAGGAGAACTAGGTAAGATAGGTTGAGGTAATGGGAGGGATGTTGAATTTTTTTGTCTTGGCTGCAAATTGCTCCTAGTTTTATATGTGTGAGCAATGGTATTGTAACTCGGTTGCTATGAAACATTATCATTATCAAATTTCCTTGTAGGTGCTTCTAAGATAAACATGGGTTTATTTTGAACTTGTGGTTGTTGTGAGGATGGATAAATGATAAGTTGAGGATTAAGTGGTCCAATAATTAAAGGGTTTGTAGGAGGTATAAGAATTAGAGGAATCGAGGGAGTTCTAATGTTCATAACCTCAAAAGACTTATCCTTATTTTCATGATCTCTTAGTGAAGGAGAGTATAATGTCACTTCATAATCTTCATCTAAGGAAGCCACATCGCTATTTTTTGAAATATGTGTCAATTTTCTCATTTTCTTCCACCATGATATCTTCCCTATTAAGAGAGTTTTTAGGAGAGCTACAAACTAGATGCTCATGGAATTCAATGGTTGGTTCTTCTAAAATAACTTCATAATAAGTAGGGGACTCTTCAATGGTTGGATTTTCTTGTTTATCAATGATGTCATTCTCTTGTTCATCAATGTTTTCCCTAGGGGAAGAGAGAAAAATAGTATTCTCATAACTCTCATTGGTTTGATCTTCTAACACCAAAATATATTCATCATAAATAGGAGAGATATTGGGAGAAGACCAAGTTTGATTGTCATGATTATCCACCATTGTATTCTCTTTCACTAAAGCATTCTCATAAGTGTGAGGGATTAAATTTTTCTTGGCATGCTTAGAAAGGTAAGATACTAACATTGTGTGCCCAAAAATGAAAATTACTTCTAACCATCTTATGCAATACTACAAGAATGTAAACAATGTATATCCAAAGATGAAAAGTACTTTTATCCAATTTATGTAAATCTTCAAAAATGCAAAAAATGTGTATCCAAAAATGAAAATCACTTTTATCAAACTTATGCAAAGCTTCATGAATGTAAAAATTATGTATGAAAAAGTGAAAATTACTTTTATCCATATTATACAAAGCTTCAAGAATGTGAACATTTTCAAATATGATATTTTTTGCTACTGAATTGATTTTGGAATGATTAAAAAATGACTACAATAAATGGATGATTTTGACCTAGATGCATAAAATAGATATTCCTGAAACTTTCCAAACCAATACAAGGGGTTACTAGTAGGCCTAAGAAGTGCATAAAACCACAAAAAAGCTCAAAAAAGTTGGTTTTTGTAGGATTCTGAAGGACTCATTCACCCAGTGGTTAATGTGGACTCATAAAGTGCATTTAGAAGCTTAAACATAATACTGATGGAACCTATGGACTTTAGGGAGATTTTGAAAGGGATAAAAGATGTGTACCTTTTACAAAAAGTAATTTTTCATGGATCACTGAGGACTCATTGGCCCTATGGAAAATGGGTCCTAGATAGGGCTCTAAAAAATCTATTTCTAGGTTTTTTCTTCTCATTTTGCACTCCCAAATTCTATTTGGTCATAGTTGGAAAGCCAAAAATAAATCTTGTAGCTCAATTTCTATGATTTGACAAAATTTCTTGCAACTTTCTTCAAATTTTCTCTCAAATTTATCTTCAACCTAAAACCTACAATCACACATCAAATAAGAGAAAGTTTTTGTTTGTTAGGGAATAGAGGTTTTCCTTGGTCAAACTCCATTTTTGTAATTAAAGCATGGAAGAAATGATGAATCAACAACTCTATGTCACATCTCACCAAACCATTAATGAACATCGATAATGGAGGTCCGCAACTTGAATGAAATGGCATCAATGAATGTAGATCTTGACTTTGAATCTTTTCTTGAAATGATACTTTGAGTGCTTGATTGAATCATGAAACCTACATCAACATATTAGCTGCAAAAACATGCATGAATCCACATTACTTTGACATGATGAATGGATCTTGATTGCTGCAACAAATGATGAAGAAATATACCCTTGAATTCTCTTGAAATAACTCTTGATCATAAATCTTGCTCTAGGATTTGAATACTTGAAAATATTAGGTGAAACATAGTGAAATAACCTCTTATTTATACATATCTTAACACTAATTCCCAAAATTCAAATATCACAAGCCGACATTGAATTGTAGATTTTAAATCATTAAAATACTACCAAAAACATACCCAAAAGATGGGTCCTAGGTCTAATTGAGGACCCATTCACCATGTGGCGAATGGGTCCTATGCCACTCACCTTGGACACACTTTGGAAAAAGTGAAATGTCATGCAAAAATACGGTCCTAGGACCAAGTGAGGACCCATTCGCCATGTGGTGAACGGGTCCTAGGTCACTAACCTAGGACACACATCTTCCAAAGTGAAGTGTTTTGTAATGGAATTTATGAATGTCGGATTTTATCCCTCAAAATTTGTATTTAATAAGGCTTGGATTTGAATTAAAGGAGTCAATTAAGGAAAATTAAGCTTAATTAATTAATAAAGCCATAGATTAGTGTGAAAGTGTAAAGATACACTTTACAACACCCTAAATAAAGCACAATTAAGGACCCATTTAATTTAAAAGGGCCCTAAACTTAATGGGAATATGAAAAACATATTAAAATACTAGATTAAGGAAACATTAGGCTCATTTTATTATTAGTTATTCACAAATTAAGTGTGAAAAAGGGATACTTTTTCCTACACTACAATGTTGTAATGCAAGGCATCAAGACATTTAGGTCTCTTCAATGTTGACCCGAAAGATTTTTCTTTTTCTTTTTTTTCTCTCTATGTGTCATTCTTCCTGTTCTATGAGTATTTGGGGAATGATGACGTTTTTGAGCTCTATAACAACATTGTAGCTAATACATATTGACCCCAAATCTTTAGATCCCTTATGTGTTTGGGATTTCATTTTGGGGGAAAACCCTTCCCCTCTTTTTCATGATGTAGCTTCATTTGGAAACATATGACTTGGCATAGGGATTTCCGAATAAGCTCTCATGTCTTCTTCATTTTTAGCATTGATTATTTGCTACTTTAAAGTAATTAATCACAACATGGTGTTTATAAATTTCTATAAAGTGGGGGCATACATTGGAAAATTATTATTTTTAATTTTTTTGACATTCCTTATGTTTCATTGTGCGATCTTATTACTTCTTGCAATGTGTATTTTTCTTGGTGGTATCATTGGGTTTGATGTCCTCCAAGAGTGTGACCTTTCTTGGCATAAAACTTTCCTCTTAGTGGTGATGCTATGCGTTGCATTCCCTAATTTGTGAATCTTTTATCCTTGACTTGTCCTCTCTTGGAGACATTAGGCACTATGTTCCCTAAGAGGAGACCTTACAGAACTAAGAAAAATCCATTTGAACATGTTTATTAGTGTTTTTTAATTTATTTTTGTTCAAAAGTGTTTAGCATAACACAACTTTCTAACCTTGTGAAGCTCGAACCCTTTTCAAGGCCACCAAGCATAACACACATTGCTTTCTAGTGGATCCTTGCATTGATTATTCATAGGTGCTTAGCATAACAAAACTTGTTTGGCCTTATGAAATTCATAGTTTTTTTTTTTTTTTTGTGGTGCCTTACTGAGGTTATCAAAGATATAGATTTGGTATGGTATGGGAGCCTAATAATGTTCTCTCATTTTCTACCCATTTTATGTTCTATTTTGTTTTGTGGCACCTTAATGAAGTTATCAAAGATATAACTTTGGTATCGTATGGGATCCTAATAATGTTCTCTCATTTTCCACCCTTAGGAGCTCACCTAGTGGACAACCAAAGTTACATTAGCCCATGCATGAGCGTGCATGTTGTCTGCATAGTGGATAGTGAGTTCTGCTCCACTTGTGAATTTTTTGGACAAATAGTTGAGGCATGTTCCACATCGTATTGGATAGTTGAGGATTGATCAACCCTTTTTTTTTAACCTTTTCTTTAAGTCTTTGATATTGTATGATTTATATTTAAGGTTTTAAGGGTTGAGGGTTGAGGGATTAAGGGTTTAAGGGTTGAGGGTTGAGGGATTATGGTTTAAGGTATAGGGTTGAGGGATTAGGGTTTAAGGGTTGAAGGTTGAGGGATTAAGGTTTAAGGTATAGGGTCGATGGACTAGGGTTAAGGATTTAATGTATAAGGTAGAGGTTTGAGGGATGAGAGTTGAGGGTTTAAAATTTGAGGGTTGAGGGATTATGGGTTTAAGGTTTGAGGGTTTAAGGGTTGAGTTTTAGGGATCATGTATTAAGGTATAGGGTTGAGTGATTAGGGTTGAGGGATTAAGGGTTGAGGGTTGAGGGATTAAGGGTTTAAGGTTTGAGGGTTTAAGGGTTGAGGGTTAGGGGATTAGGGTTTAAGGTATAAGGTTGAGGGATTAGGGTTTAGGATTTAAGGGTTGAGGGTTTAGGGATTAGTGTTTAGGGTTGAGGGATTAAGGTTTAAGGTATAGGGTTGAGGGATTAGTGTTGAGGGTTGAGAGTTGTGGGTTTAAGGGTTGGGGTTGAGGGATTAAGGGTTTAAGGTTTGAGGTTAAGGGTTGAGGGTTGAGGGATTAGGGTTTAAGTTATAGGATTGAGGGATTAAAGTAGAGGGTTTAGGGGTAGAGGGTTTAGGGTTTAGGGATAGGGATTAGGGTTGAGGGTTAATGGATTAAGGTTTAAGGGTTGAGGGTTAGGGATTAATGTTTAAGGTATAGGGTTGAGGGTTTAAGGGTTTAGGGTTTAAGGGTTGAGGGTTTAGGGATAGGGATTAGAGTTGAGGGTTGATGGATTAGGGTTTAAGGGTTGAGGTTTGATGGATTAAGGTTTAAGGTATAGGGTTGAGGGATTAGGTTTGATTGTTTAATGTATATGGTAGAGGGTCGAGAGTTAAACTGTTAAGGGTTAAGGCTTGAGGGATTAAAGGTTTAAGGTTTGCTGGTTAAAGGGTTGAGGGTTGAGGGATTAGGGTTTAAGGTATCACATTGAGGGATTATAGTATAGGTTTTGAGGGTTGAGGTTTTAGGGATAGGAATTAGGGTTGAGGGTTGAGTGATTAAGGTTTAACTGTTGAGGGTTTAAGGATTAAGGTTTAAGGTTTAAGGTATAGGGTTGAGGGATTAGAGTTGAGGGTTTAATATATAGGTTAGAGGGTTGAGGGTTGAGAGTTGAGGGTTGAGGGAATAAGGGTTTAAGATTTGATGGTTTAAGGGTTGATGGTTGAGGGATTAGGTTTTAAGGTTTGAGGGTTTAGGGATAGGGATTATGATTGAGGGTTAAGGGATTAGGGTTTAAGGGTTAGGGTTTACGGTTTGAGGATTGAGGGTTTAAGGGTCGAGAGTTGAGGGTTTAGGGATAGGGATTAGGGTTGAGGGTTGATGAATTAGGGTTTAAGTGTTGAGGGTTGAGGGATTAAGGTTTAAGGTATAGGATTGAGGGATTAGGGTTGACAATTTAATGTATATGGTATATGGTTGAGGGCTGATGGATTAATGGTTTAAGGCTTGCTTGTTTATGGGTTGAGGGTTGAGGGATTAGGGTTTAAGTATTGAGGTTTGAAGGATTAAGTTTTAAGGTATAGGGTTGAGGGATTAGAGTTGAGGGTTTAATGTATAGGGTAAAGGGTTGAGGGTTTAAGGGCTGGGGGTTAAGCAATTAATGGTTTAAGATTTGAGGGTTTAAGGGTTGAGGTTTGAGGGATTAGGGTTTAAGGTATAGGGTTGAGGGATTAAGTTTTAAGGTATAAGGTTGAGGGATTAGGGTTGAAGGTTTAATGTATAGGGTAGAGGATTTAAGGGTTAAGGGTTTAAGGGTTGATGGTTGAGGGATTAAGGTTTAAGGTATAGGTTTGAGGGATTAGGGTTTAATGGTTGAGGGTTTAAGGGTTGGGGGCTGAGGTATTATAGTTTAATGTATAAGGTTGAGGGATTAGTGTTGAGGGTTTAATGTATAGTGTATAGTGTAGAGGGTATAGGGTAGAGGGTAGAGGGTAGAGGGTAGAGGGTTTATGGGTTTAAGGGTTGAGGCTTGAGGGTTGATGGTTTGAGGGTTGAGGGTTGAGAGTTTAGGGATAGGGATTAAGGTGAAGGATGTTGGCTTAAATAGTTGTCGTTGCACCAAAAGGTCAAACATTAATGCCCAATATAAATGCTAGAGTTAAGGGATCCAAAGGAGGAAATTAAGCCATGTCACAAATCTGAAGGGGAGAAATTACCATCCATCAATAATCTCCTCCTCAGCATTACATAATGGGATTCAAACCAAAAACCTTTGGATCTAATACAAATTTTTGGCCCCTACAATTTCTGTTGCATGAAAAGGTTAACCTTTAATGCTCGATACAACCACTAGAGTTAACGAATCCATGAGTAGTAGTTAAGCCATATCATGAATCCCAAGGGGGATCATTTACCATTTTCCAATAGAGGATTGAGGGATTAGGGTTGAGGGCTTAATTTATAGGGTAGAGGGGTTAAGGGTTTAAGGTTTAGGGTTTAAAGGTTGAGGGTTGAGGATTAAGGTTTAAGGTATAGGGTTGAGGGATTATGTTTAAGGGTTTGAAGTATAGAGTAGAGGGTTTAAGAGTTTAAGGATTAAGGGTTGAGCATTTAAGGGTAGAAAGTTTAAGGTTTGATGGTTTAAGGGTTGATGGTTGAGGGATTAGGGTTTAAGGTATAGGGTTGAGGGATTAGGGTTTAAGGGTTGAGGGTTTAATGGTTGAGGGTTGAGGGTTTAATGGTTGAGGGTTGAGGGATTAGGGTTTAAGGGTTGAGGGTTGAGGGATTAGGGTTTAAGTTATAGGGTTGAGGTATAAGAGTCCACGTATTAATGTATAGGGTGGAGGATTGAGGGTTGAGGGTTGGGGTCTCAATGTAGGGTCAAGGCTTTCAAAATTACAAATTAGCTATATAGCACATTTGGTGCTCACCAAAGTGAAAAGCATCCAAACATAACATTTAGCTCTCACCATATTGAAATGTTGTTTTGTAGCACATTTGGTGCTTTCCAAATTTGGCGAGTGCCAAATGGCCTTTGCTAAAAATGGTAAAAAAGGTAGTTGACCCATGATATAGGCCCACAATTCTCTGCCTTTGTCTGGTTTCATACTTTCTTTGAAAAACAAATTCCTTTTTTATGTAGTTGACTTGTAGTACCATATTATTCTTGCTCCATCACCTTTTTAGCACCAATTTTCTTGTTGGACAATGTAGAAGAAGATAATTTGAAGTTTCTACATCATATTTGATTATCATAGGTAATATATTCATTTTGTAGAATTTAAATGCTCATATTGAGTTTTTTTGTTTAGTTTTGACAATGTAGACCATTCCTTTCATAATTTTATTAATAATAATAGTTTTACATAGAATTCAACATTGAATAAGATGGAAGTTGCATAAAAAAGTTAAATTTTTAGGAGTTTGAAGAAAAAAAGTGAAAAACATGATATAATTTAGATGAATTCATGTAAACTTATATAGATGATTTCAACTTAACGCAAACATGCTTATGAATTCCATTTACATTTCTTATAGTAGTCCATTTTGATCATGGTTAGTGGAATTCACTCCCTTTCATTGTAGCTAGATGGATTTTATGTAAAGGGTCTAGTGATATACCATTAATTTCTATGAGTTTTGTTTGAATTTTATTACATAGTGTATGTTTGATCAATTTTTATGGGTTTTTTACTTGGTTACAAAGAACTACCATTACCACCCCTTTTTCACCACATCCACTATCAATAGGTCATTCCAACCATTTTCGTGATGATGTGTTATTATAACTTCACTATAAATTCATTTATGTCATTGAAAATGATAATTTTATTTAACTTGAACATGCTTATAGGAAGAAGATCCTACCCATGTTAATTCCACTCCTAACATTATGTGCCATCATTATTCATCATTTCAATTGTTATAGGAATATTCATGTCATTGGCCAATAAGTGTCATTTGTGTGATTTTCTCATTATGCTCTCAAGAGTTGTAGGTGAAAAGGTAGCTTAAGATAATTTATGTTTAATGTGTCTCTAGGGTTATAAACCTAGTGATTAGAGATCAAGTGATATTGGATCTCCAAGTTTTAGCAAATTGTCATATTCAATGAGTGTACAATTTTCCCTTTGTATTCTATAAGACCTTGGATATGGATGTAATCCGGCCCTTGCTCCATTGGTTGAATATTTTCCTTTGCTTCTAACATAGATCAATTTCTTTTCATTTGATTTTTAGAAATTGATCTAAAAACAAAGAAATTGATTCACTCTAAATTGGCTAGAGTATAGGTGGATTTAGAAATCTCAAAAGGATTAAGAAGACTATATTTATCCTAAAAAACACCACTATATTGAAGAACTAAGAACACTATATTTATCCTAGAAACCCTTTTAAGAGAGAAAATACAGACTATGGCAGTGGAAAAAAAAGATTGTGGCACTTGCAATTGCCTACTACCTATATGATGTAGAAAATTTTCATATTCAATGAGTGTACAAATGATTTTATACAATTTGCACCTTGTAGTATTGAATAAGACCTTGGCTATGGATGTAATTTTCCCCTTCCTCCATTAGTTACATAGTTGTGTTTGTTGTTGTGCTCCTTCCCTTTTCCTCCATCTCTTCAAATTACTACATATAATTGTTATGTTTAATTCTAAAAGAATTATCTAAACAACATTAAATTGTTCCCTCTTCCTTCAATCCAAGAAGGCACGATATGAAAATTTTCCTTTGTAATGTCCCCTTTTGGGATTACCCTAAATCTTGTCCTAGAATCACAAGCTTAATGTAGTTATGGTTATAACTTGCCCCTTAAATGCTTCAAACAGGATAAATCTTGGCTTTAGGTACTTTTCCATGTGTGTGTGCTATATAAGTCAATAGACCTCTTAGATCTTTGTTCCTTGATTTTGACCTGATTATATTCTTCTCTTCAAAAAGATTGCAGATCTGATTGATGATTTAATATTCAAAAGATATTACTTTCCCTAATGTTTTGCAGCAATAGTATTTACTTACACAATTTATTTCCTTATTTCTAAATTCATAAACTGAATACTACTCACTATTCTTATTTTTTGTTCCTCTATTCTTCTTTTCTCCCTTATCGATCATCTTCAAATTCTATTTATATATCTATGTTTCCATGAAGAGAGGCATCCTTTGGATAGAGACACCTTTCTCAAAGTCTTAACACTTAACTAACCTTGATTGCTACCTCTAAACTATTTATAATTCATTTAAGTGCCTCCCTTATAGCAGATCTCTATCTTCACAAATATAACTTTGTCTTTTCCTAATGAATTGTTGCCTTTTATTAAATGGAATTGCTGCCATCTTTAGTTATATTAATCCCTGCTATTAATCAATGCTTATATATATATTTTTTGTTGCTCATTTATGAACCGATGATTTTGTTTAGTTAATCATTGCACATATATGTGATTGTCTCTTGAATTAAGGTGGTTGGCCAACATTAGGGGTTCTAGCCATGTAATATATGTATATATTATTTATTTATATTAATACAATTTGTGTTTTCTTATTTTCTTATATTAATTTTTTATATTAGTTTATATGCATATTTTATATTATAATAATCAAATTGTTAATTTTGTACGGTTGATATTTATATTGTTATATTCGATTATTATAATTATAATATTATCTTATTGTTGGAACCTAAAATTTCCTACCATTTTTTACAAAATTTGATTTTAGCACTCAAAAATACAATTGTGAAATCTGCTCTAAGGGCCTACTTTGAAAAACCATAACTTGAAGCCTGTTCAGTTTCATGCAAAATCACTTTGTAAGAATGTTTATCTACCATATGTGAGTGTGTAAACCTTATTTCAGCTTCCTACAATAAGTTTTGATGAGGTTTCAAAGTACCAAGTTGAAGGGTTTTGAAAAGGTTTGTTGGCTGCACAGTGTTAAATTTGCTAGAAAGGTCAACATTGGAAGACAATATCTATCAGGTGGATGACTTTCATGATGAATTGATTGAAATTTCAGATTCTCCCCATATTAATGTGCTTTCATGCCAATTTGCAAGGTCCCAACACCTCATTTGGTATTTTTTCAAAATCAAAAGTAAATTGATTTTACATAGTTTTGACATCTGCACTTCTAGAAAATTGTCATAGAGGTCAACTTTGACATTTGATATTTGGTGAAGGAAATAAATTGATGAAATTTTTTTTTACACACATGTTCATTTGACCTAAATGAACTAATCTCTAGGGTGGTAGCTTCTTAGAATGAGATTTGATATTTTTTCAAAGTAACAAGTTGGTGAGTTCTAGATGACTTCTGACAAATACAGTTTGTAGAAACAACTAAGTAAGAAAATTTGGGCATTAATAGTTTGCAATCCCAATGATTTCATGCCAATCCATTAAAAAACCATGCTCCCCTATCATAAATCAACATTTCAGTGTGTTTTTGTGGCTCCAAGAGAATATTTCATTAGTTTTCTGAAGCAATTATGGAGGCAACTTGATTTGTTTGTGTCACAATGCAAGATGTCAGAAAATAAATTTTGATGAATACCCACTTCAGTTTAAGATGTATTTTGAGTTTTGATGGAATAATTGTGAGAATAATTTTTTATGAATACCCACTTTAGTTTAAGATGTATTTTGGGCTTTGATGGAATAATTGCAAGAAATAAAGTACCATAAGATTCAATTACTTGAGGTAATGCTCAAAAGGATTATGGAGATGAGACCATTAAGAAATGCTTGATAGAGTGACTAAATTAGATGGCATCTACTTAAAAGGAAAAAACTATCCCTTAGAAAACAAAAGGGTTCACAAATAATATATTGTTGATGCCAAAGGGACACAAACTATATTTTGGCAGTTTAAAAGATGCCCTTGGACATCACTTCAACTTGTAGAGGCTAGGGTAGCCTTGAACACCTTGATGTAGAGGGACTGAGCAAACATGAAAAACTTGATATAATGTTAAATGAAAATATATGCATAATACTGACGACAACCATAGATAAAAGGGTTTCAAGATTCTATAAGTATCCAAACGAAGACATATTATTCTCCACAAAAGTGTTAATTCTTAAGATGAAAGAGATGTAATGTATTTCAATAAAATGGTTCTCTTTGAAATGCTAAGGCAGTATGATTCATCAAGATTATTCTATCGATCGACATTATTCACTATCCCAAGACAGTCTTTGACTTATTGGAGGTAGAAAAAAGACTAGGACATTGTAAATCATCTACCCACAATAAACTAGCCATTACCACAGTGATGCTTGGAAATCCAAATGCTTTGCTACTGGTGGGCCAACTTGTGGACTGGACACAACTAGAAAAATAGAAGATTTAGTTCCCATGCAACCTCAATTTGTACGAAATCATTCGAAAAAGCTGAAGCACTTGGGGAAAATATTCAGTATACTTGTCAAGGACTGGCTCAAATGCTTTGCAGCGCTACAAGGACGATAATACATAAGGCTCTTTGTTGCGAAGAAAAATAACAAGCCATTGAAGATCTTTAACAAATGGAAGCTAAAAAGCATGAAGGAATTTCCCCATTTCATCTAATTGGACGAAGCCATAGGAGGGCAGTTGATGTACCAACATAGTTATTTGAATTTCCTATCAAATATTCAATTTCAAAATTGAGGATAGTCTAATAGTTCAAAAGGAAAATGATGCCACTGTTTCACATGGAAAGGGTGTTACATGAGTTATAGATATTGGTACTCAAAACTTTACAACAACAGGAAAAAAAATTATGGAGTTCCACCGCTAGTATCACATCATGTATTGGAAACTTTAAAACGCATTTTGGCTCTGAACCATACTCTTGTTGCAAAACGTCTACTTTATTTAGAAGAAAATAAGAGTCATCAAAAAGATCATGATATGGATCAAGGTGAAGCGTTGATGATTGAGTGGAAACTTTGATAAGGATGCAGTCTATGCGGGGCTAGTTCTAAATCATGGAATGAAGGTATTTTGCTTAGCTATCAATGTTGTAGGCTCATTATCAGGTAAAGTAATTGGGTTTAAGAGTTGATTTGAAAGACTTGATAGATCAATACACTCAAATCTTCCTATTCATGGGGCTCAGATAGTGGAAAATGTTATGAATGATTATGTTATGTTTGACGAATGGAAATAAAAAATGGAACTTATAGTAATGCAATGCTAGCTGAAACTTATGTAAATGTAGAAACAAAGATGAAGACAAAAATGTGAAAACCTAAAATAAAAGAGACTACACCATTTCAGAATGACCAGTTTATAACTCCATTCAAAAATTATGAAACATAATGTAGACACATAAAATATACTGATTGATCTCATGCACTTGATCCTAATTTACTAACACCAGTTCATCTTGAATCATCTCCTTTAATCAAATAATCTTTACCTATGCCACAACTATCATGCTCTCTAGCTACTAGCATCTACCCACCTCCTGTGCTAGCTATAGCTTGGTAGTATGTCTTTGCTGCCTCTTTTGATCCTGCTTTTCCATGAGTGCCTGAACCTGCTGTCTAGACTGGTCCCTTTTTGTTGTCAATTTTTGCACATGGGCTTGGAGCCACTGAATCAAAAAAAACCTCTGATTAGGTTGAGGTGGTGGCAGTGGTGGTGATGGATGATCTCTCTGTGGGGGCTGTTGGTCCCTCATAGGCAGTTGGTGATCCCTAGGGGCATCCCTTTGTTGGTTCCAATCTCCTTGGTCTCTCTGCTCTAGCTAGTGTGGAGGTGTTCCTCCTCCTCCTCCTACAAGGACCTGTACCCTCCTAGTCATCCTGCCTTGAGGCCTCTGACGTGGGAGAAGTGTCCTTAGAATCATCAATCAGACTGGAGGTCTGAACCAATCATCATAGGCCTATGTAGTACCTGGATCTACCTGCACCTGATCATAAGCCCAAGGCCTAGCTACCAACTGTTTGAAAGAGTCCACTACATCTAATATTGGGATCGTTTGACCCCATGTCATCTCCCTCATAGTCTGAGCAAAAATGGCCACATACTAATCATCTGGCCTATCTTGGATGTCTCCAAACTGCCTCGCTACCCTATTAGGTAGGTAGTGCTCAATCATCATATGCTCACGTCCCTGGATGAGCCAATCTTGCCTCACATAAAACAATTGTTGTACATCATCATAGTAGGCTAGCATCCCTAGCTGAGGTCTCCAAGTAAATACTATCATCTCATCAATAACCCTCCACTAGTGAGGAATGCTAGGTTGTCCTGTGTGAGTGAATGTGAGGAATGCCAGGTTGTCCCGTGTGAGTGAATGTGAGACCACCCATGTATCACCAAACTACTGGGTTATCAGGCTTGACATTGACCACTATGACTCTTGGTCAAAGCACGACTATGCGTTTCCATGCACAATATATGCAAAAGTGTGACTCTGACACCAATGGATCTACTATCACAATAGGAAAACTTATGCAAATCATGATATAGTGATGCCAACATCATTGGTCCCAAAGAAAAGTAGCACCTCCTGAAGAGCATCCACTCCCAAGCCAAACCCCATCCTGGACTGAAATATCACCCCCTGGAGATACAAGTCCTAAAATAATGGCTGCCACAATTAGTTGAAATGTTGACATCTGACCTCTGTAGTGCTCAATCTCAATCTGACCCTTAGTGAAGACAATCTCATCCATCCCCATGATCTCATAGCACACATTTGTTCTGGCATCCATGTTATATATCACCCTCTCGCCGTGGATGGGAAATCATAAAATCCATCAGACGTCCTCCAATGTGACGGTTGCCTCGATAGTGGGAAGATGAAATGATGATGTCTGATTGTGCCATCGCTCGGCTAGTGTGGTTATCATGAATAAGTGAGTCTTGATGGTAGTTGCATACACAATGTACCATAGACTGATCGCTCCAAGGGTCTCTTGTAGCAACTCATGTAATTCGGTCAATCTGCTAATCACCGAGGATCAGTGCTTGCATGAGTGTATAGGCTCTCTGTCCTCCTGCATCCATAAAGCCACAATGTCAAGTTTCATAAAAATATTGGATCTCGTTTAAAGTTTTCGTAACTAAAACAACAAAGGCATCTCTATCAACAAAGAATTGATTATTTGAAAACTCCAAATTGCACCACTCAAAGCCCTAAACTACAAACTCATTTGTGGTGTCATTGTTTAACTATAGGGCTATTTGACCTAAAAAACCCTAAACACCTAACTGGGGTGGGACGACGCCATTTGCATATGTGTTAGGCTTTGGAGTTTAAACCCCTAATGATAAACTGTGACGCAGCATCTCAAGTCACACTAGCGGCATGGTTTGAGGCTTAGCATCACGGATTCTACCCTTTCAGCCTCACTAAATAGCAACACTTGACAAGTTTTACTTTCAAAGTGTATTAAATGTGCACAAAAATCAAAATTACATGTCGGGTTAGGGTCACATACCGGTGGTCCTGCGTCTGGAAGCCTCTGGTAGACTCACACTCACTCGGAAATGTGTTAGGGAAGCACTCTTTACACCATCTCGCATGAAGGTCAGAGCTCAAAACAATGAAAATTCTAAAGGATATGTGTGCAAATGAATTGAAAGTGACCCCTCGAAGGCTATTTAAGCATAAAAATTAGGGTTTTTTGACCCTATTTAGACGTCAAACTAAGGTTTTGTGCCCCCAACCCCATTTTTTCCCAATTGAAGCTTCTTTCAGGTCTTTTTCTTGTGTTTTGGCATGTTTTTAGCATCCTAGATCCTTTCTAGACCCATTGGGCAACTTGTCCTCTTTTTTTTTGCAAGATCACCCAAAAATCCAAATTTTCGTCCGATCTCTCGAGGGGGCAGTATACTAGCGTAATTCTTTCATTGGGGAAGGAGTGGGACATTTGAAAAAATCATTTTTTTTTTAAATTTTGATCTTGACAAGTTTATTCTTTGAACCAACGTAGCAGGTACATTGTTGAAAAGAGGGGAAAAATGTAGACACATAAAATATATTGATTGATCTCATGCACCTGATCCTGGTTTACTAACACTAGTTCATCCTGAATCATCTCCTTTACTAACCAATTAATTGAATAATCTTTATTTTATTAAATTCATAATATTTCATCTTTTAATTAAATAAATCAATTTCATCTCATTAAATAATTATCTTCTATTAATTAAATAAATCATTTTGTTTAATTAATCTTATCGTCCCTCTTTTAATTAAATAATTCATTTTATTTAATTAAGTTCTAAAGTCATCTCCTTAAATTAAATAAACTAGCCTTTATTTGATTTAAGTCTAACACCATCCCCTTTTAATTAAATAAATCCAACTCTATTTAATTAAAGCTAATATTCATTATTCCTCTCATTTTGATTTATTTAAATCCAAAAATTTAAGTCAAATTTAAAGTCAACTAATTCCATCTAAGTTAATTGATCACAAATTAATTAACTCCTAATCCCTCAAATCCTCTAGATTTTACAACTTGCACAAGTAAATCAATTTAATTGATTTATAAATTCTTCTATTTCATTCAAAAAGGGCATCAAGTTGGAATATTCTTCAAATTTGAATTCTCCCTCCCAAGTGTCTTATCCTCCAACTTGGCATTTATGACTCTTACAAGTCCTTTTTCTTGAGCCAAGTGACAATAACTCCTCTTCCACATCTTCCTCCACAAGCTAACTTTTGAATTTCAAATATCCACCTAATAGCATTTATTTGCACATTCATCAAAATGTGCTCCGCCTCTCTCTCCTAACATGTTGACAAGTGGCATTTTTCTATTGGTTGATCTTTAGTCCCACATTGATCCTTTTTTCTCATTCTTCCATCCTTCTCTTCTATAAATGGAGAGCTCTTTTACTAATTTTTGGGACACAACTTATGCAAATTCATTATCTACACATTTTATGCAGGTTCATCCATTGTTCATCAAGGTTTTCATAATTTTCATCCACCATAGCTAGGTTATGGAAAATTTCATCAAGGAGCACCATTGATCATCTTCAAAGCTTGCAAGGAATTGGGAAAGGGCTATTTTCCACATCAAAATAGCACCAATTCCCCCATGGGATTGAGAGTTTGAGCATTTGAATAGGATTTAGATTGCTTTCACTTTTTTTCTTTACTTTATTTCTTGTTCATCATGCTTCAAATAAATCTTATGGGGAATGATGGTTTATATTTGTATAATTGACTAATATTGTGTTTGTTGCTTATGTTTATATAGGTCTACATCCACCATTCACATTTTGGCACTAGGAGAGTGAATCTTGAGAATGTAACACATTTTTTTGTGAAAATTCCTTTTTTTTTCAAATTTTTGTGTGTTTACAAGAAGTGTGATGTTGCAAAGGTCAAACAACGCCGCTATTAGTTCAGTGACGCTATTTAGTGATGCTGACAACACTCCAAACTATGACACTTAAGTTATTTTCTTCAACCCGGATCAACTCAAACTCCAAAGTACACTGCTGGTTGAAACAATGATGCAATCATGGTCTTTGTTTCTCTACAGAGCACTGCTACACCCCTTTAAACCACGATGCCTTCACAGATTGCGCTGCTGGGGTGGGGTAAAAATTATATTTCAAGTTAATTTTAACATGTGCTTTTTCGTTTTGATCACCTTTGACTTCTAATTGGTTTTTGGCTCTATTTTCTGTAGTTTTCACTAGTTTTTTGTAGGTTGGAGTGATCAAAAGGGAAGGAAGGAAACGAGGAAAAAGGTTTCTTATGGCATTTTCTCTCTATTGTAAGAAGTTTTTTTAAACACTTTAGGGAACAATTATAATCCCATTTTAAGGCTTTTGTTATCTTCAAGTTTTAGGACTCAAAATAATTTTCATTTGGGCTTAAAAAGAACAATCAAAGGGATTAAAAAGAACTTTAGGAACTTACTAGAGTTGGTTTTGGATTCTAAAATTGAACAAGAAAACTTCACACTTCATCTTGGTGCTTAAAAAGAATCCATTCTTGCTTTCGAGGTTAAAATGAACATGTGTATTTTGTGTTTTGTAATCTCTTTTACAAAGTAATATCATTTAAAAGGTGTATGCACTTCTCTTGTGTTTCACGATGATCTTGAGAATCAAAAGTCTTTTGGTGATATTAAATTGTATAAAATATTTCCTCCACACTTCAATTCAGATTCTTAAAATAGAAAAAAATCTTGCTAGTGTGAGTTGATTATATCGCGTGTGTTCTCTCTTTCTTCATGTAAAAAAAATTTGATCAAACTATAGATGTGCTTGCTCGCTTTTGTCTACCCTTAGAGGGGCCTACCTAAGAGATACAACAAAAAAGAACTCAAAGGTGATTCCAATTGGTTTTTCACTCGGGCTGGTATATAAAAGGATAAGACTAAACTGTCAAGTCCAATGGTCTGTAGGCCTTAGCCATATAGTGTCTTTCAGAACGGGATACTACCTTAAAAAGTATAAGATCCCTTAGTAGGATTGATTAAAGCCTTTAGAGGCTTGTTGGATGTTCGCAAGGTGCCATGTCCCCGATGACCTTGATTAAGAACCAATTTGTGTAAAGTCCAAAATCCTTTCTATTAATTGGTGCAAGAGGTCAGACCTCTGAAGCTGCCCCACATTTTTGTAGTTCTTTGTAGAGATGAGAAGTTTGTCATGGGAGATTCATGAGAAATGAAGCTTGGCTAACCTAAGAAGTGTGTGTCATGGACGGGAGCCAGTGTGGTCAAGCTTCTAGTCATCCGCTTTGAATAAGCATAACTGGATTTATCCAAGTGGGGATTTAACAAATATTGTCTCTTTCTATCCCAGGGTTGTGCATCATTTTGGAATCAAAAACCCTTTTCTTGTATCTAAAATAATTGAAAACAAAAATTCAACCATGATCATCAAATTTTAAACCCTTTAGAGGAAGCAAATACCTTTGTCAAAATCCAAGTGCTATTGCTTGCCCTAGGGATTCTATCCTTAGAGGATTTTAAGAATTTGAATTTATATCTCAATTTTCTCTCACTAAAGTCAAAATTAGGGAACTGTTGACCTGATTTCCTTGATTTCCACATAATGGACTTTGTGGGATGAGAAGAAATTAGGACATTAGACATTTAGTTTGAAAAGCTAAGGCAAAAAATTGTTTGTGGTAAAAAGAACTCATTAAGAAAAGATAAGAAACAATTGAACCCCACACATGTACTCTTCCAAATGATTTCCTGAAAGATCAAAATCCAAAAACCAAAGTCCAAAGGTCTTAGTCAAAAATCTCACAAGAAACATTTGTCTATGCTTTACGAATTTAGAGAAAGATTGACCTTCAACTTTTACAAATGTGCATCAAAGAACAATCCAAATTTGTATTCATTTTACTATTGTTAGAATCCAAGACTTTTTCAAAGGTTTGAGTATCTCACATAGGAAGTATTAGCATGTTCTTCAACACCTAGGTCTAGTAAACACAAGTCTCTCTAAGTCTCTTAGGATCAAAATCAAAACTCTCATCCATCTTCAAACATCAAAATCAAAATCCACCTCACAAACAACTCTTTGAGATCTTCAAAAAATCCTTCATGCTCAGCTTTGGGAAAATACTCTTGAAATCAAATCAAATTCATCTTGTTTGACTAGGTGTTTGTAGATGAATCCTTCTTCACACACTTAGTTAAATTATCGTCTTGTGAACAAGTTTACTCTAGGACAACAACCAACCTCTTGGAGTTTATGAGTTCATTATCCAAACCAAATCCAATCAAAATCAAATCAAACCAAATCAAAATAAAAATCCAAAATAAATCCAATATCAATCCAAAAGTACTAAAGTTTAGTATCTCCTTCAAGGTTTCCTAAGAGCTCAAAACATTCACCAATCATCCATCTTTCATCATCTCATCATCATCCTTTTGATCCTTAATATCTTAGACTTTTTATTTGTACCTAAAGTTTAGATCAATCCAAGGAGTTAGAGGTTCACCTCCCACATTCCTAAAAATTGATCCTCATTTTATGATCCAAACTAGATCTCAACACAAGAAGGAAATGGAAACAAACAAAGAAACATCTACTTCAAGTGACTTGAGTCAAACCGCACCCAAAATCAATCCCATTGGATCTAGCAATCCCATACCCAATCTTCCTCCACTTCCACAAGATCATCAAGAGGAAGGTGGCCAAGTGGAGGACATCACCAACAATGTTCTAGGGATGACTCAAGATGAAATTATTGAAATGGTCCAAAATATCAAAAACCTAAAAATTTCCAATGCCATGATGAAAAATCCTTCACAATACATGCTAGAATTGACAAAAGAAGGGGCTAAAATCCCTTTTGATTTTGATGTAAGCACCATTGTGGAGAAGCCTCTTAGGATTATTGCACCAGTCTCATTCACATCGTCATTCCAAAGAATCACTTAAACCATCCCACAAATCACATCATCCATTGCTCCAACTCAACCAATTGTCAACAAGGGGAGCTCATTACTTCATGATCTTCAAACAGACCCCTTGTAAACGACCAAGACTTGGATGCAAACACTATCTTGGGTTAATCTGTTCCTCAAAATATGCTACAACCATAAGTTCTGCTTGTATTTCATGACCCCACCAACCCATCCTCTTTCAATGTAACACTGACATATCCTCTTAACACACAAACCTCTCTCCCTATGACATCACAAGGAGAAGGTGGGCTATTTGGACAAGGGGGAATTTTTGACCCCTTATCATCATCATTTGCTTAAGGAAACACACCACCCACTTTCCCACCACTTCCACCTCTACCACAAACATCCACACCACTCCTCAGTTTAGGGAAATCCCCTTTACCAACCCTTAATCAATAGAATCAAAACAACCACCCAGTCATAAATCAAACCATCATACCAAATCCTCCTATCATGCCATCGATATCACAACAACAGGTGACAACAATCCAACCCACACAGGAAATTGCTACACCATCCATAAATGCAGTCTCTTAAGGACCAAGCATATCAATTTCACCATCTACCACACAAACAACTATCATCAATCCAACAACACCTCTCATTACAACAACAATCACCATTCTGAATTTACCACCACCACCAAGACCAAACATGGTGAACCCATACAAAATCACCTTGCAAATAGCACAAGCCTACCAAAAGGCACTTCAATAGTTCCAAGCTCAACAAGCACAACAAAACATGCAATTTGCACAACAAGCTGCTCAACAAGCACAGGCACAACAAACTACACAACAAGCGCAACAAGCTTCCCAAGATCAAGCCTTATTGCAACAACAACAAGCCACCCAAGCTGTGCAAGCAACTCAAGCAACTCAAGATGCACAAGCTACACAAGCCACAAAGGCTACCCAAGCTGCACAAGCTACCCAACAAGCTCAAGCTCAGGTGCAAGCACAATACCAAGCAACAAGCACAAGAGCAAGCATAGTATCAATTTTCTCAACAACAAGCATATCAACAAGCCCTACAATAGTACCAAGTGCAATAAGAAGTAGTCCAATTACTATCCCAACAACAAGCATTGTTGGCACAACAACATCAAGACCAACAACAAGCATTGTTGGCACAACAACAACAAGACCAACAACAAGTGTTGTTGGCACAACAACAAATGTAGGCATATCAACAAGCCTTGATTACATAGCAGAGTTTGCAACAAAATCCCACCAACATACCAAACACTCCACCCATCACTTGAACAATTTAACCACCTCAAAACACATTCACTCCACCTCTCGATTTGCAAAATGACATGATGACACAAATTAAATTGCTTTCGCAATAGGTGCTAGAACTCCAATTAGGGAAAACAATGAAAAAACTAAGCAATTTGTGCCCCTATCCATTCAATAGGAGCCTTACGATGGTACCATTCCCAAAGGTGTTTAAAATCCCTTAATTTGACAAATATCATGGGATGGGAAACCTTGAAGATCACATCAGGGAATTCCAAGTGCATTGCATATGATGATACATATCTAATGCGACTATTCCATCAAATTTTGGCTGGCCCTACCATGGAATGGTTCTCTCACCTTCCTCTGGGAATCAAAAAGTTCCAAGAAATTGTGGATGCATTCATAAAAAACTACACATTCAATATAGGTATGGATGTGAGTCTAGAGGAACTAGCTGCTCTTAAACAAGCTAAGGGGGAAACATTCACTTCCTTCTTACAACGATGGCGATCCAAGGCTAACAGGAGCAAATGGACCATGCCAGAGGAACAATAAATTTGTACCATTATTTCCAATCTTGAGAAAAACTTGTCATTCCACCTAAAGATGCAATGTAACACCACATATGACCATTTGATCCCCAAGGTTCTCAACATCGAAACAACCCTTATTGCACAAGGGGGGACACCCACATATTAAGAATATCAAGACAACTACCCATCCACTAGCTATAACGAGAAACCTCACACATGGGCAAAGAACAAATTTGTCACTAATGATGGTGTGGTTGATGCCAAGGTTATTATCAGTGCTCTAGAACAAAATTCCCAAACATACCAACAACTGCAAGGCAACAATCGAAACAACACACAAGCTAATGCGATATCACAACAACCACCCAACAATCAAGCCAACAATCTAAATAATCAATGGGGACCACCCCCGCAGAAAAAACAATATCCCCCAAAATGGAAATACACTGCCCTTGGGGAATCAATTGAATCCGTCATGAAGAAGTTGGTAAATGAGAATCTCATCAAAATTCCCATTTATGAGAACTATCAAGAACCCCAAGTAAAACCACCATGGTACAATGAAAATCACCTTTGTGATTTTCATAAAATCAAGGGGCGCACAATGACCAGTTGCATGAGGTTAAAAAATATGATCCAAGACCTCATCGATGACAAGATCATAAATGTTGAGCAACCTGCGGGAAATCAAGACCTTAAGATATACATGAATTTGATGCTAGATCATAACAAAGGCAATAACCATGGAAAGACAAAGTATGGCAATGTGAACCATGTGTACGATCATGTTGTCGCATCCCTAGATGAAATGGTCACTATTATTAATGTCAAATGAGCCAAAGCTAATTGTGGAGTCACCACACACGGTGGAAAAGTTACCATTGTTGGGTCATCCCAACCACCTAGAGCATCCACCTCAAATCCAAAATCCATTCCTAATGGCTACAATGTCTTGGACCAATTGAAAAGAACTCTCGCTTAGATCTCCATCATAGAGTTATTGAAGATATCACTCGCACATAGAAAAATCCTAGAGGAAGCATTGAATTCATCTACCGTCTCCAAGGATCTTGATGTTGGCCAGTTCTAAGCTATGGTAAGACACATCACCAAGCCAAATCTCCTAACGTTTTCCGATCAGGACTTCCCCATCCAACCATCTGACAATCGCGCACTCCATCTTGAAGTCCTATTTCATAAAAAATAAAGTCAAAATGGTCTTGGTGGATGGGGGTGCGGGCCTAAATATGTATTCCCTCAAACTAATAAAGAAACTAGGATTCTCCAAAGATGCCATTAAAAAGGGTAAGGGTATCACAATCAGAGCATATGATGATCAAGAAAGATTGTCTCAAGGCACTATTCAGCTCCCTATTCAAGTGGGGCCAACCATCATGGAAACCACATGTTGGGTCCTTGACCTTGACTTTCCTTATAACATCCTCCTGGGGCGTCCATGGATCCATGGGATGCAAGTTGTCATTTCCACTTTCCATCAGTGCGTCAAATTCCCATATCAAAATCAATAGGTCATGGTCCGTGGTGATTCGAAGCCCTTCTATTACTACAAGAACTTGGAGGAAAAGTAATATAAAATATCTCAAGTCCCAAAGAATGATGAAGGCCCTACAACTCTGTATGTAGACCCAACTACCTTGGCCTCCACTTCTGAGACAAAGACACTCGCCATTCCTAATATCTTTGAAATCAAAGTCATTTTCCAAGACAATGGGTGTGGGGATTACAAAATGAAGAAAAGTGCTTTTGTAATAGGAGTTACCTCAATCTCCTAGGTCTCACGAGCAACCCCAAATAGCTGAAACATCATCCCAAACCTTTAAAGTAGACCCCTCTAGATTCAGATGTTAGGGAGATCTAAGTTGGGAAATAGTAGATGAAAAATACATATCAACATTGTTGTACCAAGATGAAAGGCCCATGCCTAATCTTCCCATGGATGAGAGTAGCAAAGGACTACAAATTATGCTTAGCATGGGTTACAACAAGAACAAGAAACTTGAGCAGAATGACAATAGCTTGTTAGAACCCATTGTCACTGAGAAATATATAAGAAATCTTGGCCTCAGATGTATCCCTCCAAAGGTAACCATACTTGGTAAAGGTTCCTTGGTTAAAAAGGTCAAAACTCCCCCTCAATTGTCAACATCTGCTCTTCAGTTATCAGTATCCATGGGTTGAGTCATAGATAACTTTAGCTTTGCCATAACTGATGTATGCAGTGATGAGGATCCCATAACTAACTTACCTATGTTATTTGATGATTCCAACCTTCTCATTATTATTACCCTACCTTTTGAGTCAAATGATCAAACCCATAAGATAAAATTAGTCTATCCCCAACTCATCAATTATGACCAACATGGACAACCAATTTTGGACACATTCAAAAATGATGAGGCACTCTTGGAATTCATGGGATTGCATGATACTATACCATGTGTAGATCACAAAGTTGGGTTCAACATTGTGCTAGACACACATGCCTACTATGGGGAAACGATTGAATCCTCTAGTTGCAAAAGTGAAAATATAAGAATAATCTCTAGGTCTTTGAGTGAAAACCACACCATGGCACTCTTTGACCCAAAAAAAAGTAAAAATAAAAGGATACATCCAATGGTGAAAACCTCTATGAGGCTCCAGAGGATGAAGGATTGAATCTTCCCCTTAGTTCCATTCATTAGGAGAAGTTAGTAGTTTTAGTAGAGAATTGCACTCCAATCAACCTGGGAACAAAAGAAATGCCACACATAACCTTCCATGTAGAATCACTTCTGATAGAAGAACATGAACTTCTAGTGGCATTCCTAAAAGAAAGGAAGATAAAATTTGCATGGACCTATGCTGGCATGCCTGGGCTTGATCCAGAAGTTGTGGTTCACCACCTAGCTATAAAATCCCAAAGAAAAGACAGTGAGACAAAAGCTAAGGAAAATGCATCCCCAGATAGTATTATTGGTCAAAATGGAATTACAGAAGCTCCTAGATGCGGGGTTCATACAACCGATTGATTATCTAGAGTGGGTCTCAAATCTTGTACTTATTTCAAAACCCACTGGGGGCATCTGTATTTGCACAAAATTAAGATATTTGAACAAAGTGTGTCCAAAGGATGATTTCCCTCTCCCAAACATTGATATGATTTTGGATATGATAGTAGGACATAAGATGCTATCATTAATGGACGAATTTTTAGGTTATAATTAGATCATGATAGCAAAAGATGACCAACACAAAACAACTTTCACTTGTCCATGGGGGACATATTACTAGAATATGATGCCATTTGGGCTAAAGAATGTGGGAGCTACCTATCAAAGGGCCATAAGACTAATATTCCATGATATGATTGACAAAACTATGGAAGATTATGTGGATGACATATTGGCCAAGTCAAAGAAACATCGAGATCACATAGCAACATTGGGCACCATCTTTGATAGGTTAGAGGAATACAAAGTTAGACTCAATCCAAAAAAGTGTGTCTTCAGAGTACAATTAGAAAATATCCTTGGGTATATCATGTCTATGAGAGGGATTGAGATAGATCCTGCAAAGGTCAAGGAAATTCTTGAAATGGAGGCACCGAAAATATTGAAACAACTAAGGGGTTTACAAGGAAGACTCCAGTCCATCTTCTGATTCATAGTGCAACTAGCAGACAAGGCTATCCCATATTCTCATCTACCCCACAAGGGGGTAGCATACAAGTGGGACAAGAAATGTGATCAAGCCTTCAACAAGATCAAGGAGTACTTACTCACACCACCAGTTCTCATGCTGCCAATTCTAGGAAAACCCTTGATCCTGTACATATCAACAACAACGACACCCCTCGGTGCTCTCTTAGCACAACATGATGAAAATGGGAAAGAGATAGCTATCTATTATATCAGTAGAACTACGGTGGGGCATGAGCTAAATTATACATCCATTGAGAAATCTTGTTTAGCAATCGTGTTTGCAGCACAAAAATTTAGACATTACATGCTAGTACATTAGATAAAATTTATTGTAAAAATAGACCCTCTCAAGTATCTTCTTTCTAAAGCAAGACTTACAGAGAGAACGACTAAATGGGTCATGATCCTGATAGAGCACGGCATTGAGTATGTGAAACACAAGGCCATTAAAGGACAAGCAATTGTTTATCAGCTAACAGAAGCACCGATATATTCAGAGAACCCACTTGTATCAGAATTCCTCAACAAATCAATATTCAACCTAAGTGTAGTAGATCATTGGAAAATTTACTTTGATGGATCCTACACACAACATGGGTCAAGAGCAGGAATCAGGAGCAGGAATCTTCTTCATCACTCCACAAGGGGATTACATACCTAAATTATACAAGTTGTCATTCCCTTACACAAATAACATTGCATAATATGAGGCTCTTGTCATAAGGCTGAGGATTTCAGTACAATGGTAGATCATGGCACTTAAATTCTATGGAGATTCACAGCTTATCATCAACTAGGTCAATGAAGAGTATCAAACAAAGGATGACAAGTTGACTCCATACAAGAAATTTGTAGAAAGCCTCAAAGACTCCTTCATTGATATCACATTTGAGCAGTTATCAAGGGAAAATAACAGAGTAGTAGATGCTATGGCAACAATCAAATCGCTATTTGATATCCCAAACAACATCCCAAAGCAAGAATTCCTTGTAGAGTAGCTTCTCGTACTAGCATTCAAGGTACCAGAGTCTGAATTTGTGTGTGAAATCGTTGGTCCTAGTGATCCCTGGTATCATGATACTCCCTGCAGATATAACCCTGAACCTCAAAAGAGCATTTTTCAAGAAATCATCCCATTTTGTGATCCTAGGAGATACCTTATACTGTAGAAGCATTGAAGGAACCCTTTTACGATGCCTAAATGCTGAAGAATCTTTGACTTCCTTAACCGAGGTGCACAATGATATTTGTGGTTCACATTCAAGTGGTATGACCTTGGCCAAGAAACTATTGAGGACTAGGTACTATTGGCCTACAATGGAAAGGGAAGCTCATGACTACATTCAAAGGTGTTTGCAGTGTCATCAGCATGGGGATCCCATCCATGAACCAACTCAAGAGCTCCATCCGATCATTACACCTTGGCCCTTTTCACAATGGGGGCTCACTCTCGTCGGAAAAATTACCCCCAACTCATCTAGTGGACTTAAGTTCATCATCACTAACACTAATTACTTCATGAAGTGGGTAGAAGCCATTCCCATGACCTATATCACAAGAAAGTAGATATCAAATTTCATCCTATACTACCTAATTTTTTGCTATGGTGTCCCTCAAGCCATTATCTCAGATAATGGGACACCTTTCAAAATCTAGGATGTTCGAGACCTATGCCAAAATTTCAATATCCAACATCACTTTTCCACTTCATAATACCCCCAAGGAAACGACCAAGCTGAGACTACAAATAAGACCATCTTAAAAATCCTCAAAAGGACAGTCAATGGAGCTAGGCATGATTGGCACCTCCAATTGAATCCTGCCTTATGGGCCTACCAAACAAGCATCCACACACCAATAGGTGCAACCCCTTTCTACCTATTCTACAGATCAGAAGTCATCCTCCCCATTGAGATTGAGCTCCCATCCCTAAGAATATCATTACAAAATCTCATCACAAATGAAGAATATTGGGTGTCAAGATTAAATGAGCTGGAAATACTAGATGAGAAATGCATGGATTCCTTAAACCATTTGCAAGTCTACCAAAACCGTCTCAAGTAGAGTTACAACAAGAAGATCAGGAGTCATACTTTCCAAGTTAGAGAATTTGTGTTGAAGGAGAATCAAAAGAATGTTCCAAATCCAGATGGCAAGGGAAAATTTGAACCCAATTGATTGGGACCCTTCGTCATCACAACAAGCTACAAATTAGGGGCATATCAGCTATCCACACTCGAAGGGGAACCTCTTTAGGAGCCCATGAATAGCTCCCATCTCAAAAAATTTTATGCCTAATCTTCCAAGGTGTAAAACCAAAAATCCAAAAAAATAAAAAAATACAAAAATAAAAAAAAAACGAAAAAAGGATTAAAAATAGTAAAGAGAAAAAAAATTCGCCCTCTAGTGAAAACCATTCTAGTGGCACTTTGGGTAAGTACCTTGGTGAAAAATTGGAAAAAAGGTTCCTTGTGTAAATAATCACTTTCCATCCACCAAGATATCTGGGGCTTGTTCTGCATCATCCATCCGTCATTCATCCATCACACTTCCATTGCATCTGTTCATCACCTGTCTGTGTCCACATCATAGCTTGATCCTGTGTTTGTGTTATGATCCCTCCTGGTACTACTCGGCCCACTCCCAAGGTCAGTTTGTATTTCCTATAGCAGAGTAGTCTATCACATCATGCTGGGCGCATGTTCTCATAGAATCAGATTCGTGTATATTCTTGAAGTCTTCCTTAAAAACACAAAATCCAAAACCATTTAAAACATATCAAAATCCTAAAAAAAGTAAAAAAGTAAAAATAAAATAAAAAATAGAGTCATCTTGTCAAACTACGAGTCTTTGAGCTCCAAACATAGGCAAGGTTGATCTTTGATCATCCCCCGAGACACTTAGGTTAGTCCTTTAGGAGTCTATCATAATAAGCTGACAATCCACATGTTCATATCTCATCAATAATCGAGTTTGTGTCAATCGAACTATGTGGTCTTTGCGTGTTAATGTAGGAAAGGCTAATGTTTGATCAGACTCCAAGGCCCCTAGGATAGGTATTTAGGTTAGTCTCTTTGTCAAAATCTTAGAAAACCCAAAAACATTGGAAAATTTGAAAATCAGAACATTTTTAAAACATTTGAAAATACCAAAAATAGCCTCAAAACATTTTAAAACACCAAAAAATCCAAATATTTGAAAAAATACATCTGTCCCATTTCACTTTCACCTGCAATAAAAATCCACTCATAATAAATCATCATCATCCCTAACCTTTGGTAAAACAATCAGAAACAAGTCTAGTAGATAAAAAGTGAAAACTCAATCGTCAAAGTCTCAAGTCTAGGTTAGTAAGTAAAAAAGTTGGTCAATTCTTGGTATTAATATTTTATCATCTAGTTTGTCTCAAATCATCTGATAACATAATGTCCTAGGATGAATCATTCCTACAATATACATCAACATCAGGAATCACCATAGTTTAGTCTTGGCTAGTGGCATGAAGAACATTAGCTTGTTTGTTTACTTGATCTTTGTCTTTTGACTTATCTTACTTGCATTCATTCCAATGACCTCTCGATGATGTCCAAACAAAAGGATTTAGAGAAAAAAGAATGGGGCAATGATCATTATCTTTTTATCTACTATGCTTGTTGGATGTTCTTGTAATATGACCTTGGTCATGTGTTCTTTGTTTGGTTTGTAGGGAGGGTGTTTTAGGGGTCTTGTTGATGACATAGGAAGGCTTGCCTTTCTATGTTTTGGTCTGAGATGTTTGGAATATCTGAACTACATTTTAAATAAGGTTTTGTATGCTAGGTGTGAACATGAGTACTCCTATCCGATGGTCGAGTCAAATCCCATCACAGTAGGTACAACACCATCCTAGTTCTATATAGCTTGATGCATAATGCCTATGTGTGTTATCAAACATAAGGTAAGTAGCCCTTTTAAAATCCCAATTCCTGATAATTAAATCATCATCATCATCATCATCATCTCTAATAAAGTCCCATTCATCATGGACTTGTTGGATCCTCTTGTCTTCATCTCATTTCTTCTTTCTTCTCTCTGTGCTAACATGGTACCATGACAGTTAATAAAAAACATCACTAATGCATCCATCCTGCATCCAAAAATTGTCAGCATGATGCATATCATATCATATCATATAGGAAACATTGATCATCTCACATGCATTGCATTTTATCATTGCATAATATAGATTGGTTATTCTAAGCATCTCATAAACCATACTTGTGCATCCATTGCATAAACATATAAACATCATCATATCATCCTTATATGTGTCATCATATCATCCATTGCATAATCATATAGGCATCATCATGTCATCCATACATGCATCATCATATCGTACATGAAAAAATACTGAAAAAGAAAAGGAATATGTGATAACATCTCATACAATATTATCATCCATTAGGTGCATAATATAGATCTGTTAGTCTAAGCATTTTAAATTCATTTGCATTTACATCCATATCATCCATACATCATCATAAAAAGTGCATAGAAAATATATTGAGAAAGAAATGCATCCATCCATCCATAAACATAATCATACATACATCGCATAATATAGAATCATACATAAATTGCATCACATAATATAGAGTCACATCATGTCATCACATCACATATAGAAAATTAAATACATCCATCCATCATGCATAAATAAAATAGACACATCTCATAGTCGAATTGATCATTTCATATATATATATATATATCAAAATAATGTAACTTTCATGGTACAAAATCAGGATCAAATGTCATGTGTATCAATCAAATGTATACAATGCCCATGGGGCTATCAAAAAAAATGGAGCCCGTGGATCTCAAAAAGAATAGGGTCGATCAAAACTATGTGGTAGCTAGCCCTGGTGGTTGCTCCCCTCACCCGCTTGCCTCTCAGCTCTGTCATATGTCTATATGTATCCCATCTACTGAGAAAACTCTACCACCTGAGCTGCTGGAGGCACTGCCTGCCGATAGTGAAACTGATAATACTCTGCCTCCCACACGGCCTCGTGGTACATCTGTACAGGGATTTCCCTTCCCTATGCCACAACTATCATGCTCTCTAGTTACTGGCATCTGTCCACCTCCTATGCTAGCTATAGCTTGGTAGTCTATCTCTGCTTCCTCTCTTGATCCCACTCTATCATGAGGCCTTGGACCTATTGTCTGGCCTGGTCCCTCTCTACTGTCAACATTTGCACCTGGGCTTGGAGCTGCTGAATCAAAATATCCCTTTGATCAGGCTGAGGTGGTGATGGTGGTGGTGGTGGTTGATCTCTCTATGGGGGCTACTGGTCAGTCACAAGTGCCTGTTGATCCCTAGGGGCATCCCTTTGCTGGTGCTTGTCTCCCTAGTCTCTCTTCTCTAGCTAGTGTGGAGGTGCTCCTCCTTCTCTTCCTACTGGGACCTATACCCTCCTAGCCATCCTACCTCAAGGCCCCCAACGTGGGAGAACTATCCCTAGAATCATCAATCAAGCTGGAGGCCTGAACCAGTCATCGTAGGCCTATGTAGTACCTAGGTCTACCTACCCCTAATCATAAGCCCAAGGCCTAGCTACCAACTGTCAAAAAGAGTCCACTATTTCTATTGTTGGGATTGCCTGACCCCATGTCATCTCCCTGGTAGTCCAAGAAAAAATGGCCACATATTGATCATCTGGCCTATCCTGGATGTCTCTAAATTGCCTCACTACCCTATCAGGTAGGTAGCACTCAATCATCATATGCACATGTCCTTGCATGAGCTGATCCTACCTCACATAAAACAATTGTTGTACATCGTCATACTAGGTTGGCATCCCTAGCCAAGGTCTCCAAGTAAATACTATCATCTCGTCAATAACCCTCTGCTAGTGAGGAATGGTAGGCTATCTTGTGTGAGTGAATGTGAGACCACCCCTATATCGCCAAACTATTGGGTTTTTGGGCTCGACGTCGACCACTGTGACTCTTGGTTGAAGCATGACTATGTGCTCCCATGCCCAAATATGCAAAAGTGTGACTCTAAAACCAATGGCTTTGCTGTCGCAATAAGCGAAATCATGCAAATCATGATATAGTGAGGCCAACATCACTAGTCCCCAAGAAAAGTAGCACCTCTTTAAGAGCATCCGCTCCCAAGCCAGACCTCATCCTGGACTAAAATATCGCCCTCACCAATTTGGAGCTACAAGTCCTGAAATAATGGTTGCCACAATTAGTTGAAATGTTGACACCCGACCTCTATAGTGCTCAATCTCAGTCTAACCCTTAGTGAAGGAAATCTCATCCATCCCCATGATCTCATTGCATGCATTTGTTCCAGTGTCCATGTCATATATCACTCTCTCGCTGTGGATGAGTAATCGTAAAATCCGCTAGACATCCTCCAATGTGACAGTTGCCTCACCAGTGGGAAGATGAAATAATGACGTCTCACTGTGCCATAGCTCAGTTAGTGTGGTCATCATGGCTAAGTGAGTCATGATGGCAGGCACATACGCAATGTACCATAGATCGATTGGTCCAAGGTGCTCTTGTAGAAACTCATGTAATCCAGTCAATTTGCTAAGTGTCAAGGATTGGTGCTCGTGTGAGTGTACAGGCTCTTTGTCCTCCTGCATCCATAAAGCCACAACATCAAGTTTCGTAAAAAGATTAGATCACATTTAAATTTTTCACAACTAAACTAATAAAGGTGTCACTATCAGCAAAGGCGTCATTGTTTGAAAACTCCAAATTGCACTATTGGAAGCCCCAAACTACAAACTCAACCGCGGTGTCATTGTTTGACTGTGGGCCTATTTGACCTAAAAAACCCTAAACACCAAACTGGGGCTTGACGACGCCATTTGCATATGCGTCAGGCTTTGGAGTTTAAACCCTAAATGCTAAATTGCAACACAGTGTCTCAAGTCACACTAGCGGCACAATTTGAGGCCTAGGGTTGCTGATTCTACCCTTTCAATGTCGCTAAACAGCAACGCTGTACAAGTTTGACTTTCAAATTGTATCAAATGTGCACAAAAACCAAAATTACAAGTCAAGTTAGGGTCACATACCGATGGTCTTGCGCCTGGAAGCCTCTGGTAGACTTGCACTCACTTGGAAATGTGTTCAGGGAAGTATTCTTTATGCCATCTCACACAAAGTTCAGAGCTCAAAACAATGAAAATTCTAAAGGCTAAGTGTGCAAATGAATTGAAAGTGACCCTCAAGGGCTATTTAAGCATAAAAATTAGGGTTTTTTGACCTTGTTTAGCCGTCAAACTAGGGTTTTATGCCCTCAACCTTGTTTTTTCCAAACCAAAGCTTGTTTCAGGTCTTTTTCTCATGTTTTGGCATGCTTTTAGCATCCTAGAGCCTTTTTGGACCCGTCGGGTAGCTTGTCCTCTTTTTTTCACAAGATCACCCAAAAATCCAAATTTTCGTCTGATCTCTTGAGGGGGTAGTACATTAGTATAATTCTTTCACTAGGGTAGTAGTGGGGCATTTGAAAAAATCATTTTTTTTTTTGAATTTTGATCTTGGCAAGTTTATTCTTTGAACCAACGCAGTGGGTACATTGCTTCAAAGAGAGGAAAAATGTAGACATGTAAAATATATTGATTGATCTCATGAACCTGATCCTAATTTACTAACACCAGTTCATCCTGAATCATCTCCTTTACTAACCAGTTAATCGAATAATCTTTATTTGATTAAATTCATCATATTTCATCTTTTAATTAAATAAATCAATTTTATCTGATTAAATCATTATCTTCTATTAATTAAATAAATCATTTTGTTTAATTAATACTATTGTCCGTCTTTTAATTAAATAATTCATTTTATTTAATTAAGTTCTAAAGTCATCTCCTTAAATTAAATAAACTAGCCTTTATTTGATTTAAGTCTAACACCACCCCCTTTTAATTAAATAAATCCAACTCTATTTAATTAAAGCTAATATTCATTATTCCTCTCATTTTGATTTATCTAAATCCAAAAATCTAAGTCAAATGTCAAGTCAACTAATTCCATCTAAGTTAATTAATCACAAATTAATTAACTCCTAATCCCTCAAATCCTTTAGATTTTGCAACTTGCACAAGTAAATCAATTTAATTGATTTAGAAATTCTTCTATTTCATTCAAAAAGGGCATAAAGTTGGAATAGTCTTCAAATTTGAATTCTCCCTCCCAAGTGTCTTATCCTCCAACTTGGCATTTATGACTCTTACAAGTCCTTTTTCTTGAGCCAAGTGGAAATAACTCCTCTTCCACATCTTCCTCCACAAGCTAACTTTTGAATTTCAAATATCCACCTAATAGCATTTATTTGCACATTCATCAAAATGTGCTCCACCTCTCTCCACTAACATGTTGACAAGTGACATTTTTCTATTGGTTGGTCTTTAGTCCCACGTTCATCATTTTTACTCATTCTTCCATCCTTCTCTTCTATAAATGGAGAACTCTTTTACTAATTTTTGGGACATAACTTATGCAAAGTCATTATCTACACATTTTATGCAGGTTCATCCATTGTTCATCAAGGTTTTCATAATTTCATCCACCATAGCTAGGTTATGACAAATTTCATCAAGGAGCACCATTGATCATCTTCAAAGTTTGCAAGGAATTGGGAAAGGGCTATTTTCCACATCAAAATACCGCCAATTCCCCCATGGGATTAAGACTTTGAGCATTTGAATAGGATTTAGATTGATTTCACTTTTTTTCTTTACTTTATTTCTTGTTCATCATGGTTCAAATAAATCTTATGGGGAATGATGGTTTAGATTTGTATAATTGACTAATATTGTGCTTGTTGTTTATGTTTATGTAGGTCTAGATCCACCATTCACACACAGTAAAAGCATATGATTAAAGTTTCATTGGAGAGAAATAATGATATCGACAAGAGCAAAGAACCGGTCTCTTCAAAATCCTGATAAGCATTGTTGAAGAAGTTATTGGAGAGAGATATTAACATCGGTGGAATAGAACAATAAGTCCCTTCAAAATATTGATGGAGGCATAAATATTTTAATTTTATCAGCATTGGATTTAATGTAAATTGGGTGTCCAGTAAAATATTATTATAGCATAATTATTTTGTGGAATGTGGTTTTCATTAAAATATAAATTTCTTTTACTAAAAGGGAAATATTTCCACCAAAGGAGGTAAGAGAAAATGAAATTGTTGGGTGAATAATTATTTTTACTCAAGTGATATATTTATCAGGTGGAGTATGTGGCAAGATGTACAAAGCAAGAGTTCATCGATGAGAAAGACTAGTTTCAAAGAGAACATATTTGAAGTCTCTTCGAAACTCTGATAAAGTAGTGAAACAATATAAATGTTATCGAACAGATATGGATATTTCGAAGGGAGTAATTTCAAAGTACTTTTGATATCTTGAAAATGGGAAGGGCTCATTGAAGGGAGAAGTAAATTTTGGTAAGAATAAACTAGGAGTCTCCTCGATGTGGAAAAAATCACTTCCCCACCCAAGAATATGAATTAAATAAATCGAGATTATAGTGAATATTTGGGAAGGTGATATAAATTTTGTTGATGAAAATTTCACCAAGGAAGTTAATTAAATTTAATCATGATGTGGGTAATTGTTTTGATCCAAAAGGTGTTTTCCTGGATTTAAAGTGCATACAACCAAAATGTGAAATATTTCCATCAAGGGAGTTAAAAGTGGGGGATTTTTTCCAAAGGAATTTTTTATTGAAAATGGTGAAAATACATGTCGATAAATGTGAGCATGAAAATTGCTAGCAAACAGAAGGGTAATGATAATTATTAAAATTAATTTTCATCGAGATGCAAAGATGGAGATCAAAGTTAAAGTATTTTAATTTGCGGAAGATAATGAATTAAAAGAAAAGTTGCACTAGATAGATCTCTGAAGGGTCACAACCCTTGAAAATATAATGTATATATGACATATAAAATCAAGAGAGTTAGAATCATCATTAGGAATTAGATATTAGATAGTAGGAACATAATATACCAAAAAATGAAGACTTCTGATGGACATTGTAAAATCCTTTGAAGCAATTTAATGGAGAAAGAATATTATAATCTGGTGATCCTATTCTAGTGCCAATTGTTTGTTGAGTTAATTGATAAATATTATCTTGTTGTCTCCAAGGTTGACATTATTTTATTATTTAAGTTGGTGTATCAAGTATATATTCAATTTATCAAGGCACATTTGTTGTTCTTGTGTGATTTAGCTGATTAGATCCTTCAAGTAAGGATTAAATTCTCTTAATTAATCATAGTAATATGGAAAAGGTCATTTGGATCAATAAGAAGAACCTGATAATTACATCCTTGCACGTTTATGCTAGTCATAAACTTTTAAAAGTTCCAAAAAATTTGAATTGTATCCAAGAATAGGACACACACATCATACAAATATTGACTCCATTAACCCAATATAATTAGGCACTGGTCATACCCTTTCCATTTAAAAATTTCAAAAAATCTTATTCATATATTCACATTTCAAATTTCAGCACTAAAAGTATGAGTAGATATTAAGTTTCCATCTATTCCACACCTCATGCCACTATGGAAAGTTCCCTAAATCTAATTAAGTCATACAATTTTTAAATCTGCAATCAGTTATCAAGGTTCACCCACCTAGGTTTAGCAGAGCCTGAAGTGCAGGGAGTCATCAACCACATAGGTTAACTCTGTTCGTTAGTCAACGTTACCAAATAGCTTGGAATACTCTCAAGGTTTATAACCTGTGTTTTTGAGACCTAACACTTATGATAATTATAATTATAATGGAATTTCTAATACGTTGTCTTGTTATTTATTTTATTCATTTATTTGTATTTCAATGTTTGGTTATTTTTATATTTTAGTGTTGCAATTCGAGGGACATGACAGTCCACCTTGCCCAAGATTGCTTGTCCTTAAGTAATCACAACTGAGATTTGTAAGAATACTGCTCCCTTTTTTATCAAAAATTTGAGGGAGTCACAACTTTCCACTTCAATAGTTACAACTCTTCATTACTGCATTAAGTTAATTTTCTAGTGCCTCCCAACCCCAAGTATTTTTCCAGAAAATATTAACATTTTCATAGTTTTTAGCATAAATTAAACTCAATGATGAGCTCCACATGAATAAAAAAATTAAAGTAGACAACCAAGCACCTCAACCAAGTAGGCAAGTAGCTCAACTAGACAAACAAGTAGCTCAAGTAGGAAAATGAGTAGCTCAAGCAAGCAAGCAAATAGCTCAAGCACACATGAAAGTAGCTCAAGTAGGAAAACAAGTAGCTCAAGCAAGAAAGCAACTAGCTCAAGCACATAAGCAAGTAGCTCAAACATGCAAACAAGTAGCTCAAGCAAGTAAGAAACCAACAAAAGCACACATGAAAGTAGCTCAATCACATAGACAAGCAACTCAATCAAGCAAACAAACAACTCAAGCAAGCAAGTAACCAGCTCAAGCACACAAGAAAGTATCTCAAGCACATAGGAAAGTAGCTCAAGAAAGGAAACACATAATTTAGAATCATTCACCCTCATTGTACTAGTTAGCAGATCATAATCATTCACCCCAATAATGAGTAGTAGATTTAAATGTTAGTAAACTCCTAGTCAATCATTAATTTGATCAAAGTACTCTAACATCCTTTGAGGATCCAACCATAAGAGAGTATGGGGAATCATGACTTGATGGGGAGCCTAGGAACCATCATGCCAACTCTTTCCCTTTTTCTTATGATTTAACCCCTCTAGGTCTACTTGGTCCTGTTGATGATGATTTTACTTGCAATAAACAGGGCGAATAAATTCTTCACAGACAAGACCAAAAAGAGCCTATCCTTCTTGAAAGATATGGAACAAATATAACCTAAAGGGGAATTTTGTATTTATAGGACAAAGATTGGCTTTTGTTCAATCCCAAGTCTTCGATAACTAGGACATGGTTGCACTAGGGTTGCTCTCAGGTACTAATGTTGTATTGTTGTTAATCTCAAAGGGACTATGTTTATTTCTAACTTTGTTAAGAGTTGAAAGTACTTCACATAAAAATTTCACTTCATTCATAGAACAACATCATGAAATCAAAAGATTTTATAGTAATGTTTCATGAATATCACAATTCTTTGCTATCACTTAAGTAGATTTAGCATTAAGCATTCAACAAAATTATGGAAAACAAAAGATTTTCAATAAGATTCCTTCCATTCATTTAAATTTTGGAACATTTTCAAATATTTAAACATATATTCTAAAACAAAGCATAAAAAATATTGAAAATTAAAAGTTTCTCCTAGTTATTCTCCATGGATGCCCCAAAGAATTAATTAAAATAGAGAAAACTACTTTATACTTCACCAGATTGCTTCACAACTACATATAAAACGGTGCAAGCTTTTAAAGAAAGGGTTTCATTTCTAGACACTGAGTAGGTTCTATATGCACCCTTACATGACATAACATATAGTCTTGTTTGGTTGAACTAACAAAACCAACTATAAAAGATATTGAGATAGGTAGCTATCTAATAAGCTTTGATGTTAATTAATGTCTATGTGCATACAAAGTTTTATGCTGGAATGGTTCACAAAATAGGAAAAAAGAAAAAAACTTAAAAATTTATTCTCCTTTGACATCCACAAATTCTGAACTTCAAATAAAAATGAGGGAGGAGATGGCCTTTTATAGAAATAGGGCCCTAAAATTTCAACTTAAAATTCTATCCATAGAATTAGAAATAAAAATTTCAAATGTGGCACGTGCCATCTGCCAACTGTCATCAAGAACATTCTAGAATAAGTCAAGGCTTTGACTTCATCGACAACAACACTTTTCTTCATACTTCAACACGAACACTTTGCACTAATTGAGGCTACCAGCTTCCTTCCAAAACACCAGAATAAAGAACATTTACTGGGACCAGGATCAACCTGCAAATTCAAAATTGAAACAAAATGAACTTCATCACATTTATGATATTCAATATCCGGTTTTGTATCTTCTCTCATGACTCTGGATCTAGGATTCTTCCTTCACCTTTCTTCAACTAATATTCTCATAAAGAACTTAATACTTGATGCATGCATTCCTTTGAAATACCTTGCATTTCTTTCCAAGTGAGATGGAGCTGATTATATTCTTCAGTTACTTGAAGTATGATATCATTCTTTTGTACATTGTCTGCTTCATATTTGGCTATAATATTTCTGCATTGTATTATCTCATCAATGACCTCCAAGGTCAACAATTGAACAAGATCTCTATTCATTCTTTCTATCCATTCCTTGAAGGCTTTAGATTCTTTTCCCTCCTTTCCTAATGTTCGGGGATCAAAACCTTGACATGCTAGTACTTCGATAAATTCTTGATTTTCACCAATCAATCTTCTGCATTCTACGGTGACCTTTGCAAATCCTTCAATACATTGTATTAACATGTGACCTTTCCATTTCAATTGTTTCTTCCATTTTTATGGTAATGGAAGTTCAAGTTCTGATATTACATCACTTTGTATTAATTTTTGGATATCTGATTGCATGAGAATTTCAATGCTTTTCCTTTCTTCGATGACTTGCTCCTAGTGAAATCTACACTCATCTTCAAATCTCTTCAATTTCTTTGAATGGTGGTATGCTTCCTTATACTTCTTTATTGCTTCAGTAATAAATTTTTCTCCTTGCTTTACCTAGTATTCATTCAATTCTTCAAACATATTCATTTTATGACCAACTGCTACAATTGTATCTACTTGCTCTTGTGACATCAACATCAAATGTTGGGGCATTTCAGCTTGTTCTCGACTAGATAAAGTTAATGGCTTTATGAAATTTTCCAAGGTAGAAACCCGTTCTTTCAATTCTCTTTTCTTCTGTTTGTATTTCTACAGTCTGGCAACAGTAGCATTTAAATTCACTTTTATTTCCTCTAAATCTTGCTGCCACGATTAGTGTCCAAGGTTAATACTTGTTATCTTATACTCCTTAGGTGCTATTTCATGTCTGTCCTTATCAACTATTGGAGTAGCTATCTAAATAGTTCTATTTCCATTTTCATTTATTTGTATGTCATGTTTTGTCTTTTCTTTGTGCCTAGGTTTAGGAGTACCTACTTCTTGTATGAAATTATTAAGATTTAGAGGTAGTACTTCTACTTCCATTGGAGAAGCTAATTCCAAGATTAACCAATCAAGTGTATCATCATCTTGTTGTACCTCTGTAACATTTCTATGTTCCTGTTTACCACTTGTTTTAGGAACTTCTTCTCATTGAATTGTCACATTCTCTGAAAGGGGAGTTTCTTCAATGATATCTAGCATATATTCCGGATTAGTAGGGTTTGACACTTCCTCCTCTGTTTGGAGACTTACATTTTCCTACCTATCTATATTTTCTACTTCATCTCTCTAAACATTATCTTCTTTATTCATTGCTACACCAGGATTCTCTTCATTTTCAATTCCATCTCTTAAAAGTTGTGTAGCTTCTTGTTTTACAATTTCAATTTCAATTTTAATTTTAGCATGGCCTTTCTTTGGTTCTTCAAAAACCTACGAATGTTCACTAATATTTGGCACATTCCCAAGTGAAGGCTGGGAATGAAAAGTATCTTCAATTCTTTCATCAATAGGATCCTACTCTGTAGTCTCCCCTATTTCCATCTAAAGTATGCTAGGATTTCTTGCCTCTGAGGTGAGCGTTCGTTGAATAAACTCTTCTTCTTCAACATTTATGGGGTTAGAACCTTCATCCTAAATTTCTTATATCATTGGATGTACCATGGGTTTGTCTTTAGATTTATTTTCTTTCACTTTCTCCCACATAGCACCCCATTTATCCATTTGTTCTTTAATTCTAGCTTCATCTTCTTCAGAAATTTCCTCTAAAGCTACAGGAGTCCCTCCCAATGCTTGTTTCATGCTATCCATATTAACAAAAGGGGGAGAAGTAAATAATGTTGCAGCCCTTTGAAATGCAGACCTGGTTTGAGCACCAATATTTTCTATTGCTCATGTTCCTTCGTCAATAATTAATATTTTTCTTGGTTGTAGAGGAAGATGCACCTTTATGTCTTGCTTTTGATTTATCTTTACCTATTTTTGCATCTTTCAATTTATCATATGGTTTTATGGGAGCTTCATGTCTTGTAATTTCAAGGGTTCTTTCTTCAATTCTAATACCTGGAACCACCTTACTAGTCTTTCTTTTCTTCTTGGTAGGCTCTCCACTTTCAAAGGTTGTCTCATCTCTTTTCTTCTTTCTTTTATCTTATGAGAAGATAGGCTCAATTCCTCTTTCTCTCAAACCTTTGCAAAAATTATCAATCTAGTGTTGAGTATACCTTAAGATTGGTATGGTGAACTCATCAATTGATGTCATATCTTTAGATTCATCAACACCTGGGTCTGGAATGGGTTCATCATATACCCTGTCATCATTGTAGAATTGGTTCAAAACCTAGCCATCATCTTCTTCCTGCTAATCTGGAATATCATAAATCTTGACCATCCAAACAAATCTTAGAGACATTCTTTCATATTTTCTTCTTCTTACCACGTTCCCATCTTCACAATTAAGCCAATTATCTTCTAAATGTGACAAATGGGCACAAAAACCAACTATATTTTTAGCAATATTTCCTTCAATATCATAATACACTCTCTAGAGTGGGAACTCTTCAAAATGGTATGTCCTCAAATGTTCTTCACACAAATCAGTTACTTTAATTGCATTGGACTTATAATTTCCTATTGTAATGGGAAATTTAAAAGAGGCCTTTTTGCGAGCATGGCTATAAAGAGCCTGAGATGATTTCAACTGTCTCACCAGTTCCAATAAAACAATTGTATCTGTGGGATACCTAGGCAGCGTGAATGGGTGTCCATCAAATCCCTCCACTCTAATGTAGGAGTAAGTTGGGAACTGTATGTACCAGCCTCCTATAGGCCGAATGGTGCATCCAATGATAATCTCTTAGCTTTATCACCTTCCATTGTTGTAAAAAATTTCATAAAGAACAAATCATTAACTCTCTTTTAATCATCTTTATACCCATGGATGGTGATTTGGGGTAAATTTGCATATATCAAATTGTTATCGACATTTGTGCCCAGAGTACCAACCTGTCTCAACCCTTGTTTACTGGCTCTCATAGCACAATAGTAAATAACATACAATGACATGTATAAGCAACTAGTTTTGGGGAATGTAGTAATCTATTCATGTAATATGTCGCTTATTAGATTTCTCCAATGCAATTCCATAGGACCCTCTATCATATGGGATATCATCACAAACATCTAGGGTTCAAATTTTCTCACATCTCTTAAACCAGCTACTCTACTCAACAAAGTTATAATATCTTGAATTTCTTGTTTAAACATAGACCTTTGAATTACCTTGGTATGTTGTGTAATTGGTTGTTGGAACCATTGGGTGCTTATAATTTCTCTATTATGCTCTTCATCATTTTGATATGTCCTAGCCTTAGCTTTTATGTTAACATTGAACATCTATGTGTAAATGGGGAGACCAAATGTGTATATGATTCCTTTTTGTGACAGGTCTGTGTATATTCTCCCTTCCTTTTCAACAATCCTCTTGGTTAGGTTGTAGTGATTTATACATTGTATAACTAATTCAAGAGCCTCCATTGCTGGCAGGAACCCTCTTGTAGGAAGTAACCCATTTTCCACAACATTCTTGGTGCATTGAGAAGCATTCTCTTATAATAGTCATGAACGGATTTCAATGTTGGAAGACCATCCCATATGAGTTTTTGTAACCACTACATTGATGGGTACGGCTTGTGAATTGCAATACTTGAATTCATCTTTTTCCCTTGTGTCAGAAGTGCTCATTTTGTATATAATGTGCTCTGCAATTTTCAGAATATGTGTCTTGTGTGTGAGTTAGGGTTAAATTTAACCAAAACTTACATTTTATAAAATTTTCAATTTATTTTCGATTAAATTTAAGAAATCAAAGAATAATCAACATTTCAATTTTTGAATGGAAATACCATTATCAAGATTTTTCAACTTGAGAAACACTTAACAAAGTATCAGTTACTCGAAACATACCTGGTTTTGGTTAATAATGGTGATCTTTCAAAATGCAACTTCAAAACCCTTGGTAGCTATGTCTTGGTCTCTCAAAATTTTCCTTTGCTTGCGTGCCAATGTCGTTTCGTTAATTGAATGTCCTTAGCAAATTTGCAATATGACATGAAGTGGAGTGTTGAAAAATAAATTGCATGCTTGAGGTGGTGCCAAGTACATATGTAGTTCATCACCTTTATTAATTACCTAATATTTCGCATTAATTCCTAGAATAAAGGTGCAATCATTACAGATTATGTTTCAAATCACAAACACCTAGATTTCTATGTTAGCTCGCTATTAGAGAAGAAAGACGACACGGTGATTATACGTGGCAATCAAATGTCATGCTAATTATTTGTAAGGTATATGTCATTAAAGATACATGATCGAGTGATGATCACTAGGATTAAATCTTTTCAGTATTGCTTTTGAAAAAGAACAAACACTGGGATCCAGGAAAGACTCTCTAAGGAAAGAGATAACCAGAACAAGAGAAAAGACTGGAAACCGAGTCTAAAAGATAGTTTTACAAATTTTAAAGAAGACTCTCCAGTTTCTGAATTTCAAAAAAAAAGAGAAATAGTAAGAATACCAAACTCTGGTAAAAAAGGAAAATTACTAGGATTGACAAATCTGGTCAATGAAATACCGGGTGGAGCTAGAATCATATGAAGATACAAATTCTCTTTGGTGCAAACGTAGGACTTCTGGACTTTGATTTCTAGTAACATATTAAACATTGTGAGAAGATTGAAACATCGAATCTGAGAAACAAAAGGATATAACAACAAAGAGGCCAAGTGAAAATGAAATAGAAATCAACAACCAACCGAGCAGCAAAACAATGCCAAAGCAAGTGAAAGCAAAAGAGAAAAGGAAAAAGAAAAAAAAAAGGGGGTCCACATTTTTCCAAGGGTAAAAAAATGGGGCGTGTTGTGAGACCACACAACAACTAGCAACCAACAAAACAAAACAAAATAATAGAAAGTCAATTCCAGATCTAATATCAATGTACCAACTTTATTTAGTCTTCTAATTATAAATGATAAGATCCTTATTCCACATTTAGATTTCACTTCGGTTGGCATGCAAGATTAAGTATTACTGAGCTCACATGTGTGCTATTAATTATTTCCACCATAGTAAACTTAGAAATAGCAACTGTTTGCATTAATCTACATAATATGACAATTCCTTTTAAGCCAACCAAGGATAGAGCCTTGTTGCCAGTTAGGCGTCCATATCCCCGACAAGGTTATCTTCGTAATTCCCCCAAACATAGCTCTACTCCCAATCAGGCATCCATAGCCCTTACAAGGTTATCTCCATAATTCCCCCAAACATAGCTCTACTGCCAGTCAGGTGTCCATAGCCTCGATAGAGTTATTTTGATAGCCTAAAGAGTTGATATCTTATCTTTCCTTTTTTTTCTTTTTTTTTTAGGTATAGCAATGATATCTCATTTTCAACTTTTGATATTTCAATGATAGCTCTTTTATCAACTTGTAAGCAATGAAGCCTGCTACTAGGTTGGGAATTACAGTGGTAGAAAAGGTAGTCTTTTTATTTTTTAATTAATGCAAACAAATGCTATCCTAAATTTTAGTAGAATGATTTAAATATATTCATTTGTAGCTCAACATCAACTGAATGATTCATGCTAATTAAGGTATAAATAATTGAATAATTCTCAAACAATTCATAAATAGAAAACTATTTCTGGTTAGAATATAGATTAAAGTTTTGGAGTTGACGTTTTATTGACTTGTAGGCCTTTGAAGGTTTCCAATTACTATAAAATAAAATGATGCAACACCCCCAAAAAGAAAAAAAAAACAAAAGCAACAAATGACCATTTACAAAAAAAAAATATTTACTTATGACTGGAAATAATGCTTTAGGAACTACCCATTGATAGGCAATGGGATATCTTCACCAGTCAAAGACTTCAACCTATAAGTACTATCACCCAAGATTTCAAAAATTTGGTATGGGCCTATCCATAATTTGTCAAACTTACCATGTTCACCTTTGCGTTCATGAGCTTTATTCCGATACAAGATCAAATCGGATATCCTAAAAGTATTTAATCTATCTCATTTATCAATGTTTGACACATATAACAATGTTTGATGTGTTCATAAGTATCTTTAAAAATCATTGGCTAGTAGTAACCAACTTTCAGAATAAGGTGTGCAGTAGCTAGGGGTGCTCCATGAGGTGTTCCAAATTTATCATGTAGTTCCTGCAACACTTTATCAACTTCTGTTCTATTTAAACATCTTAAATAAATTCCTCCATGATTTTTTTTGAATAGAGCTCCTCCCTTAATCATGTAACTCTATAATTTTATCTTGAGGTCTTTTCTTTGATTCCTTTGCATATGATCATGGAAAGTATGACTAACTAGATAATTCCAGATGTCTGAATACCAGCTTTCTTGATCCTTTACATCTAAAGTGTATTGTTGACTCAAAATTTGCAGGTCTATTTCTGCAATAGATCTAACCAAAGCTTGTCCTCATATCAACCTCATGGTTATGCTTTCTAAATCATATTCTTATAAAATGGTGACTCATTTGGCTCTCTTTTCTCTGAGCTTGCTCTGTGTTAACAACATTTTAACCACCAAATCTGGAACAATAGCTTTGACTATATTTCTAAGGATGTAATGTCTAAAATTGCATACCACTTTGACCAAAGCAAAGGCTTGTTTCTCAATATCTATATATCTCAGTTCTGCTTCCTTGAATGGAGCACTCATAAAAGCAATTGGTTTCTCTTCTTTATTTTTGCCTTTCTGTGTTAATACTGTTACACAAGTGTGACCATAAACAAAAGAGTAAATATAAAAAGGTTTAACATAATCTAAGCTTACCAATACTAGTGCTTCTATGATTGCAGTATTTATAGTCTCGAAGGTGATCTTAGCTTCATTCGTCCACTCTATTTTGGCATCTTTCTTTAACATATCATTGAGTGGCTTCACTATTTCAGCAAATCCTGTAATAAACTTTCGAACAAAATTAATCTTACCAAAATATGACTTCAATTATTTTCTGCTTCTTGGGGGCTGTAGCTCGAGTAATGCATTCACTATGTCTGGGTCAATTGAAATACCGTGTTCAGAAATGATATGCCCTAGTAACTTACCTTCAGTTACCCCAAAAATACATTTTTTAGGATTTAATGAAACTCCATAGATTTCACACTTTTGTAATATCACTTTGAGATCTCGAATGTGATCTCTTCTATCTTTGGAAAATAATACATAAGGTCATCCATGTAAATAATAATGCATTTTCCTATCAATTCTCAAAAAGCATAGTCCATGGCTCTCTGGAATGTAGCTCCAACATTTATCAATCCAAATGGCATCCTTCTGTAAGTGAAAGTTCCCCAATTCATAGTGAAAGTTGTTTTCATATGATCTTCCCTTGCTACCGTTAATTGGTTATATCCAAAAAATCCATCCAAAAAGGTCATCATTTGGGAACCATTAACTATGTATAGCACTTATTCAAGTGAGCATAGTGGATAATTGTATTTTTCAGATGCCTTTTTGAGATTTTGGAAATCTACACACAGTTGTATATCTCAATTTTTCTTCCTTACGGGGACCAAATTTTCCACCCAAGTAGAATGTCTGATAGGAAAAATTATCTTAGCTGATAATTTTTTTTGAACTTCCTTTTGAATTAAAGGCTCTAAGAGTGCATTTATTTGATGTTGTTTCTGTTTGAAAGGCTTCACATTAGGCTTCAATGGTATAGTATGTGTAATGATGGAAGTGTCATAAGTCTTCAAGTCTTTGTATGTCCATGCTATGACTTTCTAGTAATCTTTAAGTGCTTGAGAAATATTTCTCTTTTCTTCTTCAATACAGATCTTTCCTATAAGCATGTTCTTAGGATCTTCTTTAGTATGAAAATTGTATAACTCAGATAGTCCTCCCTCACTTTGAGGTAAATCTTTCTATCTGACTATTTGATCAATGTTGAACAATCATTCTAACTCAATTATTCCTTTCAGAATGTTATTATCTTTGGCTTGAATCAATTCTTCATCTTGAATTTTTCCATCGGGGAAATCTCTCTTTGATTATTTGTGCTTTGAAAATACTAGAATTAGTGATGAATTCCAATATGTGTTGATCATCCTCAAATACCTACAAATTAGCTACATTATCAGGAATTGAAGGTAACTGTACTAGTTCAACCATAAATCTTTTTAGATCTGAGGTCTCTAAAGGTTCTAAAGTATTGGCAGTAGTACCTAAAGCATCAAATATTTGATTAAATCTTTTAGGGATATGAGTAATGTTGAATGTGTCAAATTATTCAATTAAATCCCATACTCTGTGCTGATAATTGGATAATTTCTTGTAGTGGCAAATATATTGCTTTCAGACTTGTTTAACCACCAATTCTGAATCACCAAACACTTTAAGGATTCTAACTTTCTTCTTGATTGCTAGGATCAAGCCATGTATGAGGGATTCATATTCTACAACATTGTTAGTACATTGAAATTGCAATAGATATGCAACAAGAAAAGAATTACCTTGAGGGTTAATAAGCTCGACACCGATTCCAATTCCTTGTTTAGATTTCGACCCGTCAAATTTAAGAATCCAGGCTTGATCATTTGTAGCTAATATTTTACCATTTTTAAATATCATTGAATACATATTTTCAGTTTGTATGTCTCGATCCTTGTCTCTACATGTTTTTGATTTAGTTATTTTGACATTATCATGTTCTGGACAATATCGATTCTCAATTTTGCAAATTATCTCCAAACACATCATACAACTATTTTCTGAATGTGCAACATTATGCAACTTGCACCAATCCTGTAACAACAAATTCTTTAGTGAAATTTTGATTTTACCGCTCTCTTGAGCTTTTGCAATAATATTCTTCTGAAATTTATCATAAGGACTATTTTCTTCTTTAGAAGAATACAATCTGATTCAATTAAAACATATGTTCTAGGAGTTAATTCATTAGATTTCTTAGCATCACAAGTGAAAAATTCTTCAATTTTAACTCCTAAACTTTGTATTTTGTAAACTCCTGGTTCTTTATCAATGTATAGAACTTCATTTTTCTGATTATAATCTATAGTCATGTATTTTATGTGCTGTTCTCTTTCAATCCTGATTTGATTAGGAACTCCCTTCCATGGTAGCCACATGTGTGAGAAATCAGTAGCCATGTATCCATTCAATGTTTTAGATTAGTCTTTGCTTAAAAGCATACTGTAAGTGTCAGGTATCTCCACGACTTGAATGCCAATATAATATTGGATTCTAGGGTCAAAAGCCAATTACATGTGAATATGAATGTCAATATAATATTAGATTCTAGGGTCAGAAGCCAATTGCATGTGAATATTAGTCAACTCTCCCACTACATTTACCTCTGTCTTGTCAAGTTGAGTGACTTTCTTTAAAGAAATTGTAGGAGTTAACCCTAACGTCTGACATATGGATAATGACATCACATTAGTAGATGCTCTAGAGTATACTAAGCAGTTATGAAGATTCTTACCAAATATTCTCAAAGTGAGCAAAAATGGTGGGGACTCTAATTTTCCTTTGTAAAAGGCTACTTGTGCATCTGCTATGGCAATAATGTTTTTATCTTTTTCTTTAGCCTGACTATCTTTCACTTTAATTTCTTTTAATTTTCTTTCTTTAGGAAAATATTCTAAGGTGTCTTAAGTAATTCTAATAGTGAAAGGATAATCTTTACCTTCTTAATTATTTTCACTAAATAATTAGTAAAGTTGTTTTGATTAGCAGAATCTATCTTTTCACCTTTTGAAGCGTTTGCTGAATTATAGTGAGAGGTTACCTTAGGAAACCCTGGGTTATTGCTTGATTTGTCATCAGGTGGAGTTTTGAAGTTATTAGGCGAGATGGATGTCGTTAAAGGCCCATTGAATTTACCTCCACTGTTAACGTTATTCCTTGTATTGTAATTATGTCCCTTCTGATATTGTTGGAAGGCATGCATTTCATCTATTTCTTCTTAAGGCTCATTTTCATCCTGATAAGGAAAAGTATATGTTTCCAAGGTCATAGTCGAATTATTGCTTTCATATTCATGAGCACGACTTGTAATAGCAGTGAGTGATTTGAAACATTCATAACTTTCTAGGACTAGAGCAGAGTCATATCCTATCGGAACTAATTCATTTCCTTTAGGAGGATGTGAATCATAATGTTCATTGTAATGTGTAGCAGCAAGGAAAATGTCTGAAATAATTTTAAATTGTGAACAATCTACTTCAACATGAGCATTTGTATTATAAATTCTACACCAATTATTCATTGTGAGATTAGCTAGGTTCACTTTCGATGTAGACTTTTCATCAGTTGAATTAGGATTATCTAAAGGTGTTGATACTCCCCCATTATTATGGTGTGTATTCCAAGGTCTAGGTGGCCTGGGAGCATTATAAATTTAGTTTTGCAAATTCTGATTATTATTCTAAGCATAGAAATTTTGATTCCTTAATTTTGTAACCTTTGTGGTTAATATTTTGAGTTGAGTTGTCACTTCTTTCATGTCTTCCTTTTCCTCAAAATTTTTAACATTTTGGTTTTCTTGAGTTTGTGAGAAAAAAAGAATTTCTATTAGGACATAGCTTTGTAATAGTTGGACCAAGGTGAGGGACTAAAGCTTCACTATTTCTTGGTTGAAAGAAAGTATTTTGAGGAAATGTCCCACTCTAGACCATTGTAGGATAAATGTTGGGAGCCATAGGATGACCTATAGGAACTCCATTTACATTCAGGGTAGGGTAAATATTCAATTTGTCTCTGCCATTTGCGGATGATCCATTTCCAATATGTTTCATTTCTAAATTCACACTTACGACTTCAACATAGGCTTCTGGTAAAGTAGTGGGAGGATTTTCTCTTCAATTCACCAACATAGCATTTAAAGGATCTACTATTGTATAATAAACTATGATAGCATACAAATTATCCACTACATAAGGTGCTTGTAGCCTAGAATAAGCCTTTTGAAATCTGTCATTACAAGCGGTTATAGGTTCACCTTCAAACCTCTTGATTTGAGAAAATTGATTATATAACAAAGTAGGATCAGTTGGTGTTCTAAATCTGGCTAAAAATTAAGTTTCCATGTCTTGGGCCATGATCTGATAGAATTATGAGGCAGGTTGATATACCACTGGTAAACTTCATCACTCAAAGTATATGGGAACAACCTACATACGACATCTTCATGTTGAATCCTTGCTCTAAAGCATGTATCCTTGAATATACTAATATATTCTTCAACATCTTTGTCAAAATAAAATTTAGGACACAATTTGTCAGGATTTTTTGGTAAATCGTTGTATATGGAAAATTGAATTGGTGACTCCACATTAAAGAATGCCATCACTATGGGAGGTAATGGTGTAACAAAATTTGGAATCTTTGGACTTGCACTTAAACTCACAGACTTTTAAGGTCTAGATGATGTTCAACCACTAAGCTCGACTAGAGTCACGCAAGGATCACTAGACCGAGATCTAGTGGTCATACAAAAATCTAGTTTAAAGCCTAACAAAACCAAAAATAACAATAGCCCTCATCCTAGTGCTAGTTCCTATTGACTACAATTTTACTCACAACAAATAGGGTGAATAAATTCTTCACAGACAAGATCGCAAAGAGCCTATCCTTCTTGAAACAGATGGAACAAAGACAACCTAAAGGGGAATTCTGCATTTATAGGACAAAGAATGGCTTTTGTTCAATCCCAAGTCTCTGAAAACCAGGACATGGTTGCACTAGGGTCACTCTCAGGTATTGATGTAATATTGTTGTTAATCTCAAAGGGACTATGGTTATTTATAACTTTGTTAAGAGTTAAAAGTACTTCACATAAAAAATTTCACTTCATTCATAGAACTACATCATGAAATCAAAAGATTTTATAGTAATGTTTCATGAATATCACAATTCTTTGCTATTACTTAAGTATATTTAGCATTAAGCATTCAATAAAATTATGGAAAACACAATATTTTCAATAAGATTCCTTCCATTCATTTAAATTTTGGAAAATTTTCAAATATTTAAACATCTATTCTAAAACAAAGCATAAAAAATACTAAAAATTAAATTTTTCTCCTGGTTATTGTCCATGGATGCCCCAAAAAATTAATTAAAACAGAGAAAACCACTTTATACTTCACTAGATTGCTTCACAACTACATATAAAATGGTGCAAGCTTTTAAAGAGAGGGTTTCATTTCTGTACACCGAGTAGGTTCTGTATGCACCCTTAAATGGTGCAACATATAGTCTTGTTCAGCCAAACTAACAAAACTAACTACAAAAGATACTGAGATAGGTAGCTATCTAAGAAGCTTTGATATTAATTAATGTCTACGCACATACAAATTTTTATGTTAGAATGGTTCAAAAAATAGGAAAAAAGAACAAGACTTAAAAGTTTATGCTCCTCCAACATCCACAAATTTCAAACTTCAAATAAAAATGAGGGAGGAGATGGCCTTTTATAGAAACAAGGGCCTAAAAGTTCAACTTAAAATTCTATCTAGAGAATTAGAAATAACAAATTAAAATGTGGCACGTGGAATTTTCCACCTGTCATTAAGAACATTCTAGAATAAGTCAAGGATTTGACTTCATTAGCAACAACACTTTTCTTCATACTTCAACACGAACACTTTGCACTAATCGAGGCTACCAGCTTCCTTCCAAAACAATGGAATAAAGAATATTTACTGAGATTTAGATCAACCTACAAATTCAAAATTGAAACAAAATGAACTTCATCACATTTCTGGTATCTGATATCTAGTTCTTTAGCTTCTCTCATGACTTGGGCTCTGGGATTCTTCCTTCACCTTTCTTCAATTGATATTCTCGAAAAGCACTTAATAATTGATGCATGTGTTCCTTTGAAATCCCTTGCATGGATTTCCAAGTGAGCTTGAGCCTAATATATTCTTCAGTTACTCAAAGTATGATATCATTCTTTTGTACATTGTCTACTTCATATTTAGCTAGATAATATTTCTGCATTGTATTATCTCATCAATGACCTCCCATGTTAGCAATTGAACATGATCTCTATTTATTATTTCTATCAATTCCTTGAAGGATTTATCTTCTTTTCCCTCTTGTCCTAATGTTCAGGGATCAAAACCTTGACGTGCTAGTACTTTGATAAATTCTTGATTTTCACCAATCAATCTTTTGCATTCTACGGTGACCTTTTCAAATCCTTCAATACATTGTATTAAAATTTCACCTTCCCATTTCAACCGTTTCTTCCATTTTTCTGGTAATGGAAGTTCAGGTTTTGATATTGCATCACTCTGTATTAATTCTTGGATATCTAACTACATGAGAATTTCAATGCTTCTCCTTTCTTCGATGACTTGCTCTTGGAAAAATTTGCACTCGTCTTCAAATCTCTTCAATTTCTCTGAATAGTGGTATGCATCCTTGTACTTCTTTATTGCATTAGTAATGAATTATTCTCCTTGCTTTAACTAGTCTTCAATCCATTCTTCAAGCATATTCATTTTATGATGAACTGTTGCAATTGCATCTACTTGCTCTTGTGACATCAACACTGGATGTTGGGGCAGTTCAGCTTGTTCTCGACTAGATAAAGCTAATGACTTTATGAAATGTTCCAAGGTAGCAACCTCATGTTCTTTCAATTCTCTTTTCTTCTATTTTTATTTCTGCACTCTGGCAACAGTAGCATTTAAATTCACTTTTATTTCCTCTAACTCTTTTTGCCACGATGAGTGTCCAAGGTTAATAATTGTTATCTTATACTCTATAGGTGTTATTTCATGTTTGTCCTTATCAACTATTGGAGTAGCTATCTGAATAGTTCTATTGCCATCTACATTTCTCTGTATGACATGTTTTGCCTTTGCTCTGCACCTAGGTTTAGGAGTACCTACTTCTTGTATAAAATTATTAAGATTTAGAGGTAGTACTTCTACTTCCATTGGAGAAGCTAATTCCTTGATTAACCAATTAGGTGTATCATCTTGTTGTACCTTTGTAACATTTATTTGTTCTTTTTTACTACTTGTTTTAGGAACTTCTTGTCTTTGACTTATCACATTATCTAGAATGGGAGTTTATTAATGATATCTAGCATAGATTTAGGATTAGTAGGGTTTGAAACTGCCTCCTCTGTTTGGAGATTTACATTTTCCTGTCTATCCAGATTTTCTACTTCATCTCTCTAAACATTATCTTCTTTATTCACTGCTACACTAGGATTCTCTTCATTTTCAATTCCATCTCTTGAAAACTGTGTAGCTTCCTCTTCTACAATTTCAATTTCAATTTTAGTTTCAACATGGCCTTTCTCTGGTTCTTCAAGGAGCTGTGATTGTTCACTAATATTTGGCACATTCCCAAGTGAAGGTTGGGAATCAAAAGTATCTTCAACAATTCTTTCATCAATAGGATCCTGCTTTGCAGTCTCCCCTATTTCCATTTCAAGTACATTAGGATTTCCTGCCTCTGAGGTGAGTGTTCCTTGAATAAACTCTTCTTCTTCAACATTTATGGGGTTAGAACCTTCATCCTAAATTTCTTCTATCACTAGATGCACCATGGGTTTGTCTTTAGATTTCTTTTCTTTCACTTTCTCCCACATAGCACCCCATTTATCCATCTGTTCTTTAATGCTAGCTTCATCTTCTTTAAAAATTTCCTCTAAAGCTATATGATTCCCTCCCAATGATTGTTTCATGCTAGCCATATTAACAAAAGGGGGATAAGTAAACAATGTTTCTCATGTTCCTTTGTCAATAATTACTCTTGTTCTTCATTTAGCTATAGAGGAAGATGCACCTTTAGGTATTTCTTTTGATTTATCCTTACCTATTTCTGCATATTTTTGTTTATTGGATGGTTTTATGGGAGCTTCATGTCTTGTAATTTTAGGAGTTCTTTCTTCAATTCTAATACTTAGAGCTACCTTACCGGTCTTTATTTTCTTCTTGGTAGGCTCTCCACTTTCAAAGGTTGTCTCATCTCTTTGCTTCTTTCTTTTATCTTATGAGAAGATAGGCTCAATTCCTCTTTCTCTCAAACCTTTGCAAAAATTTTCAATCCGGTGTTTAGTATACCTTAAGATTGGTCTGGTGAAATCATCAATTGATGTCATATCTTCATCATCAACACCTGGGTTTGGAATGGGTTCATCATATAGCCTATCCTCATTGTAGAATTGGTTCAACACCTAGCCATCATCTTCTTCTAGCTGATCTGGAATATCATAAAGCTTGAGCATCCAAGCAAATCTTAGAGACATTCTTTCATATTTTTTTCTTCTTACCATGTGCTCATCTTCATAGTTAAGCCAATAATCTTCTAAATGTGACACACGGGCACAAAAACCAGCTATATTTTTAGCAATATTTCCTTCAATATCATAATACACTCTCTGGAGTGGAAAATCTTCAAAATGGTATGTCTTTAGTTCTTCACACAAATCAGTTACTTTAATTGTAATGCACTTATAATTTCCTATTGTAATGGGAAATTTAAAAGAGGCCTTTTTGTGAGCATGGCTATAAAGAGCCTAAGATGATTTCAACTGTCTCACCAGTTCCAATAAAATAATTTTATCTATGGGATACCTGGGCAGCATGAATGGGTGTCCATCAAATACCTCTACTCTAATGTAGGAGTAAGTTGGGAACTGTATGCACTAGCCTTCCATAGGTTGAATGGAACTTTTTGCTTCAAGGGATAATCTTTTATCTTTATCACCTTCCATTGTTCTAACCAATTTCATGGAGAAAAAATCATTAACTTTCCTCTAATCATCTTTATACCCATGGATGGTGATTTGTGGTAAATGTGCATATATCAAACTATTACTGACCTTTGTGCCCGGAGTACTAACCTATCTCAACCCTTGTTTACTAGCTCTCATAGCATAAGAGTAAATAACATACGATGACATGTAGAAGCATTTGGTTTTGGGAAATGTAGTAATTTGTTCATGTAATTTGTCACTTATCAGCTTTCCCCAATGCAATTCCATAGGACCCTCTATCATACAGGATATTATCACAAACATCCAGGGTTCAAATTTTCTTACATCTCTTAAACTAGCTACTCTTCTCATCAAAGTTATAATATCTTGCATTTCTTGTTTAAACATAGACCTCTAAATTACCTTGGTCTGTTGTGTAATTGGCTATTGGTACCATTGGGTGCTATAAATTTCTCTGTTATGCTCTTCAGCATTCTAATATGTCCTAGCCTTAGCTTTTATGTCAACATTGAACATCTATGTGTGAATGGGGAGAACGAATGTGTATATGATTCCTTTCTATGACAGGTCTGCATAAATTCTCCCTTCCTTTTTGACAATCCTCTTGGACAGGTTGTAGTGATTTATACATTGCATAACTAATTCAAGAGCCTCCATTGCTGGTGGAAACCCTCCTGTAGGAAGTAACCCATTTGCCACAACATTCTTGGTGCATTGAGAAGTATTCTTTTTTAATAGTTGTGAATGGATTTCAATGTCGGAAGAACATCCCGTATGAGTGTCTATAACCAATATGTTGATGGGTACAACTTGTGAATTGCAATACTTGAATTCATCTTTTTCCCTTGCATCAAAAGTGCTCATTTTGTATATAATGTGCTCTACAATTTTCAGAATATGTGTCTTATGTGTGAGTTAGGGTTAAATTTAACCAAAACTTACATTTTATAAAATTTTCAATTTATTTTTGATTAAATTTAAGAAATCAGAGAATAATCAACATTTCAATTTCTGAATGGAAATACCATTATCAAGATTTTTCAACTTGAGAAACACTTAAAAAAGTATTAGTTACTCAAAACATACTTGGTTTTGGTTAATAATGGTGATCTTTCAGAATGAAACTTCAAAACCCTTGGTAGTTGTGTCTTGGTTTCTCAAAATTTACCTCTCCTTGTGCGCCAATGTCATTTTGTTAATTGAATGTCCTTAGAAAATTTACAGTATGACGCGAAGTGGAGTGTTGCAAAAGCAATTGCATGCTTGAGGTGGTGCCAAGTACATATGTAGTTCGCCACCTTCATTAATTACATATTATTTTGCATTAATTCCTAGAATAAAGGTGCAATAATTATGGATTATGGTCCAAATCATGAACACCTAGATTTTTGTGTTGGTTCGCTATTAGAGAAGAAAGACGACATGATGATTATACGTGGAAATAAAATGTCATGCTAATTATTTGTAAGGTATATGTCATTAAAGATACGTGATCGATTGATGATCACCAAGATTAAAGCTTTCTAGTATTGATTCTGAAAAATAACAAACACCGGGATCTTGGAAAAACTCTCTAAGGAAAGAGAAAATCGGAATGAGGAAAGACTAGAAACTGAGTCTAAAAGATAGTTTTAAATTTTTTTAAGAAGACTCTCCAGTTTTTTACTTTCAAAAAAAAAAAAATAGTAAGAATACCAGACTTCAGTAAAAAAAGGAAAATTACTGGGATTGACAACTCTGGTTAGTTAAATACTGGGCAGAGCTAGAATCATATGAAGATACAAATTCTCTTTGGTGCAAATGCAGGACTCCGGGACTCCAATTTTTGGTAACATATTAAACATTGTGAGAAGACCGAAACACCAAATCCAGGAAACAAAAGGATATAACAACAAAGAGGCCAAGTGAAAATGAAACAGAAGTCA
>VDFB02000020.1:55908363-56002277 GCA_007258455.2 Sequoia sempervirens | reverse complement strand
AATTGATGAGCTAAAGGGGTTGTATTATGAATGGTTCATAAGGCACAACACTTGCTGAAGGTTTTGCAAATGGGGTAACAACTCAAGCGAGCTTAACCTTTGAGAAAACCGTTAAGCTACTGAGCCGAGCAGATCGATGCAGACCTCGATCTACTCGCTATTTCACTCAGAGCATCACCTAGATTCGAGGAGTGCTAAGTGGACCATTCACTATCGCGAGAGATGGGTTCTTGTGAACCAATACTCATGAAACATGGGTCAATGAGTTTGACTTGGAAACTACACGCTGAATCCTCGAGCAGCAATATCATAATTTGACACGCCAGGAAAAATACTCTACCACAATTGATGAGCTAAAGGCTCTATTATGAATGGTTCATAAGGCGCCAACACTGCTGAAGGTTTTGCAATGGTAATAATCCCTGCTGGCTTAACTCGAGAAAATCCCCGTTAAGCGCCGCTTGAGCCGAGCAGCATCGGATGGGTGACTCTCGACGACCTCGGTTTCACTGCGGAGCATCACCTAGATGCAATGAGTGGACATTTGATATCATGAGAGATGGGTTCTGTTGAACCACTACGAAACATGGGCTGTCACTGAAAGTTTGACTTGGAAACTACACGGTGTTGAATCCCGGAGCATAATTATCATAATTTTGACACTGTGGAAAAATAATTCTACTTATCAATAACAAACTTGTTTGGCCTTATGAAATTCAAAGTTTTTTTTTTTTTTTTGTGGTGCCTTATTGAGGTTATCAAAGATATAGATTTGGTATGGTATGGGAGCCTAATAATGTTCTCTCATTTTCTACCCATTTTATGTTCTATTTTGTTTTGTGGCACCTTAATGAAGTTATCAAAGATATAACTTTGGTATCGTATGGGAGCCTAATAATGTTCTCTCATTTTCCACCCTTAGGAGCTCACCTAGTGGACAACCAAAGTTACATTAGCCCATGCATGAGTGTGCATGTTGTCTACATAGTGGATAGTGAGTTCCGCTCCACTTGTGAATTTTTTGGACAAATAGTTAAGGCATGTTCCACATCGTATTGGATAGTTGAGGATTGATCAACCCTTTTTTTTTAACCTTTTCTTTAAGTCTTTGATATTGTATGATTTATATTTAAGGTTTTAAGGGTTGAGGGTTGAGGGATTAAGGGTTTAAGGGTTGAGGGTTGAGGGATTATGGTTTAAGGTATAGGGTTGAGGGATTAGGGTTTAAGGGTTGAAGGTTGAGGGATTAAGGTTTAAGGTATAGGGTCGATGGACTAGGGTTAAGGATTTAATGTATAAGGTAGAGGTTTGAGGGATGAGAGTTGAGGGTTTAAAATTTGAGGGTTGAGGGATTATGGGTTTAAGGTTTGAGGGTTTAAGGGTTGAGTTTTAGGGATCATGTATTAAGGTATAGGGTTGAGTGATTAGGGTTGAGGGATTAAGGGTTGAGGGTTGAGGGATTAAGGGTTTAAGGTTTGAGGGTTTAAGGGTTGAGGGTTAGGGGATTAGGGTTTAAGGTATAAGGTTGAGGGATTAGGGTTTAGGATTTAAGGGTTGAGGGTTTAGGGATTAGTGTTTAGGGTTGAGGGATTAAGGTTTAAGGTATAGGGTTGAGGGATTAGTGTTGAGGGTTGAGAGTTGTGGGTTTAAGGGTTGGGGTTGAGGGATTAAGGGTTTAAGGTTTGAGGTTAAGGGTTGAGGGTTGAGGGATTAGGGTTTAAGTTATAGGATTGAGGGATTAGAGTTGAGGGTTTAGGGGTAGAGGGTTTAGGGTTTAGGGATAGGGATTAGGGTTGAGGGTTAATGGATTAAGGTTTAAGGGTTGAGGGTTAGGGATTAATGTTTAAGGTATAGGGTTGAGGGTTTAAGGGTTTAGGGTTTAAGGGTTGAGGGTTTAGGGATAGGGATTAGAGTTGAGGGTTGATGGATTAGGGTTTAAGGGTTGAGGTTTGATGGATTAAGGTTTAAGGTATAGGGTTGAGGGATTAGGTTTGATTGTTTAATGTATATGGTAGAGGGTCAAGAGTTAAACTATTAAGGGTTAAGGCTTGAGGGATTAAAAGTTTAAGGTTTGCTGGTTAAAGGGTTGAGGGTTGAGAGTTGAGGGTTGAGGGAATAAGGGTTTAAGATTTGATGGTTTAAGGGTTGATGGTTGAGGGATTAGGTTTTAAGGTTTGAGGGTTTAGGGATAGGGATTAGGATTGAGGGTTAAGGGATTAGGGTTTAAGGGTTAGGGTTTACGGTTTGAGGATTGAGGGTTTAAGGGTCGAGAGTTGAGGGTTTAGGGATAGGGATTAGGGTTGAGGGTTGATGGATTAGGGTTTAAGTGTTGAGGGTTGAGGGATTAAGGTTTAAGGTATAGGGTTGAGGGATTAGGGTTGACAATTTAATGTATATGGTATATGGTTGAGGGTTGATGGATTAAGGGTTTAAGGCTTGCTTGTTTATGGGTTGAGGGTTGAGGCATTAGGGTTTAAGTATTGAGGTTTGAAGGATTAAGTTTTAAGGTATAGGGTTGAGGGATTAGAGTTGAGGGTTTAATGTATAGGGTAAAGGGTTGAGGGTTTAAGGGCTGGGGGTTAAGCAATTAATGGTTTAAGGTTTGAGGGTTTAAGGGTTGAGGTTTGAGGGATTAGGGTTTAAGGTATAGGGTTGAGGGATTAAGATTTAAGGTATAAGGTTGAGGGATTAGGGTTGAAGGTTTAATGTATAGGGTAGAGGATTTAAGGGTTGAGGGTTTAAGGGTTGAGGGTTGAGGGATTAAGGTTTAAGGTATAGGTTTGAGGGATTAGGGTTTAATGGTTGAGGGTTTAATGGTTGGGGGCTGAGGTATTATAGTTTAATGTATAAGGTTGAGGGATTAGTGTTGAGGGTTTAATGCATAGTGTATAGTGTAGAGGGTATAGGGTAGAGGGTAGAGGGTAGAGGGTAGAGGGTTTATGGGTTTAAGGGTTGAGGCTTGAGGGTTGATGGTTTGAGGGTTGAGGGTTGAGAGTTTAGGGATAGGGATTAAGGTGAAGGATGTTGGCTTAAATAGTTGTCGTTGCACCAAAAGTTCAAACATTAATGCCCAATATAAATGCTAGAGTTAAGGGATCCAAAGGAGGCAATTAAGCCATGTCACAAATCTGAAGGGGAGAAATTACCATCCATCAATAATCTCCCCCTCAGCATTACATAATGGGATTCAAACCAAAAACCTTTGGATTTAATACAAATTTTTGGCCCCTACAATTCCTGTTGCATGAAAAGGTTAACCTTTAATGCTCGATACAACCACTAGAGTTAACGAATCCATGAGTAGTAGTTAAGCCATATCATGAATCCCAAGGGGGATCATTTACCATTTTCCAATAGAGGATTGAGGGATTAGGGTTTAAGGGTTGAGTGTTTAGGGATTGAGTTTTAAGGTATAGGGTTGAGGGATTAGGGTTGAGGGCTTAATTTATAGGGTAGAGGGGTTAAGGGTTTAAAGGTTGAGGGTTGAGGATTAAGGTTTAAGGTATAGGGTTGAGGGATTATGTTTAAGGGTTTGAAGTATAGAGTAGAGGGTTTAAGAGTTTAAGGATTAAGGGTTGAGCATTTAAGGGTAGAAAGTTTAAGGTTTGATGGTTTAAGGGTTGATGGTTGAGGGATTAGGGTTTAAGGTATAGGGTTGAGGGATTAGGGTTTAAGGGTTGAGGGTTTAATGGTTGAGGGTTGAGGGTTTAATGGTTGAGGGTTGAGGGATTAGGGTTTAAGGGTTGAGGGTTGAGGGATTAGGGTTTAAGTTATAGGGTTGAGGTATAAGAGTCCACGTATTAATGTATAGGGTGGAGGATTGAGGGTTGAGGGTTGGGGTCTCAATGTAGGGTCAAGGCTTTCAAAATTACAAATTAGCTATATAGCACATTTGGTGCTCACCAAAGTGAAAAGCATCCAAACATAACATTTAGCTCTCACCATATTGAAATGTTGTTTTGTAGCACATTTGGTGCTTTCCAAATTTGGCGAGTGCCAAATGGCCTTTGCTAAAAATGGTAAAAAAGGCAGTTGACCCATGATATAGGCCCACAATTCTCTACCTTTGTCTAGTTTCATACTTTCTTTGAAAAAAAAATTCCTTTTTTATGTAGTTGACTTGTAGTACCATATTATTCTTGCTCCATCACCTTTTTAGCACCAATTTTCTTGTTGGACAATGTAGAAGAAGATAATTTGAAGTTTCTACATCATATTTGATTATCATAGGTAATATATTCATTTTGTAGAATTTAAATGCTCATATTGAGTTTTTTTGTTTAGTTTTGACAATGTAGACCATTCCTTTCATAATTTTATTAATAATAATAGTTTTACATAGAATTCAACATTGAATAAGATGGAAGTTGCATAAAAAAGTTAAATTTTTAGGAGTTTGAAGAAAAAAAGTGAAAAACATGATATAATTTAGATGAATTCATGTAAACTTATATAGATGATTTCAACTTAACGCAAACATGCTTATGAATTCCATTTACATTTCTTATAGTAGTCCATTTTGATCATGGTTAGTGGAATTCACTCTTTTTCATTGTAGCTAGATGGATTTTATGTAAAGGGTCTAGTGATATACCATTAATTTCTATGAGTTTTGTTTGAATTTTATTACATAGTGTATGTTTGATCAATTTTTATGGGTTTTTTACTTGGTTACAAAGAACTACCATTACCGCCCCTTTTTCACCACATCCACTATCAATAGGTCATTCCAACCATTTTCATGATGATGTGTTATTATAACTTCACTATAACTTCATTTATGTCATTGAAAATGATAATTTTATTTAACTTGAACATGCTTATAGGAAGAAGATCCTACCCATGTTAATTCCACTCCTAACATTATGTGCCATCATTATTCATCATTTCAATTGTTATAGGAATATTCATGTCATTGGCCAATAAGTGTCATTTGTGTGATTTTCTCATTATGCTCTCAAGAGTTGTAGGTGAAAAGGTAGCTTAAGATAATTTATGTTTAATGTGTCTCTAGGGTTATAAACCTAGTGATTAGAGATCAAGTGATATTGGATCTCCAAGTTTTAGCAAATTGTCATATTCAATGAGTGTACAATTTTTCCCTTGTATTCTATAAGACCTTGGATATGGATGTAATCCGGCCCTTGCTCCATTGGTTGAATATTTTCCTTTGCTTCTAACATAGATCAATTTCTTTTCATTTGATTTTTAGAAATTGATCTAAAAACAAAGAAATTGATTCACTCTAAATTGGCTAGAGTATAGGTGGATTTAGAAATCTCAAAAGGATTAAGAAGACTATATTTATCCTAAAAACCACCACTATATTGAAGAACTAAGAACACTATATTTATCCTAGAAACCCTTTTAAGAGAGAAAATACAGACTATGGCAGTGGAAAAAAAAGATTGTGGCACTTGCAATTGCCTACTACCTATATGATGTAGAAAATTTTCATATTCAATGAGTGTACAAATGATTTTATACAATTTGCACCTTGTAGTATTGAATAAGACCTTGGCTATGGATGTAATTTCCCCCTTCCTCCATTAGTTACATATTTGTGTTTGTTGTTGTGCTCCTTCCCTTTTCCTCCATCTCTTCAAATTACTACATATAATTGTTATGTTTAATTCTAAAAGAATTATCTAAACAACATTAAATTGTTCCCTCTTCCTTCAATCCAAGAAGACACAATATGAAAATTTTCCTTTGTAATGTCCCCTTTTGGGATTACCCTAAATCTTGTCCTAGAATCACAAGCTTAATGTAGTTATGGTTATAACTTGCCCCTTAAATGCTTCAAACAGGATAAATCTTGGCTTTAGGTACTTTTCCATGTGTGTGTGCTATATAAGTCAATAGACCTCTTAGATCTTTGTTCCTTGATTTTGACCTGATTATATTCTTCTCTTCAAAAAGATTGCAGATCTGATTGATGATTTAATATTCAAAAGATATTACTTTCCCTAATGTTTTGCAGCAATAGTATTTACTTACACAATTTATTTCCTTATTTCTAAATTCATAAACTGAATACTACTCACTATTCTTATTTTTTGTTCCTCTATTCTTCTTTTCTCCCTTATTGATCATCTTCAAATTCTATTTATATATCTATGTTTTCATGAAGAGAGGCATCCTTTGGATAGAGACACCTTTCTCAAAGTCTTAACACTTAACTAACCTTGATTGCTACCTCTAAACTATTTATAATTCATTTAAGTGCCTCCCTTATAGCAGATCTCTATCTTCACAAATATAACTTTGTCTTTTCCTAATGAATTGTTGCCTTTTATTAAATGGAATTGCTGCCATCTTTAGTTATATTAATCCATGCTATTAATCAATGCTTATATATATTTTTTGTTGCTCATTTATGAACCGATGATTTTGTTTAGTTAATCATTGCACATATATGTGATTGTCTCTTGAATTAAGGTGGTTGGCCAACATTAGGGGTTCTAGCCATGTAATATATGTATATATTATTTATTTATATTAATACAATTTGTGTTTTCTTATTTTCTTATATTAATTTTTTATATTAGTTTATATGCATATTTTATATTATAATAATCAAATTGTTAATTTTGTACGGTTGATATTTATATTGTTATATTCGATTATTATAATTATAATATTATCTTATTGTTGGAACCTAAAATTTCCTACCATTTTTTACAAAATTTGATTTTAGCACTCAAAAATACAGTTGTGAAATCTGCTCTAAGGGCCTACTTTGAAAAACCATAACTTGAAGCCTGTTCAGTTTCATGCAAAATCACTTTGTAAGAATGTTTATCTACCATATGTGAGTGTGTAAACCTTATTTCAGCTTCCTACAATAAGTTTTGACGAGGTTTCAAAGTACCAAGTTGAAGGGTTTTGAAAAGGTTTGTTGGCTGCACAGTATTAAATTTGCTAGAAAGGTCAACAATGGAAGACAATATCTATCAGGTGGATGACTTTCATGATGAATTGATTGAAATTTCAAATTCTCCCCATATTAATGTGCTTTCATGCCAATTTGCAAGGTCCCAACACCTCATTTGGTATTTTTTCAAAATCAAAAGTAAACTGATTTTACACAGTTTTGACATCTGCGCTTCTAGAAAATTGTCATAGAGGTCAACTTTGACATTTGATATTTGGTGAAGGAAATAAATTGATGAAATTTTTTTTTAAACACATGTTAATTTGACCTAAATGAACTAATCTCTAGGGTGGTAGCTTCTTAGAATTAGATTTGATATTTTTTCAAAGTAACAAGTTGGTGAGTTCTAGATGACTTCTGACAAATACAGTTTGTAGAAACAACTAAGTAAGAAAATTTTGGCATTAATAGTTTGCAATCCCAATGATTTCATGCCAATCCATTAAAAAACCATGCTCCCCTATCATAAATCAACATTTCAGTGCGTTTTTGTGGCTCTAAGAGAATATTTCATTAGTTTTCTGAAGCAATTATGGAGGCAACTTGATTTGTTTGTGTCACAATGCAAGATGTCAGAAAATAAATTTTGATGAATACCCACTTCAGTTTAAGATGTATTTTGAGTTTTGATGGAATAATTTTGAGGATAATTTTTTATGAATACCCACTTTAGTTTAAGATGTATTTTGGGCTTTGATGGAATAATTGCAAGAAATAAAGTACCATAAGATTCAATTACTTGAGGTAATGCTCAAAAGGATTATGGAGATGAGACCATTAAGAAGTGCTTGATAGAGTGACTAAATTAGATGGCATCTACTTAAAAGGAAAAAACTATCCCTTAGAAAACAAAAGGGTTCACAAATAATATATTGTTGATGCCAAAGGGACACAAACTATATTTTGGCAGTTTAAAAGTTGCCCTTGGACATCACTTCAACTTGTAGAGGCTAGGGTAGCCTTGAACACCTTGATGTAGAGGGACTGAGCAAACATGAAAAACTTGATATGATGTTAAATGAAAATATATGCATAATACTGACGACAACCATAGATAAAAGGGTTTCAAGATTCTATAAGTATCCAAACGAAGACATATTATTCTCCACAAAAGTGTTAATTCTTAAGATGAAAGAGATGTAATGTATTTCAATAAAATGGTTCTCTTTGAAATGCTAAGGCAATATGATTCATCAAGATTATTCTATCGATCGACATTATTCACTATCCCAAGACAGTCTTTGACTTATTAGAGGTTGAAAAAAGACTAGGACATTGTAAATCATCTACCCACAATAAACTAGCCATTACCACAGTGATGCTTGGAAATCCAAATGCTTTGCTACTGGTGGGCCAACTTGTGGACTGGATGCAACTAGAAAAATAGAAGATTTAGTTCCCATGCAACCTCAATTTGTACGAAATCATTCGAAAAAGCTGAAGCACTTGGGAAAATATTCAGTATACTTGTCAAGGACTGGCTCAAATGCTTTGCAGCACTACAAGGACGATAATACATAAGGCTCTTTGTTGCGAAGAAAAATAACAAGCCATTGAAGATCTTTAACAAATTGAAGCTAAAAAGCACGAAGGAATTTCCCCATTTCATCTAATTGGACGAAGCCATAGGAGGGCAGTTGATGTACCAACATAGTTATTTGAATTTCCTATCAAATATTCAATTTCAAAATTGAGGATAGTCCAACAGTTCAAAAGGAAAATGATGCCACTGTTTCACATGGAAAGGGTGTTACATGAGTTATAGATATTGGTACTCAAAACTTTACAACAACAGGAAAAAAAATTATGGAGTTCCACCGCTAGTATCACATCATGTATTGGAAACTTTAAAACGCATTTTGGCTTTGAACCATACTCTTGTTGCAAAACGTCTACTTTATTTAGAAGAAAATAAGAGTCATCAAAAATATCATGATATGGATCAAGGTGAAACGTTGATGATTGAGTGGAAACTTTGATAAGGATGCAGTCTATGCGGGGCTAGTTCTAAATCATGGAATGAAGGTATTTTGCTTAGCTATCAATGTTGTAGGCTCATTATCAGGTAAAGTAATTGGGTTTAAGAGTTGATTTGAAAGACTTGATAGATCAATACACTCAAATCTTCCTGTTCATGGGGCTCAGATAGTGGAAAATGTTATGAATGATTATGTTATGTTTGACGAATGGAAATAAAAAATGGAACTTATAGTAATGCAATGCTAGCTGAAACTTATGTAAATGTAGAAACAAAGATGAAGACAAAAATGTGAAAACTTAAAATCAAAGAGACTACACCATTTCAGAATGACCAGTTTATAACCCCCTTCAAAAATTATGAAACATAATGTAGACACATAAAATATACTGATTGATCTCATGCACTTGATCCTAATTTACTAACACCAGTTCATCCTGAATCATCTCCTTTAATCAAATAATCTTTACTTGTGCCACAACTATCATGCTCTCTAGCACTAGCATCTGCCCACCTCCTGTGCTAGCTATAGCTTGGTAGTATGTCTCTGCTGCCTCTTTTGATCCTGCTTTTCCATGAGTGCCTGAACCTACTGTCTAGACTGGTCCCTCTCTGTTGTCAATTTTTGCACATGGGCTTGGAGCCACTGAATCAAAAAATCCCTCTGATTAGGTTGAGGTGGTGGTAGTGGTGGCAATGGATGATCTCTCTATGGGGGCTCTTGGTCCCTCATAGGCAGTTGGTGATCCCTAGGGGCATCCCTTTGTTGGTTCCAATCTCCTTGGTCTCTCTGCTCTAGCTAGTGTGGAGGTGTTCCTCCTCCTCCTCCTACAAGGACCTGTACCCTCCTAGTCATCCTGCCTTGAGGCCTCTAACGTGGGAGAAGTGTCCTTAGAATCATCAATCGGACTGGAGGTCTGAACCAATCATCATAGGCCTATGTAGTACCTGGATCTACCTGCACCTGATCATAAGCCCAAGGCCTAGCTACCAACTGTCTGAAAGAGTCCACTACATCTAATATTGGGATCGTCTGACCCCATGTCATCTCCCTCGTAGTCTGAGCAAAAATGGCCACATACTAATCATCTGGCCTATCTTGGATGTCTCCAAACTGCCTCGCTACCCTATTAGGTAGGTAGTGCTCAATCATCATATGCTCACATCCCTGCATGAGCCAATCTTGCCTCACATAAAACAATTGTTGTACATCATCATACTAGGCTAGCATCCCTAGCTGAGGTCTCCAAGTAAATACTATCATCTCATCAATAACCCTCCACTAGTGAGGAATGCCAGGTTGTCCTGTGTGAGTGAATGTGAGACCACCCATGTATCACCAAACTACTGGGTTATCGGGCTTGACATTGACCACTGTGACTCTTGGTCGAAGCACGACTATGCGTTTCCATGCCCAAATATGCAAAAGTGTGACTCTGACACCAATGGATCTACTATCACAATAGGAAAACTTATGCAAATCATGATATAGTGATTCCAACATCATTGGTCCCAAAGAAAAGAAGCACCTCTTGAAGAGCATCCACTCCCAAGCCAAACCCCATCCTGGACTGAAATATCACCCCCTGGAGATACAAGTCCTAAAATAATGGCTGCCACAATTAGTTGAAATGTTGACATCTGACCTCTGTAGTGCTCAATCTCAATCTGACCCTTAGTGAATACAATCTCATCCATCCCCATGATCTCATAGCACACATTTGTTCCGGCATCCATGTTATATATCACCCTCTCGTCGTGGATGGGAAATCATAAAATCCATCAGACATCCTCCAATGTGATGGTTGCCTCGATAGTGGGAAGATGAAATGATGATGTCTGATTGTGCCATCACTCGGCTAGTGCGGTTATCATGAATAAGTGAGTCTTGATGGTAGTTGCATACACAATGTACCATAGACTAATCGCTCCAAGGGTCTCTTGTAGCAACTCATGTAATTCGGTCAATCTGCTAAGCACCGAGGATCAGTGCTTGCATGAGTGTATAGGCTCTCTGTCCTCTTGCATCCATAAAGCCACAATGTCAAGTTTCATAAAAATATTGGATCTCATTTAAAGTTTTCGCAACTAAAACAACAAAGGCATCTCTATCAACAAAGAATTGATTATTTGAAAACTCCAAACTGCACCACTCGAAGCCCCAAACTACAAACTCATTTGTGGTGTCATTGTTTAACTATAGGGCTATTTGACCTAAAAAACCCTAAACACCTAACTGGGGTGGGACGACGCCATTTGCATATGTGTTAGGCTTTGGAGTTTAAACCCTAAATGATAAACTGTGATGCAGCATCTCAAGTCACACTAGCGGCATGGTTTGAGGCTTAGCATCACTAATTCTACCCTTTCAGCCTCACTAAATAGCAACACTTGACAAGTTTTACTTTCAAAGTGTATTAAATGTGCACAAAAATCAAAATTACATGTCGGGTTAGGGTCACATACCGGTGGTCCTGCATCTGGAAGCCTCTGGTAGACTCACACTCACTCGGAAATGTGTTAGGGAAGCACTCTTTACACCATCTCGCATGAAGGTCAGAGCTCAAAACAATGAAAATTCTAAAGGATAAGTGTGCAAATGAATTGAAAGTGACCCCTCGAAGGCTATTTAAGCATAAAAATTAGGGTTTTTTTACCCTATTTAGACGTCAAACTAAGGTTTTGTGCCCCCAACCCCATTTTTTCCCAATTGAAGCTTCTTTCAGGTCTTTTTCTTGTGTTTTGGCATGTTTTTAGCATCCTAGATCCTTTCTGGACCCGTTGGGAAACTTGTCCTCTTTTTTTTTGCAAGATCACCCAAAAATCCAAATTTTCGTCTGATCTCTCGAGGGGGCAGTATACTAGCGTAATTCTTTTGTTGGGGCAGGAGTGGGACATTTGAAAAAATCATTTTTTTTTAAAATTTTGATCTTGACAAGTTTATTCTTTGAACCAACATAGCAAGTACATTGTTGAAAAGAGGGGAAAAATGTAGACACATAAAATATATTGATTGATCTCATGCACCTGATCCTGGTTTACTAACACTAGTTCATCCTGAATCATCTCCTTTACTAACCAATTAATTGAATAATCTTTATTTTATTAAATTCATAATATTTCATCTTTTAATTAAATAAATCAATTTCATCTCATTAAATAATTATCTTCTATTAATTAAATAAATCATTTTGTTTAATTAATCTTATCGTCCCTCTTTTAATTAAATTATTCATTTTATTTAATTAAGTTCTAAAGTCATCTCCTTAAATTAAATAAACTAGCCTTTATTTGATTTAAGTCTAACACCATCCCCTTTTAATTAAATAAATCCAACTCTATTTAATTAAACCTAATATTCATTATTCCTCTCATTTTGATTTATTTAAATCCAAAAATTTAAGTCAAATTTAAAGTCAACTAATTCCATCTAAGTTAATTGATCACAAATTAATTAACTCCTAATCCCTCAAATCCTCTAGATTTTGCAACTTGCACAAGTAAATCAATTTAATTGATTTATAAATTCTTCTATTTCATTCAAAAAGGGCATCAAGTTGGAATATTCTTCAAATTTGAATTCTCCCTCCCAAGTGTCTTATCCTCCAACTTGGCATTTATGACTCTTACAAGTCCTTTTTCTTGAGCCAAGTGACAATAACTCCTCTTCCACATCTTCCTCCACAAGCTAACTTTTGAATTTCAAATATCCACCTAATAGCATTTATTTGCACATTCATCAAAATGTGCTCCACCTCTCTCTACTAACATGTTGACAAGTGGCATTTTTCTATTGGTTGATCTTTAGTCTCACATTGATCCTTTTTTCTCATTCTTCCATCCTTCTCTTCTATAAATGGAGAGCTCTTTTACTAATTTTTGGGACACAACTTATGCAAATTCATTATCTACACATTTTATGCAGGTTCATCCATTGTTCATCAAGGTTTTCATAATTTTCATCCACCATAGCTAGGTTATGGAAAATTTCATGAAGGAGCACCATTGATCATCTTCAAAGCTTGCAAGGAATTGGGAAAGGGCTATTTTCCACATCAAAATAGCACCAATTCCCCCATGGGATTGAGGGTTTGAGCATTTGAATAGGATTTAGATTGCTTTCACTTTTTTTCTTTACTTCATTTCTTGTTCATCATGCTTCAAATAAATCTTATGGGGAATGATGGTTTATATTTGTATAATTGACTAATATTGTGTTTGTTTCTTATGTTTATACAGGTCTACATCCACCATTCACATTTTGGCACTAGGAGAGTGAATCTTGAGAATGTAACACATTTTTTTGTGAAAATTCCTTTTTTTTTCAAATTTTTGTGTGTTTACAAGAAGTGTGATGTTGCAAAGGTCAAACAACGCCGCTATTAGTTCAGTGATGCTATTTAGTGATGCTGACAACACTCCAAACTATGACACTTAAGTTATTTTCTTCAACCCGAATCAACTCAAACTCCAAAGTACACTGCTGGTTGAAACAATGATGCAATCACGGTCTTTGTTTCTCTACAAAGCACCGCTAGACCCCTTTAAACCACGACGCCTTCACAGATTGCGCCGCTGGGGTGGGGTAAAAATTATATTTCAAGTTAATTTTAACATGTGCTTTTTCGTTTTGATCACCTTTGACTTCTAATTGGTTTTTGGCTCTATTTTCTGTAGTTTTCACTAGTTTTTTGTAGGTTGGAGTGATCAAAAGGGAAGGAAGGAAATGAGGAAACAGGTTTCTTATGGCATTTTCTCTCTATTGTAACAAGTTTTTTTAAACACTTTAGGGAACAATTATAATCCCATTTTAAGCCTTTTGTTATCTTCAAGTTTTAGGACTCAAAATAATTTTCATTTGGGCTTAAAAAGAACAATCAAAGGGATTAAAAAGAACTTTAGGAACTTACTAGAGTTGGTTTTGGATTCTAAAATTGAACAAGAAAACTTCACACTTCATCTTGGTGCTTAAAAAGAATCCATTCTTGCTTTCGAGGTTAAAATGAACATGTGTATTTTGTGTTTTGTAATCTCTTTTACAAAGTAATATCATTTAAAAGGTGTATGCACTTCTCTTGTGTTTCACGATGATCTTGAGAATCAAAAGTCTTTTGGTGATATTAAATTGTATAAAATATTTCCTCCACACTTCAATTCAAATTCTTAAAATAGAAAAAAATCTTGCTAGTGTGAGTTGATTATATCACGTGTGTTCTCTCTTTCTTCATGTAAAAAAAAATTGATCGAACTATAGATGTGCTTGCTCGCTTTTGTCTACCCTTAGAGGGGCCTACCTAAGAGATACAACAAAAAAGAACTCAAAGGTAATTCCAATTGGTTTTTCACTCGGGCTGGTATATAAAAGGATAAGACTAAACTGTCAAGTCCAATGGTCTGTAGGCCTTAGCCATATCGTGTCTTTCAGAACGGGATACTACCTTAAAAAGTATAAGATCCCCTAGTAGGATTGATTAAAGCCTTTAGTGGCTTGTTGGATGTTTGCAAGGTGCCATGTCCCCAATGACCTTGATTAAGAACCAATTTGTGTAAAGTCCAAAATCCTTTCTATTAATTGGTGCAAGAGGTCAGACCTCTGAAGCTGCCCCACATTTTTGTAGTTCTTTGTAGAGATGAGAAGTTCATCATGGGAGATTCATGAGAAATGAAGCTTGGCTAACCTAAGAAGTGTGTGTCATGGATGGGAGCCAGTGTGGTCAAGCTTCTAGTCATCCGCTTTGAATAAGCGTAACTGGATTTATCCAAGTGGGGATTTAACAAATATTGTCTCTTTCTATCCCAGGGTTGTGCATCATTTTGGAATCAAAAACACTTTTCTTGTATCTAAAATAATTGAAAACAAAAATTCAACCATGATCATCAAATTTTAAACCCTTTAGAGGAAGCAAATACCTTTGTCAAAATCCAAGTGCTATTGCTTTCCCTAGGGATTCTATCCTTAGAGGCTTTTAAGAATTTGAATTTATATCTCAATTTTCTCTCACTAAAGTCAAAATTAGGGAACTGTTGACCTGATTTCCTTGATTTCCACATAACGGACTTTGTGGGATGAGAAGAAATTAGGACATTAGACATTTAGTTTGAAAAGCTAAGGCAAAAAATTGTTTGTGGTAAAAAGAACTCATTAAGAAAAGATAAGAAACAGTTGAACCCCACACATGTACTCTTCCAAATGATTTCCTGAAAGATCAAAATCCAAAAACCAAAGTCCAAAGGTCTTAGTCAAAAATCTCACAAGAAACATTTGTCTATGCTTTATGAATTTAGAGAAAGATTGACCTTCAACTTTTACAAATGTGCATCAAAGAACAATCCAAATTTGTATTCATTTTACTATTGTTAGAATCCAAGACTTTTTCAAAGGTTTGAGTATCTCACATAGGAAGTATTAGCATGTTCTTCAACACCTAGGTCTAGTAAACACAAGTCTCTCTAAGTCTCTTAGGATCAAAATCAAAACTCTCATCCATCTTCAAACATCAAAATCAAAATCCACCTCACAAACAACTCTTTGAGATCTTGAAAAAATCCTTCATGCTAAGCTTTGGGAAAATACTCTTGAAATCAAATCAAATTCATCTTGTTTGACTAGTTGTTTGTAGATGAATCCTTCTTCACACACTTAGTTAAATTATCGTCTTGTGAACAAGTTTACTCTAGGACAAAAACCAACCTCTTGGAGTTTATGAGTTCATTATCCAAACCAAATCCAATCAAAATCAAATCAAACCAAATCAAAATAAAAATCCAAAATAAATCCAATATCAATCCAAAAGTACTAAAGTTTAGTATCTCCTTCAAGGTTTCCTAAGAGCTCAAAACATTCACCAATCATCCATATTTCATCATCTCATCATCATCCTTTTGATCCTTAATATCTTAGACTTTTTATTTGTACCTAAAGTTTAGATCAATCCAAGGAGTTAGAGGTTCACCTCCCACATTCCCAAAAATTGATCCTCATTTTATGATCCAAACTAGATCTCAACACAAGAAGGAAATGGAAACAAACAAAGAAACATCTACTACAAGTGACTTGAGTCAAACCACACCCAAAATCAATCCCATTGGATCTAGCAATCCCATACCCAATCTTCCTCCACTTCCACAAGATCATCAAGAGGAAGGTGGCCAAGTGGAGGACATCACCAACAATGTTCTAGGGATGACTCAAGATGAAATTATTGAAATGGTCCAAAATATCAAAAACCTAAAAATTTCCAATGCCATGATGAAAAATCCTTCACAATACATGCTAGAATTGACAAAAGAAGGGGCTAAAATCCCTTTTGATTTTGATGTAAGCACCATTGTGGAGAAGCCTCTTAGGATTATGCCACCAGTCTCATTCACATCGTCATTCCAAAGAATCACTTAAACCATCCCACAAATCACATCATCCATTGCTCCAACTCAACCAATTGTCAACAAGGGGAGCTCATTACTTCATGATCTTCAAATAGACCCCCTTGTAAATGACCAAGACTTGGATGCAAATGTGAGATGGGGTTAGAAATCAAATAGGATAGATAAAGTGACAGCCAACACCTCTAAACTATTAACCTCATCCGAACAAGAGAATACAAACAAATGGAGATTTCAAAATGAAAGCAAATAAAATAAAGTACTCCCCATATTGTAGTTGATTCCTTCTCTTGCTCTCCTATTTCTCCCTTTGCAAATATGCCCTCAGATTTGTAATGTGACTTGTGCAAATACCTGCAAATGATAAGTAGAAAGTTGGAGAAGAATAGCTGTTAGCCTGAAAATGGAGAAGGAAGGTTGCTTTTATAGACAACCATTCGAATGAACGGTTGAGATTAACCTTCTAGAAAGATTCCAAGATCAATGGATGGGAATGCATGAGAGGGATGTTACGAAATGGATGGTTGAGATTAAGTCTTAGAAAAGATGCCAAGATCAATGGTCCAAAATTGATGCACCAAGAATATGCTATTCTTGGAGGAATCATGACAAGAAGACATGCAAAGACATGCAGGCCATGACAGACATGCAGGCTAGGATAGGCATGCAAGGACATGCAGGGACATGCAAGCTATGACAGGAAATGAATGTTATGACAGGGGATTATGACAGGGTATCTTTGACCAAGTGGTGCATAAATAATTTATTTTAAATTATTTATCCAAAAATGGAGGAAATGGACAAGTGGAAAATAAATAATTTATTCAAATTATTTATTTGAAAATAGAAGAAATGGACAAGTGGAAAATAAATAATTTATTCAAATTATTTATTTGAAAATAGAGGAAATGGACAAGTGGAAAATCAAATTATTTATTTGGAGAAAATGAAAAGAGGAACGTTTAATTAAATTTATTAATTTAATTAAATGGAGAGATAGAAATTAGACCTTAAATAATTATTTAATAGGGAAGGTGGCATGGGATAGTTAAATGATTTTAATAATTATTTAACTATGGAAGAATTAAAGGACCATGAATAGATAAATAATTAATGGTAATTATTTAACTATAGATGAAAGATGACAAAATAATTAAATAAATAATAATTTATTTAACTATTGAAGAAGAGGAAGAAATTAGTGACGCAATTAGTTTATTTAATCGGTCGGGATAGAATAAATATTAGAAAGTGAATTAATTAAATAATTATTAAAAATTATTTAATTAATGGAGGAATATAATCAAACATAATTGAATAACTAAAATTATTCAATTATCGAAGGACGAGGATGAAGAAAAATGACGCTCGAAGGCTTAGGACATTTTTATGTGTCTACATTTTGCCCCTCTTTGTCATAATGTAGCCTGTCGCATTGTGACAAAGAAAAACAAGTCAAAGTCATGCCCCAGTACAAAGTAAGATGAGGAAGAATGATGAGGAGGGTTACGGTATGCCCCCTCGAGAGGACAGACGGGTTCCAAGAACACGGGTGTGCTCTCGAAATGGATGAGAAGACTAGAAGATGAAAGATAGAAGAAATGTTAGCTTGGAAGGGGATGGATATTAGCGTGGAAGAGAAGAGAGGATGAAGATGGAAAGCTAGATGAAAAAATAAAATAAAATAGGGGAACCAACTTTCATACTTACATTTTTATATTTATCATCATTGGGCAGATTATTGTAATGGCCAACAAACACCATGATATGACGTAGACCAAGGTGTGCAAGGTTGTACCATCACGTGAGATAAGCAGTCGCAGACAAGGATGATCATGACTCATACAAAAAGGCACATTTGCCCCAGTCTTTTTGCCATAACCAACCGCAAGCAGAAAAAGACAAGAAAGACAAATCATGAAACGTCGTTGCTTCTCTAAATCCTGTTTCTAAGACATCCTCGAGAAACTAGCAACATGATTACCAAAAAGGACAAAATAAAGTCAAATCCATCATCATGATACATCGCTGTTTTTCTAAATCCCAGAGTCAGGACATCCCTGAGAAACTAGTAACATGAGTGTCAAAATACAAAACAAACCTCATGATACATTGCTGCTTCTCTAAATCCTGTTGTCGAGATCTCGCTGAAAAACTAGTAACATGATGAAAAATCAACAGACAAGTGCCAAGTGTTTTCCAAGTGTTTTAATGTCAAGATGTCTGGTTTGATTTTGAGATGCCAGGGTGTCAAAGTTTTGATGATGCCAAGATGATGAGTGTTGAAGATTGCCAAATTCAGGAAGGACACATCCTGAATAATGTTGATGTCAAGAGGAGAAACCCCTAAAATTCAAGAGGATCCCTCAAAATTCCAAGTGACAGTGACGATGCCTAGGAAGGACACATCCTAAGGCATAAATGATAGGGGTTGTTCTTCAGAAGGACACATCTAAAAGAACATTGATGTCAAGAGGAGCGATCCTTAAATGCCAAGAGGATTGCTTAAATGTCGAATGATGATGACGATGCCTAGGAAGGACACATCCTAGGGAATGATTAAATGACGGGATACCCTTCAGAAGGACACATTTGAAGAGTAAGCAAGATTTGACTAGATTGACTAAGTTTGACTGAGATTGACTAATTTTGATATGCCAAGATGATTGTCATGTTCCATTGACAGATTGTCGAAGTTCACTTAGGTAGATTGTTCATTCAAGTTTAAGGACTGTTTCATGTGTGTGCAAAAATTGTGCAATGAACCCTAATGGACTGACCTAGTGCGGCCTCGGGGGCCCATCGACAGATGGCCTTGCCTACGTCATGCACTCAAAGACCTCGTAGTTCGACACGACCAAAGACTTTGTCTTGTTGACGAAAGATTGAGCCATGATTTATTTTGACAAACCTAATAGGACTGACCTAATGTCTCGGGGGCTCGAAGATGAGCCTTGCCTACGTAGCAAATGCGCAGAGACAACGTAGTTCGGCACAACCAAAGACTTTGTCAAGAGTTGAATTGGCGTGACTATGCTGACTGACATGACTCTGTTTTTTGGAATTTTTGTGTTTTCTCTAGGACATTTTTTCAATTTTTAGGTCTTTTTTCTAGGACATTTTTTCTGATTTTTAGGTCTTTTTTCAGGACATTTTTTTGATTTTTAGGTCTTTTTTCAGGACATTTTTTTTGATTTTTAGGTCTTTTTTAGGACATTTTCTAATTTTTAGGTCTTTTTTTTCAGGACATTTTCTAATTTTTAGGGATTTTTGAATGATTTAAGAGGGTAACGACAAATGCATGTGACTGATGCCTACACATGAGAATCCAAGGACAAACATGATTGTACCCCTAGTCAAGCTGAATACCAATTGACAGGTGATGACAACATTGTTTGACGTGGGAAGGACACATCCCAAAACAACATGAGTATGACGATAATGTGACGAAGGTATCGAGGTTTGCAGCTGGGCCAGGAACAAATTCAAGTAATGTTTTGGATAATGTGCTTGTTTGGATGAAACTCATTGCATTTGGAATGACTTGGTTGGGACGATGGCGTGATGGAGTATCCTTAGACCGTTTGACAAGGGAAAGCCAAGATAGGTGACAAACATGAAAGGATGAGAGGTGGCCTCGGTAAAGGATGGGAGACATGAGATAAGGGAATTGTCATATGATTTTCTAAGACTATGTCGTATAGGGATAATGATAGAAATGACAGAATAGTTTGTGACAAAAGGATTGACATGTCAAGAGTTTTTCCCAAAACATGATTTATGTGTGCCAATTTTATGTCAAGACCAAGGTAGGTGGGAAAATGGGCGGAGGAATGATATGGATGAAATGGATGGGTGTAAATGTCACGAGGAAAGCATGGGAAAATGAGACGACTTGCCCCCAAGTGTAAAAGTCCACATAGATGATTTATTTTACACATGACACCTGTTTGCCAGGTTTTCATCATGGTACTTATCCAGGGCGCCTGTTTGCCAGGTTTTCACCATTGGATGAAATTTTTCTCTTTACTATTTTCTTGACTTTTTTTTTTTTTTGTGTCACCAAGATGCCTGTTTGCCAGGTTTTCATCAAGGTGACTGTTTTTTGGATAGCCTAGATGCTTTAGATGACCACTGACTGCTCTGAATCCACTGACGGTGTCGATGTAGAGACTGATGCCATGATGTGCCAATAATATCCTTTCTGAAGTAGCTGCCTTGTCAGGATCCTAGCACTTACATACAACTGATTGATGTCATCATGGTCCTTTCCTATACTAGAATTGGCCTTATCAGAATGCACACATCTCGATAGAGTGCCATGAGAGTCCTTATGATAAAGAGTTGTTGCCAAGATGCAATGGATTTGTGACATGGGATTTTTGGACTTTAGGCGAGATGTAGGATTATGGTGGATGATGGTAGACATAGATGGATTTTTTGGATGTTTGGATGAATCACTTTTTATTTTCCAAACTCGGTATGATGGATGATGGATTTTGGAGGGATGGAATTTGGAACCAACACCTTTAGATGCCTTGCTTGATGACCATTTTGAAGGAGGTGGACATGTGTTATATATGGGAGTCCTCTTGTCTTGCAGCTCCACATTTTGATTAACTTTTTCTTTTGACATATTTTCTTTGCTTGATCCACTTTTCTTTGGGATCCATTTTAATTTCATTTGTCCACTTGTCTTTTTGTCTGATTTGATGGCCTTTGACATTTGATTTTTTACTTTGTAATACTTTTGTTTTTGTTGGTTCCAAAGGGAAGGTTTAAGATGTTGAGAATAATGGTTTATGGTGTGGGTGGATGGGGTGTTGGCAACAATCTTATGACAAGGATTTCTCATGGACTCCATTTTGAAGTTTGTATCTGAAAAGGTTTCCCCCAGTATCAAGGAGGTTCCACTGACATCATTTGATTCACTAACTAAAGAATAGCCAAGACCTTGATGTCTGTGATTTGTCTGAAGCTGTATTGGCTCTTGAATGCCTTGCTCGTGTATGCCTAGTCCTTTTCCTTGATAATGCATGCTCTGACATATTCTGTTTGCGATGGGGTATTTATTGTTTTGAAAGAAAGATGCTAACCCATCATGATGTATGTGGACATTGTCACCTGGAATATTTTCATCTACAAGAAACCCTGCTCTGACAAAGATAGATGACCCTAGTTGATAAAGTGTCTTAGCTTCATTGTCGTGTTGGCCATATTTTTTACTGATATCTTTGGTCTGATCTTTTGACATGTCAGATTCAGATGATTCTATGGTTGCTTCCAAGTCGATGTCGAAACCGTCTTTATGGTCATTGTCATAGATTCTACCAGATTTAGCTATAGCTTGATCATTTGCAAATATGTCCATAGAAGACTCTTGTTTTGGAGTAAGATCATCTATGTGTCCCATGGAGGCAAGTGTCTCATTTTGGAAAATGGATATGCCCAGAGTTTGGATAGGGTCATCTTCAAGTGTTTGATCATGAATGGCATAAAGGTCAAGCAATGGATCATTTTGGATTTCTTGGTCAATGGTAGGGTCTTGGTCAAAGATGGGGTTGTCATGGATTTGGACTTCTTGGTCAATGGTAGGTATATTTTGGATGTCATGATTGTCTTGAATGACTTCTTGAATAGACTTTAAGATAGGTTCATGGGATGGCCTACCTTGATCCTGACATGAAGGTGACGTTATAATGTCATGCTTTGGGCTTTCATTTTGACATGTATCCTCAAGTTTAGGCAATGGGATTTGACTTTGGACAGTGATAGAATTTTCATGACGAAATGCAACTTGTGAGGGAGTGACTTGAAAAGGATTAATGGATGAAGGACTAGGATAGGACATGGAGACTTGGACTGGATTAATAAGGTATGATGTAGAAACTTGACATGAGTTGGTAGATGGTTGATAAGGCATGTAGAGTTGGACGGGATTGGTAGGTGAAGGACTAGAATATGACGTGGAGACTTGTAATGGACTAGTGGACAGTTGGTTTCCCTTGTCAAGGTTAGGATAAGGGTGATAAGTGGATGTTTGTTGTGAATTAATGGCAGGATTTATGTTAAGTGACTGTTGATGGTGAGGGTAGACAGATGGAGGTCTCAAAGTATTTATGTCAAAGCCTCGTGGTAACTTAGCCCCTTGGTCCAAAAGCATGGATAGATACCTTTGAGGGTCACGTAAGACTAATTTTTCTACAAAGGAGGCTATATTAGGATTTTTCATTGTAGCTTTTAAGTCTTTTACATATGCTCGTCCGTTTTCGTCTCTTTGTATGAATGGTTCAGAAGGATTTTGTGATGAAAATGGCATGTTCATGGAAGATTACATGTTCATGTTGTGAAATGGGTCAGAAAAATTCCAATGTTGGTTTATGTCAAAAGTGTAATTATCAATGTTGGGATTGAAATCTTGTCCAAAGTTTTCCATTTGTTCTCTCTATCTTTAAAGCCCAGTCTCAACCATAAAAGGGGATTGCTCAAATGAGGATGATGACAATGCAAGTATGACACTAGTCTATGTTTTTGTCTTTTTGTGTGATAAAGGATGACAATGCAAAGAGATGATAATGCAAGTATGTCAAAAGCCAAGGTGACTAGGATGATGATGCAAAGAGATGAGAATGCAAGACTATTTTTTTGGATTTTTTTGACAATAAGGGATGCAATATCATAATGTTGTCTAAAGAAAATGACTAATGCAAAAGGAAAATGAAGACTATGATGACAAGTTATGACACTGATTTTTTATTTTTTGTATTTTTGGAGGATGTCAATGCAAGGTGATAATGACGTTTTCCTAAAGAAAATAACCAATGCAAGGTGATAAATTGTTAAGAAAGGATGTCAAATGCCAAGGTGAAAGTGAGGACTAATGTGAAAATGTTGGTTAAGGAAATGACCAATGCAAATTCTAGATGCCAAATGAGGACTATGATGACAATATTTTGGATTTTAAAGATATGCAAGGTGAGGACTAAAATGATTTGAATATCTAAGGTATGCAAATGCAAAGGTTTAAAATGATTTGGAAAAAGGTTTCCTAACCACCCTATGCTTGATCTATGTCTCAATTTTGGAATATCAAAGGACTTGTTTGAAAGACTAAATGATAAGGACAAATGACAAATAAGTCTTCCTAACTAGACTTTTGAGTTGGAAGAATCTCACAAAAAGATAATGACTAAAGGAGATAATGATGTCTAAGTCCAATGATAACCTAATTTTGAAAGTCAAGATTTTGCAAAGTGAGGTAAGGTTGTCCTAATCCAAAATATGCAAAATGAGATGAGGACCTAAGTTTTTGGTTTATGATTGAAAATGCAAATGGGGAAGCCTAAGGATGAAGCTAAATATTTGCAAAGATGACCCTATGGTAAGATGCAAGCTAAAGTACACAAGAAATGAAAGATTTGAGCAATTTCATGATTTGGTTTTGACATAAGACTTCTAGGCTAAGATTGTTGTTTTGATGTTTTATTGAAAAGTCTGAGTTGGCTGAGGTTTTGTGTCTAGATTTGTGAATGTTGTGTATATTGTTTGAAAATTTAGAAAACACTTGACAAGCACAATGTTTTGGTGTACGCAAACACACATGAGACAAGCACAATCCTAATAGGCCAAGGGTTTGTATACTTGGTATAGCCCACCGATATACCCCGGATTGGTGCTGAACACCTCTCCTTCTCGAGAGCGGATAGCTTAGAAGTTTGGTGGCACTGGCTCCCCTCCACGGCTCATTAACGTCATTCGGGCACACCAACTTCGGATTCTTGGGTCATCACTTCCCAAGAACTGCTATCTCTACTCAAGGGAGTCAGTAGTGAGTATCTTCGGGCATGATACTGTACCCTGCACTATACCAAGCAACGGCTGAAAATGGTTGGCCTCTAAAACAAAAGGTGTCTAGTTAGGGCATCTGTTCGAGTGGCCACACATGGGGCGAGAGATTAATCACCAATTAGGTGGCACTCCAGCCTGAAGAGGTTACGCTCAACAGGGTTTATGGGAGTACTACTCCGTCCGTGTGACACATCCGCACTCGTGGTACTTGAACTTTCCTCAAGCACCTATTTTATATCCCGGCTGGAAGTGGCTTGGCTTTAGCCTGTTACCGGTCGAGTCGTCCCTTAAGGTGAGTACTTTTTCCCTTAAGGCAGGCTCATTTCTAGAAATAATAACTATTTCTCTTACACCCAGGATCACTCGAAAGTGCAAGGGGAGAGGATACTTCGATTATTAAGTCGTGAGGGTGACAAAAAATAAGGTGGGTCTGGTTTTTTGATCACCTAGTTTTCACAAGGTGAGAGCATAATCACCTACCACCTTCAAGCACAGTCAGACAAAATCAAGCACATGTTCATTTTAATGCACCAATGGAAGTGTTCCTAAACTAGAAATCACAAACACCTTGTTTGAGAAATGAGTCTTCGACTAACGGAGCTGCAAAACCACAAATTAGTAGTTTCAATATATGCCTTGGACCAACGAGAAAGCTGCAAAAAAAACTAAGTCAGAACAAAAGATTAAAAACCAAACTAAAAGTTAGTAAATGACTAAACTAGAAAATGAAAAGACTAAACTAAACTAAGAAAAGGAAATCAAAGCAAACTAAAAAATAAAAATAAAAGCTCAATTTTTTTGTTGCTCCAAAAGAAGCAATTTTTGGGAGCCCCATTCCAAAGCCACACGCTACAAACAAAAGATTAGTAAACCAAAAAAAACTTGAATGAAAATAGCAAACTAAAAATAGTGATAACTTTCTCACAACTAAACAAAACTTTAAATTGTAAATATCTATGAAAAGCTAAGACATAGAGTTTGAAAACCCAAAAAACATTTTACAAAATTCTACAAAACAAAAATATTATAAACAAAAGAAAAATCGGATTTGAAAAACTAAATCTTAAAAAACTACAATCAGTAAAATTGCCATAACTTTCTCAAATCTTAACAAAATTTCAAATCGTTTAATGTTTCGGAAAGCTGAAAATGAGGTCTACATAACCCAGAATTTTTTTAAAAATATTCGATGGTTCCATTTTTTTGTGCTCAAATGAAGATGACGGGATTTTGCATGCATTCTTGGCTGTAATCTGCAAAACAACCAAAACAAACAAACCAATTTCTCTGCAAGAAAGCAAGTGTCGGGTTCACCAAATGTGAGATGGGGTTAGAAATCAAATAGGATAGATAAAGTGACAGCCAACACCTCTAAACTATTAACCTCATCCAAACAAGAGAATACAAACAAATGGAGATTTCAAAATGAAAGCAAATAAAATAAAGTACTCCCCATATTGTAGTTGATTCCTTCTCTTGCTCTCCTATTTCTCCCTTTGCAAATATGCCCTCAGATTTGTAATGTGACTTGTGCAAATACCTGCAAATGATAAGTAGAAATTGGAGAAGAATAGCTGTTAGCCTGAAAATGGAGAAGGAAGGTTGCTTTTATAGACAACCATTCGAATGAACGGTTGAGATTAACCTTCTAGAAAGATTCCAAGATCAATGGATGGGAATGCATGAGAGGGATGTTACGAAATGGATGGTTGAGATTAAGTCTTAGAAAAGATGCCAAGATCAATGGTCCAGAATTGATGCACCAAGAATATGCTATTCTTGGAGGAATCATGACAAGAAGACATGCAAAGACATGCAGGCCATGACAGACATGCAGGCTAGGATAGGCATGCAAGGACATGCAGGGACATGCAAGCTATGACAGGAAATGAATGTTATGACAGGGGATTATGACAGGGTATCTTTGACCAAGTGGTGCATAAATAATTTATTTTAAATTATTTATCCAAAAATGGAGGAAATGGACAAGTGGAAAATAAATAATTCATTCAAATTATTTATTTGAAAATAGAAGAAATGGACAAGTGGAAAATAAATAATTTATTCAAATTATTTATTTGAAAATAGAGGAAATGGACAAGTGGAAAATAAATTATTTATTCAAATTATTTATTTGGAGAAAATGAAAAGAGGAACGCTTTAATTAAATTTATTAATTTAATTAAATGGAGAGATAGAAATTAGACCTTAAATAATTATTTAATAGGGAAGGTGGCATGGGATAGTTAAATGATTTTAATAATTATTTAACTATGGAAGAATTAAAGGACCATGAATAGATAAATAATTAATGGTAATTATTTAACTATAGATGAAAGATGACAAAATAATTAAATAAATAATAATTTATTTAACTATTGAAGAAGAGGAAGAAATTAGTGACGCAATTAGTTTATTTAATCGGTCGGGATAGAATAAATATTAGAAAGTGAATTAATTAAATAATTATTAAAAATTATTTAATTAATGGAGGAATATAATCAAACATAATTGAATAACTAAAATTATTCAATTATCGAAGGACGAGGATGAAGAAAAATGACGCTCGAAGGCTTAGGACATTTTTATGTGTCTACAACAAACACTATCTTGGGTTAATCCGTTCCTCAAAATATGCTACAACCATAAGTTCTGCTTGTATTTCATGACCCCACCAACCCATCCTCTTTCAACGTAACACTGACATATCCTCTTAACACACAAACCTCTCTCCCTATGACATCACAAGGAGAAGGTGGGCTATTTGGACAAGGGGGAATTTTTGACCCCTTATCATCATCATTTGCTTAAGGAAACACACCACCCACTTTCCCACCACTTCCACCTCTACCACAAACATCCACACCACTCCTCAGTTTAGGGAAATCCGCTTTACCAACCCTTAATCAATAGAATCAAAAAAACCACCCAGTCATAAATCAAACCATCATACCAAATCCTCCTATCATGCCATCAATATCACAACAACAGGTGACAACAATCCAACCCACACAGGAAATTGCTACACCATCCATAAATGCAGTCTCTTAAGGACCAAGCATATCAATTTCACCATCTACCACACAAACAACTATCATCAATCCAACAACACCTCTCATTACAACAACAAACACCATTCTAAATCTACCACCACCACCAAGACCAAACATGGTGAACCCATACAAAATCACCTTGCAAATAGCACAAGCCTACCAAAAGACACTTCAATAGTTCCAAGCTCAACAAGCACAACAAAACATGCAATTTGCACAACAAGCTGCTCAACAAGCACATGCACAACAAACTCACAACAAGCGCAACAAGCTTCCCAAGATCAAGCCTTATTGCAACAACAACAAGCCACCCAAGCTGTGCAAGCAACTCAAGCAACTCAAGATGCACAAGCTGCACAAGCCACAAAGGCTACCCAGGCTGCACAAGCTACCCAACAAGCTCAAGCTCAGGTGCAAGCACAATACCAAGCAACAAGCACAAGAGCAAGCATAGTATCAATTTTCTCAACAACAAGCATATCAACAAGCCCTACAATAGTACCAAGTGCAACAAGAAGTAGTCCAATTACTATCCCAACAACAAGCATTGTTGGCACAACATCAAGACCAACAACAAGCATTGTTGGCACAACAACAACAAGACCAACAACAAGTGTTGTTGGCACAACAACAAATGTAGGCATATCAACAAGCCTTGATTACATAGCAGAGTTTGCAACAAAATCCCACCAACATACCAAACACTCCACCCATCACTTGAACAATTCAACCACCTCAAAACACATTCACTCCACCTCTCGATTTGCAAAATGACATGATGACACAAATTAAATTGCTTTCGCAATAGGTGCTAGAACTCCAATCAGGGAAAACAATGAAAAAACTAAGCAATTTGTGCCCCTATCCATTCAATAGGAGCCTTACGATGGTACCATTCCCAAAGGTGTTTAAAATCCCTTAATTTGACAAATATCATGGGATGGGAAACCTTGAAGATCACATCAGGGAATTCCAAGTGCATTGCATATGATGATACATATCTAATGCAACTATTCCATCAAATTTTGGCTGGCCCTACCATGGAATGGTTCTCTCACCTTCCTCCGGGAATCAAAAAGTTCCAAGAAATTGTGGATGCATTCATAAAAAACTACACATTCAATATAGGTATGGATGTGAGTCTAGAGGAACTAGCTGCTCTTAAACAAGCTAAGGGGGAAACATTCACTTCCTTCTTACAACGATGGCGATCCAAGGCTAACAGGAGCAAATGGACCATGCCAGAGGAACAATAAATTTGCACCATTATTTCCAATCTTGAGAAAACCTTGTCATTCCACCTAAAGATGCAATGTAACACCACATATGACCATTTGATCCCCAAGGTTCTCAACATCGAAACAACCCTTATTGCACAAGGGGGGACACCCACATATTAAGAATATCAAGACAACTACCCATCCACTAGCTATAACGAGAAACCTCACACATGGGCAAAGAACAAATTTGTCACTAATGATGGTGTGGTTGCTGCCAAGGTTATTATCAGTGCTCTAGAACAAAATTCCCAAACATACCAACAACTGCAAGGCAACAATCAAAACAACACACAAGCTAACGCGATATCACAACAACCACCCAACAATCAAGCCAACAATCTAAATAATCAATGGGGACCACCCCCGCAGAACAAACAATATCCCCCAAAATGGAAATACACTGCCCTTGGGGAATCAATTGAATCCATCATGAAGAAGTTGGTAAATGAGAATCTCATCAAAATTCCCATTTATGAGAACTATCAAGAACCCCAAGTAAAACCACCATGGTACAATGAAAATCACCTTTGTTATTTTCATAAAATCAAGGGGCGCACAATGACCAGTTGCATGAGGTTGAAAAATATGATCCAAGACCTCATCGATGACAAGATCATAAACGTTGAGCAACCTGCGGGAAATCAAGACCTTAAGATATACACGAATTTGATGCTAGATCATAACAAAGGCAATAACCATGGAAAGACAAAGTATGGCAATGTGAACCATGTGTACGATCATGTTGTCGCATCCCTAGATGAAATGGTCACTATTATTAATGTCAAATGAGCCAAAGCTAATTGTGGAGTCACCACACACGGTGGAAAAGTTACCATTGTTGGGTCATCCCAACCACCTAGAGCATCCACCTCAAATCCAAAATCCATTCCTAATGGCTACAATGTCTTGGACCAACTGAAAAGAACTCTCGCTTAGATCTCCATCACAGAGTTATTGAAGATATCACTCACACATAGAAAAATCCTAGAGGAAGCATTGAATTCATCTACCGTCTCCAAGGATCTTGATGTTGGCCAGTTCTAAGCTATGGTAAGACACATCACCAAGCCAAATCTCCTAACATTTTCCGATCAGGACTTCCCCATCCAACCATCTCACAATTGCACACTCCATCTTGAAGTCCTATTTCATAAAAAATAAAGTCAAAATGGTCTTAGTGGATGGGGGTGCGGGCCTAAATATGTATTCCCTCAAACTAATAAAGAAACTAGGATTCTCCAAAGATGCCATTAAAAAGGGTAAGGGTATCACAATCAGAGCATATGATGATCAAGAAAGAGTGTCTCAAGGCACTATTCAGCTCCCTATTCAAGTGGGGCCAACCATCATGTAAACCACATGTTGGGTCCTTGACCTTGACTTTCCTTATAACATCCTCCTGGGGCGTCCATGGATCCATGGGATGCAAGTTGTCATTTCCACTTTCCATCAGTGCGTCAAATTCCCATATCAAAATCAATAGGTCATGGTCCGTGGTGATTCGAAGCCCTTCTATTACTACAAGAACTTGGAGGAAAAGTAATATAAAATCTCTCAAGTCCCAAAGAATGATGAAGGCCCTACAACTCTGTATGTAGACCCAACTACCTTGGCCTCCACTTCTGAGACAAAGACACCCGCCATTCCTAATATCTTTGAAATCAAAGTCATTTTCCAAGACAATGGGTGTGGGGATTACAAAATGAAGAAAAGTTCTTTTGTAATAGGAGTTACCTCAATCTCCTAGGTCTCACGAGCAACCCCAAATAGCTGAAACATCATCCCAAACCTTTAAAGTAGACCCCTCTAGATTCAGATGTTAGGGAGATCTAAGTTGGGAAATAGTAGATGAAAAATACATATCAACATTATTGTACTAAGATGAAAGGCCCATGCCTAATCTTCCCATGGATGAGAGTAGAAAAGGACTACAAATTATGCTTAGCATGGGTTACAACAAGAACAAGAAACTTGAGCAGAATGACAATAGCTTGTTAGAACCCATTGTCACTGAGAAATATATAAGAAATCTTGGCCTCAGATGTATCCCTCCAAAGGTAACAATACTTGGTAAAGGTGCCTTGGTTAAAAAGGTCAAAACTCCCCCTCAATTGTCAACATCTGCTCTTCAGTTATCAGTATCCATGGGTTGAGTCATAGATAACTTTAGCTTTGCCATAACTGATGTATGCAGTGATGAGGATCCCATAACTGACTTACCTATGTTATTTGATGATTCCAACCTTCTTATTATTAGTACCCTATCTTTTGAGTCAAATGATCAAACCCATAAGATAAAATTAGTCTATCCCCAACTCATCAATTATGACCAACATGGACAACCAATTTTGGACACATTCAAAAATGATGAGGCACTCTTGGAATTCATGGGATTGCATGATACTATACCATGTGTAGATCACAAAGTTGGGTTCAACATTGTGCTAGACACACATGCCTACTATGGGGAAATGATTGAATCCTCTAGTTGCAAAAGTGAAAATCTAAGAATAATCTCTAGGTCTTTGAGTTAAAACCACACCATGGTACTCTCTGACCCAAAAAAAGTAAAAATAAAAGGACACATCCAATGGTGAAAACCTCTATGAGGCTCCAGAGGATGAAGGATTGAATCTTCCCCTTAGTTCCATTCATTAGGAGAAGTCAGTAGTTTTAGTAGAGAATTGCTCTCCAATCAACCTGGGAACAAAAGAAATGCCACACATAACCTTCCATGTAGAATCACTTCTGATAGAAGAACATGAACTTCTAGTGGCATTCCTAAAAGAAAGGAAGATAAAATTTGCATGGACCTATGCTGGCATGCCTGGGCTTGATCCAAAAGTTGTGGTTCACCACCTAGCTATAAAATCCCAAAGAAAAGACAGTGAGACAAAAGCTAAGGAAAATGCATCCCTGGATAGTATTATTGGTCAAAATGGAATTACAGAAGCTCCTAGATGCGGGGTTCATACAACCGATTGATTATGTAGAGTGGGTCTCAAATCTTGTACCTATTTCAAAACCCACTGGGGGCATCTGTATTTGCACAAAATTAAGATATTTGAACAAAGTGTGTCCAAAGGATGATTTCCCTCTCCCAAACATTGATATGATTTTGGATATGATAGTAGGACATAAGATGCTATCATTAATGGATGAATTTTTAGGTTATAATTAGATCATGATAGCAAAAGATGACCAACACAAAACAACTTTCACTTGTCCATGGGGGACATATTACTAGAATATGATGCCATTTGGGCTAAAGAATGTGGGAGCTACCTATCAGAGGGCCATGAGACTAATATTCCATGATATGTTTGACAAAACTATGGAAGATTATGTGGATGACATATTGGCCAAGTCAAAGAAACATCGAGATCACATAGCAACATTGGGCACCATCTTTGATAGGTTAGAGGAATACAAAGTCAGACTCAATCCAAAAAAGTGTGTCTTCAGAGTACAATTAGAAAATATCCTTGGGTATATCATGTCTATGAGAGGGATTGAGATAGATCCTGCAAAGGTCAAGGAAATTCTTGAAATGGAGGCACTAAAAATATTGAAACAACTAAGGGGTTTACAAGGAAGACTCCAGTCCATCTTCTGATTCATAGTGCAACTAGTAGACAAGGTTATCCCATATTCTCATCTACCCCACAAGGGGGTAGCATACAAGTGGGACAAGAAATGTGATCAGGCCTTCAACAAGATCAAGGAGTACTTACTCACACCACCAGTTCTCATGCTGCCAATTCTAGGAAAACCCTTGATCCTGTACATATCAACAACAACGACACCCCTCGGTGCTCTCTTAGCACAACATGATGAAAATGGGAAAGAGATAGCTATCTATTATATCAGTAGAACTACGGTGGGGCATGAGCTAAATTATACATCCATTGAGAAATCTTGTTTAGCAATCATGTTTGCAGCACAAAAATTTAGACATTACATGCTAGTACATTAGATAAAATTTATTGTAAAACTAGACCCTCTCAAGTATCTTCTTTCTAAAGCAAGAATTACAAGGAGAACGACTAAATGGGTCATGATCCTGATAGAGCACGACATTGAGTATGTGGAACACAAGGCCATTAAAGGACAAGCAATTGTAGATCAGCTAACAAAAGCACCGATATATTCAGAGAACCCACTTGTATCAGAATTCCTCAACAAATCAATATTCAACCTAAGTGTAGTAGATCATTGGAAAATTTACTTTGATGGATCCTACACACAACATGGGTCAAGAGCAGGAATCAGGAGCAAGAATCTTCTTCATCACTCCACAAGGGGATTACATACCTAAATTATACAAGTTGTCATTCCCTTGCACAAATAACATTGCATAATATGAGGCTCTTGTCATAAGGCTGAGGATTTCAGTACAATGGTAGATCATGGCACTTAAATTCTATGGAGATTCACAGCTTATCATCAACTAGGTCAATGAAGAGTATCAAACAAAGGATGACAAGTTGACTCCATACAAGAAATTTGTAGAAAGCCTCAAAGACTCCTTCATTGATATCACATTTGAGCAGTTATCAAGGGAAAATAACAGAGTAGTAGATGCTATGGCAACAATCAAATCGCTATTTGATATCCCAAACAACATCCCAAAGCAAGAATTCCTTGTAGAGTAGCTTCTCGTACTAGCATTCAAGGTACCAGAGTCTGAATTTGTGTGTGAAATCGTTGGTCCTAGTGATCCCTGGTATCATGATACTCCCTGCAGATATAACCCTGAACCTCAAAAGAGCATTTTTCAAGAAATCATCCCATTTTGTGATCCTAGGAGATACCTTATACTGTAGAAGCATTGAAGGAACCCTTTTACGATGCCTAAATGCTGAAGAATCTTTGACTTCCTTAACCGAGGTGCACAATGATATTTGTGGTTCACATTCAAGTGGTATGACCTTGGCCAAGAAACTATTGAGGACTAGGTACTATTGGCCTACAATGGAAAGGGAAGCTCATGACTACATTCAAAGGTGTTTGCAGTGTCATCAGCATGGGGATCCCATCCATGAACCAACTCAAGAGCTCCATCCGATCATTACACCTTGGCCCTTTTCACAATGGGGGCTCACTCTCGTCGGAAAAATTACCCCCAACTCATCTAGTGGACTTAAGTTCATCATCACTAACACTAATTACTTCATGAAGTGGGTAGAAGCCATTCCCATGACCTATATCACAAGAAAGTAGATATCAAATTTCATCCTATACTACCTAATTTTTTGCTATGGTGTCCCTCAAGCCATTATCTCAGATAATGGGACACCTTTCAAAATCTAGGATGTTCGAGACCTATGCCAAAATTTCAATATCCAACATCACTTTTCCACTTCATAATACCCCCAAGGAAACGACCAAGCTGAGACTACAAATAAGACCATCTTAAAAATCCTCAAAAGGACAGTCAATGGAGCTAGGCATGATTGGCACCTCCAATTGAATCCTGCCTTATGGGCCTACCAAACAAGCATCCACACACCAATAGGTGCAACCCCTTTCTACCTATTCTACAGATCAGAAGTCATCCTCCCCATTGAGATTGAGCTCCCATCCCTAAGAATATCATTACAAAATCTCATCACAAATGAAGAATATTGGGTGTCAAGATTAAATGAGCTGGAAATACTAGATGAGAAATGCATGGATTCCTTAAACCATTTGCAAGTCTACCAAAACCGTCTCAAGTAGAGTTACAACAAGAAGATCAGGAGTCATACTTTCCAAGTTAGAGAATTTGTGTTGAAGGAGAATCAAAAGAATGTTCCAAATCCAGATGGCAAGGGAAAATTTGAACCCAATTGATTGGGACCCTTCGTCATCACAACAAGCTACAAATTAGGGGCATATCAGCTATCCACACTCGAAGGGGAACCTCTTTAGGAGCCCATGAATAGCTCCCATCTCAAAAAATTTTATGCCTAATCTTCCAAGGTGTAAAACCAAAAATCCAAAAAAATAAAAAAATACAAAAATAAAAAAAAAACGAAAAAAGGATTAAAAATAGTAAAGAGAAAAAAAATTCGCCCTCTAGTGAAAACCATTCTAGTGGCACTTTGGGTAAGTACCTTGGTGAAAAATTGGAAAAAAGGTTCCTTGTGTAAATAATCACTTTCCATCCACCAAGATATCTGGGGCTTGTTCTGCATCATCCATCCGTCATTCATCCATCACACTTCCATTGCATCTGTTCATCACCTGTCTGTGTCCACATCATAGCTTGATCCTGTGTTTGTGTTATGATCCCTCCTGGTACTACTCGGCCCACTCCCAAGGTCAGTTTGTATTTCCTATAGCAGAGTAGTCTATCACATCATGCTGGGCGCATGTTCTCATAGAATCAGATTCGTGTATATTCTTGAAGTCTTCCTTAAAAACACAAAATCCAAAACCATTTAAAACATATCAAAATCCTAAAAAAAGTAAAAAAGTAAAAATAAAATAAAAAATAGAGTCATCTTGTCAAACTACGAGTCTTTGAGCTCCAAACATAGGCAAGGTTGATCTTTGATCATCCCCCGAGACACTTAGGTTAGTCCTTTAGGAGTCTATCATAATAAGCTGACAATCCACATGTTCATATCTCATCAATAATCGAGTTTGTGTCAATCGAACTATGTGGTCTTTGCGTGTTAATGTAGGAAAGGCTAATGTTTGATCAGACTCCAAGGCCCCTAGGATAGGTATTTAGGTTAGTCTCTTTGTCAAAATCTTAGAAAACCCAAAAACATTGGAAAATTTGAAAATCAGAACATTTTTAAAACATTTGAAAATACCAAAAATAGCCTCAAAACATTTTAAAACACCAAAAAATCCAAATATTTGAAAAAATACATCTGTCCCATTTCACTTTCACCTGCAATAAAAATCCACTCATAATAAATCATCATCATCCCTAACCTTTGGTAAAACAATCAGAAACAAGTCTAGTAGATAAAAAGTGAAAACTCAATCGTCAAAGTCTCAAGTCTAGGTTAGTAAGTAAAAAAGTTGGTCAATTCTTGGTATTAATATTTTATCATCTAGTTTGTCTCAAATCATCTGATAACATAATGTCCTAGGATGAATCATTCCTACAATATACATCAACATCAGGAATCACCATAGTTTAGTCTTGGCTAGTGGCATGAAGAACATTAGCTTGTTTGTTTACTTGATCTTTGTCTTTTGACTTATCTTACTTGCATTCATTCCAATGACCTCTCGATGATGTCCAAACAAAAGGATTTAGAGAAAAAAGAATGGGGCAATGATCATTATCTTTTTATCTACTATGCTTGTTGGATGTTCTTGTAATATGACCTTGGTCATGTGTTCTTTGTTTGGTTTGTAGGGAGGGTGTTTTAGGGGTCTTGTTGATGACATAGGAAGGCTTGCCTTTCTATGTTTTGGTCTAAGATGTTTGGAATATTTGAACTACATTTTAAATAAGGTTTTGTATTCTAGGTGTGAACATGAGTATTCCTATCCGATAGTCGAGTCAAATCCCATCACAGTAGGTACAACACCATCCTAGTTCTATATAGCTTGATGCATAATGCCTATGTGTGTTATCAAACATAAGGTAAGTAGCCCTTTTAAAATCCCAATTCCTGATAATTAAATCATCATCATCATCATCATCATCTCTAATAAAGTCCCATACATCATGGACTTGTTGGATCCTCTTGTCTTCATCTCATTTCTTCTTTCTTCTCTCTGTGCTAACATGGTACCATGACAGTTAATAAAAAACATCACTAATGCATCCATCCTGCATCCACAAATTGTCAGCATGATGCATATCATATCATATCATATAGGAAACATTGATCATCTCACATGCATTGCATTTTATCATTGCATAATATAGATTGGTTATTCTAAGCATCTCATAAACCATACATGTGCATCCATTGCATAAACATATAAACATCATCATATCATCCTTATATGTGTCATCATATCATCCATTGCATAATCATATAGGCATCATCATGTCATCCATACATGCATCATCATATCGTACATGAAAAAATACTGAAAAAGAAAAGGAATATGTGATAACATCTCATACAATATCATCATCCATTAGGTGCATAATATAGATCTGTTAGTCTAAGCATTTTAAAATCATTTGCATTTACATCCATATCATCCATACATCATCATAAAAAGTGCATAGAAAATATATTGAGAAAGAAATGCATCCATCCATCCATAAACATAATCATACATACATCGCATAATATAGAATCATACATAAATTGCATCACATAATATAGAGTCACATCATGTCATCACATCGCATATAGAAAATTAAATACATCCATCCATCATGCATAAATAAAATAGACACATCTCATAGTCGAATTGATCATGTCATATATATATATATATATATCAAAATAATGTAACTTTCATGGTACAAAATCAGGATCAAATGTCATGTGTATCAATCAAATGTATACAATGCCCATGGGGCTATCAAAAAAATTGGAGCCCGTGGATCTCAAAAAGAATAGGGTCGATCAAAACTATGTGGTAGCTAGCCCTGGTGGTTGCTCCCCTCACCCGCTTGCCTCTCAGCTCTGTCATATGTCTATATGTATCCCATCTACTGAGAAAACTCTACCACCTGAGCTGCTGGAGGCACTGCCTGCCGATAGTGAAACTGATAATACTCTGCCTCCCACACGGCCTCGTGGTACATCTGTACGGGGATTTCCCTTCCCTATGCCACAACTATCATGCTCACTAGTTACTGGCATCTGTCCACCTCCTATGCTAGCTACAGCTTGGTAGTCTATCTCTACTTCCTCTCTTGATCCCACTCTATCATGAGGCCTTGGAACTATTGTCTGGCCTGGTCCCTCTCTACTGTCAACATTTGCACCTGGGCTTGGAGCTACTGAATCAAAATATCCCTTTGATTAGGCTGAGGTGGTGATGGTGGTGGTGGTGGTTGATCTCTTTGTGGGGGCTACTGGTCAGTCACAAGTGCCTGTTGATCCGTAGGGGCATCCCTTTGCTGGTGCTTGTCTCCCTAGTCTCTCTTCTCTGGCTAGTGTGGAGGTGCTCCTCCTTCTCTTCCTACTGGGACCTATACCCTCCTAGCCATCCTACCTTGAGGCCCCCAACGTGGGAGAACTATCCCTAGAATCATCAATCAAGCTAGAGGCTTGAACCAGTCATCATAGGCCTATGTAGTACCTGGGTCTACCTACCCCTAATCATAAGCCCAAGGCCTAGCTACCAACTGTCAAAAAGAGTCCACTATTTCTATTGTTGGGATTGCCTGACCCCATGTCGTCTCCTTGGTAGTCCAAGAAAAAATGGCCACATATTGATCATCTGGCCTATCTTGGATGTCTCTGAATTGCCTCACTACCCTATCAGGTAGGTAGCACTCAATCATCATATGCTCATGTCCCTGAATGAGCTGATCCTGCCTCACATAAAACAATTGTTGTACATCGTCATACTAGGTTGGCATCCCTAGCCAAGGTCTCCAAGTAAATACTATCATCTCATCAATAACCCTCTGCTAGTGAGGAATGGCAGGCTATCTTGTGTGAGTGAATGTGAGACCACCCCTATATCGCCAAACTATTGGGTTTTTGGGCTCGACGTCGACCACTGTGACTCTTGGTTGAAGCATGACTATGTGCTCCCATGCCCAAATATGAAAAAGTGTGACTCTGAAACCAATGGCTTTGCTGTCGCAATAAGCGAAATCATGCAAATCATGATATAGTGAGGCCAACATCATTGGTCCCCAAGAAAAGTAGCACCTCTTTAAGAGCATCTGCTCCCAAGCCAGACCTCATCCTAGACTGAAATATCGCCCTCACCAATTTGGAGCTACAAGTCCTGAAATAATGGTTGCCACAATCAGTTGAAATGTTGACACCCGACCTCTATAGTGCTCAATCTCAGTCTAACCCTTAGTGAAGGAAATCTCATCCATCCCCATGATCTCATTGCATGCATTTGTTCCAGTGTCCATGTCATATATCACGCTCTCGCTGTGGATGAGTAATCATAAAATCCGCTAGACATCCTCCAATGTGACAGTTGCCTCACCAGTGGGAAGATGAAATAATGACGTCTCACTATGCCATAGCTCAGTTAGTGTGGTCATCATGGCTAAGTGAGTCCTGATGGCAGGCACATACGCAATGTACCATAGATCGATTGGTCCAAGGTGCTCTTGTAGAAACTCATGTAATCTGGTCAATCTGCTAAGTTTCAAGGATTGGTGCTCGTGTGAGTGTATAGGCTCTTTGTCCTCCTGCATCCATAAAGCCACAACATCAAGTTTCGTAAAAATATTGGATCACGTTTAAAGTTTTCACAACTGAACTAATAAAGGTGTCACTATCAGCAAAGGCATCGTTGTTTGAAAACTCCAAACTGCACTATTGGAAGCCCCAAACTACAAACTCAGCCATGGTGTCATTGTTTGACTGTGGGCCTATTTGACCTAAAAAACCCTAAACACCTAACTGGGGCACGACGACGCCATTTGCATATGCGTCAGGCTTTGGAGTTTAAACCCTAAATGCTAAATTGCAACACAGTGTCTCAAGTCACACTAGCGGCACAATTTGAGGCCTAGGGTTGCTGATTCTACCCTTTCAATGTCGCTAAACAACAACACTGGACAAGTTTGACTTTCAAATTGTATCAAATGTGCACAAAAATCAAAATTACAAGTCAAGTTAGGGTCACATACCGATGGTCTTGTGCCTGGAAGCCTCTGGTAGACTTGCACTCGCTTGGAAATGTGTTCGGGGAAGTATTCTTTATGCCATATCACACAAAGTTCAGAGCTCAAAACAATGAAAATTCTAAAGGCTAAGTGTGCAAATGAATTGAAAGTGACCCTCAAGGGCTATTTAAGCATAAAAATTAGGGTTTTTTGACCTTGTTTAGCCGTCAAACTAGGGTTTTGTGCCCTCAACCTTGTTTTTTCCAAACCAAAGCTTGTTTCAGGTCTTTTTCTCATGTTTTGGCATGCTTTTAGCATCCTAGAGCCTTTTTGGACCCGTCGGGTAGCTTGTCCTCTTTTTTTCACAAGATCACCCAAAAATCCAAATTTTTGTCTGATCTCTTGAGGGGGCAGTACATTAGTATAATTCTTTCACTAGGGTAGCAGTGGGGCATTTGAAAAAATCATTTTTTTTTTGAATTTTGATCTTGGCAAGTTTATTCTTTGAACCAACGTAGTAGGTACATTGCTTCAAAGAGAGGAAAAATGTAGACATGTAAAATATATTGATTGATCTCATGAACCTGATCCTAATTTACTAACACCAGTTCATCCTGAATCATCTCCTTTACTAACCAGTTAATCGAATAATCTTTATTTGATTAAATTCATCATATTTCATCTTTTAATTAAATAAATCAATTTTATCTGATTAAATCATTATCTTCTATTAATTAAATAAATCATTTTGTTTAATTAATACTATTGTCCCTCTTTTAATTAAATAATTCATTTTATTTAATTAAGTTCTAAAGTCATCTCCTTAAATTAAATAAACTAGCCTTTATTTGATTTAAGTCTAACACCACCCCCTTTTAATTAAATAAATCCAACTCTATTTAATTAAAGCTAATATTCATTATTCCTCTCATTTTGATTTATCTAAATCCAAAAATCTAAGTCAAATGTCAAGTCAACTAATTCCATCTAAGTTAATTAATCACAAATTAATTAACTCCTAATCCCTCAAATCCTCTAGATTTTGCAACTTGCACAAGTAAATCAATTTAATTGATTTATAAATTCTTCTATTTCATTCAAAAAGGGCATCAAGTTGGAATAGTCTTCAAATTTGAATTCTCCCTCCCAAGTGTCTTATCCTCCAATTTGGCATTTATGACTCTTACAAGTCCTTTTTCTTGAGCCAAGTGGAAATAACTCCTCTTCCACATCTTCCTCCACAAGCTAACTTTTGAATTTCAAATATCCACCTAATAGCATTTATTTGCACATTCATCAAAATGTGCTCCACCTCTCTCCACTAACATGTTGACAAGTGGCATTTTTCTATTGGTTGGTCTTTAGTCCCATGTTCATCATTTTTACTCATTCTTCCATCCTTCTCTTCTATAAATGGAGAACTCTTTTACTAATTTTTGGCACATAACTTATGCAAAGTCATTATCTACACATTTTATGCAGGTTCATCCATTGTTCATCAAGGTTTTCATAATTTCATCCACCATAGCTAGGTTATGACAAATTTCATCAAGGAGCACCATTGATCATCTTCAAAGTTTGCAAGGAATTGGGAAAGGGCTATTTTCCACATCAAAATACCACCAATTCCCCCATGGGATTAAGACTTTGAGCATTTGAATAGGATTTAGATTGATTTCACTTTTTTTCTTTACTTTATTTCTTGTTCATCATGCTTCAAATAAATCTTATGGGGAATGATGGTTTAGATTTGTATAATTGACTAATATTGTGCTTGTTGTTTATGTTTATGTAGGTCTAGATCCACCATTCACACACAGTAAAAGCATATGATTAAAGTTTCATTGGAGAGAAATAATGATATCGACAGGAGCAAAGAACCGGTCTCTTCAAAATGCCGATAAGCATTGTTGAAGAAGTTATTGGAGAGAGATATTAACATCGGTGGAATAGAACAATAAGTCCCTTCAAAATATTGATGGAGGCATAAATATTTTAATTTTATCAGCATTGGATTTAATGTAAATTGGGTGTCCAGTAAAATATTATTATAGCATAATTATTTTGTGGAATGTGGTTTTCATTAAAATATAAATTTCTTTTACTAAAAGGGAAATATTTCCACCAAAGGAGGTAAGAGAAAATGAAATTGTTGGGTCAATAATTATTTTTACTCAAGTGATATATTTATCAGGTGGAGTATGTGGCAAGATGTACAAAGCAAGAGTTCATTGACGAGAAAGACTAGTTTCAAAGAGAACATATTTGAAGTCTCTTCGAAACTCTGATAAAGCAGTGAAACAATATAAATGTTATCAAACAGATATGGATATTTTGAAGGGAGTAATTTCAAAGTCCTTTTGATATATTGAAAATGGGAAGGGCTCATTGAAGGGAGAAGTAAATTTTGGTAAGAATAAACTAGCAGTCTCCTCGATGTGGAAAAAATCACTTCCCCGCCCAAGAATATGAATTAAATAAATCGAGATTATAGTGAATATTTTGGAAGGTGATATAAATTTTGTTGATGAAAATTTCACCAAGGAAGTTAATTAAATTTAATCATGATGTGGGTAATTGTTTTGATCCAAAAGGTGTTTTCTTGGATTTAAAGTGCATACAACCAAAATGTGAAATATTTCCATCAAGGGAGTTAAAAGTGGGGGATTTTTTCCAAAGGAATTTTTTATTGAAAATGGTGAAAATACATGTCGATAAATGTGAGCATGAAAATTGCCAGCAAACAGAAGGGTAATGATAATTATTAAAATTAATTTTCATCGAGATGCAAAGATGGAGATCAAAGTTAAAGTATTTTAATTTGCGGAAGATAATGAATTAAAAGAAAAGTTGCACTAGATAGATCTCTGAAGGGTCACAACCCTTGAAAATATAATGTATATATGACATATAAAATCAAGAGAGTTAGAATCATCATTAGGAATTAGATATTAGATAGTAGGAACATAATATACCAAAAAATGAAGACTTCTGATGGACATTGTAAAATCCTTTGAAGCAATTTAATGGAGAAAGAATATTATAATCTGGTGATCTTATTCTAGTGCCAATTGTTTGTTGAGTTAATTGATAAATATTATCTTGTTGTCTCTAAGGTTGACATTTCCTTATTATTTAAGTTGGTGTATCAAGTATATATTCAATTTATCAAGGCAAATTTGTTGTTCTTGTGTGATTTAGCTGATTAGATCCTTCAAGTAAGGATTAAATTCTCTTAATTAATCATAGTAATATGGAAAAGGTCATTTGGATCAATAAGAAGAACCTGATAATTACATCCTTTGCTCATTTATGCTAGTCATAAACTTTTAAAAGTTCCAAAAAATTTGAATTGTATCCAAGAATAGGACACACACATCATACAAATATTGACTCCATTAACCCAATATAATTAGGCACTGGTCATACCCTTTCCATTTAAAAATTTCAAAAAATCTTATTCATATATTCACATTTCAAATTTCAGCACTAAAAGTATGAGTAGATATTAAGTTTCCATCTATTCCACACCTCATGCCACTATGGAAAGTTCCCTAAATCTAATTAAGTCATATAATTTTTAAATCTGCAATCAGTTATCAAGGTTCACCCACCTAGGTTTAGCAGAGCCTGAAGTGCAGGGAGTCATCAACCACATAGGTTAACTCTGTTCGTTAGTCAACGTTACCAAAGAGCTTGGAATACTCTCAAGGTTTATAACCTGTGTTTTTGAGACCTAACACTTATGATAATTATAATTATAATGAAATTTCTAATATGTTGTCTTGTTATTTATTTTATTCATTTATTTGTATTTCAATGTTTGGTTATTTTTATATTTTAGTGTTGCAATTCGAGGGACATGACAGTCCACCCTGCCCAAGATTGCTTGTCCTTAAGTAATCACAACTGAGATTTGTAAGAATACTACTCCCTTTTGTATCAAAAATTTGAGGGAGTCACAACTTTCCACTTCAATAGTTACAAATCTTCATTACTGCATTAAGTTAATTTTCTAGTGCCTCCCAACCCCAAGTATTTTTATAGAAAATATTAACATTTTCATAGTTTTTAGCATAAATTAAACACAATGATGAGCTCCACATGAATAAAAATATTAAAGTAGAAAACCAAGTTCCTCAACCAAGTAGGCAAGTAGCTCAACTAGACAAACAAGTAGCTCAAGTAGGAAAATGAGTAGCTCAAGCAAGCAAGCAACTAGCTCAAGCACACATGAAAGTAGCTCAAGTAGGAAAACAAGTAGCTCAAGCAAGAAAGCAACTAGCTCAAGCACATAAGCAAGTAGCTCAAACATGCAAACAAGTAGCTCAAGCAAGTAAGAAACCAACAAAAGCACACATGAAAGTAGCTCAATCACATAGACAAGCAACTCAATCAAGCAAACAAACAACTCAAGCAAGCAAGCAACAAGCGCAAGCACACAAGAAAGTAGCTCAAGCATATAGGAAAGTAGCTCAAGAAAGGAAACACATAATTTAGAATCATTCACCCTCATTGTACTAGTTAGCAGATCATAATCATTCACCCCAATAATGAGTAGTAGATTTAAATGTTAGTAAACTCCTAGTCAATCATTAATTTGATCAAAGTACTCTAACATCCTTGGAGGATCCAACCATAAGAGAGTATGGGGAATCATGACTTGATGGGGAGCCTAGGAACCATCATGCCAATTCTTTCCCTTTTTCTTATGATTTAGCCCCTCTAGGTCTACTTGGTCTTGTTGATGATGATTTTACTTGCAACAAACAGGGTGAATAAATTCTTCACATACAAGACCAAAAAGAGCCTATCCTTCTTGAAATATATGGAACAAATATAACCTAAAGGGGAATTTTTTATTTATAGGACAAAGATTGGCTTTTTTTCAATCCCAAGTCTCCGATAACTAGGACATGGTTGCACTAGGGTCGCTCTCAGGTACTAATGTTGTATTGTTGTTAATCTCAAAGGGACTATGTTTATTTCTAACTTTGTTAAGAGTTGAAAGTACTTCACATAAAAATTTCACTTCATTCATAGAACAACATCATGAAATCAAAAGATTTTATAGTAATGTTTCATGAATATCACAATTCTTTGCTATCACTTAAGTAGATTTAGCATTAAGCATTCAACAAAATTATGGAAAACAAAAGATTTTCAATAAGATTCCTTCCATTCATTTAAATTTTGGAACATTTTCAAATATTTAAACATATATTCTAAAACAAAGCATAAAAAATATTGAAAATTAAAAGTTTCTCCTAGTTATTCTCCATGGATGCCCCAAAGAATTAATTAAAATAGAGAAAACTACTTTATACTTCACCAGATTGCTTCACAGCTACATATAAAACAGTGCAAGCTTTTAACTAAAGGGTTTCATTTCTGGACACTGAGTAGGTTCTATATGCATCCTTAAATGACACAACATATAGTTTTGTTTGGTTGAACTAACAAAACTAACTATAAAAGATATTGAGATAGGTAGCTATCTAATAAGCTTTGATGTTAATTAATGTCTACGTGCATACAAAGTTTTATGCTGGAATGGTTCACAAAATAGGAAAAAAGAAAAAAACTTAAAATTTATTCTCCTTTGACATCCACAAATTCTGAACTTCAAATAAAAATGGGGGAGCAGATGGCCTTTTATAGAAATAGGGCCCTAAAATTTCAACTTAAAATTCTATCCATAGAATTAGAAATAAAAATTTCAAATGTGGCATGTGGCATCTGCCAACTGTCATCAAGAACATTCTAGAATAAGTCAAGGCTTTGACTTCATCCACAACAACACTTTTCTTCATACTTCAACACAAACACTTTGCACTAATTGAGGCTACCAGCTTCCTTCCAAAACACCAGAATAAAGAACATTTAATGGGACCAAGATCAACCTGCAAATTCAAAATTGAAACAAAATGAACTTCATCACATTTACGATATTCAATATCTGGTTTTGTATCTTCTCTCATGACTCTGGATCTAGGATTCTTCCTTCACCTTTCTTCAACTAATATTCTCATAAAGAACTTAATACTTGATGCATGCGTTCCTTTGAAATACCTTGCATTTCTTTCCAAGTGAGATGGAGCTGATTATATTCTTCAGTTACTTGAAGTATGATATCATTCTTTTGTACATTGTCTGCTTCATATTTGGCTATAATATTTCTGCATTGTATTATCTCATCAATGACCTCCAAGGTCAACAATTGAACAAGATCTCTATTCATTCTTTCTATCCATTCCTTGAAGGCTTTAGATTCTTTTCCCTCCTTTCCTAATGTTCGGGGATCAAAACCTTGACATGCTAGTACTTCGATAAATTCTTGATTTTCACCAATCAATCTTCTGCATTCTACGGTGACCTTTGCAAATCCTTCAATACATTGTATTAACATGTGACCTTTCCATTTCAATTGTTTCTTCCATTTTTATGGTAATGGAAGTTCAAGTTCTGATATTACATCACTTTGTATTAATTTTTGGATATCTGATTGCATGAGAATTTCAATGCTTCACCTTTCTTCAATGACTTGCTCCTAGTGAAATCTACACTCATCTTCAAATCTCTTCAATTTATTTGAATGGTGGTATGCTTCCTTATACTTCTTTATTGCATCAGTAATGAATTTTTCTCCTTGATTTACCTAGTATTCATTCAATTCTTCAAACATATTCATTTTATGACCAACTGCTACAATTGTATCTACTTGCTCTTGTGACATCAACATCAAATGTTGGGGCATTTCAGCTTGTTCTCAACTAGATAAAGTTAATGACTTTATGAAATTTTCCAAGGTAGAAACCCGTTCTTTCAATTCTCTTTTCTTCTGTTTGTATTTCTACAGTCTGGCAACAGTAGCATTTAAATTCACTTTTATTTCCTCTAAATCTTGCTGCCACGATTAGTGTCCAAGGTTAATACTTGTTATCTTATACTCCTTAGGTGCTATTTCATGTCTGTCCTTATCAACTATTGGAGTAGCTATCTAAATAGTTCTATTTCAATTTTCATTTATTTGTATGTCATGTTTTGTCTTTGCTTTGTGCCTAGGTTTAGGAGTACCTACTTCTTGTATGAAATTATTAAGATTTAGAGGTAGTACTTCTACTTCCATTGGAGAAGCTAATTCCAAGATTAACCAATCAAGTGTATCATCATCTTGTTGTACCTCTGTAACATTTCTATGTTCCTGTTTACCACTTGTTTTAGGAACTTCTTCTCATTGAATTGTCACATTCTCTGAAATGGGAGTTTCTTCAATGATATCTAGCATATATTCCAGATTAGTAGGGTTTGACACTTCCTCCTCTGTTTGGAGACTTACATTTTCCTACCTATCTATATTTTCTACTTCATCTCTCTAAACATTATCTTCTTTATTCACTGCTACACCAGGATTCTCTTCATTTTCAATTCCATCTCTTAAAAGTTGTGTAGCTTCCTGTTTTACAATTTCAATTTCAATTTTAATTTTAGCATGGCCTTTCTTTGGTTCTTCAAAAACCTACGAATGTTCACTAATATTTGGCACATTCCCAAGTGAAGGATGGGAATGAAAAGTATCTTCAATTCTTTCATCAATAGGATCCTGCTCTGTAGTCTCCCCTATTTCCATCTAAAGTATGCTAGGATTTCCTGGCTTTGAGGTGAGCGTTCATTGAATAAACTCTTCTTCTTCAACATTTATGGGGTTAGAACCTTCATCCTAAATTTCTTATATCATTGGATGTACCATGGGTTTGTCTTTAGATTTATTTTCTTTCACTTTCTCCGACATAGCACCCCATTTATCCATTTGTTCTTTAATTCTAGCTTCATCTTCTTCAGAAATTTCCTCTAAAGCTACAGGAGTCCCTCCCAATGCTTGTTTCATGCTATCCATATTAACAAAAGGGGGAGAAGTAAATAATGTTGCAGCCCTTTGAAATGCAGACTTGGTTTGAGCACCAATATTTTCTATTGCTCATGTTCCTTCGTCAATAATTAATATTTTTCTTGGTTGTAGAGGAAGATGCACCTTTATGTCTTGCTTTCGATTTATCTTTACCTATTTTTGCATCTTTCTATTTATCATATGGTTTTATGGGAGCTTCATGTCTTGTAATTTCAAGGGTTCTTTCTTCAATTCTAATACCTGGAACCACCTTACTAGTCTTTCTTTTTTTCTTGGTAGGCTCTCCACTTTCAAAGGTTGTCTCATCTCTTTTCTTCTTTCTTTTATCTTATGAGAAGATAGGCTCAATTCCTCTTTCTCTCAAACCTTTGCAAAAATTTTCAATCCAGTGTTGAGTATACCTTAAGATTGGTATGGTGAACTCATCAATTGATGTCATATCTTTAGATTCATCAACACCTGGGTCTGGAATGGGTTCATCATATACCCTGTCATCATTGTAGAATTGGTTCAAAACCTAGCCATCATCTTCTTCCTGCTAATCTGGAATATCATAAATCTTGACCATCCAAACAAATCTTAGAGACATTCTTTCATATTTTCTTCTTCTTACCACATTCCCATCTTCACAGTTAAGCCAATAATCTTCTAAATGTGACACATGGGCACAAAAACCAACTATATTTTTAGCAATATTTCCTTCAATATCATAATACACTCTCTAGAGTGGGAACTCTTCAAAATGGTATGTCCTCAAATGTTCTTCACACAAATCAGTTACTTTAATTGCACTGGACTTATAATTTCCTATTGTAATGGGAAATTTAAAAGAGGCCTTTTTGCGAGCATGGCTATAAAGAGCCTGAGATGATTTCAACTGTCTCACCAGTTCCAATAAAACAATTGTATCTGTGGGATACCTGGGCAGCATGAATGGGTGTCCATCAAATCCCTCCACTCTAATGTAGGAGTAAGTTGGGAACTGTATGTACCAGCCTCCTATAGGCCGAATGGTGCATCCAATGATAATCTCTTAGCTTTATCACCTTCCATTGTTGTAAAAAATTTCATAAAGAAAAAATCATTAACTCTCTTTTAATCATCTTTATACCCATGGATGGTGATTTGGGGTAAATTTGCATATATCAAATTGTTACCGACATTTGTGCCCAGAGTACCAACCTGTCTCAACCCTTGTTTACTGGCTCTTATAGCACAAGAGTAAATAACATACAATGACATGTATAAGCAACTAGTTTTGGGAAATGTAGTAATCTATTCATGTAATATGTCGCTTATCAGATTTCTCCAATGCAATTCCATAGGACCCTCTATCATATGGGATATTATCACAAACATCTAGGGTTCAAATTTTCTCACATCTCTTAAACCAGCTACTCTACTCAACAAAGTTATAATATCTTGAATTTCTTGTTTAAACATAGACCTTTGAATTACCTTGGTATGTTGTGTAATTGGTTGTTGGAACCATTGGGTGCTTATAATTTCTCTATTACACTCTTCATCATTTTGATATGTCCTAGCCTTAGCTTTTATGTTAACATTGTACATCTATGTGTAAATGGGGAGACCAAATGTGTATATGATTCCTTTCTGTGACAGGTCTGTGTATATTCTCCCTTCCTTTTCAACAATCCTCTTGGTTAGGTTGTAGTGATTTATACATTGTATAACTAATTCAAGAGCCTCCATTGCTGGCAGGAACCCTCTTGTAGGAAGTAACCCATTTTCCACAACATTCTTGGTGCATTGAGAAGCATTCTCTTATAATAGTCGTGAATGGATTTCAATGTTGGAAGACCATCCCATATGAGTTTTTGTAACCACTACATTGATGGGTACAACTTGTGAATTGCAATACTTGAATTCATCTTTTTCCCTTGTGTCAGAAGTGCTCATTTTGTATATAATGTGCTCTGCAATTTTCAGAATATGTGTCTTGTGTGTGAGTTAGGGTTAAATTTAACCAAAACTTACATTTTATAAAATTTTCAATTTATTTTCGATTAAATTTAAGAAATTAGAGAATAATCAACATTTCAATTTTTGAATGGAAATACCATTATCAAGATTTTTCAACTTGAGAAACACTTAACAAAGTATCAGTTACTCGAAACATACCTGGTTTTGGTTAATAATGGTGATCTTTCAAAATGCAACTTCAAAACCCTTGGTAGCTATGTCTTGGTCTCTCAAAATTTTCCTTTGCTTGCGTGCCAATGTCGTTTCGTTAATTGAATGTCCTTAGCAAATTTGCAATATGACATGAAGTGGAGTGTTGAAAAATAAATTGCATGCTTGAGGTGGTGCCAAGTACATATGTAGTTCATCACCTTTATTAATTACCTAATATTTCGCATTAATTCCTAGAATAAAGGTGCAATCATTACAGATTATGTTTCAAATCACAAACACCTAGATTTCTATGTTAGCTCGCTATTAGAGAAGAAAGACGACACGGTGATTATACGTGGCAATCAAATGTCATGCTAATTATTTGTAAGGTATATGTCATTAAAGATACATGATCGAGTGATGATCACTAGGATTAAATCTTTTCAGTATTGCTTTTGAAAAAGAACAAACACTGGGATCCAGGAAAGACTCTCTAAGGAAAGAGATAACCAGAACAAGAGAAAAGACTGGAAACCGAGTCTAAAAGATAGTTTTACAAATTTTAAAGAAGACTCTCCAGTTTCTGAATTTCAAAAAAAAAGAGAAATAGTAAGAATACCAAACTCTGGTAAAAAAGGAAAATTACTAGGATTGACAAATCTGGTCAATGAAATACCGGGTGGAGCTAGAATCATATGAAGATACAAATTCTCTTTGGTGCAAACGTAGGACTTCTGGACTTTGATTTCTAGTAACATATTAAACATTGTGAGAAGATTGAAACATCGAATCTGAGAAACAAAAGGATATAACAACAAAGAGGCCAAGTGAAAATGAAATAGAAATCAACAACCAACCGAGCAGCAAAACAATGCCAAAGCAAGTGAAAGCAAAAGAGAAAAGGAAAAAGAAAAAAAAAAGGGGGTCCACATTTTTCCAAGGGTAAAAAAATGGGGCGTGTTGTGAGACCACACAACAACTAGCAACCAACAAAACAAAACAAAATAATAGAAAGTCAATTCCAGATCTAATATCAATGTACCAACTTTATTTAGTCTTCTAATTATAAATGATAAGATCCTTATTCCACATTTAGATTTCACTTCGGTTGGCATGCAAGATTAAGTATTACTGAGCTCACATGTGTGCTATTAATTATTTCCACCATAGTAAACTTAGAAATAGCAACTGTTTGCATTAATCTACATAATATGACAATTCCTTTTAAGCCAACCAAGGATAGAGCCTTGTTGCCAGTTAGGCGTCCATATCCCCGACAAGGTTATCTTCGTAATTCCCCCAAACATAGCTCTACTCCCAATCAGGCATCCATAGCCCTTACAAGGTTATCTCCATAATTCCCCCAAACATAGCTCTACTGCCAGTCAGGTGTCCATAGCCTCGATAGAGTTATTTTGATAGCCTAAAGAGTTGATATCTTATCTTTCCTTTTTTTTCTTTTTTTTTTAGGTATAGCAATGATATCTCATTTTCAACTTTTGATATTTCAATGATAGCTCTTTTATCAACTTGTAAGCAATGAAGCCTGCTACTAGGTTGGGAATTACAGTGGTAGAAAAGGTAGTCTTTTTATTTTTTAATTAATGCAAACAAATGCTATCCTAAATTTTAGTAGAATGATTTAAATATATTCATTTGTAGCTCAACATCAACTGAATGATTCATGCTAATTAAGGTATAAATAATTGAATAATTCTCAAACAATTCATAAATAGAAAACTATTTCTGGTTAGAATATAGATTAAAGTTTTGGAGTTGACGTTTTATTGACTTGTAGGCCTTTGAAGGTTTCCAATTACTATAAAATAAAATGATGCAACACCCCCAAAAAGAAAAAAAAAACAAAAGCAACAAATGACCATTTACAAAAAAAAAATATTTACTTATGACTGGAAATAATGCTTTAGGAACTACCCATTGATAGGCAATGGGATATCTTCACCAGTCAAAGACTTCAACCTATAAGTACTATCACCCAAGATTTCAAAAATTTGGTATGGGCCTATCCATAATTTGTCAAACTTACCATGTTCACCTTTGCGTTCATGAGCTTTATTCCGATACAAGATCAAATCGGATATCCTAAAAGTATTTAATCTATCTCATTTATCAATGTTTGACACATATAACAATGTTTGATGTGTTCATAAGTATCTTTAAAAATCATTGGCTAGTAGTAACCAACTTTCAGAATAAGGTGTGCAGTAGCTAGGGGTGCTCCATGAGGTGTTCCAAATTTATCATGTAGTTCCTGCAACACTTTATCAACTTCTGTTCTATTTAAACATCTTAAATAAATTCCTCCATGATTTTTTTTGAATAGAGCTCCTCCCTTAATCATGTAACTCTATAATTTTATCTTGAGGTCTTTTCTTTGATTCCTTTGCATATGATCATGGAAAGTATGACTAACTAGATAATTCCAGATGTCTGAATACCAGCTTTCTTGATCCTTTACATCTAAAGTGTATTGTTGACTCAAAATTTGCAGGTCTATTTCTGCAATAGATCTAACCAAAGCTTGTCCTCATATCAACCTCATGGTTATGCTTTCTAAATCATATTCTTATAAAATGGTGACTCATTTGGCTCTCTTTTCTCCGAGCTTGCTCTGTGTTAACAACATTTTAACCACCGAATCTGGAACAATAGCTTTGACTATATTTCTAAGGATGTAATGTCTAAAATTGCATACCACTTTGACCAAATCAAAGGCTTGTTTCTCAATATCTATATATCTCAGTTCCGCTTCCTTGAATGGAGCACTCATAAAAGCAATTGGTTTCTCTTCTTTATTTTCGCCTTTCTGTGTTAATACTGTTACACAAGTGTGACCATAAACAAAAGAGTAAATATAAAAAGGTTTAACATAATATAAGCTTACCAATACCAGTGCTTCTATGATTGCAGTATTTATAGTCTCGAAGGTGATCTTAGCTTCATTCGTCCACTCTATTTTGGCATCTTTCTTTAACATATCATTGAGTGGCTTCACTATTTCAGCAAATCCTGTAATAAACTTTTGAACAAAATTAATCTTACCAAAATATGACTTCAATTATTTTCTGCTTCTCGAGGGCTATAGCTTGAGTAATGCATTCACTATGTCTGGGTCAATTGAAATACCGTGTTCAGAAATGATATGTCCTAGTAACTTACCTTCAGTTACCCCGAAAATACATTTTTTAGGATTTAATGAAACTCCATAGATTTCACACTTTTGTAATATCACTTTGAGATCTCGAATGTGATCTCTTCTATCTTTGGAAAATAATACATAAGGTCATCCATGTAAATAATAATGCATTTTCCTATCAATTCTCAAAAAGCATAGTCCATGGCTCTCTGGAATGTAGCTCCAACATTTATCAATCCAAATGGCATCCTTCTGTAAGTGAAAGTTCCCCAATTCATAGTGAAAGTTGTTTTCATATGATCTTCCCTTGCTACCATTAATTGGTTATATCCAAAAAATCCATCCAAAAAGGACATCATTTGGGAACCGTTAACTATGTATAGCACTTCTTCAAGTGAGCGTAGTGGATAATTGTATTTTTCAGATGCCTTTTTGAGATTTTGGAAATCTACACACAGTTGTATATCTCAATTTTTCTTCCTTACGGGGACCAAATTTTCCACCCAAGTAGAATGTCTGATAGGAAAAATTATCTTAGCTGATAAATTTTTTTGAACTTCCTTTTGAATTAAAGGCTCTAAGAGTGCATTTATTTGATGTTGTTTCTGTTTGAAAGGCTTCGCATTAGGCTTCAATGGTATAGTATGTGTAATGATGGAAGTGTCATAAGTCTTCAAGTCTTTGTATGTCCATGCTATGACTTTCTAGTAATCTTTAAGTGCTTGAGAAATATTTCTCTTTTCTTCTTCAATACAGATCTTTCCTATAAGCACGTTCTTAGGATCTTCTTTAGTATGAAAATTGTATAACTCAGATAGTCCTCCCTCACTTTGAGGTAAATCTTTCTATCTGACTATTTGATCAATGTTGAACAATCATTCTAACTCAATTATTCCTTTCAAAATGTTATTATCTTTGGCTTGAATCAATTCTTCATCTTGAATTTTTCCATCAGGGAAATCTCTCTTTGATTATTTGTGCTTTGAAAATACTAGAATTAGTGATGAATTCCAATATGTGTTGATCATCCTCAAATACCTACAAATTAGTTACATTATCAGGAATTAAAGGTAACTGTACTAGTTCAACCATAAATCTTTTTAGATATGAGGTCTCTAAAGGTTCTAAAGTATTGGCAGCAGTACCTAAAGCATCAAATATTTGATTAAATCTTTTAGGGATATGAGTAATGTTGAATGTGTCAAATTCTTCAATTAAATCCCATACTCTGTGTTGATAATTGGATAATTTCTTGTAGTGGAAAATATATTGCTTTCAGACTTGTTTAACCACCAATTCTGAATCACCAGACACTTTAAGGATTCTAACTTTCTTCTTGATTGCTAGGATCAAGCCATGTATGAGGGATTCATATTCTACAACATTGTTAGTACATTGAAATTGCAATAGATATGCAACAAGAAAAGAATTACCTTGCGGGTTAATAAGCTCGACTCCGATTCCAATTCCTTGTCTAGATTTCGACCCGTCAAATTTAAGAATCCAGGCTTGATCATTTGTAGCTAATATTTTACCATTTTTAAATATCATTGAATACATATTTTCAGTTTGTATGTCTCGATCCTTGTCTCTACATGTTTTTGATTTAGTTCTTTTGACATTATCATGTTCTGGACAATATCGATTCTCAATTTTGCAAATTATCTCCAAACACATCATACAACTATTTTCTGAATGTGCAACATTATGCAACTTGCACCAATCCTGTAACAACAAATTCTTTAGTGAAATTTTGATTTTACCTCTCTCTTGAGCTTTTGCAATAATATTCTTCTGAAATTTATCATAAGGACTATTTTCTTCTTTAGAAGAATTACAATCTGATTCAATTAAAACATATGTTCTAGGAGTGAATTCATTAGATTTCTTAGCATCACAAGTGAGAAATTATTCAATTTTAACTCCTAAACTTTGTATTTTGTAAACTCCTGGTTCTTCATCGATGTATAGAACTTCATTTTTCTGATTATAATCTATAGTCATGTATTTTATGTGCAGTTCTCTTTCAATCCTGATTTGATTAGGAACTCCCTTCCATGGTAGCCACATGTGTGAGAAATCAGTAGCCATGTATCCATTCAATGTTTTAGATCAGTCTTTGCTTAAAAGCATACTGTAAGTGTCAGGTATCTCCACGACTTGAATGCCAATATCATATTGGATTCTAGGGTCAAAAGCCAATTGCATGTGAATATGAATGTCAATATAATATTAGATTCTAGGGTCAGAAGCCAATTGCATGTGAATATTAGTCAACTCTCCCACTACATTTACCTCTGTCTTGTCAAGTTGAGTGGCTTTCTTTAAAGAAATTGCAGGAGTTAACCCTAACGTCTGACATATGGATAATGACATCACATTAGTAGATGCTCTAGAGTATACTAAGCAGTTATGAAGATTCTTACCAAATATTCTCAAAGTGAGCAAAAATGGTGGGGACTCTAATTTTCCTTTGTAAAAGGCTACTTGTGCATCTGCTATGGCAACAATGTTTTTATCTTTTTCTTTAGCCTGACTATCTTTCACTTTAATTTCTTTGAATTTTATTTCTTTAGGAAAATATTCTAAGGTGTCTTAAGTAATTCTAATAGTGAAAGGATAATCTTTACCTTCTTAATTCTTTTCGCTAAATAATTAGTAAAGTTGTTTTGATTAGCAGAATCTATCTTTTCACCTTTTGAAGTGTTTGCTGAATTATAGTGAGAGGTTACCTTAGGAAACCCTGGGTTATTGCTTGATTTGTCGTCAGGTGGAGTTTTGAAGTTATTAGGCGAGATGGATGTCGTTAAAGGCCCATTGAATTTACCTCCACTGTTAATGTTATTCCTTGTATTGTAATTATGTCCCTTCTGATATTGTTGGAAGGCATGCATTTCATCTATTTCTTCTTGAGGCTCATTTTCATCCTGATAAGGAAAAGTATATGTTTCCAAGGTCATAGTCGAATTATTGCTTTCATATTCATGAGCACGACTTGTAATAGCAGTGAGTGATCTGAAACATTCATAACTTTCTAGGACTAGAGCAGAGTCATATCCTATCAAAACTAATTCATTTCCTTTAGGAGGATGTGAATCATAATGTTCATTGTAATGTGTAGCAGCAAGGAAAATGTCTGAAGTAATTTTAAATTGTGAACAATCTACTTCAACATGAGCATTTGTATTATAAATTCTACACCAATTATTCATTGTGAGATTAGCTAGTTTCACTTTCGATGTAGACTTTTCATCAGTTGAATTAGGATTATCTAAAGGTGTTGATACTCCCCCATTATTAGGGTGTGTATTCCAAGGTCTAGGTGGCCTGGGAGCATTATACATTCAGTTTTGCAAATTCTGATTATTATTCTAAGCATAGAAATTTTGATTCCTTAATTTTGTAACCTTTTTGGTTAATATTTTTAGTTGAGTTGCCACTTCTTTCATGTCTTCCTTTTCCTCAAAAATTTTAACATTTTGGTTTTCTTGAGTTTGTGAGAAAAAAATAATTTCTATTAGGACATAGCTTTGTAATAGTTGGACCAAGGTGAGGGACTAAAGCTTCACTATCTTTGGTTGAAAGAAAGTATTTTGAGGAAATGTCCCACTCTAGACCATTGTAGGATAAATGTTGGGAGCCATAGGATGACCTATAGGAACTCCATTTACATTCAAGGTAGGGTAAATATTCAATTTGTCTCTGCCATTTGTAGATGATCCATTTCCAATATGTTTCATTTCTAAATTCACACTTACGACTTCAACATAGGCTTCTGGTAAAGTAGTGGGAGGATTTTCTCTTCAATTCACCAACATAGCATTTAAAGGATCTACTATTGTATAATAAACTGTGATAGCATACAAATTATCCACTACATAAGGTGCTTGTAGCCTAGAATAAGCCTTTTGAAATCTGTCATTACAAGCGGTTATAGGTTCACCTTCAAACCTCTTGATTTGAGAAAATTGATGATATAACAAAGTAGGGTCAGTCGGTGTTCTAAATCTGGCTAAAAATTGAGTTTCCATGTCTTGGGCCATGATCTGATAGAATTATGATGCAGGTTGATATACCACTGGTAAACTTCATCACTCAAAGTATATGGGAACAACCTACATACGACATCTTCATGTTGAATCCTTGCTCTAAAGCATGTAGCCTTGAATATACTAATATATTCTTCAACATCTTTGTCAAAATAAAATTTAGGACACAATTTGTCAGGATTTTTTGGTAAATCGTTGTATATGGAAAATTGAATTGGTGACTCCACATTAAAGAATGCCATCACTATGGGAGGTAATGGTGTAACAAAATTTGGAATCTTTGGACTTGCACTTAAACTCACAGACTTTTAAGGTCTAGATGATGTTCGACCACTAAGCTCGACTAGAGTCACGCAAGGATCACTAGACCGAGATCTAGTGGTCATACAAAAATCTAGTTTAAAGCCTAACAAAACCAAAAATAACAATAGCCCTCATCCTAGTGCTAGTTCCTATTGACTACAATTTTACTCACAACAAACAGGGTGAATAAATTCTTCACAGACAAGATCGCAAAGAGCCTATCCTTCTTGAAACATATGAAACAAAGACAACCTAAAGGGGAATTCTGCATTTATAGGACAAAGAATGGCTTTCGTTCAATCCCAAGTCTCTGAAAACCAGGACATGGTTGCACTAGGGTCACTCTCAGGTATTGATGTGATATTGTTGTTAATCTCAAAGGGACTATGGTTATTTATAACTTTGTTAAGAGTTAAAAGTACTTCACATAAAAAATTTCACTTCATTCATAGAACTACATCATGAAATCAAAAGATTTTATAGTAATGTTTCATGAATATCACAATTCTTTGCTATCACTTAAGTATATTTAGCATTAAGCATTCAATAAAATTATGGAAAACAAAATATTTTCAATAAGATTCCTTCCATTCATTTAAATTTTGGAAAATTTTCAAATATTTAAACATCTATTCTAAAACAAAGCATAAAAAATACTAAAAATTAAAATTTTCTCCTGGTTATTCTCCATGGATGCCCCAAAAAATTAATTAAAATAGAGAAAACTGCTTTATACTTCACTAGATTGCTTCACAACTACATATAAAATGGTGCAAGCTTTTAAAGAGAGGGTTTCATTTCTGTACATCAAGTAGGTTCTGTATGCACCCTTAAATGATGCAACATATAGTCTTGTTCAGCCAAACTAACAAAACCAACTACAAAAGTTACTAAGATAGGTAGCTATCTAAGAAGCTTTGATATTAATTAATGTCTACGCACATACAAATTTTTATGTCAGAATGGTTCAAAAAATAGGAAAAAAGAACAAGACTTAAAAGTTTATGCTCCTCCGACATCCACAAATTTCAAACTTCAAATAAAAATGAGGGAGGAGATGGCCTTTTATAGAAACAAGGGCCTAAAAGTTCAACTTAAAATTCTATCCAGAGAATTAGAAATAACAAATTAAAATGTGGCACGTGGAATTTGCCACCTGTCATTAAGAACATTCTAGAATAAGTCAAGGATTTGACTTCATTAACAACAACACTTTTCTTCATACTTCAACATGAACACTTTGCACTAATCGAGGCTACCAGCTTCCTTCCAAAACAATGGAATAAAGAACATTTACTGAGATTGAGATCAACCTACAATTTCAAAATTGAAACAAAATGAACTTCATCACATTTCTGGTATCTGATATCTAGTTCTTTAGCTTCTCTCATGACTTGGGCTCTGGGATTCTTCCTTCACCTTTCTTCAATTGATATTCTCGAAAAGCACTTAATAATTGATGCATGTGTTCCTTTGAAATCCCTTGCATGGATTTCCAAGTGAGCTTGAGCCTAATATATTCTTTAGTTACTCAAAGTATGATATCATTCTTTTGTACATTGTCTACTTCATATTTGGCTAGATAATATTTCTGCATTGTATTATCTCATCAATGACCTCCCATGTCAGCAATTGAACATGATCTCTATTTATTATTTCTATCAATTCCTTGAAGGATTTATCTTCTTTTCCCTCTTGTCCTAATGTTCAGGGATCAAAACCTTGACATGCTAGTACTTTGATAAATTCTTGATTTTCACCAATCAATCTTTTGCATTCTACGGTGACCTTTTCAAATCCTTCAATACATTGTATTAAAATTTCACCTTCCCATTTCAACCGTTTCTTCCATTTTTCTGGTAATGGAAGTTCAGGTTTTGATATTGCATCACTCTGTATTAATTCTTGGATATCTAACTACATGAGAATTTCAATGCTTCTCCTTTCTTCGATGACTTGCTCTTGGAAAAATTTGCACTCGTCTTCAAATCTCTTCAATTTCTCTGAATAGTGGTATGCATCCTTGTACTTCTTTATTGCATTAGTAATGAATTATTCTCCTTGCTTTAACTAGTCTTCAATCCATTCTTCAAGCATATTCATTTTATGATGAACTGTTGCAATTGCATCTACTTGCTCTTGTGACATCAACACTGGATGTTGGGGCAGTTCAGCTTGTTCTCGACTAGATAAAGCTAATGACTTTATGAAATGTTCCAAGGTAGCAACCTCATGTTCTTTCAATTCTCTTTTCTTCTATTTTTATTTCTGCACTCTGGCAATAGTAGCATTTAAATTCACTTTTATTTCCTCTAACTCTTTTTGCCATGATGAGTGTCCAAGGTTAATAATTGTTATCTTATACTCTGTAGGTGTTATTTCATGTTTGTCCTTATCAACTATTGGAGTAGCTATCTGAATAGTTCTATTGCCATCTACATTTCTCTGTATGACATGTTTTGCCTTTGCTCTGCACCTAGGTTTAGGAGTACCTACTTCTTGTATAAAATTATTAAGATTTAGAGGTAGTACTTCTACTTCCATTGGAGAAGCTAATTCCTTGATTAACCAATTAGGTGTATCATCTTGTTGTACCTTTGTAACATTTATTTGTTCTTTTTTACTACTTGTTTTAGGAACTTCTTGTCTTTGACTTGTCACATTATCTAGAATGGGAGTTTATTAATGATATCTAGCATAGATTTAGGATTAGTAGGGTTTGAAACTACCTCCTCTGTTTGGAGACTTACATTTTCCTGTCTATCCAGATTTTCTACTTCATCTCTCTAAACATTATCTTCTTTATTCACTGCTACACTAGGATTCTCTTCATTTTCAATTCCATCTCTTGAAAACTGTGTAGCTTCCTCTTCTACAATTTCAATTTCAATTTTAGTTTCAACATGGCCTTTCTCTGGTTCTTCAAGGAGCTGCGATTGTTCACTAATATTTGGCACATTCCCAAGCGAAGGTTGGGAATCAAAAGTATCTTCAACAATTCTTTCATCAATAGGATCCTGCTTTGCAGTCTCCCCTATTTCCATTTCAAGTACATTAGGATTTCCTGCCTCTGAGATGAGCGTTCCTTGAATAAACTCTTCTTCTTCAACATTTATGGGGTTAGAACCTTCATCCTAAATTTCTTCTATCACTAGATGCACCATGGGTTTGTCTTTAGATTTCTTTTCTTTCACTTTCTCCCACATAGCACCCCATTTATCCATCTGTTCTTTAATGCTAGCTTCATCTTCTTTAAAAATTTCCTCTAAAGCTATATGATTCCCTCCCAGTGATTGTTTCATGCTAGCCATATTAACAAAAGGGGGATAAGTAAACAATGTTGCTCATGTTCCTTTGTCAATAATTACTCTTGTTCTTCATTTAGCTATAGAGGAAGATGCACCTTTAGGTATTTCTTTTGATTTATCCTTACCTATTTCTGCATATTTTTGTTTATCAGATGGTTTTATGGGAGCTTCATGTCTTGTAATTTTAGGAGTTCTTTCTTCAATTCTAATACTTAGAGCTACCTTACCGATCTTTATTTTCTTCTTGGTAGGCTCTCCACTTTCAAAGGTTGTCTCATCTCTTTGCTTCTTTCTTTTATCTTATGAGAAGATAGGCTCAATTCCTCTTTCTCTCAAACCTTTGCAAAAAATTTCAATCCAGTGTTGAGTATACCTTAAGATTGGTATGGTGAAATCATCAATTGATGTCATATCTTCATCATCAACACCTGGGTTTGGAATGGGTTCATCATATACCCTATCCTCATTGTAGAATTGGTTCAACACCTAGCCATCATCTTCTTCTAGCTGATCTGGAATATCATAAAGCTTAAGCATCCAAGCAAATCTTAGAGACATTCTTTCATATTTTCTTCTTCTTACCATGTGCTCATCTTCATAGTTAAGCCAATAATTTTCTAAATGTGACACACGAGCACAAAAACCAGCTATATTTTTAGCAATATTTCCTTCAATATCATAATACACTCTCTGGAGTGGAAAATCTTCAAAATGGTATGTCTTTAGTTCTTCACACAAATCAATTACTTTAATTGCAATGCACTTATAATTTCCTATTGTAATGGGAAATTTAAAAGAGGCCTTTTTGTGAGCATGGCTATAAAGAGCCTAAGATGATTTCAACTGTCTCACCAGTTCCAATAAAATAATTTTATCTATGGGATACCTAGGCAGCATGAATGGGTGTCCATCAAATACCTCTACTCTAATGTAGGAGTAAGTTGGGAACTATATGCACTAGCCTTCCATAGGTTGAATGGAACTTTTTGCTTCAAGGGATAATCTTTTATCTTTATCACCTTCCATTGTTCTAACCAATTTCATGGAGAAAAAATCATTAACTTTCCTCTAATCATCTTTATACCCATGGATGGTGATTTGTGGTAAATGTGCATATATCAAACTATTACTGACCTTTGTGCTCGGAGTACTAACCTATCTCAACCCTTGTTTACTAGCTCTCATAGCATAAGAGTAAATAACATACAATGACATGTAGAAGCATTTGGTTTTGGGAAATGTAGTAATTTGTTCATGTAATTTGTCACTTATCAGCTTTCCCCAATGCAATTCCATAGGACCCTCTATCATACAGGATATTATCACAAACATCCAGGGTTCAAATTTTCTTACATCTCTTAAACTAGCTACTCTTCTCATCAAAGTTATAATATCTTGCATTTCTTGTTTAAACATAGACCTCTAAATTACCTTGGTTTGTTGTGTAATTGGCCATTGGCACCATTGGGTGCTATAAATTTCTCTGTTATGCTCTTCAACATTCTAATATGTCCTAGCCTTAGCTTTTATGTCAACATTGAACATCTATGTGTAAATGGGGAGACCGAATGTGTATATGATTCCTTTCTATGACAGGTCTGCATAAATTCTCCCTTCCTTTTCGACAATCCTCTTGGATAGGTTGTAGTGATTTATACATTGCATAACTAATTCAAGAGCCTCCATTGCTGGTGGAAACCCTCCTGTAGGAAGTAACCCATTTTCCACAACATTCTTGGTGCATTGAGAAGTATTCTTTTTTAATAGTTGTGAATGGATTTCAATGTCGGAAGAACATCCCGTATGAGTGTCTATAACCAATATGTTGATGGGTACAACTTGTGAATTACAATACTTGAATTCATCTTTTTCCCTTGCATCAAAAGTGCTCATTTTGTATATAATGTGCTCTACAATTTTCAGAATATGTGTCTTATGTGCGAGTTAGGGTTAAATTTAACCAAAACTTACATTTTATAAAATTTTCAATTTATTTTCGATTAAATTTAAGAAATCAGAGAATAATCAACATTTCAATTTCTGAATGGAAATACCATTATCAAGATTTTTCAACTTGAGAAACACTTAAAAAAGTATTAGTTACTCAAAACATACTTGGTTCTGGTTAATAATGGTGATCTTTCATAATGCAACTTCAAAACCCTTGGTAGTTATGTCTTGGTTTCTCAAAATTTACCTCTCCTTGTGCGCCAATGTCATTTTGTTAATTGAATGTCCTTAGAAAATTTACAGTATGACGCGAAGTGGAGTGTTGCAAAAGCAATTGCATGCTTGAGGTGGTGCCAAGTACATATGTAGTTCGCCACCTTCATTAATTACATATTATTTTGCATTAATTCCTAGAATAAAGGTGCAATAATTATGGATTATGGTCCAAATCATGAACACCTAGATTTTTGTGTTGGTTCGCTATTAGAGAAGAAAGACGGCATGATGATTATACGTGGAAATCAAATGTCATGCTAATTCTTTGTAAGGTATATGTCATTAAAGATACATGATCGATTGATGATCACCAAGATTAAAGCTTTCTGGTATTGATTCTGAAAAATAACAAACATCGGGATCTTGGAAAAACTCTCTAAGGAAAGAGAAAATCGAAACGAGGAAAGACTAGAAATTGAGTCTAAAAGATAGTTTTAAATTTTTTTAAGAAGACTCTCCAGTTTTTTACTTTCAAAAAAAAAAAATAGTAAGAATACCAGACTTCAGTAAAAAAAGGAAAATTATTGGGATTGACAACTCTGGTTAGTTAAATACTGGGCAGAGCTAGAATCATATGAAGATACAAATTCTCTTTGGCGCAAATGCAGGACTCCGGGACTCCAGTTTTTGGTAACATATTAAACATTGTGAGAAGACCGAAACACCAAATCCGGGAAACAAAAGGATATAACAACAAAGAGGCCAAGTGAAAATGAAATAGAAGTCAACAACCAACTGAGCAGCAAAACAATGCCAAAGAAAGTGAAAGAAAAAGAGCAAAGGAAAAATGGAAAAAAGGGGGTCCACATTTTTCCAAGGGGAAAAAAATGGGGTGTTTTGTGAGACCACACAACAGGTCCCCCCTATTATAGAACACATCAGTTCTCTCTTACAAGACACATTGGTCACCCATTATAGAACACACAGGTCCTCCAATTATAGGACACTGGGTTCTCCATTATACGACACAAGGTTCTGTTATTATAGAACATTGTGTTCTCCATTATAGAACACAATTTCCTCCATTATAGAACACAAAGGTTCTCCATTATAGGATGCAATGTCCTCCATTTCAGAACAAAAAGGTTCTCCATTATAGGACACAGTGTCCTCCATTATAGGATGGAATGTCCTCCATTATAGAATACAAAGGTTCTCCATTATAGGACACAATGTCCTCCATTATATGACACAATGTCCTCCATTATAGAACACAAAGGTTCCCCATTATAGGACACAATGTCCTCAATTATATAACACAAAGGTTCTTCACTATAGGATGTAATGTCCTCCATTATAGGAAACAATGTCCTCCATTATAGAACAAAAAGGCTCTCCATTATAGGACACAAATTCCTCCATTATAGGATGCAATTCCCTCTATTATAGAACATAAAGGTTCTCCCTTATAGGAAGTAATGTCCTCCATTATAAGACACAATGTCCTCCATTATAGGACACAACGTCCTCCATCATAGGATGCAATGCCCTCCATTATAGGACACAATGTCCTCCATTATAGATTGGATCCCTTGAAGACATTCATTCCTTTGGTTTCATTTCTTAAAGGAGTCACCTCCTTCCTTATCTCCTCCTTTGTATCTTCTTCTTTCATTTGGTTCTTCTTTACCTTTATCTCTTGTAACTTGATTAGAGTTTGCTTCCTTGTTGAAGGATTCTCTTCTTTTCCATATGGATCTGTTTCCTAGCTTCCTAACTTCCTTACATTATTCCTCCCCATAAAAGTGCTTAACCTTTGAAGTCATCTTCTTTGGTAAGTTTGCAATAATCATTTTTTCATAGGATGGCAGGATTATGTTCTAATACCACTTGTAATGTCCCATTTTGGGATTTCCCTAACTCTTGTCCTAGAATCACAAGCATAATGTAGTTATGGTTATAACTTTCCTCTTAAATGCTTCAAACAAGATAAATCTTGGTTTTAGGTCTTTTGCAAATATATATTTATATATATATATATAATTATATTAAAATATATTAAGTCAATAGACCTCTTAGATCCTTATTCCTTGATTCTAACCTGATTATATTCTTCCCTTCATAAAATATATGGATCTAATTGATGGATTAATATTCAAAAGATATTACTTTCCCTAATTTTCTACAACAATAGTATTTATGTACATAATTTATTCCCTTATTTCTGAATTCATAAAATGAATACTACTCACTATTCCAAATTTGTTGTTCCTATATTCTTCTTTTCTCCCTTATCGATCATCTTCAAATTCTATTTATATATCTATGTTTCCATGAAGAGAGGCATCCTTTGGATAGAGACAACTCTCTCAAAGTATTAACACTTAATTAACCTTGATCACTACCTCAAACTATTTATACTTCCTTTAAGTTCCTCCCTTATAGAAGATCGCTATCTTCACAAATATAAATTTGTCTTTTCCTAATGAATTGTTTCCTCCTATTAAATGGAATTTCTTCCATCTTTACTGTTATTAATTGTTGCTATTAATCAATACTTATATATATTTGCTACTGCTCATTTATGAATTGATGCTTTTGTTTAGTTAATCATCGCATATATATGTGATTATATCTTGAATTAAGGTGGTCAACCAACATTAAGGGTTATGACCATTTAATATATGTATATATTATTTATTTATATTATATATTTTGTGTTTTCTTATTTTATTATATTTATTTTCTATATTAGTTTATATGCTTAGTTTATATTATAATAATCAAATTGTTAATTTTGTATGGTTGATATTTATATTGTTATATTTCATTATTATAACTATAATATTATCTTATGATAATTATAATGAAATTTCTAATATATTGTCTTGTTATTTATTTTATTCATTTATTTGTATTTCAATGTTTGGTTATTTTTATATTTTAGTGTTGAAATTTGGGGGAAATGACATCCATCCATTTCATTTTTATGAACCAATGCAACCTCCAATTTATAGATTCCCATGCACTGCAAGGTTCTCATAGGCCCAAGAACAAATTCCTATGCATGTTCATTTTCATATGCATACTTCTTTACCTAAGAATGTCATAGGTTTTCCCCTACCATCTTCTTGGTCAATAATTCCTTCATTACCCTTCTTCATGGTAGTTGTCCTCAACATTATGTTCACTTTCCTTTGTAACCTTCTCTAAGTTCATTGCATTTTTTGAAACCTCCTTCATTGCATAGTTTTTGTTGTTTGTATCCTATTCTCATTACATTGACCATGTGGCTAGCTTCTTGATTGAATAACCTTCATATTGATATTACTATCCTTGGATTGAAAGTGATTGTAATTTTACTACCGCCCTCTCAAACTTTCTATTGTCCCTTCTTGGAAAGGCTACCCCTTAGACTGTATTACAATCATAAGGCTATATAATCTGCCCTCTCAAACTTTTTATCACTTCTCTTGTTGTGAATGCCTCTATCTTTCATTGAGATCTAAAACCTAGTCAAACACCTTGAGGTGACTCTATTGAAATGGTGCTATGCCTTGGTATGGTTTCTATCATGCTTTGAATCTATCCTTTATCTCTTGTGCTCATTGCATACATGGTGGACTGTTATGACTATCATAAAGACTTATGACAATCCTTTATTACATGCTTCCCTTTCATTGTTATGACTAAATTTGTTACTTCTTTCTCTAAATACTTCTAAAATATCTATGTTATTTCCATTTTTAGACTTGGTATTTGAAAGAGTATTATTTCTTCCCTTGGTCAAAGAGTATTATTGTTGCCCTCTACATTAAGGTCTATTTTAGAAGGATGACGATCATGTTCATCAATTATGTTGGTGTAAATTTGAATTGTTTAGATGAAATTTGATTATATGAGGTCATATTTGTCATGTTTGTATAATTCAATTGTTTATAAAGAGTTTTTTTGTATAAATTTAAAGTTTTGTGCTTGTCACCTTCTCACATAGATCAATTGCAATCATTTTCATTTTCATTTTCATTTGATATTTTTTTAGTGAGCATTACTTAATTTTGTTATTTTTTTATGTTTGTAAACATGTAGCATTCAAAATCATGCCAAGGAAATGAGAAAATCCTCTAATGTTGGATGAACATGAAGCCAAAACTACAAGGAGAAGAGAAATAAAAATGAAAGTTCATGAAGAAAGGAAATTGAACCCCATAGAAGAAGAAATTATAATGAAATCTAAGAGAGATGTTGAATTGGAATCACAAAGGGAATGGATGCAAAAAATCCATGCAAGGAGACAAATGAATCCTAAAGTTTGGGGCACATCATCAAACATAAGTGAAGTTCAAGGCACACAATCTACAATATGTCATGTTCAAAGCACATAAAAAATCACATCTCTATATGAAGACACACCATCTACAACATGTGGTGTTGAGAGTACATAAAAAAAAAACATCTCTACTTGAAGACACTCCACATACCACATCTCAAGTTGGAGGTACAATATCATTTACATGTCAAATTCAAGGTACATCATCAATTTCATCTCTAGTTGAAGGTACACCATATATTCCTGATGTTGTTGATATTCCTAAAGTTGATGCAACTTTACCTTTGAGAACTCCTAGAGTTTTGCATAGAAAACCTAAATATTTGATTGATATTGATGGTAATTTTTTGAAACCAATGATTGATAAGATTTCAAAACGTACATGTCAAAGATATGCAAGGAGGATATGTAGATTATTTTTTGATAAGCTAAATGAGACTAGAAGATTTCAACTATTTGTTGAAATGGTGAGGCAACTCAAGTTTAGGCCCACCATGAAGATTCTTGGGCTAAGAACATCATATGACTCAAGTGAGAAATCCATTGTAAAGAATCTAACAAGTGCGTATGAGAGTGTGGGTTCTACCTCATTCACAAAAGATAGTAATACCAAACGACATGTGATGACATCAACATTGGTAAGCAATCAATCTAGGAATAAGATAATCCTTTCAAAGATAAGTAAAACTTTGAAAATAATTATATCATCTCTAATGAGAGACAAAAGACTTAGGTGTGAAAGAGTGGAGGATCCAAATAATTGAGTTATGGGCATTCTCGGGTAGACTACCATAGAAAGATAAAGAAATTGTTCAAGCCTTGATATCTCTAATACAATAATTTTGGAAGAATAACACAAGGGTATCTCCCAATCAAAGAAATGTTGTAAGGAGTAGAATTGGTAGTAAAATCCATGAGCCACATCCAAATTGTTTTTTGGATATGACTCAAACCCATTTTTTATTTATTTGTAGAGATGTATCCTCAAGTTAAAATTTATCAAAGGTTTTTTGAAATGCTAAATACTTTTTATGTCAAAATAAAACAAACACACACTAATTTTTGTTGTAGAGTACATATTGAGTTTTCTAACCATTATGATTTTTATCAACATATATGTGTATATATGCATACTAAAAATGTTTTGTAGGAATATAACATAAGGCCTCCACCTAGATCTTCAAGTTATTTCTTATCTACCATTCTATGTGAAAGAGTGGAAGGTCAAATTTTTTATAGGAAATCATGTTTGGATGGCACATGCATTGTGCTTACTTGCAATATTTTCCAATTTTCCAAAAAAATGATAGTACACATGTATTTGGAAATGAAATTGTGGAATTTGGAAAATACAAGAAAATGGCCTATAGTCAAAAAGATGTGAAAAAAGAAAAAAGTGTGAATTGGTCAATGATAAGATTCTAGTGTATCAATCTATGGAATTTTTTTGTGATCATGTGGTCTATGAGTATGCAAGGCATACACATAGAGCTTGATGGTTGGAATCCCAGTTCAAATTATGCAAGGACACATTTCCACTTCATAACATCATTTTAGTTGTTGACTTTGCAGAGAACTAGACACAACCATAAAACAAGGTGCAATCACAATAATACAAAACTCCACATGAGTTGCTATATTTGTGCATATAACATTCGATCATGCAACTGATTGTATAGAGGACAACATGAAGGTATTTAGGGAGTATCACTTTTACATCAGTGATGATCACATGCATTCTACACAATTCATGCAAGATTTCTTTTAGATGCTCTATGTTGATTTGGATTTTAGGGGAATATCATTCAGTCAAAATACCATACGGTTAGATAATTGTACATCACAATTCAAGAACTCTAGAATGTTTTATTGGTTGAGAAGGATGCATAGGATCAATGGTGTTCAACATATGTTGAATTTATCTGAGGCCGCACATGGAAAGGGGGAGCATGATGGTGTAGGAGCATGCATTAAAAGAGCCTTAGCATGAGAAGAGTTAAAGTAAAAGGTTAGTCTAAATTTGATAGATGCAAAAATCAATTATCTAGTGGTGTAATTACACTATGGGTCCAAGTAATGAAGGTAATTATTTAGTTCGTAGATTTTTTGTTGGTAGATGATACTAACATTGTGAAATATGAGGATTGTTGTACACTAATAGGATTGAGTGAGCTACACTTTTTTAGAAGCTCCAATGCAGGTTCATGGACTATGCATACACGAAAGATGACATGCTTTTGTTATTCATGTATAGTTCAAGCATGGAATGAATGTGACTCAAAGGAGTGGGTTGATGAATGGTGGTTAAGTATTCTAACTCCACTTGACACATATCAATAATGGATCTAAAAATCATGGAGATGTAATCATCCATTAACTTTGATCGTGTATCATATCTACTAGAACTAGGTAATATATCTTCTTGTATAGTTTACCAAATTCCTAGTTTTATCTTACTTTGTAGTTTTTTTGTACTATTCATTAAATTCATCTAATTGGATGCACATATCAAAGTAGGGCATGTTTATGCAGTGATTTTAGATGAAGAAAATGAAGAGGGAACATATTATTACTTTTTTCATTGTATTGAGCCTAAAAATAAATTGGAGGGCCCAATTACAGATGGAGAAAACATAGAATATCCTGCAAGTTTGATGGTTGTTACTAGAACATGGCTTAGAAGGTACCTAGTTAATAATTCTTTAGTTTGGTTGTTTGAGGAATTCAGAACACATCAAAAGGTTCTTCACTACTTGAACCTTGTCATGGAAGATAACATTCATTTGATCAAATATCAGGGCATACCTATGAACAAGAATTTGTGGAAGGTACATGAGCCTAACCAATAGGTAATACTTGACAAAATAAAGAGTAGCACATACTCGAATGGTTCATTGGATTGATTTGCAAGTATGTACATTGAATTTGTAAAGTCATGTTAAATTGATCATTTTTTTGGGGTCATTAAAAAATGTATCATTATCTTGTTTTTTAACTACTATGGAAATGAGAAAAGCACATATATTTGGAACCTCTAAAAATGGGGTATGAAGTGTTATTGTATGGTTTAGGACATAGAGCACACCCACTTTCAAGCTGTTCCACTAAAGGATAACCCTAGAGATCTCAATGCAAAGGACAAATATATCTTATATTAGGGTTGTCCTTGGGTCTAATTGTAAACTAATGTGGGGTTCACCACCAAGTAAGAACTTGGAAAGAAAAATGCAATGTAGGTTGTAACACTAAACCCTAATATGATGCAATGAACTGCAAAATGACCTAGAATAGTAAACGAAACAACACAAAAAACTATAGGCAGGACTGTGTGCACTTGGAAATCTAGAGATGGCTAGAAGGAGGTCTAAAACACTAGATTTTTTTCCTTTAATGCTAAGTGGGACTCATTTTCCATGTTGGGTGAATCAGTCCAAAATCTAGGTTTTTGTGCAAGAACAAGAATCTTCCAAATGGATATTTGAATCTATAAAAACTTGATTTTTGACCAAAACTAGGACTCATTCGCTAGAAGTGGTGAATCAATCTAGTTAGGTTTTTTTGAAACTTCGAGATCTAAATCCACTCTTCTCAGTCTACTCAATCTACTTCTTCAGGTTTTCAGATCTAAAAGTATGTAAATCAACCTGTAGGTTCTCTCCAATGTTCTCCAAGGCTTGATGTCAACTTTGCCAACTTTTTTCACTTTGAAAACTTTCTCCAATCCTACTCTTTAATGTTTCTTTAATATAAACCTATAAATCACACACTAAAGAGAGGTAAAAATGTTGTTTTGTTAGTGGATATGAGTTTTCCTTGGTCAAACCCTGTTTTGGTAATCAAACCTTGAAATAGAATGAAATAGGAATGGAGAATGATGAATGAACAAAATATGATGTTGCAACTCACCAAACCCTATCAATAATCTACTACAAACATGTTTGAGATGGCTCCAATGGATGTAGATCTTGACTCTTGCTTGAATAGGATGGATCTTGAATGAAGTGCTAGCTTGAATCATGAAACCCTACATCACAATTGTTAGCTCCAAAATAAACATGATGCATGAAGTCATTGACATGATGTTTGATGCTTGAATGCTACTCTAAAATTCTTGATAATCTACCTTTGAAGACTCTTGAATTCTCTTGTAAACACTTGAATGCAATTGTGAACTCAAACTTGCTATAAGGATGAATACTTGAATACTTGGGGGTTAAAATGAGTGAAAGAAAACTGTATTTATACTCAATTATGCAGGAATTCCCAAAATTACAAAACTACATGACGACATCATATCTAGGAGGATAGACTCCTGCAAAAAAATTGAATTAATTTTGATTTTAGGCCACATGACTCATTCGCCCAAGGTGGTGAATGAGTTCCACCGGGCATAATTTTTGGGACCATTTTTTAAAATGCTTAGAAAGGTATGAAATCAAGTTTGAGACCCAAAAACCTTAGTAGGAATTATTTTACCAAGGTGGTTAATGAGTCCTGGATCACTAAATATGGGCCACACAAGCTGAAAATACTTGAATTATGATTGGATAATTATTTGTGTTGGGATTATCCTCAAAACTATGCATTAAATGGGGCTTGTGGATGTAAAGTAAGGCTAATTAAAGCATAAGAAATCCCAATTAACAATGACAACCCTAGAAATGTGTGAAAGTGTGTTACAAAACTTTACACCACTTCAAATAAGATAAGATTAAGGTTTATTTTGATTAAAAAGAGGCTCATTAGTTTCAGTTAGTTAATAAAACCTTAAAAAAGTATGAAAGTATGTTACAACACTTCACAATACTTTAGCAAGGTACCATTTTAATTTATTAGTTCACAAGGGCCCAATACCTAATGTGAGCATGTTAAACACATTACAACACTAATTCAAGGAACCATTAAGCCTAGTTTACAAGGAGGGCCCAAACAAGCAAGGAAAAAGTAGAAGGGATTCTTGTTCCATTGCCACATTTAGCCCCCACTTTAATGAGAGGATGAACTTTCTTCAAACTCACACTAAAGTAGAAAAACACACATCAATAGGGGTCCAAGTGTGCCAATGCCAGTGAGATGCGATGACAATGATCAAGAGGGGTGATCAAGCCCCCAAGATCAAGATCCCATGGAAAAACCAATATGGACACAAAATAACACACATGAAAATGATATAAGAGATACAACAAAGCACAAGCATGCACTTTTAAAGATGTAAAGAGAATGAAAAATGAAAAAGAAGAAAAAGGGTCGGATCAAGCTTCAACCATTTTTCCATCATGATGTGGATCAAATATAGGTTGTTTATCCAAAAAATACATACTCACTATGAGGCAATGAAACTTCAGGTTGTTCATTGAGTGAGAAGTCCAAGAAGGTGAGATACATACACTCATGGCTGGTATATGCTCACACACACATGCAAGTGGCTAAGGGAAAGTCATGCCCTCATTCGGCTTCCTGTCAAACCATACCAAAGTTATACCTCATGATAAATTTAATAAGGCACCACACAAAAATTATCTTCGAGCTTCATGAGACAAGCAAAACTTCATATGCTTGGAGCTCATGAACAAACAAGATGGCTCTACAGGAATGCAAGTTGTGTTATACAAGGTGGCCATATAACTAAAAATGCAAATCCAATAATGAGAAACATTCAAGGGAGTCTTGCTTAGTTCATGTGAGGTCTTACTTAGGGAACATTGTGCCTAATGTATCCAAGAGAGGACCAATCAAAGAATAGAAAATTCAGAACTTAGGGGATGCATTGTGTCACATCAAACCACTAAGAGGAATTTAATATGCTAAGAGAGATCACACTCTTGAAGGAAAATCACACCCAATTTCATCCACAAAGTGGAAAACCCATCGTATAAAGTAAGAAGACTACATGATGAATCATGAAAAAGAAGAATGCAAAAGAATAATGCCAATGTATGCCCCACTTTATAGAAATTCCTAAACAAAATGCTATGAGAAATTAATTTCAAGTCGCAAATGATAAATGCTAACAATAAAGAGGACATTAGAGCTAACTTGGAAATCCCTATGCCAAGTCATATATTTCTGAGTAAAGCTACGTCATGGAAAAGAAAAGGAAAAGAGAGGGGTTGCCCCCAAAAATAAAAATCCAAATACATAAGGGATCTATGGATTTGGGGTCAGTATGTTCTTGCTAAAATGTTTTTAAAGAGCTCAGAACTATCATCATTCCCCAAATACACATAGAACTAGAAGAATGACACAAAGAGAGCGAAAATGAAGAATTTTTCTTTGGGTCAACATGGAAGAGACATGAATGTCTCGATGCATTGCATCATTCCCAAAAGGAAAACAAAAGACAAAGAAAAGATAAGGGAAATTTTTTGGGTCAACATGGAAGAGACATGAATGTCTTGATGCCTTGTGTCATCCCCAAAAGGAAAAACAAAAGACAAATGAAAAAGATAAAAGGGAAAAGATAAAATATTTGTGACATAGAGAAGAATTAGGTACAAATAGAGGAATATCACAAAGAAGGAGAGATGCATCAAACAAAACAACATGAGGGATCACATTACACCCATGCAATCATTCAAAAGAAAAATGAAAAAGAAACAATTCACAAGACTAGTAAGGCACATGCGATTCAACCTAAAGCAGGTTGTTTGCATCCCAATCATATTCATTGTATACCGAAGGAAGGAAAATAGCCAAAGGGACAATAGCAAGTTCTGAACTAGGGCCAACACCAAGTTCAACACTCTTCTTAGGAGAATTATCATTTAAGCTCATGGAAGAGGAAAACAATGTATTCAATTCATTATGGACCTCTTCATAAATTTTAGCAACTTCGTCATCATCATCTAAATTAATCACAACAAGAGATTAGATGATAATGTCAAAGGAAGGCTTCAACTCTTCTTACGGTTGTTGTATTGGATTATTTTGTTTCGGGGTGGGGGTAGAGTCATCATGCATTACTTTAGTCAAGTTTGGATTTTGATTTTCTTTGTTTATTTCTTCATGTAACCTACAATCAAGGGCATGATGTCTATGCCTACGCTGTCTAGCACCTCTATTTATTTTAGTTCTATTTTCAAGTTGTGTTTGTGTAGGAGCGGGTTGGTCAACCATAGGTTTATTTTGTTCCCTAAGGGGAAGAATGGAAGGAACCATGGGAGGTTGTTCAACCACTTTCTCTTTAGCTTTTTAAACTTTTTTTATTCTGGGAGGTGTGACAGGATTATTTTCGTTATCTCTTGGTCTTTTGTAGGAGGTAGGTGAAGGTTTTGTCTTAGGTTGGTCTTGGTTGTTTGGAATTTATTTAGGTTCAATCATGGTTTCATCTAGGATGGTGGGTTTGGTTGTAGGCGGGAACATGTTTCAGAGGGATAGTTTTTCTATTTTCTTTCCCTTGAACTTTTGATAGGACACAAAAAAGAAGTCCATTCGTGGTTTGATATGTTCTATAGGCTCAGGCCAAAAGAAGTCCAAGGAAAAGTTTCCTTTGGAGGACAATGGGTTAAAGCCACTATGATGGACAGTGAAAACATCATTTTGAAAGGGAAAATTTAAGAATTTATGTACAATTGAAGTTACAACTTTCATGGAGCGAAGCCATGGATAGCCTAGCTTCACACAAAATTGGTCTGACTGTGGGATGATGGAGAATGAGAGATCTAATTTTTTTGGTCCTATTTAAAATGGTAAGGTGGTCAATCCCATCATAGGGCAAGCAAAATCATTATGCGTCTTGATCCATGCTTTCAATTTATCATATATATCTTGATAGAGATCATGCAAAAGTAAGAATTCCTCAATGATCACATTCTCTCCACAGGTAGGGTCTATTAGTATCCCATTAGTGGGCTTGTCATAGATTTTTCTGGCTATGTAAAGAGGACCATCAGGTGCATGTTTAAGTATATCCTTAGAGGAGAAAGCAATGTCATGATAATTTTTAGGTTGGCCCTTACGAGGAATGACATCTATCACTCCTTCCATGTCATCCATAGGATCATTGTCTATAGGATCATGTTGAGCAGTTTCATTGTTATTATCATTCATATCAACATTCATCACATCATTCTTTGTAGTTTCACTGGATTTGACAAATGAAATGTTATGATTAGGCATAGGGTTGGTAAATATTTGAAAATTTTGGATAGGAGGGGCAAAAAAATTATTTCCTTGATTGCTAACACCAACAAAAAGACAACTGAAATCAATGAGGTCTTGCACAAGATGTCTAAGATGCTTAAAATGTTTCATGTCATGTCCATTTTATCAATGATAATGGTAGTAAGAGTTTGATCTATAGCTTGTGGTTAATGGTTTATTAGGATTAGGTGTTTTAATGGGAGGTAAGGTAATCATCTTTTGTTCTATGAGTTGGGACGTTGTGTTATGAAGGGTATCGGGTAAGGGGTGAATTATCTTTTTGATTCTCCATAGCTAAAGGGTATCATGGATTTAATAGTAGCTACTTGGTTATTGACATTTTGAGTTGTTTTTTGAGGGGTATTGAATTAATGGAACCCTTTATTCTATTTCCTAAAAGGTTGGGAATTGTTTTGGTTTGTGGATTCAGACTTCTTAGTGTGGTTAGAAGTGGAATTTGCATCATGACTACTAATTGAATTTTGATAATCATGGAGGGCAGTACAGATGCATAAAGGATGGAAATTTCATCATGGTAAGCTTATCTTATTTCTTAATTTACAAATTTTCTATGAACATATTTTGAAGGTGAGGATGAGGAACCTTGATATTGATTTGGGAATAAAGCGATTGGTAGCGTGAGATAAAGTGTTGTGCAGTTTTTGCACACACGCCCCACTTGGAGTGGGGACCCCCCTTTTTTTTGGTGTCTTTGACCTTTGATTTTATTGGATTTATCATTTTGGGGTCTTGACATGTTGGTTTTGCTGGCTTTTCCCTTGCCTTGGGGTTGCAATTGATTGAAATTGAGGTTTTGGCCAAGTCCGGGTTTTCACCTAGATCCAGGATTTTCCGCCTCTGGCGGATTTTTCCGGCCCTGGTTCCTTGTCCGTCTCTTGCCGGATTCTCCGATTCCGGGTTTTTGCCTAACTTCGAGATTTTTTGATCCAGTCGGATTTTCCCGGATTCCGTCAAAGTCTCGATCTTCCTGATTTTCCCAGTTTCTGCATTTCCGCGGAATCCGTGTCTCTGCGCATTCTGGGATTCTCCGAAATTCCACTTGGGGCTCAGGTTTTCGGACTTGTCAGAAACGTCTTTTCGTGCATTAATGGCTGAGGTACCTTGGTTCAGATGGGTATAAGGGCGAATTTAGGGCATTTTCTGATTCATTCCAACTTCGATTGCTTCCTTGTTTTCTGCTCTGGCGATTCAGAACTTTCGTTTGAGCTTTGAGGATTGATCTTGGTTTGTTTGCGCATGAATTGCTTGAGTGTTGCTGCCAGTATCTTGTTGCTTGGACGTGTTGTCACGTGGATTGATTTTCTGAGCTCGATTTCCGCCCGTCTTGATCCATGGTATGTATTCGTCACCCTTCCGTTTGCTTGCATGGTGATTTGAGGTTTTCTTGTACTGGGCATTGTTGAATTTTGGGGTCGGCTCGTGTTTTGACTTTGGGTTTCCTATTTATTCAGTCAGGTTGATCCGTTTTTTTATTGAGGCCCATCTCTCGTGCCCTATGAGTTCCGTTTATCCGCTTGATTGCATATTTACATGTTAGACAAAATTCTGGGTCGTATTGTTTGTTTGTTCTGGGCGCGGGATGTGTTACCATGCGAATTTAGGGTTTCCTTGGTGTTTCAGTTAGCGCGATGATTTGATCTTGTGTTTGAATGACTTTCGCCCCATTTCGTGTTGGCTTCCCCGTCCCGTGAGGATTAGAGGGCGTTTGGGTAAATCTTGAACTGATATTTTCCAACCCTAAAGCTTGCTCTGGTTTTAATGGCAGAATTCTGGTTATTCGATTTAGGGCATCATCTTTTAGCGTGAGGATCCTTCCTTTGAGCGCTTTTGAGAGTTGGAACCCTTTGTATATTCGAGTCTGGTGATTGTCGTCGGTTTTTTGGATCATTTGAGCTTAGGTATTGGAGATCTTGTGGTCGCTCCGGTTTTGCTACACGTTTTGCCGTTTTTCAGGTTTCCGGGGCCGTCGCGGAATTTCCTGGTTCCCGGATTTTCCCGGTTTCCTTTTATTCCGCGGACAGGGTTAATTTTCGGTACATTTTATACTGTCCGCGAAAATCCGTTCCGCCCGGATTTTTTCGGATTTCCTGTCTGATTGCATTCTTTTGTATATTTCGGTGATAGGATTGATGGAATGATTGTTTATACCTATTTCTTGATTGCCAATGAGTAAAACTAATGGTTATCCTTCGATTTTCTGAGCGTATTAATGATTTATATGGCTAATAGTGCTTTGGCAGCAGGAGTCCGTCTGGGTCGGATTTCTCCGGAATTCTGCCCCGAATGTATTTTCCCGGATTATACGATTTTCCCAGATTATTTGATTTCTCCGGATCTCGGAAGATTGGCAATTGGCATTTGGTTTTAATGGATTTATATGATGTGTGCTAACCTTTTGGATTGACATGAACTTAATAGTTGAATTTTAATGACAATTCTTGGATGTGCAGGCTGAATCAAGCAAAGCTGCTGCTGGGAAGTCCAAAGGTGGTGCAGGGGCATCTGCAGTTTCCGAGACAGAAAGATTGAGATTAGACATGAAGAGTCAGGTCCCAGAGAGTAAGATATCCTCTGTGTGGGCAGATGTGTCCGATACCAATGTTGGTGCCTGGCGTTATGAAGAATTCAAACAGAGAACTGCTGAGAAAGACCAGTCGGCATTGAGGCAGGGGATGATGAACTCAGGGTTGGTACATGTGGCAGGGTTCCCTCCAGCAGTCCAGTGCTACGAGCTGATTTTGGAGTGTGCTAGGCAGTACGCTTTTGACACACAGATGGTAGTTAGCACTGAGGGACGAGTGTTGGCAAACTTCAGTCCAGCCTCCATTGCCCGGGCCTTCAGCATGCCGGATCTCCCCTCGGTCTGCGCCCTAAACATTGACACTGCTCGCACGTATTATGAGAACGAGCCAGTTAAGGCTCAGCAGCTTATCAACTCATGGCTTGAGAAGCCCAAGTCTCACCACTCCAAATTGCCCAAACAGTTGCACAGGGTGAAGTTCAGGCCGGATATCTATGACGCCATCACACTGTTGAGCAGGGTGGCCGGACTTAAAACCGCCGGGGTATTGGAAAATTGGATGGTCCATGTGATCACCAAGATAGGCCAAGGAACGAATTACCACTGGGCAGGACTTATCAGTGCAGAAATAGATAGGCAACTGAGGAATGTTTTGGAAGGAAAGAAGTTTACCATGTCCTCTTACATCGTGTATATACTGGCCATCTCCTACCCCTACAAGGGACTGACTCCGGCGGGAACCATTGGACAAGATATTATCTATGAAGTCTATCCGGAATTGCACCTCGGACACGGAGATTATAGGAGGGCCAATGATGCCTTCACCATGCACATTACCCGGACCCTTCAGAATGCGGAGCACATCAGATTGTCCGATGGGGCTAAGGGGTTGATTAAGAATTACGGGGCCTGGTTCATCCAGTTCCCCACTTTCACTTATCTCCGGATTGATGGATGCCCCGTTGCTCCCTACAGATTGCCCAGGTATCCCACTGACCACATAGTGCTACTGGAGGTCGTAAGACAAATTTGTGAGTTCGATACGGTGGTCAAGAGGGAGAAACATAAAACTGGTTTTGGAGGTGACTTCCCTCTTGGGATTGGCGTGGATGTGATGTGCCCTTCCATTCAATCAGCTCACACTGCAGGTGAGGAATTGGCCGCCTATGGATTCTCTTTCCATTCAAAGATAATGAATTTTGACATCACCGGGGGGGCACAGAAGAGGGCTACCCGGGAATGCAGGCATAAAGAGGACTTGGAGGACTACTGGGTCAACATCAAGGATGACCTTGATGCACGAAGGAAAAGGTATTCCTGGCTGCCAGTAGAGGCAATTAGGCAGTACAATGTGAAGCTGATTCTAGATCAGCTGGAAGATGATGGAAAACTGGTCCAGGACCATGTCTATGAGCCCATCAAGGATAGGTCAGTGGCGGATATTGATTGGAATGAGCCTGAGGTGACAGAGTTGGAGGACTTAATGGCTCCAGTGCTAAAATTTACCTTTGCTTAGATCAAACATGAGGTATGGGTGTTGGAAAATGCCAATGTACCCTTCACTTTCGACTTGATGGGGAATCTCAACCCCATGTCCACCTCTGAAGAATCCGGGGAAGAGGACCCCAAAGGGAAAATAGCCAAGGCCTCTCCCTTCAAAATCAAGGTTAGAAGTCCTAAGGGGACTCAACCTGCAGCAAAAAGGAAACCTATCGGCAAACGCAGGTGGAAAACCCTGACTATCAGCAAGTCCTCGGACGAGGAGGAGGCGGAGAAAGTTGAAGAGGAGGATGTTCCTCCACCGCCCAAGAAAGCCAGAACTGCAAGGGTGGCGAAGAAGAAAGGCCAAACGACTTCGGAGGATGAACCCCCAATTGTGGATGTGGAAAGCTCCGGAGGGGAGAAGACCAAAGTATACACCAGAAAATATAGAACTCCTTCCCCAAAGGATGCCACACAGCCAACGGATTCTTCTCCAATATTGCCAGCCACTGAACAGGACAAGCCTGTCTCTCCTCCACAGAGTGTAACAGAACCGGAGAATCCGGATGAGCAGGAAATCAGCAGAGAGGCAGAACCGTTTAAAGAAGGAGCATTATTCAGTGAGGCTGTCGAGCTCGAGGTAAAGACAGAAGAGAGGCACACTTCTCCCTTGGTACAGTACGAGGACTCTCCGGAGAGTGAGAAAGGCCGCGGATCGCCAGAACCGGAGGAAAGCCTGCCTGCTCGGACCCCATCACCAGTGTTTCCAGAGTTAGGAATTAAAGAGGCTGTTCAGAGCGAGAAGACTCCTCCGGAGAAAGAAGATGACAAGGCAACAACTGAAGAAGAAGTCGAGGTGACAGTAGCAGAAGAGGAGAAAGCCACAGAGGACCCGGGGAAAACTGACACAGAAGGAATCCGGACAGACCCCGTAGCCCCGGACTGGTTAGAAAAAGAAATAGCAAGGAAGAAACAGGTGATAGTAGAGGACACTCCTCTCGACTGGGATGCAATGTTATCTCAAATTGGTAAGGGGAAGAAGAAGAAGGCTGCTAGGATAATTTCCCGGGTGGAAAGGGATGAAGTGCACAACCGTGTAGTCCACATCGCCACCCCTGCTGCAGATAAAACAAGAGATGAGGTAGCAGGCCAGGATTACAGTGTCCAAACCATTAACCTTGGGCCGGCCTCCCTAGAACAAGACATTGAGGAATTCGAGGGGTCAAGTGCTGTAATTGTAGACAGATTGAAGAAGGAGACTCAGACAAAGCGAGAATTGAAAAGGGAAAATGAGAGGTTAAGGAAAAGCTTAGAAGAGGTTATGAAACCTCTACAGTCCCTCCATCCGTCCTCCTCTTCTACTCCCGGATTTCTGCCGAAGGAGACAATTTCTGGCATAGAGAAGATGAAGGCCTCCACACAAGCTGCCACAGACTGGTTGATGAGTGTTCGGACACAAGGAGATGAAGCTATTAAGGAAATCCTGTCTGTTGGCCAGGATGCAGTCCGAGGAAAAGAGCTGATGGAAAGCATCCTTTCTCAGGATAAGAATGATGTCGATTCCCTGCTGCAGAAGACAAAGATTATTCTGGGGCATGGCAAGGAACAATTGGGCAAGAATGGAATTCTTCCCTCTACCAGGTTGGATGAACCATGGGAATGGTTCGAGGCATTACAGATCAGGCAGGGAGGCCTGAAAAAGATACAGAAACGAAGAAAAACCATTGATGCCGACCTTACTGCAATCTATGATGGTTGCATTGCATTTTTTGAAGTGATGACAGGGAGAAATAAGATGGCTCCTAAGTACCTAAGTTTAGATCAATTGAAGGAATGGTGGCATGAGGTTTATGCCCGGATTCTGATGAGGTTGTCACTGGCCATATGCTTGATGATGCAGCTACATATTTGGCAGTGATAGATAGATACCTGACCAGCAGAAAGGATTGGAAGAAAACCATTGAGCGGTCCAATGAAGGGATTGATTCGATTAAATGCCGGCTCAAAGTTTTTCCATTGCCACCCATTGCTGAGCTGGAGGGAGTTTTCTCGAAGGTCCAAGGGTCACCAGCGCGGAGGAAAGACAAAGGAAGCAGCGGTTAATGTTTATCTCGAGATTTGTGCTTCCCTATTATCATAGGGCATGCATTGGACCGGACTTCCTTGGGGACTGTGCCTTGGCCGACTTGGATGATGGCATTAAATGTGTGCCTTAGTTTGTTTCCTTGGCCGACCTGTTTTGGCAGTTTTTATTATTTTATAAAAATGTTTGGCTGGGCCGACATGTTTTGGGGGAAAATTTGATAAGTAGGCATTCTTGCCTCATTGTAAGGGGTTCAGTTCAAAAAAAATTGATATAGAGATTAGCAGGAGCAATAGTCAGAGTTTTAAAATTTCTTGAAGCAAATATCATATTGAGAACAGTTGAATTGTTGTAGCATTTGATGATTAATACAATTGAAGGCATTGTGGTTTTCCTGGTGAAATCCTTTGTGTTATCTCATCTTGCATGGTTCTTTTGTTCTATCTTTTACATTGCTTGAAGATCTAGGGTTTAATATTCAGAAATAAAATTAGTTTAGTTGGATAAATGGTGTATGTGATTTCATATTTGGAATGTCGGTAGCTATCTTTGGTCTATACTCCCAGTAACTATCTGATTGTAGTAGGCTGGTGAAGTCAACCTGGACCATATATTCAAATGTGCTTAAGTTCGGTTGTAGATGCAAGTCTATGATTTGAAAATCTGTATTCCTCAGAAGATTGCACTGTTTCTGTAAGATTGCTTTGTGGGTCGAACAGGAATTGGTTATTTGAGATAGGTCCATTCCAGATATATGTCATTTGCATTGCTGTCCGTTCAGTAATTTAGATTTTATTACCTTCCCTGCATCCCTATCTTTTGCAATTTCTTTATTATTCGGTTAGATTTAGGATTCAAGATCATCATATTGTCAGATCTGATAAATTGAAAGGGTTCAGTTTGCTTGTAGTAAGGTCCGATTGTGATTACCAGCAATTTCACATTTCATCTGAGTTGTTTTATGCATTGTTATGACCTAACACCCGAGAGACCTTGGGGTGATTTTCAACAATTTATTGTTGGAGATTATCTTTCAAGAGAGATAGAATATCATTTTCTGTCTGAGTTGTTGCTGTGCAGAAAACACCATCAACAGATTGGCGCTAGAAGGAGGGCCTGAATGAGCACACTGGATCACTTCTTGAATGCCATCTCTCCAGAGAGATTTAGGAGAAATACCAGATCCACCACCAGAGAGGAAGATTTAGAGGAACTTCAATTTCCCAATAGGTCAAGAAGGACTAGAGGGAGAGGAGAATCATCATCGCCCGCTCCATCACCAACATCATCCACATCCTCATATAGGGGAGTATCATCATTACCTATCCCTTCACCAACATCATCCATATCTTCACATCCTGAGGTTGAAGCAATACCCGTTCCTGAAGAGGTTCCCCTTCAACAGCCTCAACCTGCCATTAACCAACCACAACCTCCACCCCCGCTCTTACCAATGGCTTTCCTTGCCAATAATCCATCACCTTTGTCCTTCGGGGCTTATAATGTAATGCCTAAAAATCCTGAGCATTTCTGCTCGAAATTCCATGTAAATGACCCGAATAGAACTGCAGAAGAACACATAAGGATTTTCCAAACTTGCCTTAAAGACAGAGGAATTGTCCATGAAGATGTTGCTTGTAGGTTATTTCCTTATTCCCTGGGTGAAGAAGCCTTTTATTGGTACAACCATCTCCCTGCTGGCTCAATTCAGAATTGGAGTGACCTTGAAAAGACCTTTCTGCAAAAGTTCGAATACCCATCAGTGCTAATGAGCTATACCTGCAATTTATCAAAGTCAAGAGAGAAGTCAACGAACCCATAGCCAGTTTCAATAATAGATTCCATCGTGCGTTCACCAGATTGCAAGACCCATATGTCCTAGATGATGGTACTGCCTTGGGAGTATATTATGAAGCTCTGGATAGTCTAACAGCAACCTTTCTGAAATGGAGACCTAACCCTCCAGCTACCTTGACAGATGCTTATACGGAGGCTGTCAAGCTTAGCACAGACTTGAGACAACACTTGACGGGGCCATTGCCCTCTCTGGGACCCGTCGCACATCCTAACCAGATTCAGGCAGTAAATCAGGCCCTCACCAATCACACCCCTATTATGAATCCGGTTCCTCAATTATCAATGGTACCACACCCTGGTCATCCTATGAATCAGGTTTCTCCTATGATGAACTTCCCTCAACAGCAGGTTAACCAGCCTATGTACCAGTCACAGTCAAATAGCTTCCCGGCTTATCTGCAGAATTTGGAAGTGTTGCATCAATCTCTGGGATCCGCCCCAGTACCTGTCCCACCTCTGAGTAACCCAAACCAGCCTCCCTACCGAGACCCAAATAAGGAAAGGATTGATGAAATGGCTGAACAAATAAAGAAGCTAAATCTAGAGGTGATTTATTTGAGAAACCAGAATAGCCAATTACAAGCTGCTCAAAAGGGAATGCAATCCAATTAGAACAGAGAGTTCTCACAGGGGCAGAATTTCGACAGGGGACAACGCAACGACAGAGGATTCTACAATGACAGGGGGTATAATCAGGAAAGAGGTTTCAACAACGATAGGAGGAAAAACTTTGATAGAGGCCAAGGAAGTGGGTCAGGATTTGACAAAAGGCCAACACAGGGACAGAACAAAACTTGGAATACAGGGCCTAATAATGGAGGAGTTCCTACTCCATTAGATCAGCCAGCCAATCAGATTGTTAATCAATCTGTGAACTAGCCAGTCAGCCAGGATAAACCTCCCACTGGTGTGTATCTCGCAGAAGCAGCCCTGTCAGGATGGTGTAGGCTCCATAAAACAAGTCAGCATTCAGAACTGGAATGTCCCGAGTTCCAAACTGTTGCTTCTATCTTTCAGTATGAGGTAGAGAACAACGTGAGTGGACAGGAAATTGTTCCTTCCAATTCATATGATTCCCCTGTGCTGGTGTTGAACCATGCTCCTTTTCCCACCAGTAACGAAAATGTACTGGAAGAGCCTGATTCCCAGAAAGATGAAACAGATCAGATTTGTAATGGAGATGAAGTAGCTCAGCTGTTTAATGAAGGGGAGATGAATGACAATGGCCCCTTGGATCAGGAGGAAACCCATGTTGAAGAAGTACAGATGTTCCAGAGACAGGGATTGAGGGATATGCCTCACAGGCGCCCACAGCCTGGAGGACCGTACACCACCTCCATTCCTCCCAACAACTTCAGTACTCCTCCAGACCCTAATGCAAGTAACAATCCGTCTTATCCACAGGTCTCTAAGCAATACCTTTCAAAAGATAGACAAGTTCAAGCAGAACCACAGAAGGAAAGGACTGTTCAAGTAAGTAAGGATAAGGTAGAGGAACCATCTAAAGAGGTTTCTACTGATATGAGTGAAGAACAGATGGCTTCGTACGTCGCAGAGGAATTCAAAAAATTAAAGGTAAACCTTTCTGCTTTTGAATTGTTGAGGTTTCCTGCAATTAGAAAGGCTGTCTTGGGTACTTACGATGCGAATTCAAAGACATTGGACAAATCTTCTGGTGAGCATGTTAGCCATACTTTTAGTTCGCAGGCTATGAACACGTAGAATCAAACACAAAATAGGACTAATCCACCCCCTGGAGATAGAGGAAAAGAAAGGGACAGAACTCAAGTGGCCCAGATGGATACTCAGCCCACTTTGTTTCAAGGAAAAATGGAGACTCCTGCATTTCTGATTTCTGTCAGAATCTTTGGTAAGAACCTCCACAATTGTCTGTTAGATTCTGGTGCTTCCATTAATGTGATGCCTCTCGGAGTTTGTAGGGCTCTGGGAATAACACCTGCTGATTCCTAGAAGAAGGTTACTCAGTTGGACAGGACCGAAGTAAGTGTGGTAGGGGAATTGAACATGATTCATATGCAGATTGCTTCGGATCCTAGAATCCAACAGGTTATCAACATTCAGGTAGCTGACATTCCTGACGCATACGGTTTAATTTTAGGAAGAGATTTTACAAAGGACCTGAATGGGTATGTGTCCACTGATCACTCTCACATGTGGCTTCCCTGGAAGGGAGTGCCTAATCAGATAAGGATCGAGAGGGAGCCTAGAATGAAGTACATGATAACAGAATACCAAAAGACTTCGGCTGAGGTTCTCATATCATAAGCTGGAATGGGAAACTACTTGCTATCGGCCCTATATGAAGAATCCGATATAGAAGAGGTATTGATGTTGCATACGATGCCAATGGACGCTGAAACAGGGTCCAGTCTTTTTTGAAGTCCTAACAGAATCAGTTGAGGAAGAAGAAGAACCTGAGGATAGAAAGATTAGTTTACTGGACAATTTCCAAGATTTCATTAAGCAATGTGTTGAAAATCAAACTCACTTGGGAAGGAAGACAAGTTTCAAGGAGTTACTCTTGCCGAATTGGTGCAGAGTCCACAATGCTTCTCACTCAGAATTGGAGTGTTGCTTGTGTCAGACAGCAGCGAAAGAAGTGTACAAAAGCATGAATCCATCTCAGGTGGCTAGCACAGATGAGCAGAATCTGCAAGCAAAGTGTGAAAGTCAGAAACCTGTTGTAGCTGAGGAAGCCTCTATCACTGATAAGCCGAAAGACAAAATGAAGAAGACCACCACTGCGGAATACTGGACTCTCAAGTTTGATGGATCTAAGTCCAAGCAAGGGGCTGGAGCTGGATTTGAATTGATAAGTCCCAAAGGTAAGAATTTCTTCGCATCCCATAGGCTCCAATTTCATTGTATAAATAATGTGGCTGAATATGAAGCTTTAATTCACGGAATCCTTATGGCACTCAAGAAAAAGGTCAAGGTCCTGCAAGTTTTTGGTGACTCAGAATTAGTGATCAAACAAGTAAGAAAGCAGTATGCCTGTCACGACAGGAGGATGACCAACTATAGGCATAGAGTGTGGGACCTCATCGAGGGGTTCGACGCTTTTAATATCCAATTGATCCCAAGGAAGAAGAATCAAACTGCTGATTCTCTAGCTCAAGTGGCCAGTACTTTGCAGCCCCTGTCCCTATCAGGATTGAAGAAGTTTACTGTTGAATTAACTCCTGTCTCGTCAGTCCTTGACAATGTGACTAATTTTCAGGTGTTTGAGGATGATAAGCATATCCTTGACTTTATCACGAACACAGATGTTTTTGCTTCACAGATCATTGACGAAACAGAACCTCAGGAAGCAGAATTGGATTTGGAAGGTGTGCTAAATTTGAAGTCCAATACTATTCCGAGGGGAATGGTATAGCTGGAGAGGATTTTCGATATGGACAAAATCAGAGATCAGGAACAGGAATCTAAGAAAGAGTCTATTAGTGGGCAGTGTGACACTCACAATGTGGGCACTGAAGATGATGTGAAGAATGTTTTCATTAGTAAGGTTTGTACTCCTGAAGAAAGACAGGGAATAATCAGAGCCCTATACGACTTTCCAGACATAGTGGCCTGGGGTTATGAAGACTTGAAGACTTATGATACATCCATCATAACTCACACTATACCTCTCAAGCCAGGTGCTAAGCCTTTTAGACAGAGGCAGAGACCTATTAATGCGCTGCTGGAACCCCTCATACAGAAGGAAGTTCAGAAATTGCTGTCTACCAAGATTATATTCCCTGTCAGGCATTCAACATGGGTGGCAAATCTAGTGCCAGTAAGAAAAAAGAACGGTGAAATTAGGCTCTGTGTTGACTTCAGAAATCTGAACAGGTCATTTGAAAAGGATAATTATCTAGTTCCCTCGTTGGATGAAGTGTTACAAGTGGTTAATGGATCGCAGATGATGTCCTTTCTAGATGGCTATTCAGGATATAATCAGGTGATGGTCCAGTATGAGGACAGACACAAGACTGCCTTTACAACCAAGTGGGGAACTTTCACCTACAAGAGGATGCCATTTGGGCTTATCAATGCAGGAGCCACGTTTCAACGAGCTATGGACATCGCTTTCAAAGACATCATAGGAAAGTGCATTATCATTTACATGGATGATCTGACTGTTTTCTCCAAAAATAGAGGGAATCATATCTCGGACCTGCGTAAAGTGTTCCAGAAGTGCAGAGAATTCGGCATCTCTTTGAATCCCAAGAAGTGTATTTTTGGGGTTACAGAAGGCAAGTTGTTAGGACATGTGATATCAGAGAAGGGAATCGCCATAGATCCAGAGAGGGTGGAAGCCATCCTAAGAATTCAGCCGCCTGCCAGCAAGAAAGAGATGAAATCTTTCTTTGGTAAGATTAATTTTGTCAGGAAATTCATCACTGGATTTGCTGAGATTGTCAAGCCACTAAATGCCATGTTAAAACAAGATGCCAAGATCGAGTGGACCACAGAAGCGAAGGAGTCCTTTGCAGAGATCAAAAGAGCTATTGCTGATGCTCCAGTGTTGGTCAGTCCAGATTATAGTAAACCGTTCTATATCTATTCCTTTGCTTCAGACCACTCATGTGCTGGAATGCTGACACAAAAGTCTGATGAGGGGAATGAGCATCCCATCGCTTTCATGAGCATGCCATTGAAGGATGCTGAGTTGAAATACCCATGTGTGGAGAAGCAAGCATATGCCCTTGTCCGAGTAGTAAAGAAATTTAGGCACTATATCCTCAGAAACAAGGTGTTTGCAATTGTTCCTGATCTTGCAGTTAAGTTATTGTTGATGCAGAATGAGTTAAGGGAGCGCAGAGCTAAATGGGTAACCATGCTTTAGGAGTACGACATTGAGATCCAGTCCATGAGGCTGGTAAGAGGACAGGGACTCACCCAGACCATGGCAGAGATAGGCCCTAAATTGTCTGTCTGTAACTATGATGTTGGAGCGGTTTCCCCAGATGGCTGGTATGATGATATAGTTTATTATTTGCTGAATCAGCGAGCTCCTGGTTGTTTAAATGCAGTTCAGAGGCGAGCTTTGAGATTGAAAAGTGATAGTTTTATGCTGAAAGGGGCCGTCCTATACAAGAAGAATCACGAAGGTGTTTACTTGAGGTGCCTTGGAAAACAGGAAGCTGAAAGAGTAATAAATGAGTTTCATGAGAAATATGGCACAGGTCATGGTTCTACCATTGCTACTGCAAACCAGATTTTGAGGGCAGGATACTACTGGCCTACACTATTCAAGGATGTTCACCATCATGTCCGGACCTGTCACACTTGTCAGACTGCAGCGACACGGGAAAGGTGTGCAGCACTTCCGCTCCAGTCTGTTATTGAGGTAAAACCTTTTGCTCAATGGGGTATGGATTTCATCGGCCCCATCAATCCACCATCTTCTGCTGGACACAGGTATATCCTCACCATTACTGATTACTTTACAAGGTGGACTGAGGCATTTGCTTGTAGGTAGTGTACATCAGAGGTAGTAATCGATTTCTTCGAATCTGCCATTCTCAATCGGTTTGGATGTCCTATTGCTGTTGTGTGTGATAATGGTCCTGCCTTTGCATCTTTGAAATTCTCAAACTGGACTTTTGATCATGGCATTGTTGTTAAGTTTGCATCTAATTATTATCCCCAGGGGAATGGTCTACCTAAATCCTCTAATAAGAACCTGTTGACTGTTATCCGAAAACTGTTAGAGAGGAACCCAAAGGACTGGCATACCCAGCTTAGGTTTGCTCTTTGGGCAGATCATACTCGGGTTAAGTCCTCCATTGGTACCTCTCCTTATCATTTAGTGTACGGTCTGGAACCAGTTTTCTCTATCCAGCTTAAAATTCCAACTCTGTAGTTTATCAACTAGTTTTATGATGAGGGGGATAGAAGGGAAGCGAGATTAGCTGAATTGTTGCATCTTGAGAAAAAATGGGATAATGCCCTTGAAAGATTCGCCAAACATCAGGGGGTAGTCAAGCGATGGTTTGACAGGAGAGCTAAGGTCAAAGCCTTTAGGATTTCTGACCTTGTCCTGTATTGGGATAAGCCGCATGATCAGAAAGGTAGCCATGGTAAGTTTGATAGATTACGGCTTGGTCCTTACCAGATTGCTGAAATTCTAGGAGATAATGCCTTCCATTTGAGGACTCTCACAGGAGAGGACATGCCACTGCCTGTTAATGGGCAGTATTTTAAACATTATTTCCAGTCTTGAGTTGTTCTCAGCTCTTTGCCCTGTAAATAGTTAGTTAGGTTGCTTTCTTTGCTTGTTTTGCTTGTTTAGGTTAGGGTAGGTTTCTCTTTCGCTTTGCTGGTTTTGTTTGGTTAGACTAGGTTTGCTTTGGTTTGTTTGTTTGTTTTGTTTTGCGTTGCTCTTGCTTTTGGTCTTATCTCCTTGTGGGATTGTGGGTGCATCTGTATGATAATGGTGGCAAAGCAGGTCCAATGTTCCTGATATTTCCCTTACAAACTTTAATCTTTTTTCCAGAATGTTATGGTATGAATTCCGTTGCCTATGTCATTTGTCCTTGTGGTAAGGCGAAGATTTTCTGGTCAGTCTGAGCAGGAATGTATTGGGGTCTTATACCTTTAATCTTTAAATATACCTGAAGTTGTAAAAGGTCCTTATAAGGTCTTGACAGGTGAAAAATCTTTTTCTGCTCTAGTGCCACTGTGGTTCTCGGCCCTGAGTGTGAACTTCACTGTTCATAGGTTGAATAAATTGAGTAAAAAGAAATATCCCAAAAAAACAAAAAAAAAAAAAAATATATATATATATTGAAAATCTTGAGGTTCAAATTCAACTCATCAGGGAGATCTGAATATCTCTACCGGGGCTATAGACGCCTGGCTGGCAGTAGAGCTATGTTCAGGAGGATCACAACGATAACCTCGTCAGGGCTATGAACGCCTGACTGGCAGCGAGGCTCTATCCAGGTTACTTTTAGGGTCAGAATCTTTACGTAGCCTGTTCATACCAAGTCTGGTTCTTTGCAACTGAAGGTGGGTAAGATATGCACATGCACACACTTGGACCCTGGTATAGGAATGTCTGAATGGTTGGGAGTTTCTTTGCTTTAACTTAGGGTGATGGCTAGGTACTTGAGTTGAAACCAGAGTTCTGGGTTCTTGATTCCAGTTTGTCATCGAAATGCTCAGGAGCATTTCCCCAGCAGAGTCGCCATTTGTTGTGCAGTTTTTGCACACACGCCCCACTTGGAGTGGGGACCCCCCTTCTTTTTGGTGTCTTTGACCTTTGATTTTATTGGATTTATCATTTTGGGGTCTTGACATGTTGGTTTTGCTGGCTTTGCCCTTGCCTTGGGGTTGCAATTGATTGAAATTGAGGTTTTGGCCAAGTCCGGGTTTTCACCTAGATCCGGGATTTTCCGCCTCTGGCGGATTTTTCCGGCCTTGGTTCCTTGTCCGTCTCTTGCCGGATTCTCCGATTCTGGGTTTTTGCCTAACTTCGGGATTTTCCGGTCCAGTCGGATTTTCCCGGATTCCGTCAAAGTCCCGATCTTCCTGATTTTCCCGGTTTCTGCATTTCTGCGGAATCCATGTCTCCGCGCATTCTGGGATTCTCCGAAATTCCACTTGGGGTTCGGGTTTCCGGACATGTCAGAAAACGTCTTTTCGCGCATTAATGGCTGAGGTACCTTGGTTCAGACAGGTATAAGGGTGAATTTAGGGCATTTTCTGATTCATTCCAACTTCGATTGCTTCCTTGTTTTCTACTCTGGCGATTCAGAACTTTCGTTTGAGCTTTGAGGATTGATCTTGGTTTGTTTGCGCATGAATTGCTTGAGTGTTGCTGCCAGTATATCGTTGCTTGGACGTGTTGTCACGTGGATTGATTTTCTGAGCTCGATTTCTGCCCGTCTTGATCCATGGTATGTATTCGTCACCCTTCCGTTTGCTTGCATGGTGATTTGAGGTTTTCTTGTACTGGGCATTGTTGAATTTTGGGGTCGGCTCGTGTTTTGACTTTGGGTTTCGTATTTATTCAGTCAGGTTGATCCATTTTTTTATTGAGGCCCATCTCTCGTGCCCTATGAGTTCCGTTTATCCGCTTGATTGCATATTTACACGTTAGACGAAATTCTGGGTCGTATTGTTTGTTTGTTCTGGGCGCGGGATGTGTTACCATGCAAATTTAGGGTTTCCTTGGTGTTTCGGTTAGCGCGATGATTTGATCTTGTGTTTGAATGACTTTCGCCCCATTTCGTGTTGGCTTCCCCATCCCGTGAGGATTAGAGGGCGTTTGGGTAAATCTTGAACTGATATTTTCCAACCCTAAAGCTTGCTCTGGTTTTAATGGCGGAATTCTGGTTATTCGATTTAGGGCATCGTCTTTTAGCGTGAGGATCCTTCCTTTGAGCTCTTTTGAGAGTTGGAACCCTTTGTATATTCGAGTCTGGTGATTGTCGTCGGTTTTTTGGATCATTTGAGCTTAGGTATTGGAGATCTTGTGGTCGCTTCGGTTTTGCTACACGTTTTGCCATTTCCCGGTTTCCTTTTATTCCGCGGACAGGGTTAATTTCCGGTACATTTTATACTGTCCGCGAAAATCCGTTCCGCCCGGATTTTTCTGGATTTCCTATCTGATTGCATTCTTTTGTATATTTCGGTGATAGGATTGATGGAATGATTGTTTATACCTATTTCTTGATTGCCAATGAGTAAAACTAATGGTTATCCTTCGATTTTCTTAGCATATTAATGATTTATATGGCTAATAGTGCTTTGGCAGCAGGAGTCCGTCTGGGTCGGATTTCTCCGGAATTCCGCCCCGAATGTATTTTCCCGGATTATACGATTTTCTTGGATTACTTGATTTCTCCGGATCTCGGAAGATTGGCAATTGGAATTTGGTTTTAATGGATTTATATGATGTGTGCTTACCTTTTGGATTGACATGAACTTAATAGTTGAATTTTAATGACAATTCTTGGATGTGCAGGCTGAATCAAGCAAAGTTGCTGCTGGGAAGTCCAAAGGTGGTGCAGGGGCATCTGCAGTTTCCGAGACAGAAAGATTGAGATTAGACATGAAGAGTCAGGTCCCAGAGAGTAAGATATCCTCTGTGTGGGCAGATGTGTCCGATACCAATGTTGGTGCCTGGCGTTATGAAGAATTCAAACTGAGAACTGCTGAGAAAGACCGGTCGGTATTGAGGCAGGGGATGATGAACTCAGGGTTGGTACATGTGGCAGGGTTCCCTCCAGCAGTCCAGTGCTACGAGCTGATTTTGGAGTGTGCTAGGCAGTACGCTTTTGACACACAGATGGTAGTTAGCACTGAGGGACGAGTGTTGGCAAACTTCAGTCCAGCCTCCATTGCCCGGGCCTTTAGCATGCCGGATCTCCCCTCGGTCTGCGCCCTAAACATTGACACTGCTCGCACGTATTATGAGAACGAGCCAGTTAAGGCTCAGCAGCTTATCAACTCATGGCTTGAGAAGCCCAAGTCTCACCACTCCAAATTGCCCAAACAGTTGCATAGGGTGAAGTTCAGGCCGGATATCTATGACGCCATCACACTGTTGAGCAGGGTGGCCGGACTTAAAACCGCCGGGGTATTGGAAAATTGGATGGTTCATGTGATCACCAAGATAGGCCAAGGAATGAATTACCACTGGGCAGGACTTATCAGTGCAGAAATAGATAAACAATTAAGAAATGTTTTGGAGGGAAAGAAATTTACCATGTCCTCCTATGTCATATATGTGCTGGCCATCTCCTATCCTTACAAGGGACTGACTCCGGCGGGAACCATTGGACAAGATATTATCTATGAAGTCTATCCGGAATTGCACCTCGGACACGGAGATTATAGGAGGGCCAATGATGCCTTCACCATGCACATTACCCAGACCCTTCAGAATGCGGAGCACATCAGATTGTCCGATGGGGCTAAGGGGTTGATTAAGAATTACAGGGCCTGGTTCATCCAGTTCCCCACTTTCACTTATCTCCGGATTGATGGATGCCCCGTTGCTCCCTACAGATTGCCCAGGTATCCCACTGACCACATAGTGCTACTGGAGGTCGTAAGACAAATTTGTGAGTTCGATACGGTGGTCAAGAGGGAGAAACATAAAACTGGTTTTGGAGGTGACTTCCCTCTTGGGATTGGCGTGGATGTGATGTGCCCTTCCATTCAATCAGCTCACACTGCAGGTGAGGAATTGGCCGCCTATGGATTCTCTTTCCATTCAAAGAGAATGAATTTTGACATCACCGGGGGGGCACAGAAAAGGGCTACCCGGGAATACAGGCATAAAGAGGACTTGGAGGACTACTTGGTCAACATCAAGGATGACCTTGATGCACGAAGGAAAAGGTATTCCCGGCTGCCAGTAGAGGCAATTAGGCAGTACAATGTGAAGCTGATTCCAGATCAGCTGGAAGATGATGGAAAACTGGTCCAGGACCATGTCTATGAGCCCATCAAGGATAGGTCAGTGGCGGATATTGATTGGAATGAGCCTGAGGTGACAGAGTTGGAGGACTTAATGGCTCCAGTGCTAAAATTTACCTTTGCTTGGATCAAACATGAGGTATGGGTGTTGGAAAATGCCAATGTACCCTTCACTTTCGACTTGATGGGGAATCTCAACCCCATGTCCACCTCTGAAGAATCCAGGGAAGAGGACCCCAAAGGGAAAACAGCCAAGGCCTCTCCCTTCAAAATCAAGGTTAGAAGTCCTAAGGGGACTCAACCTGTAGCAAAAAGGAAACCTATCAGAAAACACAGGTGGAAAACCCTGACTATCAGCAAGTCCTCGGACGAGGAGGAGGTGGAGAAAGTTGAAGAGGAGGATGTTCCTCCACGGCCCAAGAAAGCCAGAACTGCAAGGGTGGCGAAAAAGAAAGGCCAAACGACTTCGGAGGATGAACCCCCAATTGTGGATGTGGAAAGCTCCGGAGGGGAGAAGACCAACGTATACACCAGAAAATCTAGAACTCCTTCCCCAAAGGATGCCGCACAGCCAACGGATTCTTCTCCAATATTGCCAGCCACTGAACAGGACAAGCCTGTCTCTCCTCCACAGAGTGTAACAGAACTGGAGAATCCGGATGAGTAGGAAATCAGCGGAGAGGCATAACCGTTTAAAGAAGGAGCATTATTCAGTGAGGCTGCCGAGCTCGAGGTAGAGACAGAAGAGAGGCACACTTCTCCCTTGGTACAGTACGAGGACTCTTCGGAGAGTGAGAAGGGCCGC